>JANHMN010000002.1:162737696-162768871 GCA_030674055.1 Rhabdomys pumilio | reverse complement strand
ACACCCTCTTAGAAGGGGGAACCAAATAATCATGGGAGTCAGAGGGAGGGAGGAACCTGGGTGAGAGTGTGGAGAGAAAAGAGAAAAGGGAGCCAGGATCAGGTATGGGGGAGAAGCCCAGAGGGCCAGGAGAATGAATTGAAATATGTAGCAGTATGGGGAAGAAGGACCCTCAAGAAAGTCCCAGAACCATGGGATATGTGAGGCTACTGGGACTCAATTGGGATGGCATTATCCAAAATGCTCAACAATAGGGAGGTAGAACCTGAAGAAACCATCTTCAGTAGATAGACATGGTCCCCAGTTGAGGCAGGGGGCCATCCACTGTCTTCAAAATTTTTGACCTGCAGTTGTTCCTGTCTAAAGGAAAATGCAGGGTCAAAAATGGAGCAAAGACTGAAAGAACAATCAACCAGTGACCAATCCAACTTAGGAACCATCCCATGTGCGCACACCAAACCCTGATGCTATTACTGATGCCATATTTTGCTGGTAGACAGGAGCCTAGCATGACTGACCTATGAAAGGCTCGACCAGCAGCTGACTGAGATAAATGCAGATACTTAAATTCAACCACTAGATCAAGATTGGTGAATCCTATGGAAGAGTTAGAAGAAGAACCAAAGAAGCTTAGGGACATTGCAACACATAGGAAGAATAAGAGTATTGAGTAACCCAGAACCCTCAAAGCTCCCAAAGACTAAGCCACCAATCTAAGAGCATCTATGGACTGGTCTGTAGTCCCGAGCACATGTATAACAGAGGACTGCTTTGTCTGGTCACAGTGGGAGAGTTTGCACTTAATTCTGTGGAAACTTGGTGTCCCAGAGAAGAGAAATGCTGGTGATGATGAGTTGGGGAGTTGTTGAGCAAGTAGGGGGCATCCTCTCTGGAGTTGGGGTAAGGGTATGGTGAAGAACTCAGGGAGGATGTTCCAAAAGGGGAGTAACTTTTGGAATGTAAATATATAAAATAGTTTAATATAAACAATAAACAATAAATTATTCCAAATGAATACATTATCACACTCTTCCAATCAGCGAGTGAACAAGCAAAGTAAAATGGTAAAGAAAGTATATAGAAGAGAAAAATGAGTGTATATTAATAGAAGAAATTTTCAAACAGAGATTAAAATTAAATTTTAAAGGCAAACAATGTGTACATGAGTACCAACTTTGTGTTCAGTGTTTTACTAAGTACTTGGAATATAAATGGGAAAAGGTAACAGCAAATTTTATGTAATAAGTTGGGTATGGATTTGAATCTCAACCACAATGTTAAGCACAAAATTGCTCAGTCACTCCTCTGCATTATTAAGACAGCAATGTCTCTCTTAAGCCTGGTCTTATAATACAACAGCAAAACAAACAAACAAACAAACAAATGAAGTAATTAAAGTGAATGACATAAAAATTTGTATTAAATTATAACTAATAAAATTCCCAAAGACTAATGTTTTAAATGGACCTAATAGTTTTCAATTGCAAAAAGGTTTATTTGATTAGATTAGCACTGATATGCCACAAAGAAAATCACTTTAGTCTTCCTTGTTGAGCTTGTTCATTTTGACATAGATTGAATATTAGAAGCAGACTAAAGATTGTAACTTGAACTCTCAAAGATCTTTATTTTTCCCTAGATTATTCATAAAGTAGCCATGCATTTTAATAAGTCATGAGATTGGAAAAATTTATATGAATGCATAGATCATTATTTAATCCTGTGGGATAGTAACTATATCAAAGACATTTCTTTCACAGAAGTCTTAATGAGCTTTATGTGACTACACAACACAGAATCCAAATGAAATGAAAAGACTGTTTGGCAATTTCTTGAATAAATGCATCAGAATTACTTAAATACTAGAAATGAAATGATATTTTTTTTTAAAATTTTTCAACAAAAATCTTTCTCCAGACTCTTTTGGTCTACTCCATTATTCCTTCATAGAGTTATGGATAGAAATCCTGAAATAATGTTCAGAGACACACTCCTTTTAAAGAAAATTCTACCCAGATCACATGATAAAATCTTGAATTTATATTGTTTATTTCTAAAGTTTCGTATAATAGGTTGAGATGCCAATGTTCCTTATACCAGAATGTACCAGAACTAAAGGCCAGAAAGGAGATACTTCCAGAGTGCTCAGCTTTTCTGCCCTATAAACGGTGGTTTAAACTACACATTTCCAAATTATTAGTGATGTTGTAACATGGTAGGATGCTGATTATCAATTTCACTGAAAATCAAAAGAGAAGCTCTAGAAAGACTGAGAAAAAGATGAATGTTAGATAAAACAAATCTGATGAGCAATAGAACAGCATCCTTGAGAAAGGCCCTTATGAAAGGCCACCTACTATTTACTAACTGGAAACTGCATATTAGTAAGGTAATACTAATTTAAATATAAGTGATAAACTTTATAGAGCAAGTTACATTGTAATTCATAATTAGAACATAGATTTTGGTTCATCTTTTTTGCAGAGATAAGAAATAAATGGATGATTTGGTTGCCCAAGTACATATATAAAATATCTGAGTTAAAACAAACCTGTTATTGTTGTTGTTGTTTTTGTTGTTGTTGATGATGATCAAAATTTCTGCTTTGGTAAGGATTCTGCTTTTATTTTAAAAATAACAAAACTAAGGAAATTTCACAGTCTAAATCTTAGCTATATTCTATGGTGATCCTTTTGCAATCTAGGCATATATTTTAAAGGAAAGCATGGTAGGCATTAGCCATTGCCCTAGATTTTCTTTTTCTCTAGTAGTACACACTAACTGAAGGTAAACTTGGAATGAAAACATTTATTTCAGCTTATGCTTTCATAACACAGTTCATCACTAAAAAAGAACAAGGCAGAAGCTTAAACAAACCCTTGGAGGAACAATGCCTACTGGCCCACTGCTAAGTTTCTGTTCAACCACCTTTCTATTCAGCCCTGACCTCCTGCCTAGGAAAAGCACCACATACAGAGTATTGGGCCTTTCTCTATCAGTTAAAGTCAATAGAACACCCCACAGACATGTGGCCAGGCCAATCTGGTAGAGAAAACTACACATTTACTAAGTCGAGTGTTTTCATTTTGACAACCAAGATGAGCTCTCCATTGCTGACATCATAGACCTAGTTTCGAATCCTCATTCAGATTGTTAGAATAATTTGTATTTAGAACTCTTAATTGGATAGCACAATTGTAATAGTGCAAAGGTATTGTTTGTTTGGTTTTGTTTGTTTGTTTCCCAGCACGATGTGAGTTTCTCTAGGGACAGTACCCTGCTTTGACTTGTTTCTATTAAACTGGACAATGGTAGTTTTCATATATGAACTATTTTTCTTAAAAGTTCCATGTTTATAACTTGCTTCATCTCTCAGTTGTAAAGGAGAACTATGTTGAAGGATTAACGTGTTAAATATTCTGCACATCTTTTTAAAAGACAAACAAACCCAAACTATGAGAGTTAAATAATCCAAATTAATGAATTTCACTTTCTACTTATGCACATTGCATTACTGTTTCATGTAATCTATCTTTCCTATAAAAATTCTGCCAATTATCTGCGCATTCTTGGTGTAGACATTGTGATATAATGTTATTATACTTGTATTGCAAATCTTCCTGTAGTATAAGTGAGAAAATTATGAACCTACAAGAAGCTCACTGATAATTAATAGTTAAGAATTTTAAGAATTAGAGAACTGGAAATAACTTTTCCTCGTGTGTGTGTGTGTGTGTGTGTGTGTGTGTGTGTGTATCTCCATCTCTCTTTCTATGTCTCTGACGCTGTTTCTGTATTTGTTTCTTTCTCTCCCCTTTTTTTCTGTCTCTCTAGATTTGTTCTATTTATTTCTTAAATAATTTATGGGCCAAGAAAAAATATTAGCACTGTTTTCTGTATGGATCTGTAGCCACAATTTATATAAAATTTTTTTTCTTTTTTTAAAAATTGTTTTGGATATTTTAATTATTTAAATTTCAAATGTTGCCCTGTTTTCACTCCAGAAACCTCCTATCCTGTTCCCCCTCCCTCTGCTTCTATGAGGGTGCTCCCCCATCTACCCAGTCCCTCCTGCCTCATTGCCTTGGCATTGCCCTACACTGGGGCATTATGCCTTCATAGGACAAAGAGCTTCTTCTCCCATTGATGCCAGATAAGGCCATTTTCTGCTACATATGTGGATAGAGCCACGGGTCCCTCCATGTGTACTCTTTGGTTGGTGGGTTAGTCCCTCGGGCTCTGGGGGATCTGGTTAGTTAATATTGTTGCTCTTTCTATGGGGTTGCGAACCACTTCAGTTCTGTCAGTCCTTTCTCTAACTCCTCCATTGAGGACTCCGTGCTCAGTCTAATGGTTGGCTGTGATCATCTGCCTCTGTATTTGTCAGACTCTGACAGAGCATCTCAAAAGACAGTGATATCAGTCTCCTGTCAGCATGCACTTCTTGGCATCTGCAATAGTGTCTCGGTTTGTTGTCTGTATATGGGATGGATTCCCAAGTGGGGCACTCTCTGGATGGCCTTTCCTTCAATCTTTGTTCCACACTTTGTCCCAATATTTTGTTTAGACAGGAACAAATTTGGGTTTAAAATTTGGAGATGAGTATGTGTCCCTATCCCCTAACCGAGACCTTGCCTAATCTCTGGATATGGCTTCTGCAGGTTCTCCCTCTCTTTTGTTGGGAATTTCAGCAAATCTCATTCTGTTGGGTCTTGGGAGCCTCTTGCTTTCCTGGTATCTGGGTCTTGTTGGTGGCAAACCCCAGTTCCCCAGCCCCCACTGCTACACATATCCGTTCAAATTTCTGACCCTCTGTATATCATCCCCATCTCCTCTCACATCTGATCCTACCATCCCTTTCCCCCTCTCCACTCCTCTATTTCTCCCAAGTCCCTCCCACCCTCTACCTCTTGAATATTTTGTTCCACCTTCTATGAAGGACTGAAACATTTTGTCCTTCTTTGAGCTTCACATGGTCTGTGAACTGTATCTTGGGTATTCTGAGATTTTGGGCTAATTTTCACTTATCAGTGAGTGCATACCATGTGTATTCTTTTGTGATTGGGCTATCTCACTCAGGATGATACTTTCTGGTTCTGTCAACTTGCATAAGAATTTCACAGTCATTATTTTTAATAGCTGAGTAGTACTCCATTGTGTAAATGTACCACATTTTCTGTATCCATTCCTCTGTTGAAGGACATCTAGGTTCTTTCCAGCTTCTGGCTATTATAAATAAGACTACTATGAACATAGTGGAACATGTGTTCTTGTTATACATTGGAGCATCTTTTGAATATATACCTTGAAGTGGTATAGTGGGGTCCTCAGGTAGTACTAATTCCAATATTTTGTGAAACGACCAGACTGAATTCCAGAGTGGTTGTACTAGCTTCAGTCCCACCAACAATGTTAGGAGTGTTCTTCTAGATGGGCAGTCTCCTTATGCTTCATAGTGGAAATGCAGGCATTAGGAACTTAAAGCACTGGTCTTTAATAATTATTATGTACTTGCACTCATATCTAAACTAGGAAGAGTCAAATACATATAGTCAGCATACAAGAAAGAGGTGATTTTTCTTTTTGAAACATAGTGTTTTGATATCCATAACATGAAAGATACTAAAAAGCTAAAGAACATGTGTCTGAAATGCAAATTGGACAGGAGACAATGGCTCTCACTACTTACCACCCTGCCCCTCACCTAACTGACAGAGGCACCTTTGTATAACAGATTAAACACCAGTATTCTAGTTCTATTTCTGGTGATGTGATGAAAAAACATGAATAAATGAACTTGGGGAGTAATGAGTCTATGTGGCTTACATTTTATAGTCTATCGTGAAGGGGAGCCAACACAAGAAATCAAAGGAGATACTTGGAGGCAGGAATTGAAGCAGAGACCATAGAGTTCGTTATTGCTGCATCAGCTTGCTTTCTCACAGAGTTCAGGGCTACCTGCCCAGGAGTTTTACCCCACATACTAGGCTGTTGTATGTAATCAAGAAAATGCTTCATAGACAATCTTCACAGGAGTAGCTGCAGAAAGCAACTTATCAATCAGGTTTCGGCAGGCATTTATTTTTTGCTAACAAATTCTAACATTTTCATGTAAGTTTTCCCATTTCTGCAATTATTTTAGGTCATTTGTATAATCAGAGACTCTTGACTTTGATGAGTAAATTGTCATTGCTATACCCCACTGATATGCACTGGGCATATCTAAATAAAGACATTTTTGAAGAAATATATGTATATATATATATGTGTGTGTGTGTATGTAGAAATTTTTTACTTCATAAAGATTATTAAGTCTTGATTTTCACATTTTGAGTTGTACAAACCACTATTTTTGATACACAGGTTCAAGGAGTATTTATACACAAGAATTTCAGGGACATCGCAGACCAACTGTGTGTAGACTACATATATGGCCTACATTCACTCTTTTACCCTACCTATTGCTAACTGGAGCTTTAAAGCCATTTTTAAACTCTCAAACTCACTTAGTCCATGTGTCTCTTAGTTTACTACAAAACTAGAAGTTATGTGTTAAACTAGGGAGAGTGTAACACAGTGATTCACATTTACTAATTCTGAATTCATACATCTAGTTTCACAAGTGGATCTTACAATGTTATATGCATAGCATTAATACATCAAACTGAGGGTATGTATGAACTTTCCTTGAAAATGCACATGGCATTTTTGAATTAGTTAATTCATGTACTTTTCGCTGCAATTAATATCAAGCATTTCAAGTCTTCTCATGATGCATCAATTATATAATCATGAAAGCAAAAATAGAATCTTTTACATTTAGGCATTTGCATAATCACTGACACTGGTGCATAGCACTGAACTGTAAACTTATTATTTTAAAACTTGGAAGCAAAGGCCCTGCTTAAAACTTTTATCTCATATTTACTACCCTCAATTTCTCTAATTTGGTTGCCTGACCATATTTCAGATGTCATTGGTATAATACCATATTCTGCCAACATTTGAGGTTATTCTACACAAATGTGAGCGAGATTCTTTACATTTTAGACCATTTTTACTTCATTCTTTGTCATACTTTTTCATTATTCATCACTTTATTTGTCAATAAATCAAATGATACCCCCTTTCCCTGATTTCCCTCCACAAGCCCCCATCCTTTTGCCCCTCTCCTCTTTGCCTCTATGAGGATGCTCTTCCACCCAGTCACCCACTCCCACCTAACATCACCCTACACTGGGACATCAAGCTTTCACAGGACCAAAGGCTTTCTTTCCCATTGATGCCAGATAAAGCCATCCTCTGCCACATAGGTATCTAGACCCATGGATCCCTCCATGTATACTTTTTGGTTAGTGGTTTAGTTCTTGGGAGCTCTGGGTGATCCAGTTAGGTGGTATTGTTTTATTCTATGAGGTTGCAATCCCCTTCAGCTCATTCAGTGCTTTCCCTAGCTTTTCCATTGTGGTCCCCAGGCTCAGTCAGATGGTTGGCTCTGAGTGTCTGCATCTGTATTAGTCAGGTGCTGCCAGAGCCTCACAAGAGACAGTCATATCAGGCTCCTCGAAGCAAGTACTTCTTGGCATCAGCAATAGTGTCTGGGGTTAGTATCTGCAGATGGGCTGGATCCCTAGGTGGGGAAGTTTCTACATTGCCTTTCATTCAGTCTCTGTTCCATTTTTTGTTCATGTTTTTCCTTTGGAAAAGAACAGTTTTGGGTTACAAATTTTGAGGTAGGTGGGTAGCCCCAACACACAACTTGGAACTATTCCTTTCTACTGGAGGTGGTCTCTACATGTTCTATCTCGCCTTTTGGGGGTATTTCCGCTAAAGTCATCTCCATTGGGTCCTGGGAGCCTCTTGCTTCCCTGGCATCAGGGACTTTTTAGTGGCTTCCTCCAGTTCCCGATCCCCAACTGCTCATATTTCTATTCCATTTCTTGACCCTCTGTACTTCTCTCCTGTTTCTTCCCATACCTGATTCTTCCCCTCCTTCTTCGTCCCTTCCTTCTTCCCTCCCAGGGGCCTCCTTATCTCTACATCCTGTGATTATTTTGTTCCCCCTTTTATGTATGATTGAAGCATCCACACTTTGGCATTCCTTTAGCTATCTTATGAAACTCAAAGAGTAAGATGGATTTCTTTTGCTACAGGGAAAGAATTTTTCTTCTGGAAAATCTTAAATGGTTAGTACTTAGATAAATATGCTTGCAAAACTATTCATTTGTTTTGTTAATTTTCAGAGATTATTATAGACTATTATCATTTCTTTAGACCAAAGTAGAAAAGATTACCAGGCCAAGTTCTATCTTGTTGTTGCTCTTGTCAAGGACAGAGAGGAAGGCAGAATCACACATGTGGGAATTACCAGTGAGTAGATATTTTTCATAGTTTTACTGTCACTGTTTCTTTGGGGTAATACCTCTCCATGGTATCCACAGAAGTACAAAATGAATAAAATGGGTATTATTTGTCATTGGAAGCCTAAGCAGTATTCATTTTAAGAAGTACCAACTTCTATATCATGTTAAGTATTCACAACCGACGGTACAATCCTTCTCTTTAATGTGTTCTGTTTTGGTGCAGAGCCAAACAAAGAAGATGAAAGCCCCTTTGGGGACTGATACAGAATATAATTTGCTCTACAATTGTAGTGGTAAATATGGTAATAAATTAGAAGTTGTAATGTATATGCATGGAAGGACTCAGAATTGTCATTCTAACCCACATTCCTTCAAACAGTTAGGTGATCACCTTTTACATTTTTGTTTGTAAACGTGGAAAAAAAGCCATGTGCAACACAATGACCTTAAGTTTGTTCTTCATTTCTTTGTTAATCATTTCCAATTTAAATATTCATCACACAGAGTTCAGTTACAAAACATCTAAGTCATTTAGAATGATTCTAGCAGCTCGTCTTAACTATTTATATTTCATTTGAAGTAAGAAATCTTCAGCCATTCTAATCCTGTTTTTCTAATGCAGAGGACTGGATCTGCATGAGGTGAAAGAAATCTGCAGCATCCATATTCTCTGGGAGTTCATGCACCATGAGAAAATATAGACTGCGGAAAAGGTACCATCATTGAACTAAATCCACTGGTTAGTGTAGGGGTGAAGTGTTTATCTCTACCTTGTTTCTTAAACAAGGCTTCTGTCAATTTATTGATAAAAGGAAATAGGAGAGCAAATGAAGAAGGCAGGAAATCATCAAGAATACCAGTATAAACATGGAATGTAGACTGGATTTTTAATTTTTATACTTGTATTATACAAAAGATATCATTACGACAAAAAATAATTTTAATATCAAAAACTCTAGTTTTTATATATGTTTATAAATCATATGTAGGCAAGTACATATATATGCAGTTGCTCTTTAGTATCCATTGGGTTTATTTCTATAGAGTGAGAAAATGTGGACCAACTGTATTTAAAAATAAATTGCATATGTAATGACTCTGTACCCATGTTTGTCATTATCCATTAAGCAACACAGTATAACAAGTTAAATATATTTTTGTTACATTATGGTTCATAAATAATCTATGGATAATTTAAAGAATAATTGAGATAATGTGTGTGGTTTATTTGAATATGTGAGAATATGAAGTTATTTTATGTTAAGTAATTGCGCTGCTCAAATCTAAACATCTGAGGACAATCATGGAATAAGTCTATGACAAGTATTGAAGGATTAATGTACAGAGATCACAATCCCTACCTCTGTTGTCCATCTGTCTTTGTCCACATTTGCTTTCTTTAGTCAGACATATGCCTTCATTACATGCTGTTCTCAAGTCTAAAGATATAGCAATGAACAAACAGCTAACTTCCTGCTTGTTTTTAATACAAAACAATACAAAAATCAAAAAGAAAGCGTAAAAAGATAAAATCAAATATAGCAATCAATTCATGCTTCTTCCCATGAAAGAATAGCTTTTGTTTGTATTTAAATCCTGCTATAACTGTTATGTGATGTTCTTTTGGTGTTGAAGAGTCTGTTTCTGGGTCAAGAGGGAATTTTCTAGATGCACAGTAAATAGCAGACCTTACATAAAGTTTGCACAGCTATCAGAACAGCATTTACCAGCAGTTAATGTTCAAATTATCCTTACAAGCATTCTTGGTTTTCAATTTTATATTTTGTGCCTTTGTTGAATACTTATATTTATCATCTATTTACATTGTATTAGAAAGCATTTATATGAAGCATTGCCCATTGTGGGATGAGCAAAACAGAAGAATGCTTCTAGTCCACCTGCAAGATTTTAATCAACACAAAACGATATAAAATAAAGTCATGAAATAATCATGCTCATGATTTGCCAAAGGCTATCTTCTGAATATAGCACATTTTTTGTTGCTTTTATTTTAATTTATTTGATCAGAGCCATCAGTTAGTGCTACAGAGGAAAAGAAGTTTCAAATTCAATGAGCAAAGAGTGAAATGCTCAATATTTCAGACATAAGTGAGCAGTGGGGAAACCTGTAGATCTGAAAATAGGAAGAGGCAATCTCTACAGAAAAGTAAACTTTGCAATCTAGACCTGAGTGTAGAATGAATAGCAAAATCATCATTGCTTGAAACAAAGGCATCTGCTACATATTAAAGAACATCTCACTTTTTCAGATGGTAGAAAGCTCTAGAAGTAAAATAGGAGGCCAAGAATCTACTATGAGTATTTTAATTATTAGAAAGTTTTAATTTTAATATAAGTTGATGTGACTGATTATCAGAATGTATTGCATAATCAGCTTCTGGCTAAGAGCATATTCGTTCATTTAGGTCCATTGTTACAGATCAATGAATCATTCGAGGAATTGCAGATTGTTCTGGGAAAATACAAAATGCATACTACTACATGTAATATTTACCTAACATGAGTTTGTAAGTAAAGGAAAAGAAATATTATACTTTATTGGAGAGCTTTCTTTGTGAAGCACTATTTTACTCTAGACTGCCACAATACAGTGTTGTAAAACTTGAGTATAAAAATCTGACAAAAATCTTTCTTGAATGGCCCTTGTACAAGTGAAGGTGTTTGTTGCTTTCAAACTACTTAACTTTTTAAACCAATTCTTCAGTAATGAATGAATGTCTCAGAATTCATTGGAACTCATGTTTCACTGAGGAAAGGCATTATTTATAGATTACTTTGTATTAACCTCAATGATCTCTTGCTTTTAGTGGGATATAATTTGAGATGTACATGAATAGAACAATTAATAAAAATTTAAAAAGAAAAAAAGAATCACTTGGAATGCAATTCTTATATCAGGTGACCAAATAAAGAGAATGTTGCTGCTGATGCATACAAATACTTGGTTTGTTAACAATACATTGAGTTGAATTGTGGTCCTAAGAGAATCATAATAAAAAAAAAAGTCATGCTCTAGTCTAAACTTTTGCTATTTTTCAATGAGAACATTGTTTGAAAGCATAATTTATAGATACAACTAAGTAAAGAATAAGATCACATGGACCTGGAAGAATATGAGGGAGAAGAAACAATGAGAAAATATTGTAAAAAAAAGGAAAAAAGATACCATTCTGGGCTGATTTGTGTAGCCCAAATCCACAGAGTCTGTCAGTATTTACAGAAGGTAAGAAAAACATGGGGAAAGCTTTCTGAAAACTGAGGCAGAGAGTCAAATTATTCAAACACAATATAAGCAAACCACAGCAGCTGGAGAAAGAATGGCTTCCTTCAATCAAGTCTTCAGAAAAGCTATCTCTTACCAAGCTGATTTGGAAGTGTGATTTTTAAACAAGCGAGAAAATACATTTCTTTTGTTCCAAGGCCTGAAGTTTATATTATTTGTCATAGCAATCTTAACAAACAAGCACAAATGAGTAGGGCCTTCTTATTTATGATTAAATAAAGTGTAAATAGGTTATTGAGTTAACTTTAACTTGACAATTATTTGTATTCAGTTGCAGGAAATTAGAAAATATCTGTGTAGGTATCAAAAGACTGAAAATAAGCTATTGCTAGAAGAATACCTTTTAATATCTAAATTTTCATGATTATTGGTTACAGAGTATTAAATAGCTTATCTGAAATAAAATATTCTGAGGAAACAATAATGGATGTATTAAAATGAAGTACTAATGTTTTAAGTAGTGTTTTCATTCATAAAGTCCTGGTCAACAATAAGGAGGTGAACCATGGTAATGTCTAAAGCAATTATATCATAAAGTAAACAGGCAAGGCTTTGATGCTGACACTTCTCAAAAAGTTCCTAAAGATTTGAATTTTTACAAAACTGGGCACTGAAATCCAGGAAGGTATTAGATGAAATTAAAGCCCAGGTTAAAGGAGATAGAAATATTATATCTAATGAATTCTTTAAAAAATATTTCTTTGTTCTGTGTGTCAGGGAGCAGTGTTCATGGCATGATTATGTAGACGACAAGGAGCAACTTACAGAAGTAACATTTTTTTCTTTCATTCTGTGGGTTCCCTGACTCAAACTTAAGTCACCAGGCTTGGTGGCAAGTGCCTTTATCTGCTATGTTAATATCCTGACCCAGGTGGTTCATTTAAATATTATAGTTATCTGTTTTTCTGGGTAAATAATTGAAACAAAGATTGGAAAACAATTACTATAAATCATATTTTTAGAAGGTGAATTTTGTGAAATAAATCTGGAAAACATTTGAATAGAAATGCCACTAAAAAAGACATGAGTTCTAGGATGTATAGTCTATATAAGTTAAAGATACCGATCTTGTAAATGAACATAATATATGTTAATAATGAATCAGAATAATTTTACTGGTGAATTCTTTCCATTTTTATATTAGAATACATTCCCTGATTTAGTTGGATGTATGGATTACTAGTAAAACTAATTAACATTTGTCTTTCTTTCCATATGAATGTTTTATATTTTCTGATGAATTTAGCAATTATAATCAGTTGAGATACTAAACACTATCCTTCTAAGTTAATTTTTACTGGTTGAACATGTAAATATTGACTTTTAGATGAAAATTGTTAATATTGACAATTATATAAGGTTCAGTATGTATTTTTAAGGAGGTATCTCATGTAGCCCAGGATGGACTTCAGCTCATTATATAGCTAAAAGTGACCTTACATTTTGGATCTTTTTACCTCCACCTCCTGAGTCCTGGGAAGACAGGTATGTGTTAATAAGAAAGATTGGCAGTATTGGGATGGAGGCCAGAGCTTTGTGTATGGTTGACAAGCACACTATCAACACAGCCTCATCTGCTCTCTCCTATGTGGTTCAATCTTGCAAGTAAAACACTTTGAAAGAAGGATGGAGTAAAAATGAATGCAAAGTGATGAAACCAACAAATACCCTTCTGTACATGCATAATTGTAATACAGACTTAAAGATCTATTGTAATCAGCATCTTAAGCTTGAGGACTTACCTACATTAAGGTATTTACATAACAAAGAAATAATTAAAAACAAGCTTGCTTCCTTGTATCATGATATTACAAGTAGATTTTCAAAAATGATGATAAACCCAGCATCACCCTGGTATTTTGCAAAACTGCATATCTTTTCAGAAAGTGTATCTGAAATATAATATATAAATTATGTGGAGTTATTGATTGGGGTTAAGTATCACTGCACATCTCTCCCTGCTCCTCTTCAATTAGCTAATATATGCTTACTTAATCCCACAATGTTTATCAAGAGACAGATATAAGCAAGGTGCACTGTACAAGTGATAGCTTTGTTGTCAAAGGTGCCTTCAAATTTTCTGTGCAGTTTAGTTTCAGACTCATTAATCTGTAACTACTGATAGCTAGTACAGTTTTTTTCCCTGAGTACTACAAAATAGAGTCTCTTTAGTGGAAGTTATATTATCAAAAAAAAATGCTATGCATAACAGTACATGTAAGCACAGGCAGGACCTTTGGTTTATGGTCCTGAATGCCAACAAAGTGTTATGTTGTAGGACACAAATTTCACAACTGTTGTTCTGCTAGGTGTTACTAGCATTCAGAAATCTTAGGCTCCTGTGACAACCACATTTCAAATAATTGATTACAGTGCTGTAACCTAACTTTATTCCTCATTATCCACACTATACATTATGAAGATTGAGTCAGGAGAGGATATTGGACATTTTGAATTAGGACAATCAGACTCCTAGAGTGTGGCCTGTCTCCCATTAGTCAAAGACAACTTGCTTTGTAAAGATCCTATGCACCAGAACTGCATATTTGGTACTGCTTTGTTTTAGCCAAACACATGTCAAAGCAAATCATTTTTCCATGTGTCCTTTCGTGAGAGTTCTGCCATTAGAATAATCCACTTAATCCTGTGATGGTGCTAAAGAGGTCAGAATTTTCTCCAAGTACATTTGCAGGTCACTAAACTGAAAAGATTTACAAGAGCTAGACTGCAGACTGAATGTGTTAGCAGATTACCTCTGAGAGCTTCCAGAATAATATAACTTGCTACATTGTTTAAATAGAATGCAAAAAGCTGACAAGTGTATTCATGACATCATACACATGTATTTTGATATAGACAGACAGATTTAATGACATGAAACGTTTATGTTCATAAGTAGTTGCTACCATCTCCCCACCACTATCTAGTCTGTGGCAATGAATTTCACACTTTATATCTTAACCAAAATTCATAGCAGTTAATGTCTTTGAGCACTGTGACCTGCTCTGTCTTTCCAAGGACTGTAAATGTTAAATGATATTTTCTTTGTAATTCCTACATTTAAAAATAAATGATGTTTTCATCCCTTTTTTCATGAATGCATCCACTCTGATCTAGGCTGAAAAGAAGGAAAAGAGGGAGGAAGAGAGAGAAGGACACAGAGAAGAATGGAGTGAAATTAAAAACTAAAAACTAGTTCCTCAACCTAGAACTGACCTGAATACTTGCATGTAATTCAAATGGCATAAAAGCAAAAAGGAGTAGGGGGGATGGGATAGAGGATTATAGGAAGGGGAAATGGGGAAAAAGGATGACATCTAAAATGTAAATAATTAAAATATCCAATAAAAACAAAGAAACAAATAAATAATTAAAATTAGCAATGATAACTCAGGTCAAAAGAAAAAAAACTAAAAACTAAATGTATTTACACTTTTGTTTCTAGTGTGAAGTGACTGCTGTATTGGTTTTTTTCTCATCTGTTGTTCAGTTTCTTAACTTTCTCATGATAAGAATTATTTTCTATATTTTTAATTGGGGCACAAGATACTTTTAAATGTTTTACATACAGTGTGAACACTTTAAAATTCCAAAGTTTTATAAAATAATATCATAAAACCCCAACTATCAAAAAGAATTTATGACATTATATGAAACTATATTT
Source organism: Rhabdomys pumilio (assembly GCA_030674055.1). Classification (NCBI taxonomy): domain Eukaryota; kingdom Metazoa; phylum Chordata; class Mammalia; order Rodentia; family Muridae; genus Rhabdomys; species Rhabdomys pumilio. The sequence continues at coordinate 162,753,540 of JANHMN010000002.1, read as the reverse complement.
TTAAAAGATGAATAGGGACACGTTGTGTAGTCAGGTTAAGCACCTTTCTGCTTGACCTACTGACACAGCAGTCTTACTCAAGGCCAACAAGTTAGCTAGAAGATGTTGACAAACCACTTAAAATGTTACATGACAAAAAGAACTACCAAATATTAAAAGTGAAGAAAAACTCCAACATCAAGGTTTACTACCATGCTGGAGTAATGAAAATCCTGTGATGGAACATGAAAAAACAAATACATAAAATTAGAAGTCTGTAATCACAGACACACACACACACACACACACACACACACACACATACACTTAACTAACCTTTGTCAAATGAGCAAAGGGAATTTGACACAGAAAAATAAAGTCTTTATAAATGACACTGACAAATTTGTATGTCCACATGCAAAAATTTTAATTTGAATATAGACTCAAGACACTTCAAAATGTTAAAAAAATGTTAATCCAAATAAATAGTACACACACACACACACACACACACACACAAGAGAAACAAACATACATATTCAAAGACACACACACACACACACACACACACACACACACACACACAAACAAGAGAAACATAAACATACATACTGAGAGACAGACACACACCCAGAACTAGGCAAGTCTTAGAAAACAACACTGAAAAAACATCAACAAAACTGTAGATATTTTGTTGAACTTCTAGAGTAAGTACAGAGGTCTTAGTTCTTGAAAGACAGAAATGGAGGCCATTAAACGACTACCATTAAAAACAAAAAACACACCCCATCTAAAAATAAATAAAAAACTCTTCTGCTTTCTGAGACATAATATTAAGTGAACCAGTTTATAAGCAAAAAGGGGATACAATATTTACAAAAGTCAGAAGAAATTGTTGGAAATGATGAGGCATAAGACAATGTTAAGTTTGATGACAAAAACTGAAGCAGGTCATTTTTTTTAAAATTATTTAAAAACAAAAAAAGTAGAAATCATAGCTAAGAAATAGTGACAAGGTCCACTTGTAACAGGCTGACAAAATTTCAAACTAAAGCTTTTTTGAGCATATTTCTGTTTTATTAAAATAGCATTGAATAATATCTTTAATGTGTGTACTGTTATGACATATGGTGAGAAAGAAAATTACATTCTTTATTACAGCGTACCATTAAACTGTTAAAGGACTGCTTACTTCCCTAAGAATTCTTCATGACTGCCTTTTGAGAGTCTAAACAATAAATTAGATTGTGTGTGGGTGTCTCCTCTCCCTTTTGGAACACTGGAAATCCCACTGGCATGGCCAACCCTTTAGCTCTCCATGCTCAGAAATTCTGCAGTACTAATGAATTTAGTCTTTCTACCTAAATTTGTGACTGATATTTCTTTAGTTCAGGAATTTGCCATTGTAGTTTACCTCTGATTTTATGGAAGAAGTGTGTATGTATGTGTGTGTGTGTGTGTGTGTGTGTGTGTGTGTGTGTGTGTCTGTGTATCTATGTGTGTCTATGTGTGTATGTGTGTATGTATTTAATGTTAAATGGAAATCATAACTGAATAGAAGTTTCAAGCTTTTAATTGAATATAGATTGGGAAATAAGATAGTTAGAAAAGTGACAAAAAAATTCCCTAACAAAGTGGAGTTAATGTTGAGCCTAAATGGAAAGCAGCAGCTAATTAAATAAATTGAAATGAAGAGTATTCGACCAGGAGACACAGCATAAGCATGGAGCATCTAATTGGAAAAAGAAAAAGAGTTCTGAAAAATGAAATAAATCATCTATTTCTGGTTAGAAAGTAAGCTACAGATGTTATGAGGAGAGAATACAGGGCATGTGTGAATAGCTGATGTACAGTGCATTTTTAAAGTAGACTTTAGAAACTGTTTTAAAGTTTATTTTCCAGGTGTATAGATTTGTATCATCAGTTTAGATGGCTTCATAACAAAGAAAATTCACATAATTATGTTCTGGTATCCACAGATTTTCCAAAGGGATGTGCAATAAAATAAAATTAAAAATTAATTATAGTACTAGAGAGATGGCTCCAACATTAACATCACATTCTTGCTCTTTTAGAATACAGCAGTTTAACCTCCATCACCCATAACTGATGACTGACAAATGACCATAACTCCAGCTTTAATGGATGTGATGCCCCATTCTGGAATGTGGAGCCACCTACAGTTTCTTATGCAAGAACATATGCACACACACACACACACACACACACACACACACAACTAAAAATAAAAACAAATCACTAAAAATTACAACATCACTCAATGTTATAGGCAAGTGAATCTAGAACAAGAGTCTATGATAAAAGTAGGGTCAAGAATTACAACTATGGCTTTGAAACAGGCCAGTTGGTTTTCCTTTTGTCACATATGCCTGGGGTGAGAGATATTTATCTCACAAACACTCTGAATCCACTGCAAGAAAGGGATACTTTCCTTCGCTGCATATTCATTGGGACAGATGTCTTTGAGCTTTATCTTGCCCACTGTTTTATTTTCATTACTGTTTCAACAGGAAAATACAGCAACAACTAATTATGATCTGTTTTACATATTCTATTTGTCATAGACATTGCCTTGTTCAAAATGTAGAGCAACTTCTATTATTATGTTCTTGCAGCATAATAGTCTTGACTTCTTTAGTCTTGATTTAAGGTTTAATACTACTAGTAATAAGCTCTTACTGGTCACACAACTTAGTCAATCTGTTTTAATTTTCTAAATATTAGGTTTGTAGAAAACATTTATTTCTAGATATGGTGCTTATACCCTTCTCTTTTTCCATCTCTTGCCTTTTTTTCTTCCATTCCTTAACACAAAACCCCTCACCCTTTTCACATTCCATCACTCTCTCTACTGCTGTCTCCTGATTTTATCTTTCCCCTGTCACCACATTCTTCATCCCTTCCCTTCTTCATATCCCTTAATTTGATCAAGTCTAGGGCTCCTGCACATTCAAAGCAGGGGTTGTCCCATTTAGCAATACCTCTGGCTTCTTGAGTATAAATTCTTTAAATCAAAAATTCTAATTATGAAATGATCCAATTTATGTTCTTGTCTATGTAGTTTCCTAGACAAAATCATATGTTATTTTCAATATAAAATACATAGTTAAAGTGATTTAAATTTTATAGTTGAATCTCAACTTTCATCTCTTGGTCCTCTAACTAAAATTACTGATTCAACAAATGTTAAAATCACTAGGAAAAACAGTGATACATGAAAGTAATTTGAGGGACTTAAGTTTACTTTAATGTCAATTGATGATTACATAATTCCTTCATTCTGGACTATAGTCAATGTGATTTCCTTGTGAGAATATAATACAATTGTAATTAAAAAAAATAAAAAGATGCATGGAAATTTTTTATTGAAAACTTATTTATACAAATAAACAAGACAATAATTGATTGTATTGATTAATACTCACACATAATACAAAAAATATTCTTTATATTTCTCAAACATTGCCCCTTTTACAAAATGCTAGAAAATACAATTTAATTTAACAAGCATGGAATATGGGAAGACACATTTGAGGGGTAGTATGAATACCTAATACAATAGAAGCTCCCCCTCTCACAAATTATATTTCAGACAATCTAACAGAAATAACCAAAAAACGGGAATAAAAAAAAAAAAAACCTAATTGTAAATCTCTTGTCAGAAAATAAAGCTTCTAATATTAGTATTAAGTTATATCTAATTGAATTGTTAACCAAAGAGGCCTTATGGAACTCCCCAAACATCCCAGGCTGTTGTCAAGACTATAAGTTAATCTCCACAAACTGACAGCAAGATCCCATTTCAGAAGACAAACCTAAACAACTTGTGAAAATAGATATTGAATTCATGCCTACATAGTGTCTTCACCCATTTGTTCAAGGATCTTTAGTACAAGTAGGTATTCTGCATGTTACCAGAAGAGAAACATAAACAGGAACCCAGTCATAATCTTTTCATCTGCAATGGGGTCCTGCCTGCAAGAGATTCTATTATAATGGTATCGGAAAGATTATGGGAGTAAGCAACCAGTATCTTATTAAAGTTCCACTCCATGAAGTGCAAACCATACCTAACACTGCTTGGGTGACAAAGAACCAGAGACTAGATAGCCCAGGGACCTAGACTAAAACTAAAGACTACTGTTCTCAAAAATTAATTCAAAAGAAAAATATGAGAACAAAATAATTCCTATTGACATTCTGCTAAACTCCTAAGTCAGTACCTTGCTCAACCACTATCAAAGATGCTTCCTCTTGCAGCAGATGTGAACAAATGCAGAGATTCACAGACATAATATCAGAGAGTAAAAGACCTTTAAAGACTAAGCCCTAAATTATATATATAAATATATATAAATAAATATAATATAATATATTATATAAATAAATATAAATAAAATATAATATAATATATTATATTATATTATATTTATTATATATATAATAAATACCCCCTTCTAGTCCCAGGGAACCCTACAGAAAAGAAAGCAGAAAGCATGTAAGAGTCAGAGGGGATAGAAGACACCCCTAAAACCAAGACCTTATAAATCAACACGGTTAAAGCACACATGATCTCACAGCAAGGGAAGCAGCATGCACAGGGTCTGTGTATATATATTATGGTTTTCAGTTTAGTGAGTTTATGTGATTCCTGAGTATGTGAACTGATAGGTTTCTCTGACAATTGTGTCTTTTCTTGGGCTCTTTTCTTTCTGTTTGTTTATCTTGTCCTGTTATGATTTGATAGTTTTTGTTTTAATTATATTATATTTTATTATTATCCCTAAGCAACCTGTTTGTTTTCTAATGAGAAAGAAATGGAGTGGATCTAAATGAGATGGGAAGTGGTGAGACAGGGAATGTAGAGGGAAGGGAAACTATTCAGAATATTTTATGTGAAAAAAATCTAATTTTAATAAAATAAAAAAAAATAAATTAAATAAGATTGTGATTTTGTACAAATACAGGTACTTGACCTTAGAAATATATTTCAAAAGTATACATTAGAGAAGTAACCAACATTTATAGAAGACGGTGCTGGGAAATCTATATTTTGCCATCAGGAAAAAAAAACCTGAATCCCTATCTTTCACTCTCTGCAAAACTCATTTGCAAATAGGTAAGTGGTTTAGTTTGCTTCTGCTTGTATGACAATGCTCCTTTGACTATAAGCAGCTTGGGGTGAGAGGATGGGTATTAAGCTTACACTTTCAAATCAATATTCATTATTGAAGAATGTCAAGACAGGACACAAGGCAGGCCTGGTTGTTACTCTGCACAACATACTTCTGATCAAGGCACTTAGTTACAAAGTAGAACAACCAGCAGCAACTATGGAGGAGCAGACCTATGTTCAATATTCTATGCAGCCTCAAGCCACATTTCAAGGAAATAATGTTGTCTGTATTGCGCTAGAGTGTTTTACATCCACAAACAATCAATTTTGAATCTATCTGATCTAGGCAATTCCTCCCAGAAGATTCTAAGTTGTGTCAAGTTGACAGTCAAAGCTCACTAGGGCAGACCTCAACATAATATCTATTGCCTTAAAACTACTGGAGGAAACAAATAGGGCATGTGCTTACAAATACAAGGTAGAATTTTCTGAATAGAACCCTATTACCTAAATATTGAAGATCGACAATCTACAAATGGAATCTCATGAAACTAAAAAGCTTCTGTATGTCCAGAAAAGGAAACTATGGCAAACCACAGGATGGGAGACATCCTTGTTGATTATATACCCCAGAAAAAATTATAAAAGAGAATACTTAGAACACAAATAAATAAACACTAAAAGCTGAACAAACAAATAAAAAGAGGGCAAGGGCAAGAGAATGGTACAAAAAGTTCTCAAAAGAAGAAGTATAAATGGTTAATGATTACATTTTAAGAATTCAATATCCTTAGTTCTCAGCAAAATGCAAATTAAAATTACTTAATATATTTTCTTGTTCTTTGCACCTCTCAGCCATTAGGAATACAAATGGTAAGGAGGGTAGGCATGGACATGAAATAAGGGAACTCGTGAAATATACTATACTGTTGGTATGTATGTAACCAGTGAAAAACCATTCATATATTTGTACTTTGACATCTAAAAGTCTTACAATACTGGTCTCACACAATTTAAGTGTCCTTACTCAAAAAAATGTCACTTTCCTTTTGATTATATATATATATATATATATATATATATATATATATATGTGTGTGTGTGTGTGTGTGTGTGTGTGTGTGTGTGTGTGTGTGTATACTTATATGAAAATAAACTTTAGTAGGCAAACAAGTGAACACTAAGCATACCAATAGTCATATGCCCTAGCTATATAATCATTTGTAATCTATTCTGTGAATTCTATATTGTTGGTATGTATGTAACTAGTGTAACCATTAGTTTATTTTAGTGTAACCATTAGTTTATTTTTCTATAAAAGTATAAATACATAGAAATAAGGATCTCTTGATTATACCAGTGGAAAACTATTCATGTATATATGTATGTATGTATGTATGTATGTATCTATCTATCTATCTATCTATCTATCTATCTATCTATCTATCTATCTATCTAATCTATCTCTGTGTATGTGTCTTCCTCTCTCTCTCTCTCTCTATCTCTCTCAATCTCTCTCTCTTTCTTTTCTCTCTCAAGTCCATATTTCTCCATGTACAAGGCTACTCAATTTTGCAGAATCTTCAGAATCATAAAAGGATTGATTACCTTATATGATCTTACCAAATTATTTATTAATATTTTCTAATGCTTATAACAAGTTCATACAAGTTGTATATCTTGAGACAACTAAAATAAAATCTTACAGATTTTAGATTGAATGCAGGTCTTACTTTCAAGGAAGACTATAGAGGAGAACCCTAAGTCTATTTTTTATCCTAGCTTCTGTAATGGCTTTCAAGATTCCTTGGCTCATAGCTCCTTCTTCCACTTCACAGCCAGGACTGTACCATCTTTTCTGTCTGTCTCTGCTTCCTTGGGCTACCATCTGCTCTGTCAGGTGGTCTTCTTCCATCCTGCGATATACTCTCCTCATCAAGATCACACCTACAAAATCTCCTTTATCATAGAAAGTGTCATTCACAAGTTTTTCAGTCATGGTCCAGAATTTTTGAAAATCAGAATTATCCTACTTCATGTAGCAACTTGGGCATTCTTCTATTTCATCTCAGAAACACATCCAACATGATCCAGCACCTCTGCTTGGTATACAACTAGGTAGAACAGTTTTCCTTTCTAGTTGAGTATCAAGGTAATCACAATAGAAATATTATGTGGGAAATGCTCATAACATCTATCTAGTTTTTCAAAACAAAATGCATTTTCTGAGAGTTTTCAATACCAAAATCAATTTACTATAACAAGCATTAGTGGCTTAGTGCCCAGGGTCCTGTGGATCTCTATATGTCTGACCGTCAATATCGTGCTAGTTTCTTCTGCTGATGTTACCTGAGGAGCCATTTTACATTCCTAGAAACCAATACCATAGTCCCCTAGTTGCAGTCATGTAACATGACTAAGAAACACTTTAAATTATAGGAATTTCTTTACAAGTTCTTATCCAAATATTGTTTTTGTTCAAAATTTTGTCCCCTAAATAGACCATATGTGATGGGAAATACCTAGACAAATTAACATTCTTTATGTAAGGTGTTTTGTTGTTTTTTTGGTGAGGGGAAGAATTAATTTTTTGAGATTATGGTATGGTTTATAATCTCACACTTCCTATCTCTCTCATATATTAACAGTAAAAATATTTACTTGAGTTGCGCAGGTTCCATGTATTACTGACCAGATTGCTAACATTTTGACAGATAGAAGTTTCAGTTAAAAATTATAAAGCTAAGGCTAAGTGACTGCGTAATGTTTGCCTTTCTAAGGATCAAATTTAGTTAACAGGACTCAAATGATAAATCAGGTACTTATAATCTCAGTGCTGAAGAGGCAGATACAGAAGAGCCATGGTTTACTCATCAATCAGTCTACCTATTGGGCAAGTTCCTGGTAAGTGACAGCTGCTGTCTCTAAAACTAACAAACAAACAAAGAAAGAGAAAGAAAAAGTTGAACTGGAGCCTGGTATTCTGTAGCTTCATGTGCATATACAGACACTGATACATTATGTCATATCCATATGTATTCCTGCAACACACATACACACATGAATATATAAACTCAGGAAAAGGTTTTCATACTTCACCATTAGCCCTGGAAATAGCAGAAAATAAGAAAATGAACCTATTTTTAAAGAAATTCCTTAAAAACCTATCAAGAGTACTTGCAAGTGCATTTGGACATTTTGACCTTGAAAACAGCACTCCACTTGTAGTAGATATCTGTGTAGAAAGGGAGAGAATGTGTGCTGTTAGAAGATGTATCTTTCTAATATTTTATCAGTTTCCACTTAAGGCCATTGGTCAAAGCTGCCCCCTTGCTTATCCTCCTGCCCATGATTTGCACTTAGAAAATTTACCTATTAGTTACTAGGACAAAAATAAACTTAAAAACCTTGAGGCAAAAACAAGAAGAGAAAAGAATCTCAATGAAAGCCGTACATTTTTTATAGAGAGCAGTGAAAATGGATGTGCAAAAGACCAAGAACGCACTGAAGACTGTGATTGATCCTCAAACGCACTGAGAATTCAGTGAAGTAAAGCTTGATGGCATATGTCAGTCATCAGAGGGAGAAGCTCTCCAAAGAGAATATACTTCTTTTTTTTTGCACTGAGACTTTTCAAAACAAACTACATTCTGCTTCTGAGAAGTGCCTTTGAATAGTGTATCTGAGTCAAAATCCACTTTTATTTTTTCACTCAACTACACATAGAAAAAATTGCATGCTGAAATGAAATCAGCAAGTTAAAAATTCACTAAGATTTTAATCCACACATTGAACTTGAATTATACACAAAGTGAGCATCTTAATAATCATGTAGGAATGTGGGAAATATTCTTATTCCACTCAGAATTTCCATTCAAATATTTTCAGTGATAAACATTTCATGCAAAATAGACTTGACCTGATATATATATGTATATCTGAGTGAGCTCTATTTCTGGTGAACTAATATGATGGTTAATACTAACTTTTGGTTTGAGAAAATCTAGAATCACTAAGGAGACTAGCTACTTGACATGCATATGAATATTAAATCAGATGAGTTTGGGTTAACTGAAATAAGAAGGTCCAACCTGAATGGGGGCAGCACTACTCTATAGGCTAGGTTTTGTACTGTGTACAGTTGAGAACTTCTGCTGGCCATCCTAATTTACTATTTTCTGCTTCCTGGCTGTGGAAACAGTGTGGCCAGTTGCCTTTTCTTAGTATTATATTACAGTACCAAGAAAAGTAGGTAATACAGTGGTATGTTTCAAATTTGTGTAACAAATACATATGTATCAGTATTTCATAAGTACTTTGAATGACCTTGTTCAGAACTGCAGGGACTGAGCTCTGAGCTTCCTACAGATACCTTTAATCTAAACATTTTATTTCTAATCTATCAGGAAGAAAAAAATTGATAGCACACAGTCTATGTACTGTACAGGAAACATTCTTTCTGGAGTCTACATGAAACAGAAGAATTCACAATCTAATAGAAGGCCATATAAATGATTGTAAATCCTAGTCTAAGGAAACGGGAAGAAAATCCTTATTTTTAATTTACAATGTATTACTTACTAATCATGTGACATAAATAATTCCTCAGCCTGATTGTTTTTCATTTTAAAATGGGACAAAATCAATAGTCTTAGGGAAGGACACAATGAATGAGACAGAATGCATATTTAATATGCAGAATAGCATTTTTTGACACAAAATAATCTCTCAAAAGAGATACAGGTTTCTGCCTGTTAAGTATTTGTGCTTCCAAAGTAGCTGCTATAAATATTTAGCTGCTCAATATTTATGGTGAATTATATGAGAATATCAGTGCTTATGTGGAATCTGCCTCAGTCCTCAGATTTAAATTACTACAATAAATTATTTATTCTTTTTATTCCACTAGTAATTTATTAGTATTGCATATATGTTCTGATCTCTCTCTCTCTCTCTCTCTCTCTCTCTCTCTCTCTCTCTCTCTCTCTGTGTGTGTGTGTGTGTGTGTGTGTGTGTGTGTGTGTGTGTGTGGTGGGAGGTTGTGTGTGTGTATGGGTTTGTATGTGTGTCTGTGTAAGTGTGTGTGTGTTTGGGTCTGGGTGTGTGTGTCTGTGTGGAGGATTGTGTTTGTGTCTGTGTGTGTGTTTCTATGTGTGTCTATGTGTATGTTTCTGTGTGTGCCTGTGTGTGTGTCTGTCTGTGTGGGCGGGGGGTTGTGTGTGTGTCAGTGTGTGTGTTTCTGTGTGTGTTTCTCTGTGTGTGTTTCTGTGTGTATGTGTTTCTGCATATGTGTATGTTTCTCTCTCTGTGTGTGTATGTGTGTGTGTTCACTTAGGCTTATGCCACTGTGTACAATCAAAGGTGAGAGAAAAGTGTGAATTCATTCTCTCTTTCCCTACTTCTTTGGGTTTCAGGGATCAATGAATGTCATCAGACATGACAGATAAGCATGTTCCTCATTGAGCCATCTTCTTAACCATCTATTCTTCTTAGTCTAACCTGAATATGATGCTTTTGTATTAACTAATACTAATTCTAGGCAAAGAATAATATAAAAAGATCAGATCTTTCAACAAAATAAGATAATAATTTAATAGAAAGGAATGAAAACATTGTCTTAATATTAGTTTCCTGTTAGTAAAGGCAATAAAATGTTCTCAATGTAATAGTGCAACTGAAAATTTTTAATTTTTAAATAAAGTCCTCATTCTAAACCATGGTAACTATGATAGCTAGTGCAATCTTAAAAATAACATATAATTTTACTTTAGTACAAATGATACAGAATCATACAGAATAAATCATGTCCACTCCCTCTAAGAACATTATTAGATTTCTACCCTAGAATACTTTTAGTGATAGGATCTTTAAACATAAGTTAAAATGAAGTCATTAAAGTGAGCCTTAATCTAGAATGACAAAATGCCTCATCAACAGATATCAGGATCTGGACATGCGCAAACTGAAGAGATTCTACAGGCACAGGTGAAAGACAGTAATCAAACATCCTTTTGATTAAATAATTTAAAAGACCATATTGTATGAGTGCAGACTTGGAAACCTAACATGGTATATTATTAAGTTTATTTGAAGAATGAGGGTATCAGAATGATAATTTGTGTTCTCAAGCCATAATAAGCAGACTGGGTTTTAACAATAGAATCATCACCCCTTTTATCTCCTCTCCCCTTACATAACCCTGGCCTTTAGAGTATGAGATATGAGAAAAATAAGTAGCTGCTGAGGTATGTTTTAAAGTACCAATCAGGGGGTCTTCAATTAAGAAGCCTTAAATCAAACTCTAGGAGCATAATTGTACAAAATGATTTGTATTTTAAAATAAAGTTTCAGGAATATTCTCCCAATGCAAGCCACAGGAGATTTGGGGTGTCAGCTGTTCAGAGTTAGGGGGATGAATTTGAAGCACACACACATCAACTCAAATTGATTCCACTTCACGTGTCTTCTAATTGAATGCTTTGGATTTTTTACATGTAAAATATAGAGCAACAATTGCTGAGAAATCAGGAATAGGTATGTATTTGTATGTACACATTATATGCAGAGGATTCTCATTTTATACAGTTTTATTATTTGCTTGTAATTTTGAAAGCAAGAAAAGGTTTGTTTGATTGCATATGTTTTTGTTTGGTTTGACAGGTTGTGTCAAAAAAGAGAAAGAAAAGAGAAGAAAAAATAAAGGGGATAAGAACAAAAAAATTTAAAAAGTTGGGTAGTGGCTCTCTGGGAATATGATTAAAGGATCTACTCTCAATCCTTTGCTCGTATCTGGCTCCTGATTATTGGCAACCTTAGCCAGAGAGAGCATCCAAAGGTCTTCTGGCCATATGGATTCTCCATTACCCAGGCTATTGGACTCACATTTGTGTTAATGATTCGTGATCCTCTTTCAAAAGGTTATCATCCTAGGGAGAAAATTATCCATTGAAATCCCAGCAAGGTATTCTGATTCCTTCACAGCCCACATTTCTGTTCCAAAGCAATTCTTTTGTCTTAGCATGCAGCCAAAATGTACCAAGTCACTTTACAAGGAGTTTGGAAAATTACTTTCAATGTGATAAGCCAAAATCTCATATTGAGTTAGCATTTCATCAATTTCAGGTAGAAACATCTATGAGTACTCAAACACAAGGTCTTAAATCATAACACATATATAAGCACTAATCATGGCAAATTTCTTCTTCTTTGTTTTAGACAATTGAAAGCCAGGCTCAGCTTGTCAATTCTATAAATTTCCAACCAAAAAGAAATGAAATTTTCTCATTAGTCTTCTTGTCATTTGTTCCTGAACAATCAAAGTACAATGAGTTTGTCTTTCAGTATTTTCTAAAATTTCCCTTCCCTCAGTTACTTTTGTGCTATTTTGATCAATTCCATGAATGCTAAATAGAACACCTGTGAGGACAAAACTCACATTTGCCCAGAAAGCTAGCATACTTTCCCATCAAAGTTTTGACAACGGATAGGTGGTAAATGTGTAGAACAACTGAATCATTATCCACCAAACTGAATTAAGTGACGAATTTATTTGCACACCAAAAGAACCAAGGATCTCCAAGAATATACTGGAAATAATAGGTGAGAGCACTGATTGCTTTATATTGAGATCAACTTTGATACTGTGTAGTTTGCTAACCAAAACTCTTGCCTCCACTTATAAAACATTTAGAAAAAAATTTTTCTTTCTATCGTAGGACAGCAATGGTCCATCTAAAATTGCTTTATGGCTCAAATAACGAGGCAGGACAGCAGGACACTCTTAGAGATTAGAGTACTTGCTCTTAGTTCTTGTAGCCTTAATAAGTCTTATGTTGCCTTTCCTGCGTTTGGAAGAATTTTTCTACATTATAGATATGCATTATAGACACAAAACCATAAACAGATAGGTTTGCAAAATTTGAGTTTTCATGCATAAACAGTACAGAATATTAACAAAATTTAGCTATGTATATTTTCCATATTTTCTTACTCCTATTCCTCAAATTCATCTTGCTCTAAATTAGTCACTTAAAACATTGGACTTAACAAAACATGGTGGTGCACTCCTTTAATCCAGCACACTAGAGGCAGAGGATAGTGGATATTTGTGAGTGTCTGGCCAGCCTAGGGTACATAGTGAACTCTAGGACAGCCAGAGCTACATATTGAGAGTATGTCTCAAATCAAAACAAAATTTCAGACAACTACTCTTACAGAATTTTATGCCATTTTAGTTTCCGAAATTTAAGTTGTTCATCATCGATATACTAGGTAAAATATCTAATACCAAAATTCTAATACTAAACAATAATGAGCAATAATCTCATTTCTCCTATCAATTTGCTATATCATAAGAGACAAAGTCTTACAATGATGTTAATTTTAGTGTAAATTTAGTATAAACCTCAAAACAGAGAATTTGATATTTCCTACCAGGAATAGAAATACAGAGAACAAATAGTAATTACACGGGGCAAGAGTTCTGGAAAGGTCAGAGTTTATTTTGGAGATTTGGATAAACAAGGATGAAACATAGAGAGGGTCAACAGGAGCTAAGAGGACTGGTAAAGAATCGATGCTGATTCCCTAGGCACATATAGCTAAGCATTGTTCATGTGAGAATGGCAGATTGGGAAAGAATGTAAAGTATGAGGCAAGTCACAGTGGCATGAATGTAAAAGAAGATTACACTTCCTCCTGGAGATCATGCAGACACAGTGATGATGGCCCATTTGCCAAGTAATGTGCTAGGTGTATTTGCAGCATCAGAAGGAGTAGATGTAACAAGACTAATTAGACAGTGCTTACAACACAAGGTTAGTGCTAATGAGGGCTTCAACTCCCAGCAGATGTAAATATACAGAAATCATATTTTAAATTATTCAACAAACAGTTTTACTTCCGTTGTCAAGAAAAGTTATTTCTGAATACAAGTTTCTAAAGAAAAAATCATTTTCATGGATACATTGTATGCTTTAAGACAGAAAGACATACATAATACAGTTCTTTAAACATTTTTTTTTTAAGAATCTCATCCACTGTTATTTTTAAGTAAGACTGCCTGGGTAACTACACATCATTTAAATTATAATGAATAAAAATAAATTTTATTTGGACAATGTGCCTGCTGTTCTCTTTCTCTGGAGCTTCCATTAGCTAGAAAAAAAGATGTCACATTCACTGATTTACTGAAATATTTGTGTTTATTCATCCTCTAGCAAATTCCTTTCTTGGAAGATCATTTTCTTCCTTGCTAACTAAAAGTAAATAGAATTAAAAATGAAAATAAAACTTAGTTCCATGGAAGGATCTATTATATCTCAGAAGGTTCTCCGCTAGCTTGATAGATTAGATGTAGTTCAGCTGTCAGAACTGTCTCATCTCAAGCCCTGACATCTGGGCAGAGATCATGTCATACTAACAGTTACTCTTGGGAGATAAAGCTGATAAATTGTCCAAAGCAATCTATTACATCTGCTTCAGCAGCTGGGCTATTTTGGAAACTCCCTTTTAGACTCATAGAAGGATGGATTAAGAAAAAATATTGAAACTTTCCAAAAATCATCAACTTTTGGTATTTTGTTATCATTTCTATTAGGAAGCCAGCTTTTAATGTTAAAAAACATGCAAAAATTGTTTTTCTATTTCTTGAAAATAGGATATAGAAAAGCATACTTACAGGTGATATGTTAACTACACAATTTTGGTTGTTTTTCATTTTCTTTAAAACCGTCTCTTGTGCCAGTTACATGGAATTTTTGTTTGAATAAATTAGATAGGTAAAACAAACAAAAACAAAACTCCAAACAAACAGTTAAAGATCTATCTTTATGAATATGAATACACAATATGAATCAGAGAGTTTGGAGACCAAAGATAGTGTTATCTTTCAGCATAGTGGATAGGTTACTGGAAATACTATTTCTTCAAATAGTTTTCTTAATTAATAGAATGTAAATAAACACAAACATTTTTACTGAAGAATACAATGAGAACACATCAATGCATTGATCATATCTTTAAAGATATTACAAGGCAAGTCAAAAGACCCTTGCATATATTCAAAAAGCAACACCAACCACAGTCATTTCCTCAAACATAGAGATAGAAATTAACAAGTCATTGTCTTCCTTGACTGGGACAAGTTTTAAGTGGTCTGTTGGATGTGTACAAAGAGAGGAGCAGCCACATAACAGTGTATAAAATGAGGAATCATGTTTATTGAGTTTTCATGAAGCATGGTGAATACTGTTATTTAATTCCAATAGCTAATTTTAATACTATTATTATTTGAAAAATGAAAAAATAGATTAGCAAGATATAGCATACTCCATGATGCATACCAGTCCATTGCACCACCTAGAACCTGGCACCCTCATCCAGTAGGTCTCTACAGAAGCAAGTATATGAGGCCTGTGTAATGTGCAAGGGCCTGCAGACATTTGGTATTACCTAAACTTCAACATGTTACACTCTCAAGTCTATGAACAACAGCTTTTCTTACCCACTGCTAAACAAAATCCCATCTCTGATATAACTAGTATAATGAAATACCCAGCCATAGTGTACATTGAAGCTATTACCTGGTGGTCAGAATTAAGAAGGAATATATACAACACAGACACAGACACAGACACAGACACACACACACACAGACACACACACACACACACACACACACAGAGAGAGAGAGAGAGAGAGAGAGAGAGAGAGAGAGAGAGAGAGAGA
>JANHMN010000002.1:162700445-162737686 GCA_030674055.1 Rhabdomys pumilio | reverse complement strand
AGAGAGAGAGAGAGAGAGAGAGAGAGAGAGAGAGAGAGAGAGAGAGAGAGAGAGAAGTTTGTTTAACGGGGACAAAAAGATAGCTTTGTGGAATTAATTTATGAATAATATACATCATATACTAAATCAAAAATTGGGTCATTCAAGTAAGTGTTGCATTACCTAAATATAAATGTAACTTAATGATCAATATTATTACATACTTTGTTATATAGTTCAAACAGTAAACAAATATAGCTAATTAGGAAAAATACTATTTCTTTTATTTTAATGTCTATATAAATAATATTGTTTAATTTTATTAATTGATAATGATGTGAGCTCATTTGTTCATTAGAAATTCTTAAACTTTATTTAAGTATATTCCTCAAAAACGAATTCTAGGGGAAGGAGACTTACAGACAAAGAGAGGGATTAAAATCAGTCTGGGCTGTCAATCTCATTGTTTATATTTAGACTACAAACGAATCCATAAATAAATTTTAACAATATTTTTAGCTCTTCTTCAACATAGAGATTCTTTCTCATAGTTACATTAAAATCCCTAAACATATGGTTTAAAATTAAGTATTCATTTTTAAGATTTTATATTTATTTTTAATCATGCATGTGGGTATGTTTATACATGTGATTGCAGTGTAAATAGGGGCCAGAAGATGACATTAGGGCCCCTGGTTAGGGGTTCCATGAAGTTATGAGCAGCCCAATGTGGGTTTTGGGAACTGAATTTATCTCATCTGCAAGAACAATCTGCATTCTTAAAAACTGACACATCCTTCCTGTCCCACATCTTATTGTTTCTACTACACACACATACCCATACTTTTTGAAATATGTATGTTCATTTTAAATCACTGAAAGAGACATTTAGACATATCCTGGTAAATAGTCAGAAACTTAAGGAGTCAGATATATAAAATTTTTAAGTAATGCCCAATTTGTATAGGAAGTGAAGAATAGTAAAATTCAGAATTGCTGAATGGTAACATTATTTAAACAATGGCTTTTTATTTTGACCTACTTGCTCCTACATCTTTCTATCCTAGCACTATTAGAATATGTCTTGACTAGGGGATAACATTCTGATGGTGGTCCTAATGATAATAGTCCCCAATATATATTTTCTGCATGAATATTCAAAGAATAGAAATGTGCAAATAGAAGCACTGTAAATATTTATACTAATTACACCACAATTTGAATATTTACAAGGTATACCAATTATTTCACAAAGTTTGTAAATCACATTCTACATTCAAGTAAATAAAGAATTTTTTCCACTGAACCTAGAATGTGGCTATATGTTCTTATGGAATCTGTATAGACACATCAACTTTTTAAGAGAGTCTGGGAAATAGAAAATTGTAGATCAGACTGTGAGTCCTTTATATGCCAGTCTAAAGTACTCATGTGAAATATCACATTTTATCTTAATATCACATTCAAATCTATCTTAGATGCTATGTAGAGATAATAGTAAGAAAAATATCATTAATTTTTTTGCTCAATATTTTATTTTTACAGACGAAATTAAAACTGCAGAGAAAGTAAACAGAACTCTTCAGCTCTAAAACTAGATTGGATTGACAACCCAGGCAAATCACAGTACAAGTGCCTATTCACTCTTCTTTCAACTCTTCCTATTTTGTTGGCCATAAGGGACTGAGCAAGAATATGTTACTACATCGTCATGCCTCTCTGCACAAATTGGAACTTACTGGAAAAAAAAAAGCAATGGCTAATATGAGATATATAGCCCCACAAATATCACAGATGTCTAGTAATGACACTGAAAAGCCAACATAAGCGCATCTCAACATTTCAAAAGCAGATACCCCCAACTAATAACTAGATCAGAAACAACCTTTAGATAGTCATTATTTTGTTCCATATAAGAGTTAGTCTCCCACAAGTTTAATAATGATTAAACATTGGGAATATTAAAATGTGTATTAGTTAAGGGAAGATATCCATATATACATTATACATCCATATATCAACACATACACATAAAGAGACTATATATATATATATATATATATATATATATATATATACACATTATATATATATAATGTCAATGTTTTGTGAAGTAATTATTGATATAAAATATTCAACATGTAAAAAAATTATATATAAATATATATGTACATATATATGGGTTGCTATACTATTGCATAAATAGATATTAGATAACTTGACAGATTATTCATACAAACACATAATGATAACACACATATAAATAGATAGAAGATAGAAAGAAAGCACTAATAAAATACAAGTGAGCTTGTTTTTACAATAATCTATGTTTTGTGTTTTTCTAAGGGACAGATAAATAGGCAGATTGACTATGTGTTACTAGTAATAAAGATAAATAGAAAACCAAAGCCAATATATTTCAACAGAAAAGATTTGTAGAAGAAAAAAGATTTTCAATTCATAAAAATTGAAGTGTATAAAATAAAAACTCCAACTTCACTGAAGTCTAAACAGATATCCTGTTGGCATATTTGCTTTAAGGACTATAGATGTAAGACATTCTCATATGGGATATGAAGCTATTTGGGGCAGCAAGTATATGTTTTCTCAATGAAAAAACATGCCATAAGAATCACAGCAATTGCACATCAAATGTGATGTTTGTTTCTAATTAACTTCTTATCAATGTTATTTCCTTTCTTTTTCCTCATTCCCTCAAAAAAGATTAACTTCAATAATTTTCATGTCTTAGGTACTAGGCAACAACTCATGTCTATACTGAAAACAAGAGAAAAATATTTCCCTATTCAAGACAAAAGTATGTCATCCTCTCCAACACTATCTCAGTAAGAGATACAAACATATACTTCTATATTGGTTATTTTGTAAGCACAGTGGGCTGAAATGAAGACATCTTATTTTCCTATTCCTACAATTAGTACAAAGAACAGTACCACGATAAGCACATTGGTTCCTGAGGGTAAGCCTAAGATTTAGATTACTGCCTGAAATTACTTCTTTGTTCCAGGCTAATGTCAGATACCTGCCTGAAGCCTACTTCCTTGTCCTTGGCCAATGTCATTTCCTGCCAAGCAGCCCATTTTCTTGTCCTTGGCCCATGTTAGGTTATTGCCAAGCAGCCTCAAAATCTCTCTGCCTCTCCTCCTTTTTTATTTCATACACAAGACTTAGCCTGTCTTAGTTCATTCTGACAAGAATGCCTACCTTACCTGTCATAGAATATGCATTATCAAAAGCAATGCACTTTTTGTCTTAGGTTGTAAAGCTCTGTGCAGAATCATACCTGTCTTTGGCTTGCCAGCCTCTTAATTTAATAACTCTGTCTGGGGTCCATTTTCAGGTTGAAGCCAAGTACTTTGGCCAACATGTTGATGTTGAAGACAAGCTTTAATACGATGGACAGGAATAAAAGTATTCCCAGGACAAAAAGAGCTAGCATGTTCAAACTATATATGCCATTCCTGAGGTTTGACCAAAATAGAAATACTGATCTCAAGCCATGGGTGATTTTATCAGTAGTATCTGCTGCATCAATACTCAGCATAGCAGCATTCTTTAAATTCATAAACTCACTATGCAAAGTTAAAACATCCAGAGAAGTGTTAGAATTATGCTAAATACACTGCAAGTATCTTTAAACTTTTCCAAATTATAATGATTATCACTGTAAATTTTAGAACTGACATGAGTCCAATGGTATTTGGTATGATACTCGAGATGGCTCTTGAACTCTGAACCTCCTTCAAATAATTTTAATAAAATAAAGAGCATCAATTTGTTATTCCAAATGCCTATCTAAATCCTCTTGTATATTCAACATGTTAGTAACATTTTTTTGCTAAATGATTAATATAGTTAAAGAAGAAGATAAATAAGTGAAATATCTAAATATTTTCAATATCCTTTGTTTTTCATGCTAGGATACAGAAGTATTCAAGAAGATTTAATTGAATTTCAAGAATAAGTTTTATTAGGGAGAAAAAATTTCCACTTACCATTGGATGCTTAGGTAGCATTTTTAAGTATGTATTTTTTCTTTTTCCTATTTAAAATTTCTTTTTTTCTTTGTTGTTGCTATTGTTATTTTTGTTTGATTTGTGTGTGTGTGTGTGTGTGTGTGTGCGCGCAAGTGTGTGTGTGTGTATGTACAAGTGTGTTTGTCTGTCTCTGTGTATGTGTGTGTGCACAAGTGTGTGTGTGTGAGTCTATATCTCTGTGTGTGTATGTGTGTATATTCAAGTGTGTTTTTCTGTCTGTGTGTGTGTGTGCACAAGTGTGTGTGTGTGAGTCTATATCTCTGTATGTGTGTGTGTGTGTGTTGTTTTTTGATATGGTCACTGTATAGAGTGAGATTTTCTAGCTATCCTGGACATCATCAGTTAGACCAGGCTGGCCTTGAACTCACAAAGATCACCTGCCTTTGTGCTTTGAGTGCTGGAATTAAGTGCATCTGACAACACACTGTGCTCAAATACACATTATTGAAAATAGTAGGTTAAGGTCTATCCAGAAATCCTTGCAATCTTTTGCTCATTGTATCTATCTTATTTCTGGTTTAGCCTACTGGGAATGCTGAACCTGCTATTGTCAAGTGCAATTAGCTCTAGTGTCACCTAGTCACATTATTCTAATAAAAGCCCCCCTTTTCTCTAAATTGACAGTACCGTATCAACAGTCTAGTAAAACTGGTATAGCAAACAGTTGCTCTCTTGAACTATGCACTAGTCTCCTTCCTATTAAACTTAACATGGGTTAATATGGAGGTTTGTTGTTTATGTTTAATTGCACATTAGTGCTTCAGAAATGGAGCATCAAGGTGGGAGCACACAATTGCCTAACAGGAAACTTTCTTGGATCTACAGAAATGTACTTAATTACCAGTGAGGCAATTTATATTAAAATGAGACTGGGGAAGAATTAAAAATAAAAGCAGTAAGGAAAGAGGTTAGGTCATGGGGTAAAAGCCCAGGATGACTTTAATCAAAGAAAGGCAGAAGCAACATTTTACCAAGAAATAACACACATGGGATTGAAGAAGACAAGGCGACCATACACATAAGATGTCATGAGAAAAGAGAAGTTTTGCAATGCAAATTGTTTCATTTCCATTTCTCATTTCTTTCCTTCGTCTCTGAATTCCAAAAGTCCAGTGGTACTGAAAATAGCCCCATCGCACAAAGTATTGCATTAATTTTGTGATTTCTGAGAGCTTCTCTTTTAGAAAACCAATTCTAAAAGCAGCAGTTATTTTTACAAGTGGAAAGATGAATTTAGAAAGTTATTCATGTCTGAGAACTACCAATGAAATTTGTGGGACCAGCTCTGGTAAAAGTTCACAGGATACTGTGAAGATTCAAAATAGCTAAGGACTTATTCTTTTAAAACAGAGTTTAAAAGGAATAACATAAACATTTTCAACTTTTCAAAGCATGAATTTCAAGCATGAACTAAATATTGTTTGCATTTATAAACAAATTATATTAAAGATAATTTAGCCATTGCTATAAGTAAAAGTTCTTTTACTGAGCTTTATGCATTATTGCTCCCTTTTCCTTTAAATTGACAGTATTCTACTAACAGTCTAGCAAAATTGGTATAGCAAAACGTTGCTCTCTTGAACCATAGTTCTAACTATCTTAAGAGCTAACTATTCTTGCCAATAAAAGCACCAATTAATAGTATAAATATTAAAATAAAAATCTGAGTTTTCTTTTCAAGAAGAAAAGTAAATGTCATGTCTGAAATCATTTCTTCTGTAACTATAGTTTTCAGGAATGGATATAAGATGGTAAAACCAGACTCTTGCTGTTTGTTTCTATTCATGCTGCTTTTCTGCTTCTTCCTTGGTGTCTCTTCTGGACATTAACTTCCCTATGTCATTCTCTCTTACACAGAGGAGTTACTGACACACAGTGACTCGGACTAAAGATATACATTCACACCCCACTTCTTAGGCCTGGATCTTGGAGGATTCAACCAGGGCATGAGGAAAAGAAAAAAAATTACTATCCAACTGAAGCTTACCTCCTTTGGATTAGTAACTCCCAAGTAACTTGTCACTTGTAGCCTGGTTAAATATAGCTTGCATATGGTTCAAAACATCTGTGATTTTACATCCATGCATAAATTATTTTGTACAGTGGAGTTATTGCAGAAAACACTCTCCTATCACCATGGTTACCGGTCCTTCCTGTAGAGCCTTCTATTAACATCTTCTGTGAGTACAATCACAGAATGAGTGGCAGGGACAAAATAAAAATTCCCAGAGATATAAATTCACCAAGTCAACAAGAAGATACGTGGTAGTGCTGATAATAAGCAGAAAATTAGCACTAAATTAAAGTTAACATCATGACTTCCTGGAGAAAAAAATAGTACATGTGATGACCAGTGGACATAAAAACAAGACAATAAAGTAAACTTGAATAAAATGTCCTCATTATTCGAGAGTTTAGAAAGTTTTAAAATAAATTTTAAACCCAAATAAAGCCATAATTCAAAACATTTTGGCCTATTTCTCTGTATGGTAAAATGTGTGGTCATTATCCTTTGGAGTTTCTTACTGTGATCCTGTGTCAGTGTCAGTGTCAGTGACTGTGAATATAGTTATTAGCAGAAATAAAGCTAAAAATTAGTAAAAAAAAAAAGAAAAAAAAGAAAGGCCAAATAGATGTTATGCCTAACTATGAACAATGCACTGAAATAATTAAACAAGATCTGGGCTATCCTAATTATTCTCAGCATGAAACTTAGTTCTCTCCTCAATCTAGTTGTCTAAAACCAGCAGGGTTTCAGCAGAGAGGTACCAAGGTAAACCCAGTCACTTTGCAGTGATATGTCTTTCATCATTAACACACACACACACACACAGAGAGAGAGAGAGAGAGAGAGAGAGAGAGAGAGAGAGAGAGAGAGAGAGAAGCAGAAGCACAGACATGCAGACACACAAATACACACACATAAACTCTTGCACAGATGCACATATCACTACTTCTGAATGAATATTCAACTCAAAATATAACATCTGTACATTGAGAAATTTTAAGAAAGTAATCTGGGGGGCTAAAAGGTAGAAGTTCAACATTAAAAAAAGGACAGATTTTAGATAGATAACAGATAAAATATATTCATTTAAAACTAGATTCTTACAACTATAAGCAAATTTTAGCCCATCTAAACCTTTGATGCAGCACAAGACATATTTTACATTGTAGCCAACAGGAAAATATTAAATCTTGGGGACTGAGTAAGAGAAAACAGTCTGCGTGTATCTGATGAAGTGCTTGTGAGTGTTTTTAACATAATTTTAGTTCTTCTAGTAACTGTAGGAAAAATGACATACAGATAGAAACTTTAATTCAGGTAGATTTATAGTTTTACACAATATTAAATAAAGTATTTGAAGAAAAGAAATGTACAAATGAACCCAGATGTTTTATCCACCTTTCTACCCTAAAACTTGTGTCTGAAAATTCAAATATAAATTATAGAAACACTTTGAAGTGAAAATAGCAGTTGGCCACACAGACACATATGGAAAAGCAAATGAAGATAAAAAAAAAATATGACACTGAAGTTAGATTTTACTTCACAAGAATCTGGTAAATCCAATTAATCTGAGCCTCAGATTTAAAATTCCAAGAGATACTTATGTAGTTAAGTAAAACCAACCAAACTCTGATATGAAAAACTGAAATATTAGTGGTATAGACTGAAAATAATGAGAACTGAAATATTTGGCCATGAAGATACATGTCAAGGTTCAGTGGCTAGAATGGATACATTCTAGACCTCATTTAGACACAGTGTAATATACAAATATTGAATTTTTTCACATTTGATCTGTTTTCAATGCATATTTGCTGTAGTAATCACTCTTAGAATGATGGTACATGAAATCAATAGTCAGTATGGACTGATGGAACAATTATTAAAAGTCAATTCCAAATTGAACTGTTGAAAGTAACAACAGAAACAAGAGAGAAAAGAAATTTCACATTGATGCAGAAAACCAACAATTTAACAGTATGCATAATTTCAAACTATTTTAAGAAGGAGAAATGTATATTGACTCTAAGATACAGATAAAGGAGTCAGAATGAAAAAATTATATCTCTTTTTTGTTGGTTACAAACAATTTAAAATACATAAGAAAATGCATGCTTAAACTAAGAATATAAAGTAAATAATGACAAAAAGAATACTTAAAAATAGTTGCAGGGAACAGGAAATGGATCAAACTCTGTCTGTAATTTTGTTTGTTTGTTTGTTTTGTTTTGGTTAGGTTTGGTATTTGTTTACCTGCCTAGGATTTTTTTTGAATCTGCCCATCACAGCTTTCAATCATATTTATATTAATCTTCCCACACATTTTTGTGTATGAAAGAACAGTAAATATTATATTTTTTAAAATGGAATCTATAGATTGATCACCAGAAATCTGTTCTCCATTTTGTTCAAGATTTATGTGGTGTGCTCTCTAGACCTTTTTAGATTCTGATCCTATATAGTGTAATTCTTTATCTCACTGAAAGCTATTCTATTTCTCAGAACAGATAATACTCCTTTGAGCATAATATTAGGAGTGCTGTACTTCAAGTATATTATTCTATATTACCTTTTTCATTCATTTATTAAAGACGGGAAAGAAATGGTCTTATATTAATGCCTTTCTCATCAAAGTTCATGTTCCATAGAGTACTAGAGTACACACACAAACTTAATGATAGATCAATTGGGAAGGAGACAGGTTGATATAAAGTAAAAAAAAAAAAAAAAATAGAAGAAAACAGTGATCCATACCCACAGCACTCTTTCCAGAGCTGTCATTGTCAAAAATATCCTAATAATTTACCATTGCTCAATACATGAATTCAACCAGGTTCAAGATTCAGTATATACTGCAAGCATGCTAAATATTCATCTGATGAGAAGATTGATAAATGCTTTCATTGTAAGTAGGCTAAAAAAATCCATAACCTTTAACATAAAATTCTATAACATGTCTAGTAGTATTATTAAATAATATATGTATAGTTTAATAAGTTGTAGAATTTTATAAAAACACAGAAATATATCTCTAGCCAAAAATGATTATTAAAGTTTAGAAGAGTTAGTACCCAATTAGCCAAGAAGATATAATTGTAAACTTTTATGAATTTCACAGTTCCTAGTAATTCAACTTATCCAAATTATGTTACAAAATAATTTTCACCTGATAACATGAGACTACAAGTTTTTCACGCACACGTATAGATAACGAGTTGTTGCTAACCCCTTAGAAATTGTGTATGATGTAGTATGATCTACTAATCTACTACATCATACTCAAGTTTGTTGGCACAGAACAATTATGATAATTTTAAATGACCAGAAAAATGTTTTGAATTTCAGAAGTATATTTATAAAGTGTGAAGAAATTACTTGGGAAGAGGAAAGAGGATACAGGGGTACAAGAAGTAATAGAGGTAAATATAATAGAGGCACATATATGACAATATCGTAACAAAAGCTGTTGTTGCATAAAATTACTAAGTGGTTATAAAAAGAGAAGTGAATTAAGACATAAAGAAAATCAAAATGATTATTTCAATGTTTAAGTGTTGTTTATTAACCATTCATATTTGTGAGTTGTACCTTAAAAATCCTTTGAGGGACATATATTTTAACATTAAACAAAAATAAATCTTAAAACTAAGTCTAAATACTCATAAGTTGACAAATACATGAATATTACGGAAGATGATAAAGAAATAGTAAAAGGAAAAAAGCAAATTAAAAAGCAAACATCTAACTGGAGAGTAATGTTTCTGCTGCCTAAGTAGTCTTAGTCAGAAACCAGCTCCATCCTTCCGAGCAGCACTTAAAAACTCCTGGAGCTGGTACTGTATGTACAAAATCTCCAACTCTTCCAAGTTGCAAAGATAAAATCATGTTGTTAGTCACAGAATATAGTCAAAATGATGGAAAAATTTATGTTTTCATGTCTTGTGATCTCTATTAAAGTATTTATGGTTTAAAATATTTGTAATATCATATTTAACTTCCAGGAAACTAATGGGATGACATCATCTCACAGACATTTAAATGTATTTAAATATGCATGTTTGATGCTTTTTATTCACATTATTGGGTTGGCCACTAGTTCAGTTGGAGCTAAGGCAAGAGAGGAAAAGGAAATGGACTCTACAGATTGCAGTAAAGGCAGAATACAATGCTATCCATAATTGTTCTTATACTAGATGGGGCAATGAAAACATAAATGCTTTTTGTAAATTTATTTAATTTTTATCTTCCTATTTTGAAAATGAGGCTTAGAGGATAGCATACTGCATTACATGAATATTCGCATAGCCTCGACTCTGGTGTTAGTGTAGTAGATAATCATATGCTATTGTCAAAATTAGTAAATGAGCATTGCTAAACTCATCTTAGTCACATACTTCATTCACAATTCTAACAGTACTTCTTTCCAGTAACAATTTATTTTTTATTTTTTTAAAATTCAAAATCTTTAAGACATTATTCATGTACTCACATCATTATAATTTCCTGAAAAATACTCACCTCTGCAACTGCGCTTTGCCAAGTATACATTTATCTTAATATTTTGTATTAAGTACATTTCTCTAGTAATATACTGTTTATACTTTTTAACCATTAACTTATAATTATGTTTACTTCATGTGAATTTCTTTTATCACCTAGAAAATGCTCTTGCATGGAGTAATATCATTAAGCATTAATCTAGGTGGATGTTGGATGGTCCTGATGAAGTTTCAATGTAAAATGAAATGATCACTTATGAAAATTGTGCATTATTTTCCTTTGTTTAATTGCTAGTTGAAATAGAAAATAACCAGTACTATATGTTTATGAACTAACATTTGCCTTAAATTAGAAATACAATATATAACATCAAATTCTCTAGAGAATAGCTATAATATATCAGCTGGTGCATGTATCTACTCAAACAATAGTAGCATTTGGTTATAATGTTGTTTTCATATATAATAATTTGTGTCTTTATGAAAAGTAGACTCCTGGGGTAAAATTTATTTATTTAGTAATAGAGAAAATCCTCATACTTAGCTAGGTGATTCGTTTTATTCAGTGGAAATGGGGCTGTCTTTCTAAGGTAAGGTTGCATCTAATATCACAATCATATTAATTTAGGTTTACTTGTGAGAGTAGTGGAGGCAAGAAAGGAGTAAAATAAAGAAAGGAGATGTACAAGATGGAGTTTGGATATGGATGAGCCTGTGTGAAATCAGTAGGAAGTAGAGTATGGACTGAATATTGATAATATAAAGATAAGTTTTTTTAGTAGTAATCAATTAATCTCGGTGTTTGTTTACACTGAAGTAGAAAGGGGATAGAAAAACAAGGGACAAAGTAAAAACAATGCACTTTCACTTGGGGACATAAGAGGGCTGTTTACATTATTAAAAATATTTTAAAATGGAGTACTTTAAATAAGAAATATAAATTAGTTTCTATTGGCTATAAGCACTTAACAGAATTTGGAATCATCTTGTTTAAGAAATAGTTGACTCTAGGTATACATTACCCTAGACAAAGGTCTTGAATGTTTTCCCAGCTGAAATCCTTCTCATAATTTGCTGGGGAGTATTTTAGACATCAATTTAGCACCAAAATCATAATCAGACATTGACATGGCTTTTGGTCGAAACCTCTTTTATGTCTGAAATAAGTAAGTGTATTGTAGTGAAGTCACCAACTGTTCTTCTGGGATGAGGCATGCCAGGATGAGCTCAATAGATTACTTTTCCTATCACAGTGCTAGATTTGACACATCTGTTCCACCCCAGAATCCTGTTTGCCTTGATACTTTTCTAAAAAGCTTATTGTTCTGTAACCCAGTGGAGAAATACATCAAAATTTCTCTGAAAGGCATCAAAAAGATATAAAGTGAAGGGACTAGATAGGGAATTGAAAGATTTATCTTCGCAGAATTGTGTAAGACACCCCATATCGAGTGCTTTAAGCCTTTTTTTTGCTATGAATATATTTAGAATACAATATCATTTTGATTACAAACTATAATACATACTGTATAATATATTATATATTCAATTGTTTTATTTCAGTTAATATTTTTTAATATTTAATCATTTATTTATTTACTTATTTACACTTCAAAGTTTATTCCTCTCCTGGTCCACTCTCAGACTGTTCCACATCTCATACCTCCTCTTGATCTTTCTTTTTCCAGAAGGATGTCTCCACCACCTACCACCCACCATCCACCCACCAGACCTCTAAACTACCTGGGACCTCCAGTTTCTTGAGGGTTAGGTAAATCTTCTCTGACTGAACCCAGATCTGGTAGTCCTCTGCTGTATATGTGTTAGCGGCCTCGTATTAGCTGGTGTATGCTGCCCGGGTTGGTGGTCCAGTGTTTGAAAGATCTGGGGGTCCAGGACTTTGCTAGACTTTGGGATGGCAAAAGTGAGTCCTGGTCTGAAAATAGGAGGTAGACATGGAAGTTTGATAGCTTTGGAAGGTTTTATGGTAGTGCTGGATTAAATAATGATTCCCTGTAAAGAGATGTTTATGGCAAAAAGATTATATTCTCTGTATATTATCCACTGGGGACAGAAACTTGTACATGTAAACATTTAGATAACAAAAATTACTACTTAACCAATTTAAAATAAGTACTACCCAGGCATGGTTGAATATAACAAAATACAGCAAGCATTGTCCAAAACTATGACACAGAATATGCTTGGAAATAGAAGCAACATATACACTAATTCTGATAAGGAAGAGTCCACAAGTGTTATTATGTCTGAACTGTGGTTTGAAGAAAATGAGGCAGCCAAATGGTTATAAAAGATAAAGGAATTGCAAGCAATTGCAGTAATTTACTAGTGCACAGTAAAACAAGACACAATGGATATTCTACTATACAAAAATTTCAAAGCAGTGAGGTCAGTTAAAACAAGAACCTAAAAAAAAACCACACACACACACACACACACACACACACACACAAACACACACACCAGTAAACATCAAAAGTTATGAATTCCCTTAATTAAATAAATAGCCACCATTTTCTTTAAAAATGAATAGCTAAACCACACTTTTATATTAAAGGATCAATTTAATAATTAAACATTTAAAGTGTCCAGTTTAGAACTTTATATTTTATTGATGTTTAGATATCCTAGATATTAATAGTACAAAATAGTATTTTAAAGTGAAAACAAGCAAACAAACAAAGCCGAGATTTTAAAGTGAAAGTAAGAGTTGACTAAGACACTCGGTTCTCTCATTGTAGCATAACAATGAACTCCAATAACTATTATGTATGAATTAATTCATGCACAAATTGGTTTATTCTATATCCACATAGACTCAGTGAAAATGATGTTAACTATTCATGTAGAAATTGGTGCTTACAAAACACTGATTTCTATATAAATTCTCTGGAATGTTGTCATCTTAGTATTCTTAGAATACCAATCCACTACTAAAAATGTAAAAATTAAATTACATAAATGAAAATAAATAAATAAAAAGAAAATTCTCATAGTTTAAGAATGAGGTCCCAGTTTTAACCTGTATACTCAGGCTCTGATTCTAAAGTGTCATCATATGTATCATAGCTGACTACGAAAGAAGACTGTGAAGCAGATAACACGAAAGGCAATAAAGTAGTGATTAGATTTACCTCATGAGCTACTGTGCATAAAAGAGGTAGATCAGAGACTACAGAAGAACATGGTACTTGACTGGAGAGCAAAGATCACAAAGACACCTAAAGGACCTAAGTGTACCGAAGATAAAAATTTCTAACTTTGAAGTTTGATAGTTACCAGCCTAATCTAGGATGAAACTTTAGATGTGAGAAAATAAGGAAAAAAATATCTAAAAAAGAGATGCATCTTCCTCATCAGTAGTTGCTTGGAACAATGTAACATCTGGGCCATCTGCTAGACTCTGAGAGGACATGCAGTTTGACAAAACATGCTCAGACTGCTAATTGGAGGTCAGGCTCGTCACACTTTCACAATTTTCACTGGATGATATTGTGAATATCTTTCATTGTGCTAACCTTGGACATGAATATTGTATTCACTCAGATAACACCCTTAAATTATGCCTAAAAATATATACAATTTATGCTAATGAGTAAAAATTCTCTGAGCAAGGAATTGTTCCATGGATATACAGTGCAAACTATGAACCAAGAAAATGAGAACATTTTACTTCTTCTTTTTGTTCTGTTTTGAGTATATCTATCTAGAACTTCCATTTAAGAAAAATATTAATACTTAAATGAAACTCTGCAAGAATATTCTGAAAGTTATTTTGTTTATAAAACATTTGTGGGATAATGAACCAGCATCCTAGTGCTTTGAGTTAAGTTGACTACATATGCAAAGTTTCTGATCTCTTTTAAATAGCAAAACAGTGAACAGAGGACTAATAGGGATACATGCTATAAGAGATACAAATATGTTTCAATATCTGAATGACTGGCTCAGAGATATGGGAATATTCCCAGAGTATGAATGTGGGAAGAGAGTTGATGTGTTTAATCCTGACCATTAGATATGACTTATTTCCTCTACATGGTGAGATGGTTGTGTAACTGGTACCACCTGAGAACATCTTCCTAGACCACATTGTCTCAGCAACATGGCTTTAAAGAAGATTTTTAAATGTCCTTCTCTTCTAACATTTTCTGCTTTCTACTACTTTAACACAAACTAATTCTACATTTCTTCATAAGGTTGCTTCTTACTATGTGTTCAATAGTCAAATTAACCATTATCTACTATTAGCCATTTCTACTTAAAGGTAGGAAGACTGAATCTCTTTTTCTACAACCTAACGCTTACAGGCTCCTTCTTAATAATATGATACACCCTATAGACCCAACTAAGCTAAGCAAGAAGGAAGGCACAAGCTAGGAAGCCTCAATCTCATTTAGAACGGGGAATAAAATAGTAATCGGAGATAGAAGAAGAAAGGGAGCTGGATAGGAGAGGGGATAGGGAGGGAAAATGGGGTGGAGATCAGGTGTGGTGAGATACAGGAAGAGGGCCAGAGGGCCTGGAGAATAAATAGAAATCTGAAGCTGACAGGTATTAGGGTAGGCTGGAAAACATTTCTAAGAAGTGCCTGAGACCTATGATGCAGGAGGCTCGAAGAGTCAGTTCCAGTGACCTTAAAGGAAAGGCATAACAGTTGGGACATGGAACCTGAATAGGCCCGATCCTGCAATCATGCAGGACTCATACTGGAGGGATGTGGATGCCAACCCACACACAAAACCTGTGACCCAAATTTTGCTCTGTCTATTAGAAATGCAGGGACAAAACTGGAGCAGAGACTGAGGGAATGGCCAAGCAATAACCGGCCCAACTTGAGACTCATCATGTTGGCAAGCGTCTCCCTGACACTATTAATGATACTCTTAGGCTTGCAGATAGGAGCCTAGCATAACTTTCCTCTGAGACAAACTCAGATACTAACAACCAAACCTTTAGACAGAGATTGGAGATGATTATGGAAGTGTTGGCAGAAGGATTGAAGGCAATGGAGGGGATTGGAACTACACAGAAAGACCAACAGAGTCAGCTAACCTGAAACCCTGAGAGACCTCAGAGACTGAGCCACCAGTTGAAGAACATACACAATCTCTACCAAGGCCCCCAGCAAATATATAGCACATATGCATCTCTGTCTCCGTGTGATTCCCCCATGAACTGGAAAGACGGCAGTCTCTAAGTCTGTTGCCTGTTGTGGAATCTGTTTCCCAACAGGGCTGTCTTGTCTGGCTTCAGTGGGCAAGGATCTACATAATTCTTCAGAGACTTGATGAGCCGGGGTGGAGGGATACCATCCTTTTCAGAGTGGAATGAGGGCTCCATCCTCTCAGAGGAAAAGGGCAGCAGGAATAAAAGAAGAGATATTGGGAGGTGGGACTGCGAGAGGGGCAGTGATTCAGATATGAAAAATGAATAAGTAAATGGACAAATAAATAAATATAACATTCATACATAGAAAACTTGGGATTTAATAATGTAAATCTCATAAAATTTGTTTAGTGTATTCCTGGCCTTTATTCCTTCAGATTTAATAGTCATAAGAAGAGAAAACTTAGGTATCACTTATAAACCAACAGGCCAGAAGTTCATTATGTATCTCTAGTCATAGTTGTTGGGCAATTACTATGCAACAAGTATGGCTTCAGGGAATGAAAAGAGTGTGATACCCAAGTGTAGATGGAGATAACAATGATTTCCAAGTTGGAGAATTGCTGCAATATGTGATGACCAGAAGACTCTTTACCTCTCTTCTAATACTACTGATACTGGTTCATTCTAACAATATAAGCCTTACAAATAAAAAAACGTTGTATTTCATTCAAGTACCTGTAATATTGTAGGGCAATTAAATACAGACATCAAGTACTTGTAGACATTTCATAAATACTAAAAGTAGGTTTGTTTATTGAAGTTTCTCAAATATTGTGTTAGGGTTTTTGATAACTATTTTACTCTTTTTCATTGAATTACTATAGTAATTTTTAGTCTTAAGTAACTTGGTGAAAAATCATAACTCAGTAGGTTATTTTATAAGAGTAAAATAAATTAGTATACAATAGCTTCAATATGAAGCCGTGGGTGTTAAGTAACTAAGGCAACAGTAAAAAAAAAATATTGTAGGAAAACCATTTGAGAGGGGGAGATCCAGTAAGTGATTGTGGGCAAATGTGTTTGTTGCAGAATTCCTGATAAGACAATTTCATTTATGTTTCTATATTTTTTTTAGAAAGTTATTTGAGTAGAACTTTGTCCAAGTCCATTTCTTTTATACTATACAATCATGTAATGAATTTTCTTGTCAATATGTTTGCCTACTTTGCATCTCAGATACCATTCAGCATCACTTGTTTCTGTGCAAGTGATCATGCTGAACTCATTTGGTACAGCCAATCTTCCACTGGGCTTCATGTAGTTTGGCATGTCAGCAATATCCTGTGCAGAGCATTGCTACCAAGAGAGCAATCAAACAGTTACATGCAAGCTTTATTCAGCACTTAATGCATTAAGGACCTGTGTTGGAATGACCTGCTTAGTCGCTTCCTACCCAGAGGACATGAAAGCCTAAAACTTCAGTCTGACATCATTTGGAATTAGGTTTGTTGCAAAAATAATTAGCCAATAAAAACTCATACTGGATTGGGGAGAGATTGAAACCCAATGGCTGATATTAAAACAAGGTTACAGAATAAATCCTAGGGGATATATCGATGTAATAATAATCTTAGGATACAGAGGAAGAGGCAGGAAATATACGTCCCTGGTGTGTTCAAAGAGCACAGAATCTCACTATACTTTAATTTAAAAAATAGAAAAATTAGCCTTCAAAATTGCAAAAAAAAATAATAAATTTCTTTTGTTTTCCATAATTGTGTTTGTAATAATTTGTGGCAGATAAAAAAAATTAATTGAGGTTTCTATTTACAGATATTCTCCAGCATAGACCAATATGAAAATGCACCTATGTTATTTTGATAGTATTCTAAGAAAAACAGAAACTTTGACAATATTTTAACCAATGAAAATAACATATAATTGCCATTATGGAAACCAATGAATTTATAGTCCACATAAGCAATATAACTTTAATACTTAACTATGTATAAACAGGAACCACAACCCTTCAAAGGTATTTTTGTAACTAATTTTCTGTTAGTCAAAATTTTTTACTTCCAAATCAGTGCAACTCATAGTTTATGGGAACCAATGTAAAAATGAATAATAATTTTGAAAAAGATATTCAAAGAATTCATGGTAATAGAGAGGTGTTCTGGAGATTAGCGATAAACATATGCTTTTTTTTTAAAATTATTTTTTACTAAGAATGTGCTTTGCAAATGTATGCTTATAGAAAGATTCCCAAGCTAGTGGTAGAATGTCACTTGTGTTTCAGTGGTGAAAGCACTAACTAGTGCTGGAGTTGCAGTGACTCAGTAATGTCTTTCTTTCTTATCAAGTCTCTTTTCAAAAGTAGACCATCAGTTATTTCCAGAAAATCATGAATCTCCAACTTCTGAAACTGCTAAATTTAAAACTATGAAAGTGTTCCAATAGAGCTTCGGTGAAGATTCTATAACCTTATGGGATGTTATACTTTGCAGTTAGAGGCAATGAACTTAAAGAAAAAATACTGAGAACTTGCCAAAATTTATGTACATAATTCTGCCACATTTACACTTTATGCTACCACTGAGTAACCTGCCATATTTGTATTTGAGAAATATCACCTCACACATTTGTTACTGCAGTGGGGCATATTTCCAATAGCTTATAATGCTTATAGCATATGCAACTGAAATGCATAATACCCCCTGCTTACAATATGTTTGCACATAACCAGTGTTCACAGACACTTATTAATTAGTGTGCAATTAACTAAATAGTATTATTAAGGTTATAAATTAAAGAACATAAACCAGCCATAACACCTTTAATCTCTTATGCCTTTCATCAAATGTATGAAAGAATATCATTGGCCATCTATAGAACTCAGACACTGGGGGATTCGTGTGAACTGGGTTCAATGTTTCAAAGTTCCCTCTCTGTCCATGACTGTTATTCATGTTTAAAGAGAACATTTAAATGCACAACTTTTAATACAGATGCCTTTCTATTTCCATGATTATATTGAGCAGCTATAGGGATATACTTTGGCAACATTTTGCTTCCTTCTTATGCACGTTTCTTTTCTTTATCTGCAACATGGAAATCATAACAGTGTTGGGAGAGTTTCTGAGCACATTTAAATTTCTTACTTCATGCTTTCATTGAGCAAACCTTGAATACCATCCTCAAAGGAGCATTGGACTGAAAGGAATTTGGGAGCTTCAATTTAGTGCTATTGTTAGTAATACTACTAATATTTATTTGCTGTCTTTATTCGCAGACCAGCAACACCTAAACAAAAACTCGTAACTTACAGTAAAGTTTTACAAAGGAGCATGGTACACATCACTTGGAAAGTTGTCTCTAAGGTTCTACTAGAAAATTGAGAGAGGTGGGAAAGTAGAGATGATATTGTAGTCTGTTAGCAAATCTTTTTGCACATGCTGATCTCTTTGGAATTTTTATCTCCAGGACTCTAGTGAAGACAGAAGGCACCATGGAAGCATTGGTTATCTTAGTGTCAGGAAACAAAAACTGTAAGAATTGCATCATATTGATGAAACAGAGATAGAACATTGGTGATATGGGTAAATTATCAGAATAAAAAATAAACAAAACCATATATAATAATAACTTTGTGCCTACATGGAAGAATGGAAAATAAGAGAAAACTGCATTTCCAGGGACATTCTTGTAGCAGGTGTTTAAGCTGCATTCTGTCTGAGCATATTTAAAAAATAAGCCCAAAAATATAGATTTATAAATGCCATATGACCTCATTCAAACACAATAGATAATGAGGTCCAGAGTCATCTGGGATACAGGAGAATTAATATGAGAGCTAAGCAATTAAACAGCAGCTGTGGCAATTGGAATAATGATTGGACCATCACTATAATTTAGTCTCATTTAATAAACTTAAGTAGTAATCAAATCATAACACGTAAGGAACTATTGGTACCCTAAATTATACAGACTTAATACTAGGTCACTTGCATATCTAAGATATCCCTTTGAAATGCCTGCATTCACAAGATCTGTAGGTTAAACCTGTCAAAATTTGAGCCTGGGTAGGAGATAGATCTGTGAAGTCTCATCTTTAGCTGAGTAGCTGTTAGAAATTGATGGGTACTGGTGGAGAAGAGTCAGTTTTCTTCAGGGATGAGATTTATATTTGGGCTCCCATGCTACAGGAGATGGTTGTGCAGGAGTGTGTGAGTGTGCATGTGTGTCTATACAAGGTAAAGATCTAGGAGAAGAGCACATAAGGGCTGAACAAAATACACTGCACATATTTACAACATTTCAAACAATATATCTGAAAACATTATAAGTAAATTTGACATCATATAAAAACTTGAATCAGGACAAAAATCTAGATCTTCTGATCATGTGATTTCTTCTTCCAAAAAAAAAATCTAAATATTTCATGCTACCCTGTTCTAATCTGTACTCTTCCCTCAAGCACTGACACTCACTGAAGACATTCTGCTAAACAGTTTTGAATATCTTAGGAAATGGATAAAATTATTAATTTTCTTCCTTTTCATAAATAGTCCACATCTCAATCTGTAGCTAAAGGAAGTTAATAGAAACATTGTGAAAAAAACAGGTCATTGTTTTCTAGAAAGGCAGTGACCAGGAGAGAAGAACTGGACCATCTTAAGAAGAAGGACACAAGACCATTTTATGGAATAAGATATGACCCAGTTTCCATCTTAAATTTTATAAAAGACCTGGATTGAAAAATAAATGTGATGAGTTAATGCATCTTGTTGAATTTTTCTACATTGTATAAAATGCAGAATGTAATTTTAAGGTTTGATAACAACTGCATCTCTTACATGTATTTCAGTTTCTCCTTCATGTTGTCTTAGTGTTAATGCTTTATTTTCTGATATTTGCAATGTAACATAGCAATTTTTTCTCAATATCTTATTTGAGTACTTCATATTGACTAATCATTAAAAATAATAGTTAATATAAATATTTATTTTATAGAAAACTTAAACATTTCATGTGCATTAAAGTGTTAAATTCTCATACTAAAATGTACATGTCTAAATGATGTTTTTAAGAAGAAATAGAGTGAGCCAATAGGTAGGAACTAATGTACACAGTAAGGCCAGAGCAAACCATGTTTGTTCACCTCAGAGCTCAGAATCAACCACCATGCTAATTTTCTTAGAATCATATTATGTAAGTGAACAAATGTGATGAAATAATTAAATGTATATAATTTCTTAGACTTAGCTTTATTAATAATACTCACTTTTTGTGTTTTAAAGGTCCTTAGAAAATTGAGGCACATTGTTAAGAACATTGGGAATGATTCCACTGTAGTTGACCTTAGAGAGGGAGTGTAATTAAAATAGAGAAGCAATTCTAGAAACAACTAAAAATTATACTTACATACCTTTAATATTGTCACTTTGGTAATTCTATCTAAAACTTTTTCAGCTATGTGTGCAAATGATCTAGAGATAGATGGTTAGATCATGTATATCTGATATGTCCATCTACCTAATATCACCATTCATTTTTCTCCCATTCATTTAATGAACTTAAATTTTGCCTTTGGAGATTGAATACTTCTTCAGCATGGGGGTTATTTTATGCAGTTCAGGACCTTGCAATTACTGGATCTAAAACAGAAGATTACTGATAGCTGAAGGCATAAAATACTAAATGAATACCATGAATTTCACCTCCATTTCTAAAACTGCCCTCAAGAAGCATTGAGTTACGTGCCCTTGGCTCAGAACCTCAAACTAGCCAAGCCATATCATGCACACAATTTTTCTCTTCAAATTATTAAACTATTGTGCCTCAGAACATGAGGGAAGAGATTCATATGTAAGTGCTTGGCTAAAATGGAAATTTCCCATTGTATTTTCTCTTTTCTTTACGTTCTCTGTGGTCTGAGCCTATGCTCCTTCTAAAGGTGGGATAGTTTCTATTTTTCTATAATTTATCTACTTAGGTATTTTAAGGCTAGAAATCTGAGGTTATTGTTGCTGCTTTACTAGATAACTTACCTAGTAAAAAATTCCAAACACTAATGGCTAAGCATGTTGACAAGAAGAGTTACATGCTAAACTTATATCATACACCATGTGTTAAATAGATTCTAGTTTAATTGCTATACACATACTTTATGGCTATCATTAACTTTTGAATACATGGTACCTAAGATATAATAAATAACTTGCAAATAATGATAACCATATGGTAATTATTTTAAAATGAAAATAATAATAGCAATGCAGAGGTCATAATGGTAAACACTGATGTCCCAATCTACATTGGTTAAATTTTACATTCCAAATTTGAGACTGCTTTATAGAGGGTCTTACTTTCCAAAGAACTTCTTGCCACCAACCTTGACTATGGTTAAATTTATTCCTATTGGCCAAGAACCCATGTAGAAAGTCTCTAGATTAAGCCCGCTCTGCTAATAAATAAATTCTGCAATGCATACACTCTAATACTCAAGAAGGAAATAAGGAAAGTATCTAAAATTTTGAAAACAGGTATCTACCACAGCTATGTGTTTTCATGCCATTGGTTTGAGTCTTTGTATTCATAAAAAAAATTACTTGCATCAATAAGTATTGATATCCTTAAAACTCAGCTGATGTCTTGAGGGAATTTACACGAGAAACTTTATAGTTCAAGGACTATAGAGATGGCTCAGGTGTTAAGACAACTTGTTGCACTTCGAGAGAACTTGAATTTGGTTCCCCATACCAAAGTGGAGTAACTCTCGACCACCTGTAAATATAGCTCAGGCGAAATGATGACCTCTTCTGGCTTCCAAGAAGAATTAAATTCACTAGAGCACACACCTACACACAGGCATATACATAAAATAAACCTTAAAAGAAGAGTATGTCTAAAACACAAATTCAGACTTTATAATTCACACACTGCCTTGCTTTTATCTCTCATTTTCATAAAATGATCCTGAATATATTTGAACACATCAAATGGAGAATTGCAGTTTTCTGAGTAGTATGTTTATTTTGGAAGAATGGCTGATGCAGAGGAGTGGATTTCAAGGCTAAGACTTGCAAGAAGAACATACTCTACGTAGGCAGGCACATCACAACCAGGGCAGGAAATTACAGTACAAAGGATCAAAGAGAAAAATTGCCTTTGGAGTGACAGGCTCTCCTTCACAGAAAAGAAAAAACAAATAATTTATGCTTTGGAAGTACTGTAAGGCTCATATTTTAGCCTGCAGAATCTCAGGATTGCTATAACTGGGTCTCTTTCAGGGAAGAGCTATTAATCCTTTGCATGCTTTACCATTAATATTGTTTATTGGGCACAAGAAGAGGACATAAACCTTTAATGTCAGTTTTTCACACTACAGAATATTTTTCGTAAAATTCCAGTGATATCTGCCAATTTGATACGGCACTTAAAGGAGATTAGAGAAGCAGATGGCTGATTCTTGATGACTAATTTTTCTTACATCAACTGAGGATTTGTTATTTGTTGCAAAGTGCACAGAATTACAATGATCCTGTTTAATGGTGTTGGGTTAAGTTGCTAAAAGAAAAAAATTATACTGATGAGGATTTTTTTATTAGATTTGAAAAATTCTGGAATATGAACATACCATTGAGAATTAGAAGCTAACACATGTGTCAAATTCTGGGGAAAAATCAATGAAGAAGAATCCAGTTTTCTTCAATTTCAATTTTTAAGAACAGCTGATGCAAGAATGTTTAAAATCCTCTAGTTATGGATAAGACAGCATTGTGGGTTCAATACTTAGGACAGCTGTGTACATTATCGACAGCTCACTGTGGTTCACTGAACGTTAGATTCACTTAGAATAAACTGTGGGTGAATTACTACAGCACATTTAATGTGCTGAGATTGTCTTGTAACATTAATAAATATTCCTTCCTTAACTATGTGATCCAAGCCATCAGTAGGTATATACTACATAAGTAGGTATATTTTCTTCTCAGCTGCTTTTCCTTCTCATTGATAAATCTGTTACTATTCAGTCCATTCATAGGATTCTGCTCAATCAAAAATACAGGTTTTAAGAATTTTTTTCTATCACCCATATAACTATCCATATGACTAGGGATATGGGATATCTTTTAATGTATCAAGAGATAAATGCTCAGAACAATTGTAATATAGTTATGTTAAAAGATTCAGGTCGATATTGGATTCAGAAATCATTCAAGAAAACAGTTAATATTTTGAGGAAATGAAGCATCATGTTGAGAGAATCACAGGTAAGAAGTAAACTATTGAAATGGAACAAATATAAAAAGATTCTAGAAGAAACTCATCAAGCTTTACAGTGCGGAGTACTAGAAAGAAGTTAAATTTATTTCTACTAGTTGTGTTGTTTGATAAAGTATCAGGTTGTGCACTTGGGTATTTACAGTTAAAATTAAGATTAAACACTATTAAACATTGACTCCTTACTCACACCAGTGATGGGTGAAAGTTTTCTGTAGCCATGCATAGCTTATTGCTAGAGTATACTACAGACTGCAATCACAACACATTACTCTTCTACCACTTTTTCAATGACTATCTTCTATCATCTTCTCCCTGATAATATGTTTATAAAGAGTAGTGAAGCAAAGTCATGGCTATTTTGGTCTCATAGAATTTCTAGTTTCATTGAGGGAATTTGCAGACAAAGCAAACATTAGCAGAACTATAGCACGATCACCAAGCACACAAGTGTTAGATATGTCGATTCTATTTTTTATATTTCTTTATAGAAATAAGTAATCTGTGGCTGATAAGTCATCTATACTGAGCTAATTACTATTTGTGTAATTGCAAATATGTTGTTTGACATGCTAATTTATTCATTCTTTACATTTTTTTATTTTATTCTTTTTCTATGAGGGTCTATTATATGAACTTCAAAGAATTAGGAATGAGTGTGTGTGTGTGTCTGTGTGTGTGTGTGTGTGTGTTCTGTGTGTATATGTTCAGAAGCAAGTGACTTTCTGGGTATGCTATAAGAGGGCTCCATATTCCCGAAAAAGGAGTTACATGTGGTTGTGAGGCACCCAACATGGTTCTGAGAACCAAACTCTGGTCTATTGCAAGAACAGCAAATATTCTTAACTATAGAGCCTTCTCACTATTACCAGAATGCACACTTTCTGATCCATTTCCTTTTTTTATGAAGAAATGCACTGCTTTTCTAACTCATTGCATGCTAACAGCAAACTAAGAGACTTTTTTATTGTGAATAAAACTATTTCATTTATTCATGATTCAACCAATAATTTAATTTGCATCATCAAATAAGCACCCCACATTAAAAATTTATGAATGAAAAGTAATGAACATTGTCCCTAAATGTATCTAGGAGGATAAATAAAAATATAAAATATTGCAATACAATGTGACTGTGATATGAACAATAAGGTCTATATAATAAAACGAAAAGGACGTAACAATCATTCAAAAGAAATTGTTCCTCTCATTACTCATCTAAGGAATGATTCATTTAATTGACTTGCTGTCTCCAAGCAAAGATAAAAATTCTTGCACACTCTATAAAGACATGATCAATTATAACCCATTAAGTGAGAATCAGTTCCACACCAACAAAAGGAACCCCTAGGAAAGAATGACAATAAAATTAAGAGTTGAAGGCATGTTAAGGATTTTTACTTCGACGGTTGAGCAGAATCCACCTGAATTAATGTATGTGCAAGCTGATATTCATATCTATTGATTAAATGCATTTATTTTGGCTTACTTATATGCACTGTGTATTCAGTAATAACACCATATATATACATTTGCCACTAATAAACCTCTTTTTAAATTATTTTATAAATTGTATTTATGTCTAAAAGTTACAGTTGTCAATGTGATTTAAGAAATAAAAGGAGAGAATCCATATTCTTTTTTTCATAAAAAATGGAGTTGGAAATGCTAGTAAGATTTAGATGCTATAGAAAGAGGGAAATGAGGAGTTCACAAACAGAGAAAATACCATGAATACTAATGTTCAGAGTGAAACCCAGTATGTAAATTGTGTTGCAAGAAACAGATGCTCTGAAGCTGGTACTGAGCTCCGTTCCTTGGCCATTACCTACAGCTAGACAGCATTACTGTAAGCATTATCAAACTACTTTTGAATATGAGAAATGTAGAATAAAGTAAACAAAATAAGAAACTTACTTGAGACCATAAAATTAATTTATATTCAAGACACCATTGATAGAAAGACATTTTGAAAGACTAGGACAAGCATGGAATCTGTAGGAGACTATAAAAATCATCTGATAATTTCTTTAAAGCTTGTTAATGGAGTCTTGCAAGATAGAAGAATCATGTTAGATCCCTTGCAGGATCTACCTGCAAACTATTCTGTAATCAGTTAAACAAATTGGAACTGATTTATAGATTACCCCTATTACATAAGCTAACTTTGGGCTACACCTCAGGTTTTGAAATGTCTGAGACATTATCTAATGCTAACTAAAGTCTGCAAAAGGAGTGAAAATTAAAATAGCCAGAGAATTCAAATGTATAGTTCAAATGTATGTATGAAATGATACATGGTGTAAAAAATAAAAAAACCCTAGATTCCCAAAACACAAGATGACAACTTATCTGTCTATTTCAGGAATTTTGCTATGACAAAAGTAAATGCTTAGTAATTATGAACGCTA
Organism: Rhabdomys pumilio; assembly: GCA_030674055.1. Taxonomy (NCBI): domain Eukaryota; kingdom Metazoa; phylum Chordata; class Mammalia; order Rodentia; family Muridae; genus Rhabdomys; species Rhabdomys pumilio. Next base: position 162,711,309 of record JANHMN010000002.1, on the reverse strand, counting down.
TTGTACCAGACATTGATAGACAACTGACTAAGAGTAAATTGTTCAGCTTAGGATGTCAACAAAAAATTGGCCCTTTCTTGAGGATGATTCTACCAGCCATATTATTGTGTTTCTAGATTATAGACATTAGCATATTTTACTGTGCTTCATTTTTGTCTTCCTCCTTGACCCCAATCCTTTGAGGACTATTGTTTACTCTTTGTTTCATTTTTACCCTATTCTTCATCAGTTTACCTCTAAATCATTTGATATTAGCCAGAGAAATGAGACTAACTAATGACAATAGTGGGTTTTTTCCAGAGTGAGAACCATACATACACACAGGAATGCATTTGTTAACAGGTGTATATGTAAACATGTATAAACCCACACCGACAGTCTCTCATACACATGCAAACATGAAGGAATAACTGTCTCAAGAGCATAAGCTATATTAGGACTGGAAATGATGAATGAAACACAGTTGAGAGGTAAATTGTCAGAGGGATCAGAAGATATGTTTTGGTGACACCAACAGGGTAGGTCATTAATTTCAATATCTGACATCTTGAAAGTTGAAAGAAACCTACTTTGTCATTACCTTGGCTCCTGATTGATTGATGCCAGCCTTTTTCTTTCATGACATCCTTTCAAGTTTGAACAATTCATTATGAGATTCCTACAGTTCCCCAAGAAAAAGTACATGTCTACTAATTGAACTAAATGAAATAGAGTTCTATAAAGGTCAGGCTAACTTCCTAATAAGCTGTCACATAAACTTAGTACCTTTCAGTTATGACAAATTATTTTATCAGTCGAACTGGCCTGAGTCTCTCTAATGTTGTTCTCGACAGTTTGTGAGACATTTTTGATAACCTACAGGGTATGTATAACAAGACCAGGAGATCTGTTCTGCTGGAAAATACATGTACATATACTTCTTCCTGTGATGGACTAACACTGTGACTAGAGACTGCCTTTAAGACAAAAATGATACATTTGTCAAGTGTGATTTGGTCAAGGATTCTGAGAAGTTTCAGAACACCAATTAGTAACAAAAGACATAAATTAGCTAACCAGGACTCCTGGGAGCTCACAAAGACTGAGGTACCAAACAAAGGGGCTATTCTGAGGCCCCTGACACATATTTAGCAGAGGACTGCCACATCTGGCCTCAGTAGGAGAGTATGCGCGTAATCCTGCAAAGAGTTTTGCTCCAGGGTTGGAGAATCAGGTGGAGGCTGCCTTCTCTAAGGCAAAGGGGGGAAAATAGAAGGAGGAACTCTGCTAGAGTGGTTCTAGAGGAGGGACAACATTTGTGATGTAAATAAAGATATAAATAAATAAATTTTAAATAACATATTAGCAATATGGTGGGTTAATAAATACCTATAACTTAAAAAGAATCAATATAAGACTAGAAGGAAGCTATTGTCTGAAACACTTGGAATACATTCTTGTTGTCATTAGTAAATATCCATTTTGATAACAAAGAGAAAATATGAAAAAAGGAAGGAAAGAAGAGAAAGAAAAAGAAAAAAGCAAGAAATAAAGTCAAAAAGAAAGAAAATTATTTTATTGTTTAGAATGGGAATAAAATGTCATAATTTTAGTGTGTGATATGTGAATTTTCAGGCATTTCAGTATTTTCATCAATGATAATGAAACTACAAAAACCATTAATTAAATAAAAAAATAACTTTTAGAATCCCAAATTTGATAAATCAAAATTTAAAATAAATTAGCAATGCTTTGCAAAGTTTCAATAAAACATACAAATAAAAAACATGAATGCTTCCAACTGACATTTTAATACTGTTATCAGAAAGCTTCTTTTCTTTGTTGTAGAAAGAAAAAACATCAAAGAATAAGAATTAAAAGGTATAAACTCTATAAATAATAACAATTTAAATATAAATATTCTCTAACTTACTAAGACAACATTTACCACCTCTGCTAGGCTGTTCAAAAAGAAAAATATACACAATTCACAAACGAAGCAAAAGTATCAAATTAATTCGAACAGTTGATTTAAAAATGGAGAAGACACTTAGGGGTGCAGCAGTTTGTCTTCTACTGATCATAAGTCTAGACTTTAGAAAGGCTGCATGTTTTCTAATGTATCATAGCTTATATTACTTCAGCATCTACTATGCTACTGTCTTTGTAAATGTCTAAGAATGGGGAAAATGGGGAAGGGAGATGCTTTTTAGTAGGTTAGTTAGTTCAAGGCAGTCATAAGGCCATGAGTTTACATCTCCAGACTCGACTTGAAAAGATATTTGTGGCAGTATGCGCATGTATAGTCCTGGCTGCATGGAGACAGAGACAAGAGGGTTCTAGGGCTTGTTAGCTAACCAGTTCAGCTTAATCAATGAAATCCAGGTTCATGGAGAGCCCCTATGTAAACCTACACAAATGAACACTTACATACACACATGAGAGAAAAGGGTTGGGAGGAGAATGAGCTTTGATCCTACACAGAGGTTTTGTTCTGACAGAGGAACTGGAAATAAAAAGGAAATCAAAGCATGTGTGCATTAACTGGTTAAGTTTTTTTATTTATTTAGTAATAAATAAACTATATTTATTGCTATGTGTATGCAATAAATATATGTGTGTTAGACATGCCATAGCCCACTGTGAAGGTCAAAGGAAAACTCTGTGGAATCAGTTCTTTCTGATTTCATGTGGTCTCTGGAGACTAAACTCTATTTGCTTGACTTACTGACAAGTCCTTTTACCTGCCAACCTTCTCACCTGCCCTTTGAATGCTCTTTTAATAATATTCTGTCCTCATTTATAGGATAATTATCCCCCTTCAGAGAAAAATAAATCTCCATTTTGGCAGTTTTATTCAAATTCGATGTACAAGAGTTGGAAGTGGCCCAACCCTGAAGTATTGCTCAGTTGTGTCAGGACATCTTAGTTATGCATACTTTGAGGATAGAAAGAGGAAAGGGAGGATGCTCACAATTATGATGAGCTGAATGGATTAATAAAATTAATTCATAAAAATTAATTAATAAAAAAGCTAAGAACATGTGACACAGGTAGAACACAGTGATGTCCTTGCTGGAAACGAGATCATGAATTACATCTAGAGTCATTTTCTTTGGGTCTTTTCTGACCGGGCTTGCTCTGACAAGTGTATGAAGCATTTACTTGGAATTCTTTTTCTCAAGCATCACTTGAGCAGGGTGATAGCTACGACTACAGTGATCCAAAGTAAGTAGATATACCTGTTCCCAGAGAAAGTTACCATATGATGAAATCTCTTTCTTTTCCATTACTTCACAAAACACCCTTCTCTTTCTAACTTTCCTTTAGAGTAGAGGAATGTAGTCATCACAGGTCACGTGTGTTTGCTAGAATCCAATCAAACTGTCTTCCACTAACTTCCAAAGTACTCCATTTGTACCTAATACCCACACATACATGCACATGCATGCTTAACTACAAAAAACAGTTCAGATGCTATGTTCAGACATTATGTATTCTTTAACTTAAAAGCATATGATGCAACATCTTTGGTCTTTACAATAAAACTCTTGAGTAAGAGAAAACATCATGTTCAATAATCCACACCTGGTTGTAAGTGATGGCTAACTCAAATCCTAATATTTTGCTAATATGTAAAAAACAGATTGAAGAAATAAAGATATTTCCTGATGGAAGAAGAGAAAATTCACACTTAGTAATGGTGATGTTCTTTACATATTCAGATTTCCTAACGCTTATTAAGCAGACTGGTCAGTAAGGATAAAGGGTGTGTGCATGTGTGTGGTCATGGGTGTATAAAAGTGGGTAATAGTGGAAATGTGAAAAGTTCTTGACACTGCTAGTCAAGAGGGAAGCCACTTCTCATTCTCACACTAGTAATTATTAGTTTGAAGGCAAACAGGAAAACTGAACATCGCAGAACACTTCCAACCTAAAGAGTCACACTGATTTCAAATTGCTGATATAGAAGTACAACAAAGTCTGCTTTTCAAAGTCACCATTGCTCAACTAGAAAATCTTCCATACTGAGAAAATATTGAGCATATAGTATTCTTATGAGATATGCCTGTGTAAAGCTATAGCTAGGCTAGTACCAAAACGATGATTATAGTTTTTCGATAATGTGATGTTTAAAATATCTGTTTCCTTGGAAAGGGTTATGATTTAGATTTAAGACTGACAAAGTTGACGTCATCACAGGTTGACACAGTGATATGTGATAGTAGCTGAACCTTCTGAGCATTGTTTAAGTATCAGGGTCCAAAACACATATCTTGAATCAAGGTGAAAATAATCTCTGGTAAACCTTGATAGAAAGTTGCCAATTAACCAAGGACATGAAAGAAACTAATGTACACTCTGATCCTCTACAAGGCAGACATGACATTAATTCCTATGCTTCTCAGATCATTTGTTCAACTAATATTATCAGCAAAGCATATTTAATTCTTACAGTCAAGAGCAAAGAAAATCAGAGAGGTTGCTGAATTATCATATGATCAGAGAAGTAATAACTTTATTTATTAACAGAATTGAAATCCACTTCTGTTTATATCTAGATTTTAATGCACTTGTATTATGCCATATAGGAATAGTTACAATAATGGCTAAAACTGATCAAAGCAGGGAGTCACAATTTAACTGGATAAAAAGCATATAAACTTTTGGGGTATTAATCTATTAGCAGTGTAACTACCCTGACTGTCATGTTAGACATCATTATTCCACTTTTCCATTATCTATAGTCCATCCCAGAGCCCTGCTTGGACCATGGATAAATGTTTTGAGGAAATATTTTCTGGACAGCTGATTGGTTGCATCTAATCAGCCTGTCTGTATTTTCGTTATAAAAAGAGATCAGAGCACTCTACCAAGAAAATATCTGAGGGGAGTTACCTAGCTTTCATGGTTCCTAACACCTACATCAGAAGGGCACAGGCACTTTATCATGTTAGAAATTAAAAATAATAATGTCTGTATTATTTCAGTCTAAACATGCCAAAAATTTTATAGACAAATTACACCATTTGGTTCACCACTGAGTGATTCACATTAAAAATACTTCTTGCATTTACCCAGGTGAAAATGCAATTGCAAATAATTTCAAGGTAATAATGGCAATATAGCATGCCAGCAGGCAAACACTCCTTTGACAATCTGATAAATGTGTCATTCCATTTTCAGTGTCTCAAAGTGAAAACCGCAGTCTTGCCTGTGTCAGGATGACACTCAGGGCTTATTTCTTTTCTTCTGTGCTTGTTCCCTCCTCGGAGAACTAGAAGGACCATCTCTCGACACTAGGGAATTTACACTGCTTTTCTAATTAATGACGTTTCTGGGTCATTATATTTTCCTTTCAATATGTTTGAAACATCTCAGCTACCAATTAAATTGTAAGATAGTTGCAAAACCTAAGTCTGACCAAGTAAAACTCACTCACCTGTTACGGCAGCTCTAAGAAAAGAGACTGATTTAGGGTACACAATAAATAAGAGAAGGATTCATGTTCAGTGCTTACATGACAAAAAGCCAATGACACTACATGCATTCTTTCATTCTGTTTTTTTCTTATTTAATAATTAAAGTGACATAAGTAGATATTAACAACTGAAATAACCATTCCGCACTGGGAAAATCAGAGCCTTAGAGATACTACATTTTTTCTCCATGATTTTAAAGCTATGTGACTACAAGACTCTCTAATAGTTTTTATCTGTTGGGTTTTAATGGGGTTCACATAGGAAGCCAAAGGTGAGGACCCAAAGAAAAGCATTATTCTTAACAATCTTGTGAAAAAAGAGAAAGCAGTTCAGAATTGCTTGACTTTCCCTATGGTCTATATAATTTACAAGACATGTATCAGTGCGAAGTGAGTTTGACACTTATGATAGTGACCCACTGTGAAACCAAAAAAGAAATTATCTGCACACTGTGACAAGCCATGCTGCTCCCTTTTGTATGACTTTAAAACACAGGTCATTGTTCCATCACCCTAATTATTGAAAAAGAAACAAGTACAATATTTAAATAAACAGCCTCATTGATGCAATCAGAAGACAAACTCAAGAGTACATTTTTCTCTAACATGATGTTTCATACTTTGAAAATTAAAATGTTTTCACGGAGATTTTCTTCTGGCTACATACACTATAGCACTCACTGTGTTACATATATACTCCCTATTTACTCCTTATGCACCTGTCTGGTTCTTATAGAGAGTAGCGAGAGGGATTTCTGATCTAGTGAGATCAGACTCTTACTTTGCAAGTGTGGAGGGTAATTTGTATTCTGAGAGCAGGTTGGACATGTTTAACCTTAAAGGAATCATTAAATATTAGATCTATGTTTTCCCTACAAGTTAATGAGTAGAAAACACACACACACACACATACACACACACATACACACACACATACACACACACACACACATGCACACATATGCATATGAATATGCATATACATATATATAAAGATAAGTAGATAGGTAATAGATAGATTATATTATTGTTATTTCAAATTTTAAGAAATAATGCTTTCAGAGTGGTTATGTTTTGTTCTTTATGTAACAAAAATTGACAGTTTAGGTTAAATTTTATATAACTGTAAAATCTGTAATTTTCTTTTTATAACATTTTATATCAGTGAGTATTTTTCCTGAATATATATCTGTACACTGTATGAGTTCAGTACCTGAGTGGGACAGGAGAGAATGTCAGAACTACTCGTACTAAAACTGAACGTGTTTGTAACCCACCATTTAAGTACAGAGAATTGGACCTTGGTCTTCCAGAAGAATGAACAATGATCTTAACCACTTATCTAATTCTCTAGATCCTAAGGTCATCATTTTCAACTTTTGAATAAGTAAAAGACCTAGAAAGTAATTAATTGGCTCAACATGTATTCTCCAAAATGCATCATGTGAATAGCTAATGGCAACCTTGTAGACGAAGGCCTCCTTAATACCCAATAAACTAATCAATATGATGTTCACAAAGGAGAAGCATAACAAATTATCAACTGGGAATACCAAAGGATGAAGGATATTCAAAGAGATGAGATGCTGTGCAAGTCTGGTGAATATAATTTAGATCATAAAGACTTGATGAACACTTCATGTCAAACAAACTAGCAAACAAATAAACAAAAGGGTAAGAGGTCATCTGAATTATTCAGTTATAATCTGAGTAGCTACTATATGCATCAAAAAGGTTCAGAAACTCATGTCGGCTCATCCAAATCAGACTTTTGTATTACACTATGTAAGGATCAAGGAACATTACAGAAGATGAGGGAAAAATGTACATGCTGGAAGATAGAGATAAAGGTTGAGAAATAAATTTATGGCATGGCAAAGCCATTCCAATCACCATCCCAGAACAATGATGGCTGCCAGTCAAAGGCCTAAACAAGATTGGTCCTGTCAGCTGTAAGTCACAGGTCCTAACCTCACAGGTGAACTAATGATCCTAAATGATTCTGGTGAGAAAACAGTCTTTGTCTTCAGTTATGTACTCAGTGGAGAAAGAGCCTATCTTGTGCCAATAGACAGTTCTGGTTAAACTCAAGGGAAATCAAAGCAAAAAGTAGAGAGTGCAGCAGTAGGGTTTATATGGAGAACCTGGAGCAGGGGAAGAGAAGGAATGAGGATAGAAGAAAGACAAAGGACTGTAAGGTTCTGCAGTCTACCAAGTGATAAATATGAACATTAACACAACCGTAAAACATTTGATCTACAATCTATCCTGCCTGCAAAATATGCTAAGACAATGGTTGCACAAATCTTAGAAGAAAGTAACTGATGTCTGATTTAAATTAAGGCCCACTCCATAGAATAGAACATGTTAGCATTCCTTCTAGGCTCTGCCCCACAGTTACCTGGCAATAGACAGATATGTCTGACTCGCTATAAAAGGGGCTATTTGTGCCCCCTTACTTTCATACACTCTTGCCTTCATACTCTTGTACTCTCTCTGTAAATTTTCTCCCCATTGCCCTCCACTCTCTCTCTTTCCACATGTTCCTGGCCAGCCTCTTCCCTCTCCCCCTTTTTCTCTTTCTCTCTCTTTCTCTATCTCTACTCCATCCTTAACTCCCCTCTGCCATTCCCTAAACAAATTCAATCCATACTATATCTGTCTGATGGCTTGTACCTCAGGGCAAAGGGATCTCTCATCATGGCCTACAAAAGCACCCCTTTCACCTCATCCAACCTTGCCTTTACCAAACATATTCAGGTTCTTTCCTTTTTTATAAAACACAACAGAACCCACACCCAACAGTGCTTGAATGAACAAGAATTGGAGTATCGATAATTCTGATAGATAGGCTAAAATAAAATACTGTTGGTATTTAAAAAAAAATCAGTGAAATGACTCATAGATCTGTGCTTTATTCAGCCATGATCAGAGACATTTCTTATTGAAGCAGATATGAAGAAACACAAAGAACCATGGAAAGACATTGCCTAGACAGAGAGAAAGTGAAACAGAGAGAAAGAGAAATAGAGAGATAAACAGAGACAGACAAAGAGACAGATAGTGAGGGAGAGAGAGAGAGAGAGAGAGAGAGAGAGAGAGAGAGACCTACATGAGCTATATTGATCAAATCCCTCCTTCAGAATGCTTCTTTACAAAATAGGAAGCAGAGATTGGGGTGGACTGAAGGGATGAAGGATATCAGGAGAACAACGCAATATAAAAGAAATGAGCAAAACTCATATGAACTCACCAAAACTGAAGCAACAATCACAGGGTCTAAACAGAACTGCACAAGGTCTTCTGTATATATACTATTGCTTTCAGTTTAATACTTTTATGGGACTCCATTTTTTTTCAGGTTGCTTACAAGATTGCCTTATTCTCTGCAGGTTTCCCAGAAGTCTTAGTCTTTAAAAAGATCCACAGCAGAACATTATACTGGCAGGCAATGATCTCTGGGATAGCTAGGGCTCAACATTTTTAAACATTTATTCTGGAAGTAATTATGGAGTATAAATCCCATTCTTCCATAATTCTGGAAAGATGTTGGGAACATAGTGTTAACCAAAGAAAAGATTACACTATATGTCATTAATCTCCCAATGCTACTCTAAAAAAAATGAGAAAAAAAGAAAAAGAAAGAAAGAAAGAAAGAAAGAAGGAAAGAAAGAAAGAAAGAAAGAAAGAAAGAAAGAAAGAAAGAAAGAAAGAAAAGAAAAGAAAGAAGTCTTCACTGGCAATTTGATTATTAGGTCACTTCAAGAAAGGCAATTCAAGATACTAGTAAATGCTGCTAAGGGACCTAAAATAATAACAAGCAACACAAATATAGCACCTTTCCATTTCAAAGCACTTTACAAACATGAAGTAATTAGACCAATTAAAACTTGAAAAAGTAGCCTATTTAGATACAGTCGTTTTTCCATGTACAGTGCATCTGCTGGCAATGCTTCTTTAGTCATGATTTCAATGCAGAAGGTGTTCACCGAAAACAAGTTGCCCACAAATAATCAGTGAGACTTAATGCCGAAAGAAGTGAGGCTCGAAGCATTTAAGGAATTTAAATCAAATGTCAACTTCCTGCATACTGATTCTTTTCTTCTGCCATGCCTTTCATAAACCCTATGAGGGCAAATACATTCTGTGAGTGTCAGACAGTTAGTTATAGGGAGATGATATCAACTAAAGCAAAGATGATTAGTTCCATGAGTGAATAAATGAGCAATGGTCTCTAGTTTGTCTCTTCATAGCAACCTGATTTACAAAGAAGAGTCCCAGATTGACTGAGCAAAGAATGTGATGAATTATAAAGTGTTCTAAGTTAGAAGAAAGAGGATTTACATCCTTACTGAAGTTTAACCACTAATTCACTGCAAAGCTTGAGAAAATGATTCAATCTATTTATGGATTGAGCCTCTTCAGTGTGAACTCAGCTGTTTGGATTAGAACCATAGTTTTCTAAGTATATTCTAAGGGCACAGGGCATCCCTGAAGAGGATGAGTAAAAGCTTTGGGTCTCCCTTCCAGCTCAAGAGATCAGCAACAATTTAATTTGTTTTAGATGTTGGATTTTTTTTTTTATGAGATCCTGTAATCGTTCAATGTCAAGAAAACCTTCAGAGTGATCTCTAAATCCCCTGCAGTTCTGTAATTCTGTGACTTTATGAGTGTTTACAAACTCATAATGTATGTTTCAACGAACACTTATATGCCCTTCAATCGAATTACTGTTAGAGGAGAAAGAAAAACAAAAACAAAGTGTCCTCAAGGTCCCTTAGTGCTTGGGAGCAAGGGTGAGTAAAGACATGTGTCTAAATTGTCCCACCTGAAATGCAGTAACTGTTACCAGAGAACCTCATGCCGCAGCCAGGCCTTTTCTGTCTCCATTCCACATTGCTTGCATGATTCTGGGTATCTAATTCTCATCATCCAAACTTTGTAGTCTTCAATGGGGATCACACAGGGGGATTCACTATATTCTTAGACTTATTTAAATTTTATTTATCTATCTGTTAAGAATGTAATTCCTGTGTATGATGTATTTTGAGAATCTCTACCAAGGTTTTCAGCCCCTACCTCTTCTAGACTACCCCTATCAATTTCATATCATATTCTAATACAAAACAAAACAAAGAAACAAATTTACAGCCCTGAGTTTAATCAGAGCTGCCTGTCTATACATGGGTATGAAGCTGCCCATTGGATCATGGATAATATATCACAGGCCATACCCTTTACAGAACCTTACATAATACTGTTAGTTTGTGTTATTTCTTTGATCATGAGAGACCATACTTCTTAAAGACCAATAAGTATCTCTGTTGTTTGGTTGGTTGGTTTGTTTTTAGTTTGATTTGGTTTGGTTTGGTTTGGTTTGGTTTGGTTTGGTTTGGTTTGGTT
>JANHMN010000002.1:162686988-162700435 GCA_030674055.1 Rhabdomys pumilio | reverse complement strand
TTTGGTTTGGTTTGGTTTGGTTTGGTTTGGTTTGGTTTGGTTTGGTTTGGTTTGGTTTGGTTTGGTTTGGTTCATGTGTCATTTTGGGAGGTAGAGTTCTACAAAGTCTTCAAGAAGAAGAAAAATAAAGAAAATAGATTAGGGTAAATAATTCTGCCTGCCCTAAATACCCTAGCCACCTTTTAACCTAGAAGTAGGTTGCTTTTAGTATTCTCCCCTGACAGTAAAGCCTATGAAACTGGTCTAACACATTTTATTTATCCTGATTACATACAGTAATCATAAGGGTAAAAGAGAAGAAGCATGAGTCAAAAGAGAAATTGTACAGAACCCCAAGCTTACTTAGCTTAACTCTTATCCTTTCCCCATCACTAACCTCTCTTTCTTTTGATATAACTCAAATAAAGCACATTAAAAACAAAGATAATAAGATAAATTTTGCAACCTGAATGTGGTCCTAGTTGGGCAACATGCAAAGACTATCCTTCTCTTTAATTTTCCCAATAGTAGTACAATATTCTCCTGGACTGAAGCTGCACTACCTGATGGTGAAAAGGCAGTGACTTTCTATAAAGAATGTTTAAAAATATGAGAATTAATTCTTATTAATGCCTACCTAAAAATATTAAAGCACTTTTGTGATACTTAACATTCCATTTCTTTAAAAACAACTCACACATCCCTGGTGATATTTAAGATGTTTCAGCCTTTGATGTTTTCCATTTCCTGCAGCACAACATTGGAGTAATGAGCCAAACTTAAGAGGTTTCCAAGTGCACAGCTTTCCCAACAAAAATAAAGGACTTGAAATTCCAGATGGAAGGCATATTGTCATTTCCTTAGAGAATACCAATAGTGAATTAAAATAGAAATAGGTCACTGTAGCTGAGTAAAAGTCTAGCAACTCAGTAATAAGCCAGTATACATGATAATTAAATAGTGCAATTATTAGAAAATAATGATGGAATGCTATCAATACTATTGAGTATTTTAACAACTCTATCACAGGAAATATTACCACACTCCTAATATCTATATATACAATGTAAGGCAGAAACAGTGAGTTATGCTTCAGGTTTCTATACTGGCTTTTGGGAAGAAAAAAAATTAAGTATTGGCCTTAAAACTTCAGAATGAATAATGTAGTGTGGCAGTCTGAGACAAAGCCCTTTCTTTCATAAACAAAAAAGACCTTTTTCTGAACAAGCCTAGACTTAGGAACAGAGAGGTGCCTAAATGTTATGTGTGACATGTGTTCTATTCTTGTGATGATAGCAGAATCTTGAAGGAACAAATTTCTTACTGAAATCCACTATGTGAAAGTTTGGCATAGCTTTTTGCTTATTTTCTCAGTTGTGACTGGCAATCATGCAAATCTACAAATCAGCAAATGAGCACAGTCTCTCAGGACCAGAATTTGAAATTAATAAGCCAACTCCAAAAGATTTCAGCTTCTATCAAATGGAAAATCCTGTTTGGGTTGTACCAGCACTCAGCTCCCTGAATCCCAAATTATCTAACTATACTAACAAATAACCCTAGGCAAGTCAGTCTTCAACATGAATATTCTATATGCAGGAAATAAGTGCCCCACATGCCCATTTTTGAACACTGTATATGTTAATATCTCCTAACGCACAACTTTTTCTTTCTATCTATAGTTCTTCTATCACATATATCATTTTCAACAAGCTCTCCATATACTTCCTGGACTATACGTCCTATACTCCATTAGAAAATAACCTGCATATTCTAAATGTACTTTTCTAACTAGACTTATTTGCATTTCCCTCACAATCTAAATTTAAAAAATATAATGTTGAACTCAGGAGATGGCTCAGTTGGAACAGTGCTTGTCATGAAAGCATGAGGACCTGAGTTCAGATCCTCAGTAATCATATAATAGATAGTTACATAGAGAAAGGTGGCAAAGGAAGATATTTAGTGATCTTGACCAACACACGCATGCACGCACACACACACACACACACACACACACACACACACGATACCCACACTTGCACACACTCATGAACACATGAATATATCATTCCACCTGGAAATCTAATGAAGCTGTATTATAGAACACAGCTTCTTCTAAGAATTACAAGATTTTGAAATGCATATCTAAAATCTGATCTGTTTTATCCTAGTCAAAAGGCATGAACTTCTTTGGGAATGAAGGTAAAATCTGCCTTTCTGTTAGGTATAACACCAAGCAACAACATTTGAAAATACTCATATGTGTACGGATACATACATGTACACACATGAGATCACAGAGTTCTATACATTACCCTGTAATGTTAAATAGAAGGTTCACGGTTAACTCTTCTATAACACAGACATAAAAAGACATAAGATGTAGGATTGGATACATATCTTATGACTAAATTAGTGATCTAAATGTTACTGTAAACTTATACAGATATAAGATAACTGTGATTAAAATACAACTCCAACTATGAAATAAAACAAACATATCATTAGGTATTTGAAGATTAAAAAAAATGGGGATTTTTTGGCTCAATCCTACATGAATCTAACTAGATTGTTTCCTAGTGCTCAGTTTCTCATATGTTAAGTGGGAAAAATAAATTCTACTCTATAGGGTGATTGAAAAAATTAAATTATATAGCATAAATTAAAGACAATACACAGTCTAAAATCAAACTATTGAAAGAGTTTGCAAGTAAAAGACTACATGAATTTTAAATATCTGTGTAAGTTAATATAGAGAATTTGTGGTATATATTTATTCATTTTATAGATCTTTAGTTAAAAACTTAATGTATACCTAAGCATTTAATACGGACATATTGCTTTACACTTAGTTCAAAAGAAATCATATGAATCAGTCCCAATTTGAGGAAATATATATATATATATATATATACACATATATATGATATATATATACATATATATGATATATATCATATATATTACACATATTACACACATATATGTATATATAACATATATATTACACATATATATGTATACATATATATATGTATATATATTTAAACATATATATCTTCATCCTAATTGATTTTTAAAGATTTCAAGATTTGTTTGTAAATGTGTGTGTGTGTCTGTATCTTCTGTGTGTCTATGTGTTTGTGTGTGTCTGTGTTGTATGTGAGTACTGTGCCAGCAGAGACAAGAACACATCAGATAACCTAGAATTAATAGACAGTTCTGTACAAAGGTGCTGGAATGTGAACATAGAAGTATACTCTGTTCAGCAATGTCATCTCTCCAGACCATGGTCCAAAAGTTTTTTCTGTTCAGGATTTGAATAAAACAAAACAAAACAAACAAAAAACAAAAAGAAAAAGAGGAAGAAGGGGAGGAGGAGGAGATGGAGGAGGAGGAGGGGGAAGAAGAAGAGGAAGAGATGAGTACAATTAGAAAAGGTAGCTGAGAATAAAAGAATGTAAGACACAGAGCTGAGAAGGCAATGCATTGTTAATACTGGCTTTAAAAGACAGCAAGAACATAAACGTGACACAACCCAGAAAGGTTATGAGATGTAAAAGTTGTCAATACAATATCTTGAAAATATGCCTGTTACAGACTTTTATCTATTATGCAAGGGTATTATTGTGTGACCATGACACTGGCTTCTAACTTCTGTACAACTGCAGTGCATAGGCAGCTTGCCTATGACCATCACACTGAATTCTAACTTCCAACTCTATATAAGCTTTTTTCACTTGACACATTTATAAATTAACACAGAGAAATAATAACATGGTGGTTCTGTGGCTCATGGTTAGTGTTGAGCACACAGTATAACTTAAAGTTTTTCTGAATATCCAACTCCTGCATCTCCACTACTATTTCCACTCTGGTGTTACCTCTATACTATACTTAACCTTGCCTGCCTTTGCTGATTCCATTCTTCCCTCTCCCCCTCTCTCTCTCTCTCTCTCTCTCTCTCTCTCTCTCTCTCTCTCTCTCTCTCTCTCACACACACACACACACACACACACACACACACACACACACAAACAAACAATCCATAATCGAGGCTGGCCTCAATCTCATAGTAATTCAAAATGCTAGAATTATAAGCAGGAACTTCCCCAGTCCTTTCATACTCATATACAAAGCCCCTCCATCTTTTGACACTCTTAGGTTTTGCCCTTGATTGATTCATCAAGAAAAAGGCAATCCCAAACAGTCATTTTGTTACCACAAATGATGTGAGGGGCAGAAGTTTGTGTCACAGAGAGACTGCTGTTCCTTTACAGGAACATCTCCCTTCGTGTGCAGAGCAGTTCTGAAAGTCTGAAGCAGAGCCTTTTGATAGCATTCGAGGGGGAATTTTGGGATAATAGAACCTTGAAATAATAAGGAGACAACTTTTCTTGAAATCTTCCAAGTACTCCACAGGAGTTCCTTTTTTGAATGTCTACATTTCTCTAAAGTGATTTGGGAGCAACATAGCTGTCTCCTGGACACTATGCTACAGATAGAGGCACAACAAGACTATGAGGCAGTTCAAAACAAGTCGTGCAAGGAAGTAATAGGTCTTGTCTCTCAGAGTACCATGGTATTGTAAGCTATGTAATTCCATGGCTGTCTTTTCTCCTCCAATGTTTCCATTAAAAAAAAAAAAGTGTCATTTTTGCCATTCTACAAACAGTGCTGTATAAATACCTCCATTGAAAATTGATTTCAAAAACACTTTTCTTTGAGTGAATGAATGAATGAATGAATGAACAATGGCTTAAAAGAAACCATTTATTCTAACATATTTGGCTTTCTCCAAACAAAGTACAGAACATATCTTAGTTTGTTCGGTGTTGTTTATTTTATCAAAAATTCTCCTATTCAAATCCAGGCTTCTGTAGGTTTTCTTGATTCTACTTATTTTTAGCTTTTCAGATGGTATCTAACTTCTTCCATTTCCAATTAAGTACTTGGTAGGTATACCTGTCCAAGTGTGAGGTCATGGTAAAAATTAACCAGAATAGTTATGTACCCATAATACTGCAAGCCCTATATTATATTAAAGATTTGTCAACAAGTTTTAGCCTATTGCTACAAGATCATTGAATAGTTTGTTCCACACAATTTACACAATACAACATGCAAGTATCAGACCATATATATATATATATATATATATATGTAATATGATGCAGCAGCTATGAGTAAGGTTATAAAATGAATATTTTGGAGGCCAAGCCCTACTATGATATTTGATAACATTTCTGCATATCAGTGTCCCAATGTGTAAGTGGTGATAATTATATCCTCTGCCTGATAGGATTGAAATTGGGCAATAAATGCTGATATAAAAAGCTTATACAACATTATAGAGGTTCATAGTAAACATTATATAAATGGTTTCAATTATTATTTGTTAAATAATTATTGGTTATCATGATATGACTTGCACAATTCATTCCCCAAATTTGTTTTCTAGATGCAAAGCTATGTCTGCAGCCCTTTCAGCTCGTCCCTTTGAAAGATATGGCTAACTTCTACCTGCCTTCTCAGCTGTTGGTAACTTTGCTGCCAACATATTTGGAGTATGTCAGGGAGACACTAATTCAACTTGAAGACAGAAGAAGCATGGTTACTTGCTTGGGGATGTTGGGCCCAAGTATTCTAATAATATTTTTTTCCTTAAACCTGCCGCGAGTAATTATGGCTCTTAACAATTGTTATAGCTCAGTAGCAAATGCTGAGTGACTCTTGCAAACAGTTTTATCAAACTGACATTCTAACAAATGTCCCTTGCTAAATGTCAAGTGAGATTTCTGGAGGGGAACGTAAAATGCCTCTTCTCGTCTTCTGCATCCCAACTTTATGTAGATCAAGAAGACAGCGCATGGCTGCTGTTGTTTTAGCAAATCAGACATCTGCAATAATCCGCCAAGAATCCTTAATCAGCCGAAGCTCCATTCTTAACACTGGGGAGAATTAATTATGAATGTGGAATCAGCATCATTGTCGATCCAGGAAGCTGAACTGACTTGCAGTGATGCTGTCCTCCTGCAGTTTTAATTAAGCAGAAAGGAGTTTGGGGCTGTAGGACAGGAGCAGAGTAAGGATGATAACTGACCCACTTGTCCCTCGTGTCTCTTCTTGCATATTGTTCATGAAACAAGCATTACTAATCCTGTGCCCTCACAAGAGTACTGAAGAATACATAATGATACCAACAGTGACTGAAGATAAAGGGTCAATAAAAAAGGAACTGCCATCATGAGAGTGTAGAATATTTTATTCCCTAGAGTTGGGTGATGAGAGAAGAAAAAAAACAGAGCTGGTAGAAGAGGTCTTGGTTTCTTGCTCTTTTGGCTGTACTCTGATGCTTTTGCATTGACAAGATATTGGCTGGACTCCAATTACCATGGTCACTGTCTTCTAAAGAGTCTAACAAACTGCTAAGCTGGCACAGTAATCATGACCAGGCCCAATCATCTTTGACAATCATTTTCTATTTACAGAAATGGCTATAGGAAAGGCCCTGTGGTGTAGCAGTTATCTGTGGCCCTGTAGGGAAGTCTTCTAGGACATCATATAATAAAAACTACTGCATTTTTCTGGTGAAAAGTATACAAAGAGCTTTGTGCAGAGCTCATTCTTCAGATTACTACAACCATCTTGAGGTCATGGGTTCTAGGTTGGTGTTCAAAATCCTGAAAAGGCTATGACAAAAAGGCTAGAAAGCACACCACTGATGGTGGTATTGGCTGGCCCATTCATTAAACAGTAGGTCTACCTACTCCTGTGCATCTGTTTACACAACATAATTTAGCATTTCTAGGGAATTTTTTTTTTGTTGAATTTTCAGCTAATCACAGTTAAACTATATTATTCAAAATGCACAATATAAAAATAATTCACACACATACACACACACACACACACATATATATTTACAACATCTTTTCCAAAAGGAATTTTCCACTTTTACAGATGACAAAAAGTGTTCAAATAAAATAAGCTATTCACCAGTGGCAGGTAACATGGCTGACAAGGATGCCTATTGGCAATGGGGAGCTAGAACAGCGTTCTCCACTCCTTGCTATTTTGTTAGTTTCTACAATGTTACACTGATTTCAGTTGAGTTTTAAATAGCAGAGTGGTTTTTTGATGCTTTACTTTATACTAAATAAAAGATGTGCAACAATAAAATGATCTCCTTATGGTTCAACTCTCTTTTTTAGAGAGCTGTGAATAGTATAGTGGTGTGGAAAAGTAGATGTAGTGGTGAGTAGTGTTGTATTGTGGAAAACATATCTTTTTGTAATTGTAATATAGAATAGCAATACCAAATGATGAGATGTCAAGTAGAAATGCCTAGTATGGAGTTTTCACAATGAAAAAAAAAATTTAAAGGTATTCTGTAGGATTTGCAGAAGAGCAGAAATATCAAAGTAGGAAAAAGGGATAGTTTGGATATTAATAGGCAAATAGAAAACACAGGCTGCAGACAATCAGCTACCACGACAGAGTAGGGTCAAGAGACCAGATGCTAGAAATGCTTGGACTTTGTGTCATAAAACTCGATTTTTTTTCAGTATCTTTTTCAACGTTTTCTATTCATAATTTTTTACTCCATCCAAAATTATATCTGATAGTATCAAAACAGATAAGAATTGTTAGGTTATGTCTATAAAGGGCAATTTTAAAGATGGTCTTTGTGGATGATGAGGTGTCATATAATAGTTTCATTATTTAAAAAAGTGCCAAAACCTAATGATGTCTGAGAAATATTATTCTGGAAAGATTATGAATGACAGATGGACGTAGAAAGAAATAAAAGCAGGAACCTCAGATAAGAGAAGAGGAAATAAATGCCTAGAAGATAATCACCTTGCAAACTGCAAACATCAACTCAACACTGAGGAGAAAGACACAACTGAACAACAAAGAGTCTTCGGAAAGGGAGAATACAGGACGAAGTGTGGTGGGGTGTTACTCATATCTGAAGCCACTTCCTAATGCCTTACAACAGTCGGAAGGAACTCACTTTCCCTGTGCTTTGTTTCAAGAACAAAGTTGGGATTTTATTTGTTTTTAATAATATTTTATTTGTTTACATTTCAAATGACATCCCTCTTTATGGTTACCACTCCACAAACTCTCACATCCCTCCCCCCTTCTCCCCTCCCCTTTGCTTCCATAAGGGTGTTCCTTCAACCACCCACTCACTCTGGCCTCACTACTCTAGCATCAAGTTTTTGTAATATATAAAGAACTTTTGCTTGAGATCTTTGTCCTAAAAAGAAAGTATTTGATGAAATATAGGACAGAAAGAAATAATAATTTTTAAATGCAATTAAAATGAGAGAAATCTCTAGAACTGAGAGCCTTGGGTTGAGAATGAGGACAGGGTTCATAATGTCTCACAGTCTGTGGCATACTTCTAAAAACATTCATACCCTGAAGAGATTAGAAACAAAACTGAAACTAATGGAATGCCTGAAAGAGGATACCAATTTGGGATTTCAAGGTGTTAAATTTACATAGTTAAGGCATAAGCAGGTGTTCATATAATGAGTTTTTCCTTTAATCACCCTACAACCCTGAGGAAAGGTAACAAGCTACCTTAAAACGCCCTTTCAAACAGATCACATCTGAGGAGCATGCTTCTCCACAAAATGTTCAGATTTCTAGAGGTTTTCTGAAATTTAACAATCATAAATAAAATTGATATGTTTAAATCAGTAGCTAAAGTATGGGTAAATTGTATAATTTAGCCCATAAATAATTTAACCCATAAATAATACTAAACATTACTTTTAGAATGCAGTGGTATAGTTTTTTTTTTTTTTTTTTTAAATCAGTATACCTTGCCTGTCATTGGCTATATCAGATCATGGAAGCTAACTATTCAGTCACTGTGCTCTAAGTAGAGAGTAATTAGAAAACCATCACTCAAGAGTCATCAAGGTTACTTTTACAAAGAAACAAATTGCATCCCATTAGTCTTTCAATATGATATATATATAAAAAAAAAAGCTCAGAATTTTTTTAAAAGGCAGAATGAGGTGGCTGAAACTGGAGGATGCAAAATTCCCACACAGATACAAAGGTTCAAGGGAAGACTAAAATAATATATGACCAGGTTTTTCCTTAGAACTCTTTTTTTTGGTAAAGGATTATTATAGACATATGCAGGATTGAACCCATGTTTAGGTCTTGGCAACTTCCTAATATGCTTGGAGCTACTTAAGGTATGGTTTAATGCTTATACAGCTGTAAACATTTTGTAAACAAAACTGTTTTAGTTGGTAAATCCTTCTAACAATTTTGATAATAAAAATATCACAAGGAAGGCCCATAGACATTTGATGCATCACACAGTTCTTACTGAATGACACTTCGGCGAAGTAATTACAAGAATATCAAAAGAAGTAAACCACCCTTGAAATAATAATAATGCTTATTATCACCAAAGTGTTTAAAAATTACTAATTATTTAATTTACAGTGTAGCGTGCTGACAAAAGGGTACTCCTCCGGTTTTATAAAAGAGACAATTGAACTACAAGGAGAGGTAATTTGTTCATACAAAGAAGGTTCTCTAGAAAGAAAATAATATAAGATACAAGGAGTGAAGAGAAGGGAATAGAAATGGTCCCCTTTTGCCATAGAGAGCCCAATTGATCATCTTTTAAAGTCTTTAGAGTATGAAGGGTTTTTGGGGTTTTTTTTTCAAGATTCTGAATTGAAATACTATCTGCCAATGTTTGGATGCCAAATATCCTCTGCAGGCTCCTGTGCTTGCTCATCTGGGCCCAAGCGAATGGCACTGTTTAGAAATGTCCTGAATTCTTTAGGACATAGTAGAACCTCATTGGCAGAAGTAGGTCATGAGGGAAAGACAGACCTTAAAATGGCACAGATTCACTTCCTATTTGGTCTCAGCCTCGTAACTATGGTTACATCGTGACAAATGCTGTTCCTTTCTGCCATCATAATGGACTATACCCTCCTGAACTTCAAGCACAAATAAACACCCTTTCTTCTTGTTTCTCCATGACTGTCAATAAAGAAAAATCCAAACCATGCCCCTTGTTCTGTACGTATCTCCTAAAATGTAGCTCTAGTTTTTCAATTCTGAAGCTACTCAGCTATCAAAGACTTTCTTTGTGAACTTTTTAAGGATGGACTCTTGACCACTTTTGTTGATGCTGTTGTTGTAAAAAAAAAAAAAAAAGTACCTGAAACAAAGAAACAGAATAGACACATGAACAAAGAAACGTAAATTGATATTTGTCTCTATGATAGGTAAAGTCTACTAAGATCCAGAATATTTTGTTCTTGGTGGTAGTGATAGAGATATTGATGATGATAGTGATGGTGGTGTTGATGGTAATGATGTTGGTGGTAACTGTGGTGGTGGTGATTATGATCACAATGATGCTGCTGCTGGTGGTGGTGATGATGGTAATGATGATACTAATGGTGATTTAGGTGCTGATGGCATTGGTAATGTTGGTGATGTTGATGGTAATAGTGATAGGGAATGTTATGATATTGATGATGATATTGATTGTGATGATGATTATGACAGTGGTGGTAGTGCTGCTTCTCTTGATACCACTGCTGCTATTCGAAGAGACATTATATTGAGGTTCTATGAAAACTCAAAGGACAATTTGAGTGCCACTTTGCATATGTACAAATGTTATCAGTTTTTCCACACTGATGGATAACAACATTCCTTCAACAAGATAAATAGCATAGCTGAGGTGCAATAATGTATTTTTTTTCCATTTTTCTACCTTTCTTTTCCCTTCACATAACTATTGAATTTACTATTGTGTGTTAAATATAGTACTAGGGTATCAAATACAGTATATAGATTATCATATCATATACTTGCTGAAGCCTATGCCGAAGCCTAAGGAGGTAAGTAATCCTCGAGGTCCATAAAACTGAAATGTATGCAACACTGAGTATCATAGGGAAGAATGTGAACAATATGCACAGAAGCAGGCCATCTTAGAGGTACACCACCAATGTTCATACATCTTTTACTTTGTTAAGCCATGAACATCTTTCATGTAATTGGGTGGTCTTGACCCAAGGTTCAAGTGGAAGAAGAAACTGTATGCAAATGGAAAATTGCATGATCAGGTCGAACTCTGGGACAATGTTCTCTGAAGCTACCTGGTATTGTTATAGTTTGAAGTCAAGCCTAGAAACTCTGATGAGCCTCTGCTTTGTAGAAACAATGAATATGTGATTGACCTGTTATCATGTAGCCTAATTTCGGGACATCACTGTGGTACTTGAGAAAAGTAACAAGAGTATAGGTACAGTAATGAGGTAGCAGAAAGTTTTCAAAAGCTTCTCAAGAGAGGTATCGAGAGGAAATACATACATATATACATACATACATACATACATACATACATACATACATATATACATACATGTGCATCTGATATATATATATGTATATATATATATTTAATGAAATTACATCATGTAAGTGAAAAAAGATGCAACTCGAAATTATCTTCTTATATAAACAATTCAGATTTGACTTGAAAACATGTAACTCATGTTTCCTATTTGTGGAATTTCTTTGTAAATTATATAAAGATACTTAAATTTTTGTTTGTACATATTACATGAAAGTGGAAAGCAGTTTTTTAGGCAATGAATGAAACTAATAGAAGAAGGAAATAAGAACAGGAGGGGGAAAAATCGTGAGGAGATCTAAACATGTCCCTGTGAGTTCTCACACTATATGTAATGGTTAAACATGAATAATAAGAAATAAAACATTCCAACTAACAAACTCTTCTGGCTTATCTAACATTCAGAAGGCAACAGACCTGAGAAATCAAAAGGCCTCTGAGAGTTTCAATGGGAAGAAAAAGGAGGCTTAAAGCGATGGTACTGTTAATCTGGCTAAACTGGCCAATGATTAAGAAACCTGCAGTGAGAGGGAATCAGTCACTCCAATTAAAGCAACCCCAGAACCATTCAAAATTTTCATAGGAAGCTAACTATCTAGGCAGAGCAGAGCTAAACTCTCTGGGTTCAAGTTTGATTTTGTAGATACTAACAAGTTTTTTAACCTTTCTGTGCTTCAGATCCCAGCAACGGTAATAAGGTTGGATGTGAGGAGTAAATGATTTATTTATTGCAAAGGTCAAAGAACAGCAGCTGGTATATAAAAGGCACTTAATAAATGCAAGCTATTGTTTTAAAGATACAGGCCCTTATAATTTACAACTCATAGTAAGATCTGTAATTGTTAGTTATTATCAGCCATTTTTAAACCATTCAGAATTTAAAATGCCATGCTTTTCTGCTTCTTCTTGGATACCCGGAAATAACATGAGCTAGTAAACTTTTGTAGGCATTTTTTTTTTCTTTTTGTCACTTTCAAGTGGCTAAAATGTAAACTCAGACAGCTGTGTGCCAAATCCTTACATGCATTGTTCTTGCCCTCAGGAAATAACTGCACCTCAGTTGAAGAAGATCAGCATGATCTACTGACCTACTGAGCAAATACACTGGGAGTGACTGTTAAAAATCACAACAAACAGGCAATGTTTTATCCCCCGACCCCTTGGGAGTCTGTAACCATTTGAGATAAATGGGAATGGAGGTCAATTTTATTATGATATTCTTTGAAGGAAAGGATGCATCCATACATAACTAGAAAGAATGTCATTACGACTTAATTTCAAAATGTTTACAGATAGTTTGAGTACAACACTATTTTCTAAAACTTGTGATTTTCATGTGGTGCAAATCATTAGGAACATTTACTTACTATTTCCTCTCAACTTATTTTTACATAACTACTACCATATGTAGAACTCATATAATGCAAAGATAGTCAGAAGCGGCTAGATACTGTCAGAGTTTAAGGATCTACTCCATGCTTTCTTTGGCTGATCTGAACATGTATTTTCAGACACATAGGGATTGCTTAATGATGTTAAAAGCAAACAAATTTATTTGCAAAATTTAAAGATGTTCATTCATAACAATTCTAAATATGTAATCATATTAATGTAGTTGTATGTTAAGGACAGTTTATCTTAATCACTCTTTTTACATTTCTACTGTGCAAATGGATTGTCCTCCTTGTCCAGTAACATGCCGGCAAAAGTGTTTACTAGGAACCTGTGATGTAGGCCATTTTATAAACACCTGGTTAAAAACAAACATTTTTCAGTATAGAATCTTGTTCTTTACTAAGGTAAACTTTTGGAAGAGAGAATATTAAAAGTAAATAAAATAATGAAAATGCGGGAAAGGGCTATGGAGGATGACTGTTCCCCGAACCAAGGGATATTGGAACAGCTGTGACCAGAGAGCCTGGAACAATTTTGTCCACAGTTACCACGCTCTTCATTTATCACCTCTTATTTTTATGTGTATATTCTGATTGATTCTCTCTCTCTCTCTCTCTCTCTCTCTCTCTCTCTCTCTCTCTCTCT
>JANHMN010000002.1:162662862-162686978 GCA_030674055.1 Rhabdomys pumilio | reverse complement strand
TCTCTCTCTCTCTCTCTCTCTCTCTCTCTCTCTCTCTCTCTCTCTCTGTGTGTGTGTGTGTGTGTGTGTGTGTGTGTGTGTGTGTGTGTGTGTGTGTCTAAGTATATGCATATTCTATTCACTTGCACATAGCCAGTTGAAATGGAACTTTCACACTTAAAGATTCTCTCAAGGACAGATGGACCTAACTGTTTATATTAAGTTGCACAATCACATAGACACAGTCAAACAGCATATCTAGAGCTACCACCTTAGGTTATTGTAGGTAAGACTTACTGTATTGATAATATCTGGAGTTTGGGGATTGTTTTGAGGCTCACCTTCACTGATATGGTAGACCATGTGTCAGATTTGGCCTAGCATGTGATCACAGAGACATCTAGTGGTCAGCTTCAGGAGTACATCGTATGAAAAATAATACAGAAGAGGAGTCCTTTCCACAGAGGCACTGGTCCATGTCTTGGTACCCAGTGAGAAAAGATGGGTTGAAATAACCTACTATGCTCAAGTGGTAGGACTCTTCTGTTCAGGAAGTTGGCAAACTTTGGGAAGAAAAGAAAGGATGCAGTAAATAATAATTTAAAATAAAATGCTAAGAAATTATTTTAGGTATGTTTTCAGTATTATTTTTTTTTTCTGAAAAGAAGGCTATCTGAAGTGCTGACCACTGCCACATGAACTCCTCACCAAATTTTATCATTTCCTAAATGACAACATTAAACACAAAAACTTTAGTATTATGGTCCCGATAAGTTTCTTTAAAAGGTGACATAGTGTATTGCTTTACTAGTTTTCATAGTTAGGTTTTCTATTGTTGTGATAAAACACATTGATCAAAACAATTTGTGGAGATTGTCTCAAGCTACAGTTGCATCAGCTGTGGAAGACGGTGCAGTAACTCAAGGGAGGAGCCTGGGGTCAGAAGCATAGGCTGTAAAGGAATGCTGCTTGCTAACTTGCTCTGCATAGCTTGCTCAGTTTGTTTTCTTATACAACTCAGGACCACCTGCCCACGGGTGATGAGCCTACAGATGGCTAGGCTCTCCCACATCAAATATTAATGAAGAAAATGCTCCACAGACTTGACTATAGGCCAGTCTTGGAAGCATTTTCTCAGTTAAGATTCCGTCTTCTAGGGAATGTGTAGATTTGTGTCAAATTGACAAAAACCAATCAGGACACTCATTCACACTGTGGAATGAATCTGATGACGGGAGTGAGCCAGAGAAGCACTTGCTAGTTTGGTGATGGAATATTTAAAGCAGCATTTTTTTTTTTAAGCAAGGCATAGCAATATACCCCTGCAGTCTCAGTTACTCTGGAAAGTTAGAGTTAAGGAGGGAAATACCTGGGTCCCATTAGTTTTATGTTATTCAGGGAAACATAGCAATTCACATTTTTATAAGAAAAGAAAAAGAATGGCACGATAACAGGAGTGCCACTCTCATAGAGTGGTAGCAACATCAGACATGACCTGATTTTAATTAATAAAATGGGACCATTACATCAAAGTTCCAAGAAAATACATGGTTTAGGAGCTACCCTACAATTTTACAAATAGTTTACAAAACAAACAAAGAAATAAAGATAAAAAGCAAAGAAAACATGGGAGAAATACACACTGAAGACACACATACTTATCTCATCTCCACACAAGCTCAGGCACACAAACAGAACCTCTCTTCTCCATCCATTGTAAAATGCTTTCCTCATGGCCAATGTTCCAAGTGATGTTCAAAATTAAATCTTTTTTGCTTTATTACAATCTCAATCCAAAATAATGAAAGTAAATCCAGAACTGAGACCTTTTTAGTCTCTGTGATGGAGGAGGGGTAAGTAAAGACACTACTATCTGCATGATATACTTCAAAGCATCTTAGTATTCAGTGTCCTGCTCAACTCCCGACACCTGGATATTTCATAAGTAATTGGACATATCAGCTGTTTCTTAGAACATTATGTAAAGGGTTGAAGGAATGGGCACATTGTATCTTCAACTTTCCAATATATATCCTGATACCCTAGTAATACCAATAATAACTATCCTGATATGACCAAATAATGCCACAGCATCTCAATGAAGGCAATAAGGTAAATGTTTAGAGAATAATAAAAGGTAGAGAGTAAATGTTATAGATATCAGTGGATTTTGAAAGTTATATCCTGGAATTATTTAATATAAATTATTTAAATATGAAGGTACTGTTAAATATCTAGGTACTATTTGACAATCTGAAGTACAAGTTTTAGGGGAAATGCTACTTTAAAGCATGTGTGACTTTCTTTTTAATCTTGACATCCTGCCTTTCCTGTTTCTCTGCAATTTCCATGATAGGTTTAGATTAAAACCACTGATTCTGAAAGAAGAAAAATAATATGAATTCTAAATCTAGCTTTCATTTTTTTTTTAAATTGTTCTTCCTAATCCACAATTCTACGTGTCTAGATCCTCAATTAAAGGCAGATCCATTCCACGTGTTACCCTGGTAATTGAATTTACTAAATAACTGGCTGATTGATGGCCTATAATAGAGTTTCTCTGCATAAGTTATCTCACAGGCCCACCATGGTTATTTAATAACAATCCATGGGCCTACAACTGTCTTTGGTCTTATCCTACAAATGTGCATTCTCAAGCCTCTCCCTTGATCCCAGATTTCTCAGTAAGCATATAAAGACTCACAAAACATTGTTACAGAATATCTCATTAAACTCCTCCATTGTTGGAGACCTCTTACTTGAAGAATGTAGAATATCCACTGCTTTCAGAAGTAGAGGAAATACATAAGGCATGGAAATCAGTTTGACAGACTTCTCTGAGGATTTTACTTTAAAAAATTCAATGAAACTAAAAGTCTTTACTGCCTCCTACATTTATGCAGGACAGCCTCAGATTTTAAGTATATTACATAGGGAAGGACTCCATGATCATGAGTTGTAAAAATATGACTTTATTATTATTTTGATGTGCCTAAAGGCATTCTTACCATCTGTGTCCTGCTAGTTCCTATTCTGTGGAGACTGGAAAGATCATTCAACCTGAGGAAGTTAGACTTCCTGCTCTGGAAGGACACACGGGAATTTCTGCAGTCTGTATTAAAGTGAGGATGTGGGGCAGCTGAAGACGGCAGATCTGCTCAGCTGCGGCTCAGTGAGCAGCTGGTAATGCAGCATTCATATCATGCTGGCTCAGCTAAGAATACTCTTTCTATTCTTGCCTGCTCTTTGTTTTGTTTGTTTTGTTTTGAGGCTGAGGTGTTAGGAAAAGAAGCAGTATCTGAATGCATTTCATACTTATCCTGCATTTTATAAACCATTGAATCCTCTCAGCCAACCTTAACAATGCAGAGGCTACCTGATCCTCCAGGAGAGCCACCAGTGTCTTACAGACTCTGGAAATTAAAAGTTCACAAGGTTTGTGTTCTTGGATGCACATTTCGACTCAGCTATTGATGCTGCCCCTTAGTACAATTTCAGTTATTAAAAATAATAGAGAGGACAGAGAACTAAAAATGTTTTGATCTAATATGATAAAATTGCATACTCTTTGTTGTACATGCAAGACATCATGTATCAACATGTCCCTACAGTCACATTTTATGACAATGTAAATGCTGTTACCATGGACAATTGGTCGCATATTTCATTATTAAAGAGAGTAAGCTGACCTCTAATAGCATGAAAAATGGTTGGTTTTCCAATACAAATTCATAATTCAACAGTGATTAACACTAAAGCATCCAGGTGCATGCTTTACATGCCTTACTTAAGATGAGGAAATACCCAAAACATATATTCTGCAAGGACTTCTGTCATGAAGCAAGATTTGATTTTTATACACTCATGTATGAGTCATATGAATATTGACTAGTAAGCATGTTCCCATCCATAGTACAACTGATATTTAAGTCACTGTTTATGAATAGCTTTTATGGGGTACTATTAATTTCTGAATTGTTAACGGATGTTCCATAAAATAGTGTTCCATAGATGAATAAATCTGGAAAACACTGACACAAGACTTTCACAAATTTTCAAATGTCATTCTTTACATACCTTTTAAAAGAATGAAAAATTAGGATAAGACACTTTACTGACCTATGAGACCCAACAACAGCTCATTCCTTGGATATATGGTTGTCTTTGATTTTGGAAGTATATTAAATGCTTTTTCATATCAATTGTGCAAGATATATATACATAACTTTAAAGAAGTCAAGACAGGCAGGCCACATTGTATATTTCTTTGTATTATAATTATTTTAGCCTGTCTGCATTTCTTATTGCTTTAAAATCACTCAGGAAAACCAACAAACAAACACTAGAATGTAGTGTTAAACTGAAAAGAGCCAGGGAAGAAAATTATTGTTAAACAGGTAAGGAGGCTCCAGACTTCATTTTGAAAACTTCTTAATCTATAACAGACCCTGATTTTTACCCTTGAAAGACAACTATAAGCTGAAACTAACCCCAAGTAATCCTCCCTGTTTTTAATTAGCCCCACTCCGGGCAATGAAGTTATTTTTTTTATTCTTTTAGTCCTTATCTAACTTATCTCAATTTTAAATTGTCAGACAATCTTCACAAAGACATCCACCCATCCATGGAGAAGCAGCTTGGGTAAAGAAATTCAACTAGGCAAAGTCTCCTAGTAGCAATAACATCTCAGAACTTGGTTTTTAAAAGTAGAAAATCTTTTACAGAAATGAGTCACCAGCTTTCACTGCCTGATGTACAGAAATCTTATATGTGGCCATAATCATCATGGAGAGCCTATTTTATAACACAAGCTTCTACTTGTGAAGCTGAGCCAGTGGGACACAGGCTATAAAATTGCACTTCTTCAAATCACTTTTCCATGCACATCAAACACAGCTCCAAACGATCTCTTCCAGTGTTTCCCGTAAGTGGGGTAGAAAACTCTGCTCATACTTTAAGACTTCCAAGAATTAATATCTTTCAAATGTGGTTTCAATGTTCAGCATTTAAGAGAGTGAAGATCTAATCACAAATACCTTTTCTATAATGCCTATTTGACAACCCAATGAATCTGATAAATCTTCAAACCTGATAATATATGAACAGATAAAAGTAACTATGCATCTGAAAACCTTTCCAAGTAATCTCTGACCCCACATATTCAATCTTTTCCAATCATTCTACTGGGCTGGAGGTGGAATACTGTTTCCAAATACAGTTCACAGCAGACACAAACTCCATTGCAGACTCGTCTCTGGCAATGAACAATCATTAAAGCTTAGATTTGATAGTACCAGACAACAAGCTCTACTCCTCCATTACCTCTCCCATTGTAATAAAAATGTTTAGAGGTTAAACTTTATGAAAAAGATAAGGCTCAGATTAGTTAGTTGTATGGTTTCGGCCATCTAAAATTGTCATTTATTGTTTGCAGTGTTATCTTTTAATTTTTTCTTTCTGTCTTCTTACAGACATGCAGTCTCAGATGCACTCATCCACAGTGCAGAACTATCTGCAGGGATTCACTGGGGACGTAAAGGCTAAATCAAAGTCCCAATTCATACAGCCACCATCTGCTAGCCTTTTGACACTTCTCTCCTCCATGCCCCTGTGAAGGCTATACTATCTCTTCATTTCTATGAGGAATGCATCATAATCAATTGACTCACATCTGAGACTGTCTTCATTGATTCATGTCATTTTTAGGAACAAGAAATCATTGATTTGTATGTAATTTTGATAGAGATCATGCTAGATCTTGGAATGAGAGACCATGGTATATTGAAGGCAAGTTCACATTCTTGTGAGACATAGAACTATATGAAGAAAGAAAGAAAGAAAGAAAGAAAGAAAGAAAGAAAGAGAGAGAGAGAGAAAGAAAGGAGAAAAACTTCTTACAAATAATATGCCTTATATTTAATATTTAAATGACACCAAAAATAAATTTCTTGTCTGATTTTTCAGATCAACAAACTTATTGAGCAATTCAAAATACATAGTCTAATACATAGCAAGAAATGACTAAATACTGAAGGAGGATGCACTTTGTTCTTTTAGATCTTTCATTATACAGTTGTAGGCAGCACAATATAAGACCATTAGCAAATATACAAAGAGATTTTCAAATGGAACCCAACAAAGCTAGAAGACAGCCCAGAGGTGACATCCTTGCCAAGAAGATGGTAGTTACAGAAGAATCACTTGCTTTCAAGTTAACAAATGGGTTATATAGGTTAAAAATAAAATGCAAAGCCATGTTGAAATCATGGAGTCAAAGGGGAAAATAGTGCTGTGTTGACCATGCTACCAATCTAATAACAGTAAGAAAGGAAGAAAAAAAATCTGAAAGAATAAACTATACATTAATTTTATAGGAGATCTAGACATAATTTTGAAGGCATAATTTTAACCTAAAGTATAAAATGAATACCCTGTCTATGTAATCTATGTAGTCTGAGAGATTACAACCACTTTTTAAAGAAGGATATCTTCTCAAATCCAGCTCCAAATTGGTGTTAATACTTAATGATTGAAAACAACCTGTACATAATTATCAGAAATGTACTATTGTTCTTTTATTTCTAAATAAGAAAGAAATTTTAGAATCTCAAGGAACTAAGAAAATAATTACTCCCCCCTTTTCTCTCTCTCACCCTCCGTGTGTGTGTGTGTGTGTGTGTGTGTGTGTGTGTGTGAACAAAGTTTCTCAAGTACTTGTGTGAAATAAGAATAGGTCTTCCAGACTGGTATTGGCACACATCTTTAATTCCAGTACTCTTGAGATAGAAGTCAGTGGATCTCTGTGAGTTCAAGGCTACATTGGTCTACAGAGCAAGTTCCAGAACAGTGAAGGCTACACAAAGAAACTCTGTCTCAAAAGCCACCATCACCACCACTACCACCAACAACAAAAAGACGAGTGCTTCCTGAGACTATATACAGAGGAATTGCTGAGAGCACCATACCAGACAGGATCCTGCAATGCTGTACTTTCTGATGTGCTTGTGATGGTAGAACAACCCTAACAGCATAAAATAAAACACGACACTGCATCATACTGCAGGTGTATATATGTGCGTTCAGGCATGTATATGTCTCTGTGTGTACATGGCTCATGCCTTTTAAATTTATTTTAAGGTTTTTTCTTTCTTTTCTATCAGCTGGCTTGCTTAATAATCTATTTTTCTCTATGTTGCTCCAACATTAATTGGGCAAATGTGATGATTTGTAACGGGTCGCTAGCTCATTAGTGTAATTTAGCCAGGTTCTACTGTACCTCACCAGACACACAAACAAGACTGCTGCACACATCTGTTTCTGAAGCTCTATTTCATAATCATCCATAATATTTGTGATTTAAAATAGGGAATAATTGCCCTTTAATCAGCTGTCTGTTTCGGTGGGCTACACAAATATGAGTGATATAATTCATAAATAATTTCAGGATAAAACATAACAAAATTATCATTTGCATAGAACTTTAAAGTTTATATAGCTTTTAAAGATATATTGAAACACACACACACACACACACACACACACACTTTCTTAAGAAGGAAGTTGTTCGATATTTTAAATGACCTAGAAAAGAACATTTAAAGTATATTTCCTACCACAGGTATTTAATTTATTCAGACACATGCTCCAAGATTTTTGACATTCATTTACTACTCCTATCTTTCAATTTTTAAAAATATCTACTTCACATTTTTTCAAAAATAATAAATTTGGAAGTGAATATGAAGTTGTAGATAAATTAGAAATACGGAACATATGCCCCTTGTTAGGATTCTGATTTGGAAGATAAAACAATGTCCCTTCTGAAGGATGTTTATAACTACTGACAGCAAATTGAGACAGTTGTCAAATGTTTGACATGGGTCTGCAGACTTGGAAGACTTGGCAGTCTTGAGGCAAAAATCAGTGTTATATCCCGACTGAAGAAACTGAAGGACCAGCCTTGTGGACTGTATCCAGCCAAGTCAGTGCTGCCTTTGTGGTGTTCTAGACTGCTTAAAACAAGGAGTGTACAAGTCGAAGACTTTAATCTCTAAGACAGGTTGGAAAATGTTCAATGAGAATATGAACTTGAGGCTGATGTTGGAAAGTGGAAGCTTATCAGAAAGCTGAACCCCTGGTAGCCAGGAGGAAAGCTGGTCTTCTGAGTAAGTAGAACAGATGGAAGGTGTTGTTGGTAAGAGATATGGGGAAAATGACAAAGGTAGAGAGAGATTTCTTCTGATTCTGGATGTACAATTTACCAACCATTACAGAAGATGATTAGAATGAAAAATCTTCCTGAAACTAATCCTGGGCATTGACACAGGTAGAAATTAACTCTATACTCTTTCTATTTCTGAAACTCAGAACTAGCATGTCCACTAACACTGACAGCAATGACCAAAGATTATATCTAATTAAGAAGATTTTTTTAGTAGAAATAAACCTCATTAAATTCTTCAATTAAGTGGTACAATAGGAATTAAACTTCCCTCTCTTCAAAAAGTCTTTCCTGTGTTTTTCTTAGATGTTGACCTTGAATCCAGACCCTACCTCAAAAACCAGGTTACCCTATAACGAAGCTTAGTTTATTTCCAAGTTTCTTGTTGTTTGATTGCCATGCCTTCAGCTTAATTGGAAAAGAAAATTTTAATTTCTTGGAGCAGAGAAAGGACCCCTTATAAATTTCAAAGTCATGCCAAAGACAGAAAGGTCAGGGACTAGCCTTCAATCAGCTCTTCTGTCTTTGGTAAAGGTTATTCCATTCTAATCTCTGGATGGTTAAGTATGCTTTCCTCAAGAACATGACATCAGATGATTACAATTAGCAAACTATCAGTTCAAGGTACTCAAACACTTTCCAGAAACAAAAGGATATAAAAAATTGTAAACAGAAAGAGAAGATAAAGAAACCAAATGGGTGTTAGTATATATCTTTATTTGTAATTTCTCAGTTTACATCATTAAAAAATGTTTGGAAAAATTATTTTATGCAGAAAAAAATTCCATCAATTCAAGAAAAAATGTTATATAAAACGACATCAGTGAATTTAAAAGAGAAATAGAGGGGAAAATAAAGAATAGTGCTAAACTTTGTTTCAGGCCAACCAAAGCTTCAAATTGAGGGAGCTGGACACCTGGACTATGTGGCCAGATGCAATGATACAGATGCATGCAGAGTTTGTAATGATTCATTTCTTTAAAAAAATCACAATTTGAATGAATCTTAGCTTTCCTGTTAGCATCTCCAGAATAAAGATGTCCCTCTTTGCAAGATTGTGGAGTTCTTAGTATATCTGTACTATCACAACATTGAAGCATTCACCCACTGTGCTTGAGGACTCTCTTTTTTTTTTTAAGCACTCCACAGAATCTCAAAACAGTTCTTCATTTTGATTCACTATTGAACTATTTAGTTCCAATACCACCGGTCCTCCTGTGCTTAAACATCTCCAAGCACAAATGCCTCAGTTTTGCTTCTACTTACTTTGGTTAACATGGTTACTTCTCCTTTATCAATATAATGGCAACAATAGGGCAATATATTTTAGGGGTAATTTATATGGCCTATCTCTGGTTTTCTACATGATAACTGTAATGTGAATAGCATTAAACCACATATATGTCTTCAGCAAACAAATAAAGAGTAAATAGCA
Source organism: Rhabdomys pumilio (assembly GCA_030674055.1). Classification (NCBI taxonomy): domain Eukaryota; kingdom Metazoa; phylum Chordata; class Mammalia; order Rodentia; family Muridae; genus Rhabdomys; species Rhabdomys pumilio. The sequence continues at coordinate 162,677,343 of JANHMN010000002.1, read as the reverse complement.
CTAACAAAATGATCACAAAAATAGGATAGACTATTCTCATTCAAAATACTCATTGAAAGTGTGGATTTAGTTATGTAAAATGAATTCAACAATGATTTCTGAGATAGAATTTAGTTACAAAATTAAGATTTAGGAACTTGGTTTGTTTATATGTTATTTTTAAATAAATAAATGTCCATTAAATGAATACGGAGAAATGAGAACATGCCAGATATGTGAAACAGAGTTACATGTTGTATACTGTTCTGGGAGTAGGAGATTGGAATGTAGGAGGCTGATAACAATGATAGAAATGAAAGTCAGACTTAGAATTACAAAGACATATTAAGTCAGGGAGGCAAGGAACAAGAAGACAAAGGATGAAAAAGAATAATAGAGGTAGCATCAATCAGAAGAAATATAAAGAGCTTCTCTGTTCCTATGATGGACAGACCATATTTCAGGGAAGTTCTTATACCTAGGAGGACACCCAAACATTTCAAACATATTTTCATATGTTCCTTTGGGCACTGGGTTCAAAATAGATTTACAGTTAAGATGCTTAACTCTTCCTGATAGCCCAGATTCTTTGGTAGATGAAAGATCTGAACCAAACCATTTAAACATGCTTTTCCTTTAAATAAAGAAACACTGGGCTCTGCCATTCTCTAAATCTTTAAACCAGATTGCTTAAGATCATGACCTATGACTTCATCATACAAAAAGTGAGAAAATACGTTCACTTGCTACTAGGATTAGAGAAAAATATTTTCTCTTATTGGAATAATTATTCAAAATATCTGTCTTTTTCAGTTTTCTTTTATTCAAACATTGTCTTGATGTTGTATTTTTAAATTAAACACACCTTCTATATTGATTGTCTACTGGATTCTTAATATGTATGGTCACTGGTTTTATCTTAAAGAATTGTTAACAAAATATACCCTGAAAATCATTGCTTCTTTGGCCTGACAAGTAAAGCATTAGAAGATAGATAGATGATAGATAGATAGATAGATAGATAGATAGATAGATAGATAGATAGATAGATGATAGATGATCAATAGATAGATGATACATAGACATAAGATAGATAGAAAGATAATAGATATAAACAAAAAAGATAGATGATAGATATTCATAGATAGATAGATAGATAGATAGATAGATAGATAGATAGATAGTCAGTCTTATGTAAAGGACTGAAACTTGTCATCACTGTGTAGTTTACTAGAAAGCATTATAAAGCTAAGTCATTCCACATATGTATATTCTTGCATACATATAAAGGTATAATTAAAACAATAACAGAAATATAATAGAATATTCCCATTATATCTAAAATGTAGAATGTTTTCAGGGATGAGTGAATAAAAATGAAGTTTTACTGTTTTTTTTTTTTTTTGGTTCAGTGAATCAAAAGAAGATTGCTATCTGTTCTCTTTAAATAGAAAACTTATACAGATAAGAAGCTAGCTTAGTTGACAGAATAAAATGCTTGCCCTGTGAGGCATACAGTTCTGAATTCACTCTATAAAACCTATCTAAATGTTACAAGGTCTCGTGGTGCATACTGTTACCACTACCAAGAAGGCAAAAGAAAGTGAATCTGAGACTTTCTGGCCAGACAGTCTAGTGAACTTAGTGAGCACCGGGGCAGGGAAAGATTTTGAATAAAAATAAAAGGTGAACTGCCTTTGAGGAGTAAGAATCAAGGCTGTTTTAATTTCAACACATACTCATGGATACATGCTTGTGTATTCCTACAGGAGTACACACACATATACACACATGTAGAAGTTTCTAAAATGTGATTTTTTCCCTCTTTTTTATAGCCAAGCTTGTAGTTGTATTCTAGAATCACAAATCTTTTGTATTGTATCTCAGACAGACAAAAACATCAAGAATTTTATTCAGCCCTGTCATTTGACTGTTTTTTTTCCTTCAAAGTACAAATACAGTTATGTAAACTAAAATTCTAAGATATTACAATAATTATTATTATGATGATTATAAGTAAATAAAGGTGATTAACAATTTAATGGAATCTCATTTACTGAGTGTGAATCCTATCAAATCTTTCTTCTTTGTCTTTCTTAAGTATTGTTTTTCTCAGTTATTTTAAAACAGTTCTGCAAATCAATGTACTGAAGTACAGATACAAAATTAACCTACCCAAAGTTATATCTCTAAAAAGTTGGTACACATAGTGATACTGCCTATAATATACCTTTGGCCAATGCTTCCAAACTTTCAACTGGGTTATAATATACTACCTAAGGCCAACTATTCCAATAAGACTTGGGCAATAATTAAAAAATCAGACATCTGCCTCAAGCTCTAGACTTCTCTAAGTACCATAAAAATATAACACTAATGGTATACTCTATTAGTAATTAACTGGTCTAAAGAGAAAAATTCTCAAGTCTCTTAGAAACAAAAGGGATATTATATGTATATATGTGTTCATTGATATCTATATAGAGAGAGATAGATAGATAATGTACATATAAAGAAATGATGATGCAGAAGAATAAACATGAGTAAATATTTGGGGCAAAATTTAATCTCTTTTGTTTCATTTAGGAGAAAAAAGTTATGTCACTATTTTTTTAAATTTATTTATCTTTATTTTATGTGCATGAATGTTTTGCCTATATGCACGTGTGTGTAGCATGTGCACGTCTACTGCCAGAGGAGGTCAGAAGAGGGCATCACATCCTCTGGAACTGGAGTTACTATAATTATGAGCCACCATATAATGATGGAAATCAAACAGTGGTTCTGTGAAAAAGCAGCAAATACTATGAACTGCTGATCTGTTGATCCAACCCCCAAACTCACTAATATTTTAAGAGAGGGCATACATGATATCTCCTGTCTGGCACGTGGAATATGACTGTTGATTATTTGTGATAATTGTAACTTACTGCATCAGTAGTTATGTGTACTCTCTACATAAACTGCTGTATATTATTGAGAGAATTTCCCTAGTTTTGTGCAGAGACCTGTCTCCAGATTGTGGCATTTAAGGCTGCAATTTGAGTACAGGTTTGTTACTGTGACTCATTGACATTCTTTTTCCCCTCTTTTTCTGCCCTAGACCTGGATTTTAGAAAAAGAATTTAAATTGTTGTGAGTTTTTATTTGGTATTTCTTCCATGCAAATCATAAAGCATAGCCCATTCATTCATTATCAGACAGTAAGAGCCCACACACTGAAGGGCAAAGCCCAGCTCTCTTCATGTTCAGGGAAAGGCTGACTAGGCAGAACAGAAATACCTGGGTCAAGTGGTACCAGCCGTGCAGAGTTAGCAAAGCAGAATTGGCCTCGTCGCTGACAGCTCAGCTAGCTACATTAATAGGAACAAGGCTTTTTACATCTTTAGCAATATGTTCTTGAACTAAATAAAGGTCGTACACAATGACATAGCTCCATATGGGTCAGATGCTGGAAGAGGAATCTTAATGCTGTTTAACTATCAAGTCAAAATTCTAAGGAGCAGTCCGGCAGACTGCAGTATGCCATGACCAAATGCTGGAATTGGAGAGAAGAGAAATGAAGAGAGACCTTATGTACTTCTCACAGCAGCGGCCACAGTACAAGTACCTGCCAGCTAGCTAACTAATAAATAGATATGCTTTCATTGTCTGTGAACAAAAAGAGACAGTAGATAAAAAGCAATGTTAACACCACTTGATGACATTTGAATTGTTTTCTGCAACCACATATGGATGGATGCACATGATTCTACTTACAGTCAGGATCATTTTGAAATTGTGAACATGAGTACAACAGCATCTGGAAGGCAGATAGGCTGCTCTGAGTGGGTCTGAATAAATCCTAAATTTAACTGACAGAAGCATAGCTTCATCTTCAGTTTTACCTAACTCTCAAGTTATATCTTCCACTTTAGCCCCCTGTCTAAGGCTAAACATATCCTGAATTAGGTTGGTTTTTTTTCTCTTCCTTAAGCTAGATTAAGATAGATGAAAAAAATCTTTGTGAGCTATCAACATCAATGTAATTTCATATGAAAGGTTTTAGTAACTGTATTTACACATCTTTTATTCACTCATCACAGAAATCTTTATGATTACCTTTTCATGGTTTTTATAGAATAGAAAACTGAGGCTCTGAGAACTGATCTATCCTAAGTTTGTTCATTTACAAAACTAATACTGTTATCATTGTCTTTATCTCGGCTTTCAACCCTAGTCTGTCTCAGAAATACATTCCAATGTGATAATGCTTGTCCTCACTATGTCCTGCCTGTTATAGATAAATAGCCTATTTATACAGTTTCCAAATGTCTTAAAATTCAAGTTTCATTATAGACTAGAGGTTTGGGAGCTTACAAACTCAGTAATGGCCTATGTATCCTTGCCAAGAAAGTAAGAATGTCTAAGTGTCTTTCTTTGCCTGTTTCCTTCTTTCCTAACTTAGTTCCATCTTCTTTCCTTTATTGTTTCCATCTTCCTTCCCTCTTTTCTTCCTTCTTTCTTCTTTGTTTCATTCTTTCTCTTTTCCTTCCTTCCTTCCTTCCTTCCTTCCTTCCTTCCTTCCTTCCTTCCTTTATTTTTCAATCATTTCTGAAATCCAAGACCAATGATTATCACTGTTTTCTATTTTTCATGAATCTAGTGTTATGGTCCCCATAGCCTGACTGATCACTTCAAATCTATGCATGCATAAATGCACACGTACATACATGCACAAACAAATACATATGCATCAGTCTCAAGTGCAATACAAATGACTGAATGGGTTTGTTTAGTCTAGTGCATACTTCAAACTTCCTATCCAATTCACACAACCTTAATTAGCTTTTATTTTTTAATCATGGAGGTGCCGGAACAATTGTTTGTTAAGTGATAAGGAACAACATGAAGGACTTTTAAAGCATCTGTTGCTCTATAATATTTACTTCATGCCAAGATCCAAGACTTTGTATGTCATTCTGTAGACTGATGTTTGACCCTGTTCTCATCTCAGTTGCTAGGATCAGCCTAAGATATTAAGTGGATCCTAACTTGTAGTTATGATGCAGGAATCAAAACTTTAAATGCAGTATTCTTGGTTTATCTTCACTGCCAGGGCTAGAGAACTAAAAGCTCAAAGAACCTAAAGCCTAGCGCACCTAAAGAATTAAAAACAAGTTCTTTTTGAATTTACTAGATAATCTTCCTGACTTCCTTCAAAGAATCTTAGTAGTTAACTTTCCAGCAATCAGCTTGTCTATTTAAAAAGGAAGGAACTATTCATGTGTTAAGTATCTTGGGTCTTAAAAGTATAGAAACACATTGGAGTGTTGGGTCTAGTTGGTTGAGTTGAGCAAAGAGAAATAGACAGGTCTGCCCACTGAATAGAACTAAACTGAGAAGGAGATGAAGGTTCCCTCTCCTAATAAATTCAAAGCAGTCCTTTATGAATTCATTCTTTAAAAGTAACCTTGTGTCTATTTCGTTGAAGGAACATCAGTCTCTTCATTGGCTACTCTGACATACAATATCCCTACTGAATTGAAAGTTCCTACTCCTCGTAATCCTCCTTTTTTCTTTTCTTTTTTTTGCTGTTAAATCCCTAAGCAAGAAACTAAGACTATTAAACCTCAAAATACTCTCTACCAAGAAACAAGGTTCAAGAACGTCTACCTTGGGTCCTGGAATCAAGTGTGAGCATAACCTGTTTACCATTGCTACAACTCGGCTAAACATGTCAAGTTGCAGATATGCAAACAGCATCTAAAGCCCTTGAGATGCAAAGGGTTTGCTTTATACATTGTATGAGCTGGTGTTGGAACATTCTCGGTTGGCTGGTTACTCTACTGCTATTATTAACCTAAAATAACTGACAAAGTATTGCTGCTGCCAGAAGAATCATTATCTCAAACATATAAAAGATAAAATAATATCCTATGTTTTCAGACAGTGTTAACAATCTATGCAATTAATTTCCCAATACTACTAGTCTAAATACTGCATAAATATATTCACACTGCATAAAAACATGAATGGGTTGGGGGCAGTTAAAGTCAAGCAATCTTAAAGAAAAGAGGTATAAGTTTGCCAACTTACAGAATGGCATTTATGAAGGAGTTCTCTTTACTCTAAGTGGGTCTAATATCACGTAGATGACCTAAAACACTGCCTTCTCTCCTTATGACTAGTTATCAGAATCTCCAGGTGAGTGGGAAGTTGAAAAAAAAAGGAATAATACATATTCTCACTGTGTCTCACTGATGGCCTGCTGTGATATGCTGGCATCTGGAGCTTCCTTGTCTTTCTTCTCTTATAGATTATGTTTCTAGTTTTAGTATCCATCCCTGACTCTGTGTTTCATGATTCTTAACTCATTCTTGTCTCAAGCAAAAAAGGAAAAAAAGTAAAGAAAAAAGAAATTATATTTATGTCTGCTACTATGTTTCAGCCACTTAAAGAAAAATAAAAATAAAAAAAAAGTAAAGCAAAAGAAATGTTCCTTTGCTGATCATGAAACAGTAGCTGCAATCTAGGGGGAAAATACATGAGTTAAAAATAGGCTGCAAGAAGAGCATATCATGACTCGTGTCTCAAAATTTTCCCACAATGTGTCCATCAGGTTACTGTGTGGAGTGCCATTCAGGGAGGCAGCTGGGGACAGGGAACTTCTCTTAACAGCTGCAGTTCGGCTCTTCCAATATTCCTGTGCAAGGATCATTAGATAACCTCATGTCTACATTTTGTTTGTTTGCTCTTTTAGTAATTCCCCTTTTAGGAAAGACGAAATATCAGTGTTTCAAGTATGAGGTCTGACATCTCCAAACTTGGAGTCACTTATAAATCTTTGACTAGATCAGTCATGTCTGAATAGATTTTCTGTGCTGCAATTAGCATCTTCTAGTTAAATATAATCCTCAGGAGTCGGAAAAGAATTACCTAGGTGTGCCCTCCTCTCCCTAGTTAGCATACTTGTCATCTCTACATTGAACATGATCACAACAGCTCTTAGAGTTGGCTAACAGCCCAGGGAACATCACCACTCCACTTCAGATACACTACCCCACCATAGATCTTCACCAGTAAGACTAACCTTCTAACACTTTCACTTGGAGATTTCAGCATTTTGAAAATCCACTTACACGTTATTTTCCCTACTAGGTAGAAGCTAGGTGCCAATCCAGAGTTAAATATATTCAAGAATAGAGATGCAGATGCTGTCACAGTGAAATAGTATTTTTGTTTCTTGAGATCAAAAAAAAAAATTAGTAAAATGCTATCTGCATTTCAGTTTGAAAGAAACAAGGGGTAAAGATTTAAAACACAGGAAGCCATCAGGGAACACTGAGGAGACTGATTTCAACAAGATGTTTGACTGAAGTCACATGAATTCTGACGCTGCTTGCTTTTACAGCCAAGACTGCACAGTTATGAGCAATTTGCAACCACACTCCCTTCTCTAGGGACTGCATGGGGTGAGAAGATGTTCCAAAATGACAAACACACTAGTCGTAATACGGGGACACCGCTGAGTTCAAAAGGGGTTAATGAGATGCGATAGGAAAAAGTCAATCCAAAAGTGAGGCTGAAAACAGAAAACAATTCCCACTTTGTTCTCATTTGCTCCTATTAAGAGCTGTGGAAACACAGCCACTACTCCCCAGAGCAGATATAACTGTTCTTTAAAAAGAGAGAGAGAGAGAGAGAGAGAGAGAGAGAGAGAGAGAGAGAGAGAGAGAGAAAATAAAGAAAGAAAAATCTGCAGGGGGTCTACTTTTAAGTTATCATAAAAGTCTGAATTACACCCCAACTGGCGTCCCATGGCAGTCTCTGAGTAGGTTCAGGTTTGCTTCTGTCTCAGAGCTTTTGACAGCAGCTAACCTGAATGATTCCCCACCCCCCTCACCACCCCCCCTGCAACCCAACCTCCCAGTTTAGGAGAGTTATTTTGAAATAGGCTGTGATTTTAATTTTTAATCACAAATTTGCAGATTTTATGTTTTCCCCAAATTCACCATGAAAACACCAAGAAGAGGGGTATAAAATAGTAAGAGGGGCCCATACAGATGGAAATAACCTTCTTGGCATGAGAATAACCCCAAATGCCACACACTGGTTCCTCTCTGCATTACAATCTGGAAGTGCGCGCTTATGAACAGCATATGGATTTCTGAAAACAACCCAGAAAAAAAAAACAGAAAAAAAAACAAAAACAAAAACAAAAACAAAAAACAAACGTTTTAAGAAAACAGGGTACCAGAGCTAAGTAATCTAGTGACTTACCTTCTCAATGGATCCTCAAAGTTCACCAAGGAAAAATTTAAATCCTCTAGCTGGTCATACACCACTCTAATTTCCTTTCCTCTTCGCGCTCTCTGTGTGGGTGTTTGTCACATAAGAGAAAAATAATCAACTTTCAAAGGTTCCATTTATTTGATCCTCCAGCAACAGCAGAACATGTCCAAGAGACTCCGCCAAAAAGTGAGCCAAAAACTCATCAAAGACGAAAGGAGCCGGGGGAGTAGGGCAGAGAAGGGGCGGTGAGAGAAGGGGGGCTACAGATTGTGAGCCCCAGTGCCTGGAGATTTTTATCACGCTGTTGAGATCTCCTCTTGTACGGTATACCTCCTTTGGTTGTCTCACAAACCCACACACACAGTACGGACACTCACACAATCTCTTTTACGAGGAAGCAGGCACCCACACACAGGAACACATACAAACACATAAGCACTCACAGAAGCCTGTGTAATGAAAACTGTCAGTAGTAACCTCCAAGAGGTGCTGTGAGCTGCAGATGGTATGGCTTGCGGTTACCTTCCCAGGTCTGTGGAGAATCAAAAGAACATCCAAAATCAGGGGGCTGGGGGGATGGAAACTAGATTCCGGATTCCTCTCCCCAAGGCAGATGTATCAAGCCAGGAGCGAGTCAATCAGCAGAGGTGTCTGCTTGCACGGTGCCCCGGATTATGGCAAGGTTATTAATCTTGATGCGCTGCATGCCCCCACCCCCAACACTCAGCAGCCTGCATTGAGATGATTGCCAGAGCCGTGTCTGTCCCTGCTCTACTGCATTTTGCTCAGCGCTCTGATGCTGCAAGTGAGACACAGTGGAGGCAAGAATACTAATAAGGTGGTTAGCTACAGTTTCTTCAAGGCAGTCAGCACGCAGTACAGTAAATGTGGACTTCCCAGCGCTCCGTGTGTGTGTGCCTGTGTGTCTGCAGGGAGGGCAGCGAATCCATCTCCCGCCAGCAGGAGAGATGGCTTGCATTCTGCTAGAGAGAACTATATCACCAGAATCGTCACTGTCCTGCCTCCATTGTCTTTGACAGTATTTTGCTTGGGATGAAGAAGAGGGGTTAATAGTTTAGAAGCCTAGAGCTGGTATTTGAAAAGGGTGGAGAAGAAAAAAAAATGTTCAGGGAGACAAATTAGCTTTATAAATAGGCTCCAAGGAGACCAAGGCAGATTTTTTAACATGCTGCTGCCCTAGCTGTTAAATGGAAATACAAAGCAATTTCAAAAACCAGCTTTAGCTTATAAATCTTAGAACTGGCAACAAGTATCTGAATTTGACTGATGGGACAGTGAATAAATGGATTTCTGGTGATATAAAAAGTTTGCTCATGTCTTCTTCTTTTCAGACTGGATGCAATGTGTGCTGAAGCCCTACGTTCATTCACTTAAAATGTGAATTTAAAAATCTACCATTGCAGATTTATGCTAATTTCTTATTGTTAATATTTATTATTATCAAATAGTAGAGGATGTTTAAGTAGCACAGTGACATTAAAAGAATTGACTGACAGTCGTCCTAATACATTGTATCACTTTTAGTACCAAATAGGAAAGTACATATATGTCCAATATTGCTAAATGAAGAATCCCCTAGCTTCTGGGGATATAATCACTTTCTTTCAAGGTTGAGACTTACACTACAATACCTCTTCTTTTAGTCAAAGATATTCACTGAATTCCTTCACTCCAACTAAACTGGTATTTCTGGTAAAGAATTGAACAACTGGAGAAGGTGTTAAGAGTAAAATGTGGAGCTTTGTAGTACTCAGTATGGCCAGCAGATGTCACAAAAGAGGAGACAGGCAAAAGAATGCCATCCAGAACTGCAAATAGTTAAGGTGATTAATTAAAAACAGGTATTGATAAGATGGGTGGCATTAATCTTAAATACTGAAATTTTATAGACTATAAAGAAAAGTACCCAAAGAACAACCTGATATGTATAGTTCTCCAAGTATTTCCCTCAAGTCACCATTTTAAGTGGTTGATTATGACTAATATTCCAGAAAATCCCACAAACTGACTTTTGGACTCTGTGAAATACAGAACTCAATATTACCTTGCAAATACAGCCAATATAAATGAAGACACAAAACAGATCATGGGATGAAACAATTTAAGTAGTTTAAGATTAGTAAGTAAAATGTGTGATATTTCAATTTTAAAGCAATAATACTGTTTGATTGTGATCATGGTAACAAAAATCAGTTTGAAAGAATTGTAAATGTTTACTATATTATTAATGTCTATTACAGGGCTATACATTATTAATAAATACATGATTAAACTATAAAAAGCATTTTAATTACTTCTTTTTCATTTGAATTATTGTTATTTTGTAAGGATTATTCTGTGTTGAGGATTGAACCCAGTATCTTCTGTATGTTAAGCTTACAACCTGCCACTTAGTTACACCTTTACTTCATCTACATACTATGTGACTGCTTTCTTTTAAATCCAAATATCATTTTAGCCTTTATCTAGCTAAATGTGGCTAGTGAAAATCTAGTACCTCACAGCACGAATTGGCCCATATGTCAACTGAACATGGTGTTGAAAGTTTGGGCTTTAGAACTGACACAGACTTCAGTTCACATTTTAGAGTTGCCTTCCTTTAAGATAATATCAACTAAGCCATTTGTCTCTGTATCATTTAGCTTGGTGATGAGCAAGAAGCTACAATGATATCATTTGTTTTCTTTCATTTGAAAGGAAAACACAGATACCTAAATAAAGTTAGGTAAAGACAAGAATAAATCAATATTTATTGTGTGCTTGATATTTACTGACACGGTCTGTGGTTCATAAGTGACAAGTGTAGTTATTGAACAAACTAGACATTCATGTTTAGAATATTAGTTCTACCTATGTAGGTCATCAAGTGACTCCAATCAATCAATTAACACTGTTGGTGATGAAAGTATGTTTTTAAGTTTATTTCTATAAATAGTTCTTTCCTTCTTATTTTTGTAAGGCTAGAGTTATATAACACTTGGCAGTTCTTAAGTGTGCATTTATATACGCATGCTTGCATTCATCTGTGTGTTTCAGGACCAATATGGGTGAAAATTTCACTTTCTTGATTGCCTGACATCTGGACTCAAACGGAGTATGTGTTTAGAAAGACAATTTCATGGCAATGCACTGCTTTCTACTCTGAAACTTGCTTTGAAGTCAGTAGTGTCAACAGGCCTCAAAAATACTGGTCCTTAACAAAGACAATGAGATGGAAGTCTGCAATCCACTAATGTGGAAAGCCTAGTCCAGTCAGATGCCGATGAAGTTGAAGTGAAGGCATGAAAGAACAGCAATGTCCCAGCATGAGTCTTTGGTATTTGTGTAAACTGCAGAAAGAGAGAAGTCACCCTGGGGCTCCTTATTCCCCCAACAGGAAATACAACCTAGCTGAAGTTACAGGTAACGGTCTGTTGCTTCATCTAGGCGCAAAGAATCGAACTCAGGTTCTTTGCAAAAGCAACATGTATTCTTAACCATTGAGTAATCTCTCCAGCCCCAACAATGCAGTTTTATTCTTGGAGGCAAAGAGATAGAAAGAAGAATCCAAACAAACAAGACCTGGCCGGTTTTCCCCAGATTATTTTCATTAACTCAAATCTTCTCTGATTTCAGCTATTATTTTACACATCTATTCACAAAATATTCAGGAGCTTTCTTTTGAATCTTCATTTCAGGAGGTACCTACTTCTCATGAAGGTTGTTCTACTTAACTTTACACAATTTACTCTAGTTGAATTTTCTTTTATTATAGCTTCCTCAGATGAGAACTTTATTATGGGTGAGAAAAGATATTTTTTATTCTTCCTTCAGGAGTCTTGGCTTTACTCTCATGAGCGGGATTCAAGGACGAATCGCAAAGGAGATGATCTGTTTACTATATGAGAATGCAGTAAGTAGGGGTCCGTCTACAAACAGAGATGTGGACCTTACTCGGGCCAAACTGCCCATTGAGAACTTGACTGTGAACGTAATTATCCTCCAAAACTGAAACAACTCTATTTGTGCTGTTTAAGTTTCCTCTTCTCTAGTACTTTCACACAGTAAAAAGCTTGAGCTGTAACACAGGTGAAAAAAAATGCCACCAAAAATAAATATAGTTCACAAATGATCGGAAGTGATCGGTTCTAAGACAGAACATGACAGATTATCATTACAACTGAGATATCAATTTAAAAGCCTAACTATTGAATTTCTTGGCTACTGATCATTGACAAATTATTATCTATCTTGTAAGTGTCTCAGCAAGGAGAAACAAAGCAAAACAAAGCAACAACAAAAAAAAAAAAAAACAAAAAAAAAAAAAACAAGATGTTGACCACAGAGAGTCAATTAAATTTGATAATCCTGTCTCATAAGATAATTTGACTGCTGCTCTACATTAAGCATGCCACTATAGGTTAGACAACTTGTATATTATAGCTCAGCAAAAATTCCTTTGCCAACCAGGTTTGTTTTATAAAGATTATCTTCTATGTCACTCTTAGTTTCATAATGGCTCCACAGTCATAAACTGAAATGCATGTATTAATAGAACAGGGAATTTCAAAGGAGATAACAATTTCAAATGGAGCTTCCTTACCTCTATCTACTATAATAGGCCTCTGTTTTAGATGACAGTATTAGAATACCTCAATTTTAGAAAATGTGCATACAATCTGGGACTTTGTGAGCAGTATACAATATGTTTGAATTTAAGGACAATGTTATATACTTAGATTCTTGTTATTCTAAAATTCTAAATTTTCACAGGAAAATGAATCAATCTAAGGTGGAAAGTAGATATATGAGTCACTTTAACATATTTTATTTTGAGGACTCAATAACTGATTGCAAAATGGTACAATCACAGCTAATATAATAGTCTCAGAATTCTCATAGGAGAGTTATAATGTCAGGTTTTCTTTTAAAATATGTTTATCTAGAGCATGCTATCTTGGTTTCTGTTTGTTCCATGAATTATGTCCTATGTAATAAGGACAGAAGAATGCAAGTGGGGTTTGTATTGGTTCTCTGTAACTGGTTGTAAAATTAGTCTCCCTGTGTTCTAACACTCTATTGTTTCCCTAGTATGAATGGCTTCCTAGTCCACTGGGCAGACCGGGAGACTCCTTGTTTACTAAACATTGCAGCCAGTTAGTTCATCTCTTGAAGTTTATTTTTATTCTCAGTGTCAGTTTAACTTAGATCTTTTACTTAAAGTATTTTAGCAGGTTGCTAAGAATTCGACACTATCATTATGTCTCAAAAAATTTAGCCCAGTTTGTTTTTTTTAATCATAATTTGCAAGCTTAGGAAACTGTAGAATAAATACTGAACTACTTGTATTTATTTCTCCCTGAGATCTCAACCTTAAATTTTATAATAAATTTTGCTCATTAATCCAAAAATACTTATTTAATTCTTCATTATGTAACACTTATTGCTTATTATCACATGCAGAGAATAAATTTTTATAATATTGATTTTGAACAGACATGTTTTTATAATTTATTTGTCTCCTTGAGAGAACTTAATACATATCTCCCCAACTGCAAGTATTGAATCTTTATGTTATTGATAAAAATTTGACATACAGGACCCAATGTAAGAATATAGAACATTTTGTTTCACTTCTACTCCTTTGAACATGAACTTCTGAGTAGACTTTTACTAGCCAATGCATATTATTGGCTAACCATAGTAAAGTGAAATTAATCCTTCATTAATCCTTCATTATTCATGCAGCAATTCACAATCATTCCACTCCTTTAATGCCTGTATGATGCTATAACACTGAACACTTACTTTGTCTTTTTAAGTCCAGCTAGAGACTGATCGGCTTTACTGATCTCTTTGGAGAGGCCACTGTGCTTGGTTTCATTCTACTGATTTTATTTTAATTTTTAATTATTTTCTTTTTCTTGAGACAGGGAATCTTTATGTAGCTCAGGCTGATCTGAACTTGCCATATAGGTTAGCCCAGAGATCTCCTGAACTTGCCACATAGTATATGTTAGCCAAGAGATCTCCAGCTTTCTGAGTGATGAGATGATATGTCATTTGTACCAGATACAAGCTCATCTACCTTTGTTAATTTTTCTGTTTAACTTTCATTTTCCTTGATATATGTACTGTTTCATAATTACTTTATGTGACATATCAGATATCTATCTATCTCTATCTCTATCTCTATCTCTATCTCTATCTCTATCTCTATCTCTATCT
>JANHMN010000002.1:162545166-162661933 GCA_030674055.1 Rhabdomys pumilio | reverse complement strand
GGGGAAGGGGAAGGGAAAGGAGAAGGAGAAGGGGAAGGGAAAGGAGAAGGGGAAGGAGAAGGAGAAGGGGAAGGAGAAGGAGAAGGAGGCCAGAAAACTAAGATGACATGGTGGCTTGTGTTTGCACATCAAGTCTCTCTTCAGTTTGTAATCTTAGAATCATCTGGGGAAATGATGACTTCTCACAATCCTTTGTTCACCTACCTTCATTGTGGATTTGGGATTTTGAATTTTTGTTTTAAATACATTTTAAGAGGATACAGGCTGTTTTTCCTCCTTCTCCTCCTCCTCTTTTTTGTCTTCCTCATCCTTCTCCTCCTTTTCCTTTCCACTGGATCCCTATTAGTAGTATTTTCACACCATAAGAAAAGGGCAAATAAACCATACAACCTACTTCAATACAGAATTTTAGTCAATAGGTATGAGAAGATAAGGGTTGTGAGGCAGTGACATTCTTCTAACTATATTTTCCCAGAGACAGGGAGTGATCTACAGGAGAGTTGGCACCAATAAATAATCATGTTAAATAGCGTATCCAACTTTCTTAGATGTTTTCCTAAACCACTACTCTCACTGTGATGAGTCTAGCACAGATTGATACCATGACTTTTGATGACACTACCAAGTTTATCACCATTTTTACTGTAAATTTTAAAATGTACTACTACTTAAAATTGCAATTTAAATTACAATTTTGTCCTTCTTTTTGATAATCTGATTAGCGGGGTCTTGTTGGCTAGTTGAAATACTGGTTCTAATAGCATAAAGATAGAATTTAGGATACCTCTTCCTGTAGGTGATGAGTTGTACTCAGAATGACATGTGCCCCTCCTAGACACACTCTTACACTACCTATGTATGAGTGATCTATTAATAATACTTATTTGTTTGCCTATCATCAAAGCCACTTTTAGAACAATAGCATCTATTTTACTGATCTCTTTACCATTTTCAACTATAAAATGAATTCTTTATGTACAATGGGCCTGAGAATATATGAATATGCATTTCCTATCTCCCTTTTATCCAGAAAATTGGGTAGCTATTCTCAACTTATGCTGGAAACTCCATGTAAGTCCAAAACCTCCAAAACACGAGAAGTAATTGTAAAACTGTTTTCTTCCAATGTTAACCTTGGGTGCTATGGATGCCACTTTACATTTTTCATAAGTTGTGCAAATGTAGATTTTTCTCAGTGAAATGTGATAAACAGTATATTGCTTTGAATTTTATCCAACACAAAAGACTAAGAGTGTTTTTATTGGACATTTCAGTCTGAGAAGAAATTAGTTGACATATCACAAGTTAGAATGTATGATTTTCATAAAGGTTTGATATAAATTTTTAGAAAATCTGAGCAAAGACAACTTTCTATGCCCACAGATGTAGTAACTAAGATTTTGTTACAAGCAACATAATGTGACTTATATTATATTTTATAATAGAGTAATACCTTATAGAGTAATTATATTCCATCTTTTTTAAAATAAGCCAACTCAGTCATTATATTAATTATATACTCATTATATTATTATTGAAATAGAAGACAAATCATTAAGACTTAGTATCATGAGATATTAAGAAATTTTTTCTTTCAATTTTTTACCATAATCTAAATATATAAAATGAACTATTTTTACTTCTAGACTAGTCTTACAGTACAGATTAGATACAGTTATTTTATAAAAAGTACTTATAAATACCACCATAAATACTCCCATGTACCACTATAAATATTACTATTAATATTATGACAAAGAATAAAATGAAAATTACAATCTTCCCTTGGTATCCATGGAGGATTCATTCCAGATGTCCCATGGATACCAAACTCTGTAGAAACTCATGTTCCTTATATAAATAGCAGAGCATTTGCATATAATGAATACACATCCCATCTTTCTTTTTACTTTAAAGCATAAAATCCTCTGTTGCCTATTTACAATAACAAATACTGAAGCAGTGCTATATCAATAATTGTCATACTATACAGTTTAGAGAATGAGGACAATGTAAGAAATGCCTGTAAACATTCACTACAGTTATAAAGTCTTCCCTAAATATATTTTAAATTGTGGAGTTATCTCTAGACTGCTTATAATACACAATGCAATTCAAATGTCTATGTAAATAATTGTAATACTCTACTTCTTGAAGAACAAAGACAAGGAAAAAGTCTGTCCATCCTCACTAAAGATGTAAACAGGTTTCTGAAGTATTCTTGCTCAGCCAAATGTATGGGAAATACAACTACAAAAGACTCACTTTCACACTGAAAGAGGCTATAAAAACAAACCCAAAATACATCTTATTCTACAAGAAATCAAATAAAGTACCCAATGGCTAAGAATGTATAGCAAAATTACCAGGGTTAGAAATAGCACGTCTTAGTATCAAGAATATATAGAAATAATTATTCAAGCAATCAGATACATTGTACTTTGAGAAAACTTTGAAATGTACTATATTGAGAAGACTCAAGATTTTTAACAGGTTGGCTTTCCTTCTTTCTTTGTTTAGAATTTAGCTTCATTGATTCTCTGGCTGCTGTTCATAAGGATAGCTTTATGTCAGAATAGCTTCTAACAGCAATATCAAAGTTTATCAGTTTAACTTTCTTTGTCAGTCTACACTCTTGTGTGCTGTGAGCTTAATATAAAATCTAAAGCTACATTCCAAACTCCAATTCATTGCATTCTGTATGTAAGTAATTATGACAAAAAAATCCATTTTCTTTTAGTGTACTTTGACTCTATGTAGATAGATCATCTCAACTGGAATTATTTCCTCCTACATAAAAAACATACATTTTCTTATCAAGATTTGTTGGACATCAACTCTGCCCCTAGGAGCTGTGCATAATGATGCACTCAGAGTAGATGACGCCATTTCCCAAATTAAGAAGAAAGTAATTATATTAACTAATAATTGACAGAAAGATAGATAATTAGATTTCCAAATTGGTCACTGCTTCTCAATTTTGATCAATAGCAAAACAAAGTCATTTATATTTTTATTTTCAGACATAATTAATGCATATTCCTACATGATTAAGTAATTTTTCTTGGGGTGCATTGAAATGTGAAGAAAAAAGTGCTGTGTGATGTGTTTCCTCTATTCAGAGAATGTAAAAATTATATATATTATAATATACATGGATATATTTGTGAGCAGAAAAGAGGGGAATGTTATTTTGGTTTTTTTTCTTTCTTCATTTTTATATTTATTTCTCTTTTTTATTCATCCATATATATACTAAGTTCTGCTCTATAGAGAAAAATCATTGTGAAATAAGCAGAAAATATCTTTGCTTTTTGAAAATTGAACTTAGTGCATATTGTAGCAGTGTTGACTGATACTGTGGATTTTGAGTGATGTATGACTTTGTGAGACTTTAACAGCTTGTGCCTCCTGTCTACATCTTAGTTCCAATGTAGGTCAATATATTTTTCCACCTTATGATCCACCAAGGTTGTTACAGGATATGAGAATTACAATAGAACTTTCCTAAAAGGTAAACCTCAAACTTATCTGGTTGATAATCATTCATTACAAGTCCACATCTTAACTTGATTATTAAGTGTGTCACTCTAATCTAGAACAACGTGCTCTGGCCCCTAAAGTCTTATGTTTCTATCATAATAAAAAAATACATTTAGTATATCCAGGACAGATGCCATAGTCTTTAACAGTCTCAACACTGAACAGAAGCCAAAAATTCTTCACTGAGAGTCAGGACAAAGTTTTATCCATGAGCCTATATAAAATCATATAACTAATTATGTTTCTAATATACAATGGCACAAAGCTAACATTCCTATTCCATAAGGAAGGAATGTGAGTATAACAGGAAGTAAATTGGACCAAATTGTCACTGAAACCCAACATAGCATAGAGTACACATCTCAGCTGTGTGTTCAGGGTCTGAAACTCTTGGTGGCATCACGTAGATACCAATAAGCTTCAATAGCAAAAACCTCTCAGTTACACCTTTCTAACCATACACAGCTACTCTCTTAGGCCAGCTCTATTCCATGTCTGCAGCTCCTGCTACTAGACACTGCTGCAGTCCTTGTGTCTCCAACATGTAGAAGCCTTTGTTATACCTTTAAGGTTATACACTCATGTCTTCCTCCAGCTTCCTTACATAGAATATCAACCGGCAACAATGGTTGACCTGAGAAGCTTCCTGGGACATTCATGTATACTTTCATAGCTCCATTACAACTGCAGTTTTTAATGTGTCAAAAGCCATGTATGTAGTAATACTAAGGATGCATGCAATGTTCTCAAGGCTTCTTCTACCATGGCCATGTGACTTCTGTGTGCAATGTGTTCGCTGAAGCCAGGAAAACACTCTCTAAGCCATTTTGCTCCCTAGGGATTCACTCGAGTACCTTGCTCTATGTTCAGGCTCTTTTTTCTAATGATGTTTCATTTTCACAGTTTATAGCCATCAGTGAGTGGGACTGTGCCCTCAGGGAAGTTTGCAGATTGTCTGAAGAGAGAGCAAGAGTTTTCTTTTTAGTGGAGCTAAACTCTATAGATATTATAGCTGCTTTATCCTCACCTTTCTTTTCTCCAACTATAAACTCACTCACATTTCTTTCTTCACCACGCTGTCTATTTCTTTTCCGTCTCTTGCCTATTATGGTAGGTCTAAGTAAGAACCATGCGAAGCATTCATGTCACAACCTGGTAACTTTGCCTAAAATTCACCCTGACAAATTATTTGGTACATTACTTTGAACTCAAAATTTAAGGACCTGAGCAGAATAAAGCAAGCTTATGTGCCTGAAGATAATGTGAACAGGCTCTCCATTCCCAATAGAGTTTCTGTTTATCCTCTGACACCTCATGACTTGACCACTGCTGTCTGTATTTCTAAAGACAATCTGGCTTTTGGAGCTTTCAAAAAAGTGTCCCTTTAAACTCTGCATACAATAGTCTAGAGATTCTCTACCCTGTAGGTCTAACCTCCTCCAGAATTCTTTTGTCAATCAATTCCCAAGCTTAAGAGCTACCTGCTTAGTTTTATTGCCACAAGAACCCCGATGCTGTGGACCAATGTCTTATATTGCTACTGTTTTCATTTGAGTGACACAGTGCATGACACAAGCAATATAAGAAAAGAAAGATTTGCTTTGACTCAGTTTAAGAATCAGGCCATCATGGACAGGAAGGCTTTGAAAAAAAGCCACTAGCTGTGATAGTGTGAGCAGTGAGCATGAGGCATCTGGTCACACAATCTCACTATGTTCACAGTAGGGAAGGAGACAGAAATGAATACTGGTACTTACCTAGTTTTTTCACCCCCCTGTCTCTCTCTGTCTCTCTCTCTCTGTCTCTCTGTGTCTCTCTGTGTCTCTCTGTGTCTCTCTCTCTCTGTCTCTCTCTCTTTTTTCTCTCCCTCTCTCTCTCTTCTCTCTCTCTCTCTCTCTCTCTCTCTATATATATATATATATGTAAAAGAAATATGTATATATTTCTTTTTTAATGTAGTCTGAGGCCCTGCTGGGATGACTCTCCAGCCCAAAGAATGAGCCCAAAGAATGGTGCCACCCACATTCAGGATGGGACTTCCCTTCTCACTTCAACTTTTCATGAAATACCTTCACAACCTTGTCAAAAAAGTATGTCTCCTAGGAGACTACATTCTGTCACACTGATGATGAAGAGTAGCCATGACTGCAAGGTTCACTAAGATTATCTCTTTGTATATTTTGAGCTCAAAAAGACTAAAAATTCATTAAGAGGGAGCAGTGGTTTGTGTACAGATCAATATAATTTTTTATTTGGTGAATGTTTCTGTGGTAAATGAATTCTAGAATTGAAGCTGTAATGAGATTATGTTTATCTGTATGCTCAGATGTCTAAAAATATAGACAACTTTCAAATTTCTGAAAATGCAATATATTTTGACCTATAAGTTTTTCTAATTATATATTTTTAAATCTTTACTTAAAGAAGCATTGTGGTGGTAGGCACAGAAATAAGCAAACCTCTATATATTTCCTGAAATTAAGAAAAATAATTTTCATTTTGACTAGGAAAGAATATTTTTATTTAAACTAACAGAAATATTTTAAGCATTATCTTTCTAATAGTTTAGCTAAAACTTGAGGAACAAAACAAGGTAAATAATTTGGCTTAACATAAAGAACTTCACTTCTTCTGAAATACAGTCGTTAATAGTGTAATGCAACCACACAGTTGAACTTCTTTGTGTGTTGTTTTGAAACTTATGGCCTTACCATTCACATAAGCTAGGATTATTGTATCTAATATGAAATAATTTATTTTTACTCATCTAAATTGAGTCATCATTCTAAAAAAAAACCTTTGTTTCATACGTAATTATACTTCCTATTATGTTTGATGATAATTTCCAAGACCTTCAGCTAATTTTAGACCTGATTGTTCATAAATTGAACTTGTTAAGAAAGTATTCACCAGGTAACTAGGTAGTATGTATGTAACATAGAATATTGAAACAATACTTATGAGGCTTAATTTTCAGTTGCTATACATTTCACCTCCTGCATTGAGATTGATATGATAGAGAGTATGTACACTAATTATCTCTATTAATGAAGCATGTGCTCACTTTTGCCAGTTTGAATTTTTTACTGTGACCTGTGTTGTTGTTAATGAATGATAAATATGTAAATGTGTATCAACGAAAAGTGACTATTCCAAAAGGAGAAAGGAGAATTTTCAATAAAACATCTAAATTAACACAGAAAGTTAAAGAAGGATCATGAAAATAGAACTTTAATCAGTTGTATAAATTTTTGCTGAATCTTATACTGTCAAGTTCTATATTTCCCACTTTTAATATTCTCTTGCTTTGGCATATTCTTATACACTTCTTTTACTCTATTAATCTATCTTTCTAAATACCCTGTCCCATTTTGCATTCATTTATATTTATTCCGGGTATGTCCCTATGAAACAAAAATTTTAAGAAGGCAGTGTTTGTCTCTGTGTCCCAACTGGATGATCAGACTGGCCAGTTGCAATCCCTCAATAAACACCCGATCAATAAATTAAGAGAATATTAATTGCCCATTTAAGAGACCAATGCTAAGAAATCAGACTATGCCAAGCTTATATCTTAAATGCAGATAAAGAACAGAAAAAGACACACAGAACAGAAAAATACAGTGTTTGCTGATGAACAAGGTCTAATCAGGAAAGCAAAGGATTTGAGGATGTACATGTAAACAAATATAGAGGTTTAAAAGATATAGAAAATCGGAAAGAATAGTGTGAGATAATGTTTAATGTTCAAAGAATCACATAAATGGGGAGTATGAGAAAATTCAACCATGGATTCACTCACCTATTAAATACTTTTTATCAAGGTACCAATGTGTCAAGTTTAAGGGATACACAACTTACACCTGATAGATGATTCGTGGAAAAGTAGAAGGATAGATATTTGTTTCCGTGTTGCACAGTAGAGCGGACCAAAGAGTATACATGACATCTCATAACACTTTAAAAACTCAGTTCCCTGAAGAAAGGAAGTTTTTCCTCACTTATTTTCTGTATAAAAAGTTGTAAGCTAATGACTCAGTTATTATCCGCAGCCAAAAGGATAAAAGTTTGTAATAAAGTTATGATGTATGATATAACAAAGTTTGTGCCTGTGCATGTATGTGCATGCAGCAGAGGAGCCTGCTGAGGCCAGGAGAGAGTCTGGAGCCCTAAAGTAGACTTCAGCAGGTGTTCTTAATTATGGAGCTCTCTCCCCAGCTTTGGGTTTTTTGTTTGTTAATTTTGGGGTTTTGTTTTGTTTTTTAAACTTATTTGGATTTCATAGCGTTTTTTCCCCAAAGTAATTATATTTAAATATACATTCACATCTGTGGATTTCACTGTGTCCTGATCTTTCACAACAACCAAAGTTGTGATTATTATAATGCCATAATGATTTTTGAATTCAAGTAGCACACACCTGACGCTATCTCTACACGTTTCAAAACTGCTCAGTTATTCTAGCTCTAAAAATTAGAGTTATTCTATAAGTTAATGTTATCATAACTTTCTTGGGAATCACACTCAATTGGAAGCTCCATTTGAACAGAAGGCACCTCTAGTCTTAGTGAGAATAGGAATTTTTGTGAATTTATTTGTACTTTTCCTTCAACTATTATCTATTTGACGATGACTCATTGTGTTAGAGAAATTTTCTGATTGCTCCAGATGCTACTAAACTTCATGAAGAGGTGGCATTTGGATATGTCAAATAAAATGAGAGTGTCCTAGTCATTTGTGTCACTTTGCTCTTTCTCCACAGCATGACCCCACACACGCACAAATACTCAGAACCTTTTCTGTTGCTGCAACTCTGTGCGCTCCAACCATGAATATAAGTGTGTTTGCCAATGACTCTGGGTTTGCCATCAATGTGGTGGGTAAACTGAGGCAGGAAGCTGTCAGTGCTTAGACCTGCTGACCAGGGTGGATACAGATACCTACAGGGCCTGCTGCCTAAGGCAGCCGATGATTACAAAAATTACTCAGCAGACTTTTTTTCTGAGGGAACAAAGCTTAATTTACTTTAATTTACTCTCTGTGAAGAAAGTAAATACTCACAGAAGAAAAACTGTGAACTATTTTAACTCCTTGGGGCTGATAAGAAAAAGGAGGAAAGAGAAAAAACTCACACATTCATACACACACACACACACACACACACACACACACACACACAAACACAAGCACACACACGAAAGAATGAAACAAATGAAACAAAAGGCAAAGTCCAATAACTTTATATACGTAAATATATATTCATGCATGCATACATACATACATACATGCATACATACATGAATACAGACCTACAGACAAACATATACATATTCCATAGAATTCTTAGAGCAAAGCTCCAACAATCAGACCCTATTTATTCCACACATACATACATAAATACACACAAACAGTGGATGGAAGAAATAATATTCTAACCCACATTCACAAAAAAATGTATACATACACACATAGTTGATGAATGGGAGAGACAATAATCCAGCCATACCATACCATACCATACCATACCATACCATACCATACCATACCTAATACCATGCCATGCCATGCCATACCATACCATATCATACCTAATACCATACCTAATACCATACCATACTTAATACCATACCATGCCATGCCTAGTACCATACCATATCATGACATGCCATGCTATACCATACCTAATACCATACCATATCATGCCATACAATACCTAATATCATATCATACCTAATGCCATACCATACCATGCCATGCCATACCATACCATAGCATACCTACCATACCATGCCATACCATACCTAATACCATACCATGCTATGCCATACCATATCATAATTTATTCTTTCTTCCATAGCTTATATATCCCAGAAAAATCTTACAAACAGTGTACAATTACAATGTGATTATATTTTCATTTTCCTCTAGAGAATGATTATGAAAAAAAACAATGTGTTTTTCCATACTTTTATAAGATATAACACTATGAAGTACAAATTAAGATACTAAATTAGTCTCAAAACCCACGTACATTCATAAGCAAACAACTTGTTATAAACTAACAAAGTGTAAACAAGCTAGGTAGTTTTATCAGCCAGTTTCTTTTACTGGCAGAGAGCAATTTGTGATTACAAAAATAGAAATAATTATTTTATTATTTATCTTTAAAAGTAATCTTGTAAGAATCTTAAAAGAATCACAAATCTAAACTTTTGTCTAAAAGTCAGTCATATCTACCTTAAATCCTCAAAGTGCATATCTACTTATCAGCAATTCTTACTAAATCATATCAAGAAGCTTAGGGCAAATTGAGTGTAAGAAATCAACCATCATCAGTCCAGCCTCAGTGAGAGTCACCTCAGTCAATGCTGCCATTGTTCTTGTTTCCTGAACATAAAGGGTCTCTAGCTTTACAAATAAGATTATAGCATTCTGAACTTCATATTGTTCCCTAAGTTTTTTTTTTTTTTACACCAGAGCCAGTTGGAAGTAGGAAAAACATCTCAACCTAGCTTCACTAACAACTTTATTTTTCCAAATGTTTTCTAAGTGTGGTGGTCATTGTTGACAATCTACATCTCTAATTTCTTCTATAGGGTGGTGATAGAATCTTTAATCTGTTCCAGGAGCAGTGACTGAAAGAAAGCAGGCATTGGTACAGTGAATGCCAAAAATACTGCCCAGTGAAGGGCTTGTAGCTCCCTTAAAATTTTCATATAATTCTTAGATTAAGAGGGTTGTGACAGTAACAAGCAGAGCTGGACTCTGTGAGAGCATAAAGTCCTCAGGACACAGAGTCTTCTGGGCCATACCATACTGAGGCCACGGGGTACACTCCATGAGTTCTAAAGCCATTTGTTATTCTTCCTGCAAGTTCCTCTGCATGTGACAAAATTGCTTAACACTAAATCTGCTCTCCAGAGTTCAATGGAAGGCAAGAACCAAATCCTGATCTCTACTCACACACACACACACACACACACGACACCACACCATACCACAGTAAAACATTAAATTATGTTTATGTAAATAAAATAAATACTAATTTATGTTTATAGAGTTGAAAGGAAGAACAAATGACCTTTGAGTTAACACTGATATTTGCTATTTTTTTCTTATTGTTCCTTTATCTCTAACTATCCAAGTTTATCATCTGACTCATTTTCCGCTGTCCACAGAGCTTCTTTTACTAACATCTTTGGAGCAGATTTGCTGGTGACAAATTGTTAGTTCTCCCTCATCTGTGAACATTTCTATTTCATCTTCTGTCCTGAAGGTTATTTTCAATGTGCGCATAAGTCGCAGTTGGCAAGGTTTCTCTTTCAGCTCTTTAAATCTTGTTTTGCTGTCTTATGACCTAGATTGTTTTGATGAAAAATAGAAAACAACTTGAATTTTGCCTCCAATACAAAACATCTCCATTTTCTCCTGCTTCTTTTACTTTTTCTTGAATCTTTAGTTTTATTTAGTTTTGACATGATGCTTCTGTATGATTTTCACTTTTTAATATGTCTTGGAGTGGGCAAATTTCACTGGTACTTGTCCATAATATGATTTCTACCAAATTGCAGAGTTGTTCAGAGACTTCAAATATTTTTTCCTGCACACATTATTTTGTACAGTGTATAATATTGCTGTGCATATAAAGCAGTATGTGTTACAGGCCATTACACGGATGTAATGTTTTTAACCCTAGAATTTTCACATTGTGATTTTGTAATGTTTTTTTCTGATATCTCCCATCTATTTTCATGTGTTTCCAGTTAAGTCACAGAGCACAGTTACGGTAACTGAATACTATTGTTGTCTAGTTTGTCAGATCAACATCTGGATCACAAATAGATTGCATCTGATGCTAGTCTTTTCGAGGAGGAGCATGACATGTTTTTTTTTTGTTTGTTTGTTTTTTGGGTTTTTTTTTTGGTTCTTTGTACATGAAACCCTAACCTTATTATGCTGTACTTATGAAAACTTAAAACAGTGTTGAATAGATTATAGGCCTTATTAAAACACCCTGCAGAACATTTGTTCTTGTTTTTGGCAAATGATCAATAAAACTTGTTTCAAGCAATTAGTCCTATCAGTTGCCTACAACTATATGTAAAATATGGGCTTTGCTTTCAAACATTTCTCTGTGCTACTTGGTGTCTATCTTTAATATGATGGTTCATAGTGAGTCCAAGACTGTACAAGTTTATATTAGAATGTCATTTCCCAAATGTCATCTCTCTGATATCTACCCTCACACTTCAGGTTTGAAAGATTCTTTTTTTCAGCAATTTAAGAAAAAAAAAATCAAGTAAAAAAAGGGGGGGTGGGAACCAACCAAACCAAACCAAAAAAAAAAAAAACCCTCAAACAAAACAGAACAAACAAACAAAATAACCTGAGTTGCACTAAGTCTTTTCACTTTATTGTTCCAGATAAGCTGTGGCACACACACACACACACACACACACACACACACACACACACACACCTTGTTTACTTTGTTTTATTGGTCTATAATTATTGGTAGGAAGAAATGTGCTTCCTTAGTAGCACATCTTTTGTTTTTTCCTTTGTCTTTTGCACATTTGCTTTTATTTTTGCTCAAGCAATACCTAACTTTACCATTACAAACACATAAAGGATACAGAAGAGATATTGTATAAGATAACATGGCAAGATTATGAGAACAGTGCTTACATGTCAACCAGAGAGTTGTGCATTCATGTGCAGTAGGTGAGAGAAACCTATGACTGTATTTTTACTCAAGTCCCTCAATGTAGTGGCTATCTTCAAAAATGATTTTGCTATTGTTTTTACCTCTTCTTTCTTCTCTTTCCTTCCTGCATATCTCTCTCTCTCTCTCTCTCTCTCTCTCTCTCTCTCTCTCTCTCTCCCTCTTTCTCTCTCTCCTTGTCTTTGTCTCCTATTTAAAAGCAATTCTGAAATAGAAATGAAACTATTTCAGGTTTGCTTCTATATTCTAGTCATGGCACTGGTCTCATTTCCCCAGAAGGCGTTTCTATTACTGACAGTGGCATTCAGGCACTGACGACCACACATTTCCTTATTATATATTGCATAACATAAGAAAAAGAAAAGGACCAATAAAATCACTGGTCCTACTTCCTGTGAGCCAGCAGCACTTGGGGTAGATACACTTTATGCCACACACACATACCTCTTAGGTAAATTGGTCATTGTGTAACTGGTAGAGCATTAAGTTTGGAATCCAGCTGTGAAAGACCACTGCTCCGCACATCAGCATAAAAGAACACAGACTCTGTATCTCCCCTTAATATCTTTGGCTCTGCAGAACAATCTTTGCAGTCTTTGGTAAATCACCTGAACATCATAATTTAATTTGATGGCTTATACTGTGATTTCCTAATATGAACTGAGACATAAATGTGTACCAGGAATATTCATCAAGCAAGGCTCATGAGGATTGATGGGGGAAACAAGATCAACCAGAGGAAGAAGCTGCAGAGCAAAGTGACTCCAATGATGTATCCACAGTCTCTTGGTACTTTAGACCTAATGTAACCTTTCAGGGTGACCACTGAGCCTAGCATAAAAGCAAGAGCCTTTAATCCAGGAATTCGCTAGGTGAAGGCAGACTGATGCAAGTGGAGATGACCATTGCCATATAAGGAGCTCAGGAACAATCTGAGGTATATACCCGAGACCCTTTTAAAGGTAATAAACCAAAGCAAATGAAAGAAAAAAAAAACAGACAAAAGTTCCTTTCAGAATTGAGGCAAGAGATAGACCTTTTGTCCCATCTTAACAATCAGTAAGTACACTGAATGTGACTGCCTGTATCATGTGCTTGTCTCTCCTGAACTGAAACATTATTTCCAGGAAGGAGCAGAGACATAGGAGGTAAGTAAAAGTTCACAATGTTTTAGAAAAAAAAAAAAAAAAAAGAAATGTGACAGATTTTCCATGGCCTCTCCCCAATCATATACAAAAATAAACAACAGCAATGGGAGGAGACTGGCTGGGCGGCCGCAGAGAAGACATTCTTGGACTACAGAAAGCCTTACGAGCTATGTAGAGAGTTCTGGGGCTGAAGCTTCAGTGAGTTACCATCAGTGTAGGTAGGGATGTACGTTTTTGTGCTGGGCCTTCTTTGGAATTCTCCTTGTTTCTTTTTAAGTATCCCCTCACTAATATTCTAATCAGTAGCCACAAAATCTTTTTGCTTCTCTAAGTTAGGCTTTTGTGCAGTTGTTATTTTGTGGGAAGAGAGAAAGCTTGGGAGTGAAGAAACCAGAGGGAGAGGATGAAGAACAAGAAAATAAGGAAAATTTCCAACATTGCTTTCAAGAACATTCAATCAATGACCTAAAAGACTCCAACCAGGGCCCACCTCTTAATGGTTTTACTATTACATTCTCTTAAAGGTGTCACACTCTAAGGCAATTCTATACCACATAGAACGTGGCAAACATGTGTTCAAATGAAACTACAAAAAGTATTGTGTGCACATTATAATATGTTCCTTAAATACCCCATGCTAATTTGAGATGCACACACATTTGCATACTGAACTATCTTATACAAAATTTCTTAGTAGGTATGTGCTGTTTTCATGGTTTTGTGAGATAGATGTCTATGTACTGATAATAGTAGCTGAGCTGTTTCATTTTGATATTTTCCAATGAAACTGGGGTGAAGGGGTTAACAGTCTAATGGTGTGTAATAATACCAGATAAGAAGTCCCTCTTTATCTCTCGCTGTGACCTTGTTGTTACTTTTTGCTATATTTTGTGTATTTTTTGTGTCCTCTAAACAATCCCAGAACACTTTCAACTCGAACTGAATCAGACATACTGACAGGTATCTTGTATTCTTTCCCTGTTTTGTTTGTGTACTTAATTGTTACCAGTTTCTGTCCCCTGCAAATTGTTGTTTTGCCTTATGCAAGACCAAGCTTGCATCTTCCATGTATATTTGGGGGGAGAGAGACTGCTTGTTCAGACAAGAACTTTTAAATTAAAAAGAGAAGGAGAGAGAGTGAGAGTTTAAAATAGAAAATGTAAATTTAACACATGCAGATATACACATGCTGAGAAGACAATTCCATTGTATTTTTCAAATACTGAAGAAAAAGAAAGAAAAAGAGAGAGGGAGAGAGAGAGAGAGAGAGAGAGAGAGAGAGAGAGAGAGAGAATGAGGACATTAGAATGAACACACTCAGGGTCAGGCCTTGGCAAAGCTAGCAGAGATACCCCTGCCAGTGTGCAGCAGAGCACAAAAGGTCTGTGCCACTGATCAGTGTGGACCATGCAGCCTGCTGAAAGTGCTTTAAATGTGAATGAGGAATGCCACATTTTTTTCTTTCACATGTGAGTCAATACAATCAGACACATACCATTTAGGTGTAAATTCAGGAGATATTTTTATTTCTGTTCAGTAAATGCTTTTTGTTAAAATCTATTTTCAAGTGAATGATGATTTTTCCTGGAGAGACATTGAAACTGGGGATGGGTAAAAGAGGAAGATAAGTATGGAGGGAGGAAAAGAGGAGAGAGAGAGAGAGAGAGAGAGAGAGAGAGAGAGAGAGAGAGAGAGAAAGAGAGAGAGAGAGAGAATTTGTCTAGAAGAAATTACAATATGAAAATTCATGGTTGCTCATACTCTGCTTTTATGTAAGAGCAGAAATGGCTGTTGCTTTTCTCTACTTCTTGACTCATTTCCAGTAGGCTTCTATTGCCACAATTATCACAGCAACAATATTTTCTGTATAGCAAAAAGATTTCCCAATTCAGCTATTTTAAGAAAGTCTGATTTCTTACTAACAAAAGTGAATATGGTCCCGTGGTTGGCTCTGAGGAGAGAGAAATAGCATTTAACAATAAGCATAACATAGACAATGATATTTTGCCAGAGACAATTTCACTGATGTTGATCCACCTGTCCATTTGTGTCCATCATTCCATTGACATAGTAATGTTGCACGCAGAGACGTTTATTGTTACCGCTTGCCCTGAGTGCATTTCCTTTATGCTGGGAGAGTGTTCACCTGAGCTTCTCACTATAGCAGTCCCACAGTAAACACTGTTTAAACACATTTGCAGCATGCAGCATGATTAAGATTTCATATACATCTATATTTATATGTATGTATATATAATTTCAGAAGCATAAGTTATAAAATAGCAGTCGATCTCTGGCTTTAGAAAAAAATTTGAGAAATAAAGCCCCACTCCACAAAATAATAAAAACCTAATCTCTCACATAGTTGCACAGTGCTGATGGCCATCTTACTCTCAACAAGATAAGGAAAGTAGAAAGAATGTGCCTTTGGTTCAAATTGAGGAGTGGGAGAACAGAGAAGGCACACCAATTTGTGTGACACTGAATTCCCTGGGGCTACTCAACCACACTTAGAGAACAAGGATTCTGTCACCATGTCTCTCAATTGTGTCAGCTAAGCAAGACTGCTCTTCAGGTTCAAGTAAAGGAAGATTTGGGCTCCTCTCACCCTACAAACTGAGGAAAACCTGATGGCACTGGGCAAGGTCAGCACAGTTGGTGCATTTATGAATCATTCATTCAGAAGTGTTTCACTTGGGAAGAGGTTGATTCTCACAGAACTTCTGGCTTTTCTTTATTGTTCCATTAAGTCATCCATGGGAGAAGATGATTCTGGAAGGAGATGAGCTGTATGCCATATATATATATATATATAAATTATCTATAATTTATATAATGTATTTATATATGTAATGTATATATATATTATGTAATGTATATATATATATATAAATTATCTATAATTTATATAATGTATTTAATTTAATACATTATTTATAATTTATTATAATGTATTTCTCATCTGTATTATGAAATAACAGCATCCTATACTTCAAAAATGACCATGACACAAGAATGCTGAAACAACCGGAGCAGTGTTTGTTCAACACTCTGTGATAACGGTTGTAATTATTATCTTTGAAATAGTACTTAGAATCTCTTTCAGACATATACACCTAAATAATTTTCATCTCCAGAATAATCAATTTCCTGAAACAGGGATATTAAAACTGTCCCTTGTGCCTAAGTTTGCAAGTGGCGTTAAGAACTCAAAAGTAATTATGATCCTCTGGAGGTTGTTGAGGACATACCAGAACTGTGAATCTCGGGAAAGGGTGATGAATTATGAAGTAGGTTCAGAAAGTGGGCATGATCGAGGCTAGCTAGGACTTTGACATTTAGCCCCAGAATCTGTTCTTTTTTGAAACCTGGTCTCAGCAGATACAAGACTTCTTTCCTTTGTCTACGATGAAACTAGTGTGATAGAACAAAATACACATGTTCATATTTATCTGTTGAGATGTTATCCACGTATTGTATTCATCCATGCTTTAGGGAAGACAAGAAGCAAGGATCTACAACTCAAGATATTGTGTCATGTGTTACTTGTGTCATTCTTGAGATATTTTGAGACTCTAATTCAAACTGTAAAGGACAGTGATTTCTTTTAGTTCTCATCTTTTAGGGCAACTGCTTCAGCAAAAAGGTAGAATGTTATAATAAGCTACAATGTACATAATTAACGCAGAGGCTTTTATACTTTTACATGTATCCCAGACTGTGACTCTAAAACCTGTAATTTTCCCATTTTATGTTTCATTAATGCAGGGAAAGACAGATTGTGGAGGAGAAGGCAGAGTGCACTGTGACACAAATCTAATTGACAAGTATTATTATTTGGAGATATAAAAAAAAATTCCTAAATTATTTAAAATGTTTTCTGTTGGCAGCTGCTTCTAGCTGGCAACTTTCATCTGTGCAGCCGAGGGACTGGATGACCTTGAGAACATTACATGACTTTGCTTAGTTAGGTAGGAATTTTGAGATATTATGGAGCCATCAAACTATAGTATCTCATCCAGGGCTCCATATGAAAAGATGCCTGAATGTAGCCACAAATACACCTGGTTTCATAGCATATGAAACCAAACAATCGTTAAACAAAAGCAATAAAAGCAGGATAAGCAGGTGCTCATTAGCAGCCCACATTCTACCTGAAGACCAGAGACAAAAATCATACCAGATGGAATTCAATCAGGTTAGAAGGTGTATGTCAGCTTAATAAATGCTTACAATTCAGAGATTTTCGTATTTTAAAACACACTCATAACCCTGGCCTCAGAAAACTGATTTTTGCCTTAATTTTAGCTTCTCTGTGAGAATAATGAATGAATAATGAGTCTCAGAAATTATTCCTGAGCCCTGAGCGGAGTATCCCTTTGGCAGTCAACATGCACACATGTGGGATGCAGCACCATGTAAATACAACAGCTTGACAGAATTAAAGGAACCAAAGAAACACAGCATCCATAATGTACTGCAGTCTCCTTAAACTCATGTCAAAATTGTGAATGAATCTAGATAAGGCACGATATGCAGATGAGAAAGATCACAGGATTTGAAGCTGTTTCAAATGAAGACTAAATATCAACTCCCATTCTAAGTGAATGGTTTTCAGAAAATGATTCCTCATCTGTAAGACAGAATTATTAATATTAACTTTTGGACTTACCGTGAGGCTAAGAGATAGTATGTGTTAATGGATAAAGACAATAATGGATGTTTTTAGTCCATTTTTCATTATCAATTCTAGATACTTTATACAAAGAAAGGATTGTATTCCAGTTTACTAAAACCAGGCTTAAAAATAAAAGATCCTTGAGTTAAATATCAAGAGTCTACCTGTGATCTCTATTCTTTTATCTGAACCTTACTCACATTTCAGTCGCTTCCAGGGAGTCTCCATTTTTGAGTTGGACTTCCAGCTCTACCTAGAGTGCTATTATCAGACCTGAGTCTTGAGTTTACTGGAAACTTGGTGTCGAACACAGAAACTAGTTTTTTCTATTTTAAGAAGCTTTCAATTCTAATCCAATTAGTAGGGGGTAGAAAACAGGCTTGGGATCCCAACAAGAGTGACTTATAATAGTACATAGAGATGATTTCTCCAAGAGAGGAGACTCTGTTAACTGAAAAATAAACTGGAAGCTTTGTCTCAACTCTAAATTTACTCAAGATCACTCTTGACAGAAATAAGACACATAAAATACTTACATAATGTCTGGCCAGTAGCAACGATTTGATAAGAACCCATAATTTGTTTAAAGATGACACACATAAATATAAACCTCATCTATGCCATCATTGAATGAACCTTTTCTGAGGCAGTGATCATAACTTAAATGCTGGCCACATTTTTGAAACAGTGAGGTAGGTCTCTTTTTAATGTAAAAAAGGGTGGCAATATCTGGTTCCTCTGTAGCTCAACAAATTGTGACCTTTATGAAATGATTTCTGGATTTAGGCTATGGCCATTTTGTTTTGTTTAGTTTTTAATACAAAAGATGTGATAGACCTTCCTATAAAATCTTACAAAAATTAGCTATATGTTTTCAGCAAGATAAGCATTGCAGTGAGCAATTTCCTACTGGGGATCTTTCTCTAAAGATATCTCAAACAAGTTTTAGGAATTGTTAGCCTTGTGCAGCTCAGTTCATAACTAGGATGGAAGCACATGTTCAAGCTGTAAGACAGAGAAACTGAGTTGACTCATGAAACATTGTCTTCTTAACTCTGATGCTCATGATAAACTTTAAGGGAATTGAAAATTCTCATATATAGATAGTGAGACATGTGTTAACTACACTGTATAAAACAAAATGCCCATGTCCTCTCTCCAGGTGCCACAGAAAAATAGTATAACTATTCAAAATAAAGCACCAAAATTTACAAAGATGAAAGAAGAGTAAATACTGATTTTTTGCCTGTGTTTTTCAATCATCTACATGTGTCTTTTCCTTATTCTCTTTTCAGTTTTCTTATAGGAGAAGAAATGGAATACAATTTACTCTTTTTTTGTTTATACGTTTGTTCATATGCATGAAAGTGTATTCGTGTGCAAGCATATGTGGACATAGGAATTGACTTTGTAAGTTGTTCCTTGGTCTGCTATGCACTCTGATTCTATGAGCCCAGATCTCTCAGTGCCTCAGAGCTCACCAAATAGAGTTTCCTGGTTAGAACACATATTTCTTTACCTCCAAAGTGATACCATTCCTAGAATATACCAATACATCTCAGCTTCTTTCTTTTTTCATGTGGGTTTTGAGTATCAAATTCAGGCCTTCATGCATGTAAAGTTATCACTTATATGACTGAGCTAACCCTACAGATCTAAGTTTAAAATTCTGTTATAATTTTAATTCCAAACCATATATTACAGACACTGACTCCACCATACAATAGAGGACATCAAGCTCAAATGCATCCCTTGACATATTGTGTAAATTAATATGAATTTATTGTGGAGAATTTAGAAAACACAAGGGAATAAAGCATAAATGTACAATAACTGATATCTACTATTCTCTCCCAAATCTAATATACTACAGCTTGAGGTTTCATTCCTCAACATCTTTATCGCTTGTCTTCATGAATGTATACTATGCTTTGAATGACTGAGGCTTCTATATTACAGGAAGTGTTTGAATATATTCATTAACTATGAGAATATAGAAAAATATAATATGCATTGACATGCATCCCCCTTCAAATCTCGTAACTGTGATAGTGGCCAGCCCTAAACCATGACATGAACTCAGATGCATGTCTGATAATTCTTGTTCTTTGAAAGTTAGAAAATGGTCTGCATGATTCAGGCTCCATCAGTAACAAATACCAGATACCTCAGTCCTGTGTTCAGAACTTAATGACATGAGGAAAGTAACTTCATGTGGAATGTATTTCTCAGCACCATATAGACAGAGACACAGAGCTTTTAGAAACATCAGAGGATATTAATGGTATTCATGGCAGGGACCCCTTTCAGAATCTCATAATAACCCTCCTTTTTTTTTTTCTTAAGATGGAAAATTTTTTCAATACTAAGGCATAGTAAGTTTGGGTAGTTTGTGTAGCTGCCTACTTTCAAACTGTAATCATTGGAATGTCCTAGAGATTGTGAGAAGTAAAATCCATTATTAAGTTTGCTGTATAAGCATTGTAAATATATTTCTGTATTTTGCAAGAGAATTTCTTAAATGACCTAGTTACATTTATTGATAGTAGATCTTCATTAAAAAGTCAGTTCGGGGTGCCAATGAAATATGCCTTTATAGACACTTATAAACATGCCTTTAACTTCATGATTTAATTTTTGTATTCTTCTAATGTCATAAAGTTTCTGGAATCTACTTTGATAAAATGTTAATGAAAGAGCTAATGTTTTCTTCCAGATCTCTTCGCAATTATATCAACCATGCCCTTGTCAATTGATTCTTCCTCCTGGATTTACATCAGATTGGTTAGGAGCTAGCTTTTACTGCTCATACTTATTCCTTAATCCACTACTCTGATTGTATCATTTCAAAATTAATCTTACTCTTACCTGTGCTCAAATCCACCAAATCATTTGATGCATAATATGTTGATGCATTGTGTAATTATAGTGAGTGTTTCAGTGTTTGAGAAGGAAGATGTTCCCATGGTTCCTTTTGTTCAAGGAACACTGGTAAATTACATAGGCTAATATTCTGATGTAATAATGTATTTTAGTGAGTAAGTAGTTTCTTGTCATAAAATTACTTGAATATTTTACGGATAAAGAAATCTTAAAATGGCATATATGCTAGACAGTAATCACCTATGACAGTGTGTTTGAGACATAAAGGTCTGAATTGTGGCTCTTGCAGCCTTGGATGTACTTGCATTTCATGTACTGAGATGTGGAAGGCAAAGCCACAGGTGACATCTAAACTATTTTGCTGTTTTTATGGTTATTTGTTCCTTTCATTTTCTTCATGCCTACTGGGCTTCCCCATCAAAGTTTCTTTTGCTCCATTTGACTTATCCTTCTCAACTACATGAGACACAAAGATGTGTAAGGCCTTCTCTTAGTAGGTGGACCTCTGCTGACCGTGCACACAGCAAGCTGTCCTCTGACTGCTTTGAATTCACCAACACAAACTTCTGTTTTGTTGCTGTATTCTAACAGAAGAGCTCTGCCATGCTCTGACATCTCTGGCTGAGTGAGAGATTGTGCAGGTAGCTTCAAACACAGCTCAGTCAAAAGTGTAGTGAACTGATGCTCAATCTGTACTGTCTCTGAAAATCAAAGAGAAATGCAGCCATTTGTCGGCAAGCTGAATCACTCTACTTGAAAAATTATGTCCACCCTTTGATTCAAACCCTAGTAACTCTTCAAAAATATATTACTTTATTTGTTCTTTAAAGGTTGGTGTAAATCAATTAAAATCCAATATAGTAGATAATACAAAAGGAATGTCTAGCCCTGGACTGTTACTACAATGAGAGTTCCTTGTATGTAGGTTCTATTTTAAGCACCTGGTTAACCATTTCAGTCATGTTAATAACCTCAAATAACAGTCTTTGAAATCATGTGTAATGCTATTTCAATTACTTATTTAGTAATTATGAAATTTAGGATTACCCCCAAGAAAGGGATCAAATAAAAATAACAAAGGGTTTTGGAAATTTCTGTAGTCATACCTGTTTGTAGTTCACTTGTAAGTGTCTCA
The DNA here is from genome assembly GCA_030674055.1 of Rhabdomys pumilio. Taxonomy (NCBI): domain Eukaryota; kingdom Metazoa; phylum Chordata; class Mammalia; order Rodentia; family Muridae; genus Rhabdomys; species Rhabdomys pumilio. Next base: position 162,639,821 of record JANHMN010000002.1, on the reverse strand, counting down.
TTTAAAACTTGAGATATGGCAAATTTTAAGGCCCATGATATGAAATAAAAATAATCCCACATGTAATTGACACACATACTTGAATTTCTTACATAAGCCAGAAGAGGGCAGAAGAAGCTGTCTATAAAAGCATATTTACATAAAAATATTTCTTTAAATTGAAATCCAAAGTAATCCTACTTTAGACAAAGAAGTGAAGACATGTGTGTGATGTGTGTGTGTGTATGTGTGTTTGTGTTTTATTCATTGATTTGCTTACTTTGGCACAGGGAATCAAACTGAAAACCGCACATACCTGAGCAAGCACTCTTCCACTGAGCTTTGCCTCGAGGTGCTGTTTTCATTTTAATAGTTCACATCCCAATTTGGATAAAGAATATTGTATAATGGGACATGTGTACTTTTTCATATTTCTCAGCTAATCTTCTGACTTTTTCACTCTGAACCTAACAATGTAATAAAACAAGAAGCATCAACATTTATTCAGAAATAATATATACTGCTATTACCTATCTTATATAAATTTAGGTGGTCAAGACACTGGGAAAATATGCCAGCCATAGAAAGTGAATGATCTCAGAGGACCAGAGTTCTACTCCCACGATGCACATCTGGTGACCCCCAAACACCTGTAACTAAGGATCCATGGGATCCAACTTCTCTAGGCGCTACAGGTTTCTGCATTCATAAGTACGCCTCCTCCACTCATGCACATACACATTTTTTAAAATAATAAAAATAAATCATCAAAAAATTCTATTGAGGTGAGACTCTTGTTGGGCCTATTTTATAGATGTCCAATCTGAGGTATAAGAGGTTACATCACAGAAATTGTTAAGGCGGGTATAAATTTCAGCTTTAGTTTAAGCAGCTGGGTTTCCAAGTCTGTATACATGTCCACATGGTCTTTCTTGTAGCATTGTGATGGATGCATCAGTCTATCAGTCTGATGATGCCAGGTAAAAATGGCTTAATATTTTGAGGACTTAGTCATAATCTAGTGGGAATAATGTTTTGCTGCCTGTCATGAATCTTTTATAAACTGTATTAAAAACAAAATGGAACACACAAAGTTAACCATAGTAACAGAGGAGTCTGCAGTGAAGAACCTGCAGTGTAGCTTTTCTGGAGTGTCTTTTCCTATTCTGGCTCTTCTATAGGTCTATGTTTGTGTGATACAGACCCTATGTTAAACAACAGCATAACATGTCCTCCTTTTACATGCTCCCTTAAATCACAATAACTCCCAGTTACTGACAGTTTGCCTGAACCAAATGTCATTCAGAATGTAGAAACAAGACTAATTCTAAAAAGGTTGGAAGAGAGGAAAAGGCAGGAGAATTTCTTCCTGTGTCTGGTTAGGTCTGTGAAGAGGGAAAGGCTGTACCTGATGGAACGAGATACACACAATACAGTCTATGATTTTAGGACTTAAGAGAAGATGTCTTTGTTCAAGGTGCCCTGTGTGGAATATGGTGGTGAGAGAACTATACATCTGGCTGTACCTGAACTGGCTATATCAGGTGGAAATTAAAAGCAAAACTTGCTTATAAAATCTTTCCAAGTGAATTGCAGGGACAAAATTGGAGAAGAGACTGAGGGAAAGGAGGTCCTGTGACAGGCCCAAATTGGGACCCATCTCAGGGGGAGGCTCCAAGGCTTGAAACTATTACTGCTGCTAGGATGTACTTACAGCCAGGTGCCTAGCATGGTTTCCCTCTGAGAGGCCCAACAAACAGCTGACTGAGACAGAGCAGATACTTACTTTCAACCAATGGTCTGAAGTCGCAGACCCACTGTGTTTGAATTAGGGAAAGGCTGGACGAAGTTGAGGAGGAGAAAGACCCCATAGGAAGATGAGCAGAAAACCTGGACCCATAAGATCTCTCAGACACTGAGCCACCAACCAGGCAGCATACACTAACTGGTCCAAGGCCCCGACACATATACAGCAGAGGCAGTGAGAGAAGGTGCACCTAACCCTTGAGTGACTTGAGGCCACAGGCAATGGGGAAGTCTGGCAGGATAATTGAGGGTGTAGTGGTGTGAGGACATCCTCTTGGAGATGGAGGAGAAATGGGATGAGGAACTGTCAGAGGGCAGAAGGGGAGGGAGATAATAACTGGATTGTAAAAATAGATTAAGGTTAATAAAAAATAAAATAAAAACTTTCACAGTATAAAACAAATCTTTCCGAGTGAGATTCTTTGACTATATTTTGTGTCTTAAGCACACCCAGCCATTGTTGATTACTATGCTGGAGTTGCAGAATCAGACAGATGACAATGACTAACAGTCATGGGACAGGCACTGCTGTGTTACATTTCCTAAAGGGATGCACACAGTCCCTTTTCATGGCAGACAAAGAAAAGTCCGACAGGGCAAATATGTGATTCTACTTATGTATTTCTCATAAGCTAGTGTGTTTATTGGCATTTCTTATACCTGAGTGACATTAGCCAATCTACTACAACAAAGATGACAAGTCCACCAAAATACATCAGTAAAGTTGCCTTCTCTCCTTGTTTACACCTTAAGTTGATTCTAGGCGCCTTATGAACACTGTAACTATGAGGGAGAGTTTCAATCTGGAGGCGACAGCTATAGAGCAGACAGCAGACAATGACTTGCTAAGTGATGAATAAATCAATCAGGATATTTCTAAAGACAAAGGGAATGATGAAGCAAGAAATAACTGAAGAATGAAAGAAATGTATAAAGAAAAAGAAGTGAAAAACAAGAGACAATCTTTCTAAATTAAAAATCAGAATCACCTAGACTGTAATGTGAACTCATATGCCTGAATTTCCTCAACCCTAAAACAGGAATTGTACTGGACCTGCCCTCCACAGTCCCTGAAATTGTTCTATGGGAAAATGCACACAAAATAATTTATCTGAGTGAACCTAGAATAACTCCTGGCACACAGCAAGCAGTTGATGAATGGTAGTGATTATTATGATTATTAGCTTCTAGTTCCTATAACCTTTAATAATAGTCCAAACTCTGTAGAAATCTATTTCCCCTTAAACCACAAAAGAAAAACCAAGTCATTTTGCTGAACTGTAAATGCACCAAATTAAATGCCCAGGCATGTGAATTAGCATAAGCAATATCTCTCCACAAAATTGGCACTCAATATCTCTCAGCACATAATCTTTACCATCAAATGAATGAGCTACCTAAAATAAGCACATTAGTTAGCTACAAGAGACAAGCAATGTTAATATCTACAGCGAGCTACAAATTACCCAACAACTACAACACGTGTTTTTAGAGGAAAGTAACAAAGAAAAGAAAATCTGACTTCAGTCTTGTAAGTTTGAAGCTGCAATGAGCTTCCAGTGAATATCTTGGAAATCTCTCTATTTGGTAGCTCTAACTACAGAAATACAGAGGGTGAAGTAGGTTTTTTCTTTTCCTGGACATAAATATTTGCGAAGCAATGCATTAAACTTATTTTAAAAGTAAATGCAACTATATTATTTTTATAACTGTCAGAGATTTTAGTTCTAACAAACTCAATAAACATCCAAAATATAAGTTAATATTTTTTTTTCAACACAAAGCAATTGTTCATCCCATACTGAGGACCATTGCTCACCAACCTCCTTAAGGAACATTTTAAGATATTTGTAATTATATAAATTTGGAGTAAGCAGAAAACCTTTATTAGTCATTATTTTCTAGTATTTTCTTTCAATTTTTTTTACATACAAAAGTGGTTAAATGATCTACACGAGATGCAGATTCAAGGTTGTAGCAAAATTAGACTTATTACATATGTTTGTCATAAATTCACAGGCATGTTACAGTATGTCTCGTTTCACTGCCTACCAGCTCTGTTCACTGGGACTATGGCTTGGTGCATTTAGCTTTTTTTCTGTTTGGATAACAAGATGTGGTCATAGCTCACTTTTGTACAAGTCAGTGTTCCTTCTTCACCTCCCACTCATCAGTTCAAGTACTTTAAATACATATCAACTCCTGAGCCTCTGCCTCCAGAAACCATTCAATGAACAGTCATGATTATCAATGCCCAAACCATTACATTTCCTCATCTCTTCTCCTCTCTGAAGACGTTCTATGAACATTCCCTGCCCTCCAGTCAGCCTGCACTACAAAAAGTTTGGCCATTCGTTACAACTCTTGCTCCAGAGTCTCTTCTGTCATATTTCTCTTCCTGCCTGAGTTCCTGCTACCCACTTAGCTCACATTCTCACCTCCAAAGCCACAATTGCCTGCTGCCCCATGCATTTCTTTCAATTGTGGTCCTGCTTATGTGTCGCTATCCACTTTCTGTGAAGCAGCATTGCACTTGCATGAAAAGTCTCTCTGAATATTCTTCCAGATTGTTCGCTCCTTGAAGGCAGAAATTGACTTATTCATTATTATATTCCCAGTGCCCTAAATAAAACCTGACACAGTGTAAGTTCAATAGCTCTTTTTAATCTAATTCCTGCATTCTGACTCCAAGGCCTGAGATATTCTGGTATTTTGGCTTACCTCCCTAACATTTAATTACCTACTATTTGCTTTGCATGGATTAGTCACAGCTCACCAATTATATGATAAGCAACTGAAGGGCAGATATTGCTTTATTCCTTCTTATCTCCTCTAGGGCAAAGCTAATAATAGGCAGCTCTCTATTGCTAAAGTAATTTAGAAAAAATATAGGTGTGTTAAATACAATGGATATTTGCTTAGTGTATATTTTAAATTCTCAAGAACATATGCTGAACATACATACATACATACATACATACATCATACATACATACATACATACACACACATACTCATGGAAGAGAGAGGGAGAAAGACAGTGGGGGGTGCTTTGTTTGATTTAAGGTGATTTAATGATGTGAGTGTTCCCATTCATACTCTTAATTTCACCATAGTATTTTCTTATTGTTGGGTTTTGTTTTAATCTGTGGTTGTGTTTTTTTAACTGCAGGTCATGGTCCATTCATGGAAAGTAACATGAATTTATTGAGTCATGATGTACAATGATCCAAATAAGGAGTGAAACGTTCCTTGGATTCAGTAATGATGAGTATGGCTATGGAAATGAGTAATCTGCTAGTACACAGTGTTCCATAGCACATGCTTCTATCTATGAACCACAGTCAGAAGAGCATTTGAAACAGCTAGGAACCAACATTTCTGTTCCTACTCAGAGATGACAGACTTACTTTCTTCTTTCATTCCTCTGTGTTGCTTTATCTTTTGAACACCAATTACTAGGTCTGGTGCCTTCACTTAAATACTCTGTTTGCTTAGCATAAAGCTTTGCTGATTAGTAAGTATAGTCACTTAGTGAATAGGTACATTGGATGACCCAAAAGTCAGAGACAAAATTCTTCTAAACTTCCTTCCTACAGATAAACTTTATCTAGAATAATGGGATATCTGTATCTCTTACCTCCCATGCTTATTCCTGTAGTCTTTGACTCAAGCTCTCTCCTGAGTTGGTCCATGATTTTTAGGAGATACACTTGGATTGACTCAAGCCTTCCATCAGCCCTCTACAGGCTGTCCCATGTCTTTACTGTCCCATGTCTTTACTGACACTTGCTGATAGAAATGACATAAAGTCACATTAGCAATGATCATTAACGGTGATCTAGCAAGCTAAGAAACTAAGTTGTCCAGCTGAAAACAGGAACAGCAAAAGCATTTGGATAGTATGTTTTTCTCAATCAAAGACTTCGAGGCATCAGCTTGCATTTATGGCTAGCTCTCTGCCTTCTGTCCTTTATAACAAGACTCTTTATAAAGTGAAGTAGAAGAAATTCTAATTCTGTGGCCTCATAGTAATTATCTTATGCATGTATTAAAACATTGTCAGAATGATTAGGCAGAAAAAAAAACTGTTCAGCACATTTTAGTCCATTGGTTGGTTACAGGGAAGTCAAGAGTAAATACTCACAGAGGGAGATCATGCTGAATGGAAGTCAATAGACTTCTACCAAAAGAGAGCTTGGTTGATCATATTGTTCAAAGGACTGGATACAGGACTGAATTCTATGTAACTTTTATTTGTCTTTATTCATTGAGTATGGCCATTTAAATTTATTTATTATAAAAACAAGCTACCTCCATCTCTTATGGACTAAGATGATGTCTCAGAGAACAACTAGACAGTTGTTAAAAGTTTGAGAAGTTGTGCCACACCAGGACACCAGATGTAATGGTTTCTTACCTCCTGCTATTGTTGTCTTATCCCCAACCTGCCTCCTGGGTCTTTGTTTGCTGATGAAGCTGTGTTGTTGACGGAAGTTCTCAAAAATTTGTTATCTTACTTAATTTTCTATTATTATGTAGAGATATTATTACCAGGGCAACATGTAGAATAAAGAGTTTATTGAACGTTTGCATACAGTTTCAAAGAATGAATCTATGAACATCATGGCAGGGCAAAGATGGTAACAAGCAAGCAGGCATGGCATTGAAACAGTAATTGGGAACTTACATCTTATCCACAAGCATGCAGTGTGTGTGTGTGTGTGTGTGTGTGTGTGTGTGTGTGTGTGTGTACGTGTGTGTATGTGTGTGTGTGATAGAGACAGAGAGACAGAGAGAGAAAGAGAAAGAGGCAGAGAAAGAGAGAGAGAGACAGAGAGAGAGACAGAGACAGAGAGAGAATTGGAGATAGCATGGGGTTTGCCTACCCAGTGACATGTTTTCTCCAGCTAGGGCAAACTTTCTAATCCTTCCCAAACAGTTCCATCAATTGAGGACAAAACATTCAAATATATGAACCTCTGGGGTCCATTCTTATTCAGACCACCACAGTTATAGTTGAAACTTTGTGTATAAATGATGCTGTGGAGATAATTGATCATCTAGTATCAAAAAGAATGAGAGTTGTTTCCTTTCCAATAAGCCAGTCATTAAATTCTCATAGCAGTCCTACAATTATAGATACTGCTATACAAACCATCTGACAATGAAATCAAATGCTGTGTGAGTGCACATGCTGGCATGTGTGAATTACATAGTAATGTAAAAATCAGTTAATGTACCTGTAACTAGAGTTAACTGTTTGTTTGTTTTATCAAATTCTCACTTATAATAGAAACAGGTAGAAATTTATTTATTTATTTATTTATTTATTTACTTGCTTATTTTTTTTCTTGAGACAATGTTCTTATTTTATAGTCCTGGAGCTCACTATGTAGAAGGAGCTGCAATGGAATTCACAGCGATCCAAATGATTCTGCTTTCTTAGTGCTGGGAATAAAGATGAGGGATACTGTACTTGACTTAGAAAATTTCATTTTATTTCATTTTTAAAAATAAAAATACATGAAGGCACTTATTACAGCTCTTTTAAAAAAGAATTTTAAGAGGATTAAACAGATGTTCAAGCCATGAGGTGGGTCTCATGTAGCTAAAAAGGTCACAAACCTAAGAAGACAATTTTGATTATAAATCAGATTTGAACAAGGTACTAAGAGGACTTTAACTAGTATAAATATTTGACTTTGTATTGATCTGTTTTGCTATGTCAGAGAATAATTTTGAATTCACAAGAGTTTAATATTCAAACAATCATTTCTCATTCCCAGATAATGAGTCAGCCGTGGACTGCCTGGGCATGGGTTCAAGTCTGCTTTCTTGGCCTTTCATTGTGAGGCCATCCCCGGAAGGACAGAAGCCACTCTGAGGTCATTGTCAAAGTAAGACAGGGAGCCAAGCCATACAAGGCAAAAAAAAAAAAAAAAAATCCATCAATCATGTCTGTTTATATTTGGTACCCTTATTAGCACACATGAAGAGGTCCATGATGAGAAAGTGGAGGACCTTATGTTAAGCACCACTGTTGGGCTGAGACCCTTTGGAGAGGCAAATGGCCAATAATCTAAGGAGCTGTTCTGAGAAAGGTTTAGTTCTTCATTCGGCATTCCAGATAGGCCTCATATTGATCTGTTGTCGTGTCTGCTCTAGCTGAAAATGGTGGCCAGCAGTGAGCAACAGTAGCCTTGAAAGTAAAAGTCTGACTCAGTAGGGACACTGAGCTCACATCCCTTTATTAAAGCCAAAGAAATAAGAACCTTCTAGATGAATGTATAAAATGTGGTTACAGGAAGGAGTGCTCTGGTTTTATTCTTTGACATAATATCCATTCAGCCATACATTCGTAGACATACTCATAAATAGACTATAGTAGAAACAACAGCATAGGAGGAAGTTATGGATGCAGTAGTTTAGGTCTATAATATAAACCAAAGGCCGATTCACTGAAGGCTTGATGCTGAGCCTGTGGTACTTTCAGAAAATAGTAAAAGGCTTATTGGGTAAAGCCCAGTAAGAAATTAAACCACTGTGTAGACAAGTAACCTTAGTGGGGCTATTGGGATACCACTATCTTCTAGTTTCTCTCTTTTCCTTATGGTTGCCAAAACCTGAGCAATTTTCTCTGGCATTGTATCTCAAAGAAAGTGCTGACTGTCCACATTTATTAAAATGATATGATTAATCAATCATGGAGTGAAAACTGAAACATGACCTCAAAACAAGCCTTTCATTTTATAAGTTGTTCTTCCAGTTATGTTTCCAGCGATCACAACTGAACAACAAAATGAAGTAAGAACCAGAACATCAAGGAAGCAGCACATTTTCTAACCATTTGACATAGAAGCCACCTAGACTTTCCAAAAGCTGGGGCTTATTCTGCCTCCGTTGCCATCACTGCTCCAAACAGTGGGGCGACTATTAAACTAGGAAAGTACAACAAGTGGCTTAGAAAATCACTTTAGGAATCAGGGTCAAAAGAAGGGGGACTGAACATTATATATTTTATTGATGCCACGGTGTTGAGTTAAAAAAAAAAAGCCTACTACAGCATAATATAAAAGATCTATGGAAGAAGGAAGGAAATTTTATGAAAGAGTAACTGAGTACCACCCACCTAAAGCCAAGGTGAGGTAGCTAGTAAGTGGTCATGTAACATCGACATACCTTCAGGAGCAAACTGTAGCCAGAGAAGGGAAGATCAGTTATGACTGAATAAAAGAAACAGACAAACTGCCATTAGGTAATTGCATTTTCTTTCCCCTTTTGTACACTGGAAAAGTAAGCACAGAGGGAAAGTAAAACCATAAGAGACAGGAAAAAAAGATGGGCTGCACACAGCCGCAATTCATAAAGGACCTTAGGTCTGACCAATACCTACTAGAATAGGACATCTGTGGTATACAATGTTAGGACAGAGAAGACTGGTTTGGTCAATAATTAAAGTCTCAATATGTAAAATTACCATCATCTTATCATAGAGTAATGACTCGTATTGATAATTGGAGTGTTCAACAAGAATGAGAGTCTGATTAGTTAGCTAAGTGACAGTTCTATGTATAATTTCTTGTAAAAATTATTAAGTAAAATAATGTAAAATAGTCTCAAGAATCAAAATCAGGTTTATCATGTTTTCTTGCTTTAAAAGATGGCTGGAGAGAACTCAAATGAGAGGAATGTATACTGTATGCCAGATAAATAACAAATTATTTATTTAACAGTATTTGGTTCTCCAGGTATAACATAATAGACATATAGAGACTAAGGTAGGAGGTAAAAAAAAAAAAAAAAGAACTATGAAGCAAGAAGACAGATCTTCTTGGTATCTGGCTGTTTTCATTCTTTATAGTTATGGACCGTGAACATGGGGCTGTTAAAATATCTTCAACATTTTTGTAGATATTACTAGTTTCATATAAACATCTATTTCTCCCTGTCAATCCTACATTTTGTTCTATGAACATCAGTAAGAATTGTCAAATTTCACCTGTCTTTTTCTTTCTTTCTTTCTTTCTTTCTTTCTTTCTTTCAATTTCTTAATTTCTTAATTTCTTAATTTCTGTCTGTCTTCCTTACATGTAGGTTTGGGGATAATTGTTCAATCTGAGAGTTATTATGTTTCCTATCATTTGAAGCTTTGTCTTGTATTGCTTGAAGAGTATACCAGAGCCTGGATATTTTATAAGCCATAGAGGTCTTGTCTCATTGTTTTAGAGATGAAATGATGTGGTATTATAGCACGACAAATGTCTTTCTGCATCAGTAGAAGGCAAAAAAGGAAACAAACAAGCAAGTAAGCAAACAAAAGTACTCAGGGAAAGACAGAGTAGGGATGAACTCACTGTTACAGCAACTCATTCTTGTGACAACTCCCCATGCTCACATTATGGCATCCCAGGCCCAACACACTGACCATAACTCTCATTTTTGTATTGCTTTATGGGTCACATTTTAAACTATCATGTTTATTAACAATTGATATATTACACTGTAACTTTTTTTATACTCAATTTCTTAGTGATGTAGATCAATAATTTTGAGTATGTAAAAACTCTCAGTTTAACCAAATGCAGAACCAAAACAAAACAAAAGAAACTAAAAAACAAAACAAAACCCTCAGCTGTCTGACTAGGGAACACTTAGGAAGCACTCCCTACAAGAACATCAAACACAGAGCTTTCATAGGGTGTTCTATGCAAGCAGGCTCCACTTCTCTAAGTCATTTTTCTACATTTTCACACAATTCTAAGCTTGTATACTTTAAAAATGTATATTCTCAAAAAATGAGAAATGCCCTTTTCTTTCTTTTGTGATAATTCCATTGACTTGACTGACATCTTAAAGATCTTGAAATTATATCTATACCAATCATTTGTCTCTTTAACCTTTTTTCCTTTGTTTTCACCTTTTTTTGTTCTTGGTGTGGTCCCCATGTCCAATGTTGAGCCTACTTGTCCAATGAGTTCACCTAGGATTCTTGGAGGCACTTTTTCTGTCTCTGAGCTATGTTCTATTCTTGGTTGATAGGTTTCATGTGTCAGACAGTTCTTTTATTACCTAATGTCATTTCAATCCCCTTTGTTCCTATCTCTGCTAAACCTGAGTCTTTATTTCTTTTTATTTTCAACTAAATCCTTCAACCCAACTCCACAAACCAGTGTTCTATGTCCATATTCATTTTGTTTGCTTGCTAAGCTCACTTATAAAGAAATATGTCTCTTCTTTCATTTTTATTGAAAACATGTGCTTTGCTTCTTTTCCTATTTCATGTTCTAGTCTGGTATTTGAGTCAGCTTTGTATTTTCCTTCCACTAATCCAGGTTTTCCCTGATACCCTGAGTTAATCTAATTGTTTAAGACTGTTTTAACTATAGAATTCTCTTATCTTAATTGTTGGCTTGTGTATAATACACATAAATTTGTTATACAAAATTGGAAATGCCTACACCCTGTCAAGGCCTCTGACTCAGAAAATGGTACTCCAAAACTGTATAAGTATTTTTTGGAGTGGCACTGAAGCTATTTGATGGAGTGTAAAATTTAGTCAAGGACAAAGGCTTTGAATGTCACACTGACCTCTCTGCTTTTCCACAGTGGTTCCAAATGTTGAAGTAACATGAAGGACAGATTCAGTGGCCATTTTCTTTAAGACTCCAGCCCATTTTGTCTATGGTCTCAAGGGTATTCGACCTTTGAGATGAAAATCGAACTCTTGCCTACTCTTCTATCTATTCTATGTCATCAGGCTAATATAACACAACAATTATCCTTTTTTGCAAACTTTCCATGTTCCTTTTCATCTCTTTTTCCATCTGTACAGTCTGGGACCAACTGATGATATACTTTTATAAATCCTCCCCATTCTATGCAGACATTGATGAAAGAGAGGAGAGAGTAATTGGGCAATATGGTGTAGTTAATTTCTGTCGGTCCAAAGACAGTTAATAGGACCACAAAGCAGCAAAGGGAGTGAGCATTTTTGTTGTTAAAAAATGGGTCAAATTTGTTTTCCATTATGAGTCTGTATTGTGTGGGGAGTAGCTATTTTGCTCCTGTATTTTGTTCAGAAACCACCTCTTCTTCCTGCTGCAATAGAACAGAAATATCTGTATTTTTCTGCAAACAGATGAACCTCTCAGCCTAGAAATATAACACAATGGGCATCTCAATTGTAGCTGTCCCAATTTGTAGCCTCCATTCCTTTCTGGGCAATCTCTAGGTCTTCTCTTTAATAATCACCTTCACATATGAGAAGAGTTATTGTTTGGCAAATGGACCTCTGAACAGAGCTGAACAAGTGGAAATTATTTTGGACTGTAGCAAGTCTAGGTAGCCTAGACATTAGGAAAGATTCTCAAATAGTAATACTGAGTTGACCATGGTAGATGGATAATACAGTACAGTATTAGCTAAGCTATATTTCAGGAGTCCATTTACAGAGCATTGGAAGATCAAAATGTACAGGTCCCTAATCCTGAGAGACCTCACTGTTGGATCTTGATATTTTCACTCAGTTCAGATATTGTCATAAAATTACTATCAATGTCATTCTTAATTTGATATTACCCATAGATTAGAGTACATATGAGGGATAAAAAACTTTGCTATCAATACTCCCAGATATGTTCCCCCTCCCAAAGGGTGTTAAGACTCATGTAGAGACACTAGAATTCTGTACTTTATTGTCAAGTGTTATTTTATTTGAGAAGCTTTATTATCCTCTTAGCACAATATATTTCAAGAAAACTGGACTGCCAAAAATAAAGTTTCTGAATTTTGTGAGCTAAATACATTTCTACACTTATTCTGTCATACTTATACTTTAGTGGAGGAATAAATTAAGGCATGTAGATATTTAAAGGAAAAGGTGACAACCTAATCACACTAGGAAAAGTCACTACAACAGCCATAAAATATTTTATCTGCTACCCTTTTAAATACTTACGAGCAAGGAAGGAAAGACTGATTGAACATTCACATGTACACATGAATACATGGAAATACATTCATGCCGTGGCACACATAAGGATCAGAGAAGAGCTTTCTGGAGTCAGTTATCACCTACTGTACATAATCCATGCTGAGGCAGAATCTCGCTTGTTTCTGGTGCCCCTCTGTAGTGCCTCAGACTTCCTGGCTTGCAAGGTTCTTGGAGAGCCTTCTGTCTCTTAGTAGTAGTGATTGGGCTATAAATACTTTTTTTTTTAAACTGACTATCAGGCTTTTGATGTGAGATTCAGGGATAGAATTCTTGTCTTCAGGTTTGCATAAGTAGAGCTTTTACCTGCTGAGCAGTCTCCCCAGACTATGAAGTCATTTTTCTAAAAAGGGTTCTATACAAGAATGTGAGCCACTCCCCCCACCCAAAGTGAGATGTGATTTAAGTAGATGTGTATCAACCATTAACTCTTATGACCAAGAATAGGAATACACTAAAGACATCCTGAATTGGATAAAGAACACTGTCCTGGTGATGTTGGAATGGTATGTTTTATGTCTTAGGACTTATATTCTCTTCCATAGAAACCAAACACACAAGAAGACTCATTTTGTCAATTTACAGCTCACAAGTTAGCACACTTTAGTCAATAATGAGTCCTTATGAATCTAATAAAATAAGGATTAGGAGTTAAATAATTTCAAATATAGAACTTTTTAATTAAAAATTGAGATGATAATATAATCACATTTCCCCTGTCCTTTTCTTCACCCCAAACCCTCCTCTGTATCTCTCTCTCTCCATACTCCTTTAAGTTCCTCATAACGACCAAGTATGGTTCCCAAAAGAAAAATTTCAACCTTTTTCTTTTTCCCCCTTGACAACCATCCCAGTTTATAAATATATGGTGGGCTTTGACTCTTTCTGAGACCCCTCATTTTAGTTTTCTCCCTGAAATAAAGATCTGCACTGTCTCAAGTTACTAATTCAGAGAATGTGTGGTAAATTTTAAGGTTTTCTTCTGTTTAAGCTGTGTGGAGCAAGAAGCCACAAGGGAAGATCCCAGCCTTTACACTCCTATTGGTGCACATCTTTCAAGATAAAATGGCAAAAAAATAAAAGGGTCAAAGAGGCAAACTTCTGGGATATAGAAATGATATAGTTTAGAGAACAGACAGAAAGAAAACTCACATTAGAATTATTTAAATTTATTACTGTGTTCTTTTTCATTTTGCCCTAAATTTTAACTTCTATTATATAAATGTCTACTCATACACATATACAGCCATGTAGATCTTTACAGGTTCCAACTAACAACATTGTATATTGTAACTCACATATGCTTACAAATACATGGTTTTGTGCCACATTTTAGTCATTTATTTGTGTGTGACTTTGGACCAAGTTAATTAAACTTTACGTATCATACTTTGAAGTCTTTTATATCACTTCCATTCTATAGTCTTATAAAAATGCTTAGGAAGCTGTGTGAGTGAGAGTGGTAATTTAGCAAGGTTACCTCTCCTGCTTCATTATAAAATTACATATATGAAATGAAATAGTTTGACAATTTTACTTGCAGTCAATTTCCTTTAGAAATGCATGAGTTACCAAGCAGTGACTTGTAGACCAAACAGTTTCCCCAGATGACAGCCAGTGAGAGTAAGAATCACCTCTTCAATACAAGGTCCCTTGATATCATTCAGGCAGAGCTTCAGGAGGACATCAGGAGTTTAGAAGACATTTGAACATGAGTTCAAATATCAGATTTTCTTCTTCATAGATGTATAATACTGGAGAAGTTGATTAAATCAGCTGAGCCACAGTTTTCTCGTTTGTAAGATGAAAGCAGTTATATGTTTCTGCCTTTGGGGGTTGTTTTAAGGGTTAAACAATTTACTGAAGGAAAATCTTTAGGTGACTGATGGACATGAAGTGAACAGCTATAAATATTGACCACCAACATTATGTCTATAGCATTTGTTTGTCTGGTACACATAAATTAATAATTAAGGGCATATAGATCCCTTTCTATATGATAGAGTCAGGGCTGTGAAATTTCCTGATGATGAATTTGTTTAAGGAGTAAATTGAGAGGTGTTGGGGGCTTTAGTTTCCTCACTTTTATCTTTGTACTTCCTCTAGGTAGAGTGGATATATTCAAAAGAAACTTAACACTGATTTTCTTTTTAATGAGTTTGTGTGTGTTTGTATGTGTGTGTGTGCGCATGCTTGTGCATGTGCACGCATGCGTGCTGAAGAGAGAAAAGAAAAGAAACACGAAGTGCTTTGGGAACTGGTCTGGTGGGGAAACACTGATCTCTCCTTTATTTGCATTGCTATTTATAGGAGTGTAGATGTGGACTTGTTTTTTTTCCTTGACAACACAGTCTCAATCTTCCCATTCTTTTACTTACACTTCATTCAATTATAGATAACATGTCTGGTGGTAGCCTTACACATAAAAACATTTCTTTCTGATTAAATATTGAAAGCTATGATGGTCAGACCTACGCGCAGAGAGTGAAGGGTGAATCATTGGGAAATCATAACAAGATATAGTCCCTCAGAGGCTACATCCTGAAAAAGTGACAGACACATTTATAAAACTGCTTGAAGATGATAAATCAAGCTGAGAACCCAACAAATTACTGCCTGTTATATATTTCTGTACGTGTAATCACATATACACAGTGATAATTCATATCATTGTAGAACTCAAAACATCAAATCATGAGTCACCAGCAAGGAAGAGAGCTCAAGGAGTTAAGATACATACCACTGGCCTTGATAACTTAAGTTTCATACCTGGGAGCTGCATATTGGAAGGAGTGACCTGACTATCAAGTTGTACTCCTGAGTTTCACATGGGCACTATGGTATATGTACTATATGTACACACACACACACACACACACACACACACACACACACACACACAATTAGTGGGTAATAAAATAAATTTATTTTAAGTGAAGTTTTAAGTATAATAACTGTAAATTTCTCAGATATAATTTATTGCAGGAGATAGGATGATAGAAACTACCCACTGGGCTAACAAGCATAAGACTTATAACTCTTACTACAGGAACTTGTGCTTAAGATATTAGATGAGACAAAATGGTGGCTGGTGACCATGTGGCTGTGTGCTTTCTCTCCCCAATGCATTAGCAGACCTGCCCACTAAATCTCCCTAATTGCTCCTAGGAGGCAGATTGCAGCATTATCCCATTTTATGGATAAGGAGTCTATAAAATTTAGGCTTAGAATTAGCCCAAGGCCAGTGGAAATTTGTTTCGGAGTTCCTCACAGGGCTTAAGCAGCTGTGTGCCATATCAGAGAGGTGAGATTAGAGCCCCTTAAAGTTATAAACTTAGCTAAACCTTTTAATTCAATTTTAGACTCAGCTTTTTCAAATGAAAAATGTTTTGTGTATTTTAATTATATCTCCGAGGGAGTGCTTCACCACTGAGAACTGTGTAGGCACATGATTGATGGACCACTTCTAAAACTACAGCCACTTTGCCCACGGTAAATTTGGCTCTTTATTTCCCACTTAAATCTATTCCCTTCCCCCATGTTTAAAACCTAGGCTATCAAAGATCTACTCATATAGTGCATATCTATTAACTCATAGCTGCTGTGCCCCCCAGTCCTCAGTACCTCCGATTATCAATACATTTATCTGAAGAAGGATATGTGTTATCTGCTTTATGGCATAGAACGTGGTTCATATCTAAATGAAGATTGATTCATGCATTCATTGTCATAACAACATAAATTTATTTATGTGCCAGACACTTCTTGGGCATTGAGTATTCAACAGTGCCCAGGTTGAACCCTTGAAAGTCTCTGTCTGCCGTGGTAGGATGGACAATAAACATGAAATGAAGAAACGAAATATACAGAATGCATCATAGTAAACAGATTAAGGAGAAATAGGAAAACAAATCATAACAGGATAAGATCGGGAGCTGGGCTGCTCATCTCGGTATAAAATGACAGTTGGGACTGAACTTAGGCTCTCTGGCATGCTGTGCCAGACAGTGACCTGTCACCAAGCTGAATTCTCAGTCAGACTGCCAGCACTTTAGACAAGTCAACCCCAACAGCTTGAGGAAGCAGGCTTTTGAGGAAAGACCTAAAGAAAATAAGTACCTAATTTATGCTATGAACTTTAAAGGCAAAACAACTTTATAAAGCCAGCAGTAGTTCCTATTTCAGTTAAGGAAGCCGAATCTATTTATGTGTATGGTTGCCAGGTGTTTCCAGCAATGATACAGAACTCCAAGTCAATTTGAATTGCAGATAAGTGTTCCTGCAACATTGTGATAGATCACTTCAGTATAGTATTTGCCTGAAATTCAAACAAAACCAGAATTCCTTTCTTTACCTGGCAACTTTAATTCAGTGCAGCAAAGCAAGCAACACGTAATGTATGCACCTGGTCACTTGTGAGGTAAGTTGTGGACTTGTTCTTGACTCTAATTCCTACACTGATATGGTCCAAACTCTTGCAACTTAAAATTGCAAAGACTGAACACTCATAGAAAGACAATTTTACAAAGAAACAGATGCTAACTGCAGAGCCCAGAACATTCCATTACAGTTTAGTGTGTGTGATGGTAAGAAACAGAACAAAACATGTCCTGCAGTGGCTTTCTTGAGCCAGTAGAATCTCTCTATACACAACATTTGACCTTATCTGAGTGAGAAAACAGGCTAAGTAAGAGAGGCAAGTCACTTCCCATTCAGGAAGCTGGACTCAGGAAGATACCCAAAGGTAGAGACTGCAGCTGTTTTTGTGAGATTCTTTGCTCCCTACTTGGATGAAGTTGGAATTAGAAGACATCTTTCCTAGGTAATTAGTAAGAGAAATGCTTGGCCTTGCCTCTCTTTTCACAGGCCATTTACTGAATGACAGACTTACCAGGGAAACAGAACCTCCCTTTGTGGGATAACATGAGAAATTAGAAACAGATCAAGGAAGCACAATATATGAGAAAACAACATGGCAAGAATGGTGTAAATCTTGGTGGTTCCTGGGAAGAAGCTGGGAGGAAAGATGGGGAGAACAAGCCATGCCTTTTGACTTAAGGACCAGAAGAGTTGGTACACTCAGCAATGCACATTGGTGTATGGTGGCATGGTGGAAAGGGAAGGGTATCAGAGAATGAGTGAAAAAACATCCAGGGTTTCAGAAAAAGCAGACTTAGATGGGGATTGGGAGGGAATATTTTAGATTATTAAAGAAGACATGAAAGTAAACCACAGAAAAATAAGCTATTTGAATGAAAAGAAAGAAAGAAAGAAAGGAAAGGAAGAAAGAAAGAAAGAAACAAACAAACAAACAAACAAACATGTCTGGTACCATAACAGTGCTACCAGGGATATAGAAGGTGAGGTCTAAAGTTAATACCAATGGAGGGGTCCATCTTTAATTGTCTCAAAGGCTATAAAACCCTATCTTGCTATATTACAATGCCTTTTAATCTTTGACACCATAATAGCATCTAGGAGCTGGGATGAAATTGCAAAATAGATGTAATCCGTTTTTAACATGGAAATACAGATATCCAGTTCTAAAGCTGTTTACCGGAAAGGATTAGTGTATGGACTGGAGCTATGGCTCCAGCTTTATGTGTGTGTTTCAGGCAGAGGAAACACGCTTATATAGGAGAAGAGCCAGAAATCAGAGCTCTCTTCTGGCAGTCTTTGCCTCCAGGGTGAACGAAAGCAAAGGCTTTCCCAGTGTCAGGCTAACCATACTCATTAGGTCCCCTATCTATATGCTGACCAGTTATACCTCCTGTTCACATCAGTATTACTGTAGTCTGTTGGTCTGAGGAAGGGAAAGAACTCTGTCCTTTTTTTTCCTACTATACAAAAGAGAAATTGAATTATTCTTGCTTTGGAGTCTAGTAAATGATTGAATTGCTTATCAAAGACAGAAATATTCTCAAACATGTTAGTCAAAAAATACTATCAACCATGTTAAACACGTGCTGTATGGCAGGCCTCCTACTAAGCTCAGTTTTCACAATCACACCCCAAGAAATGTGATTATTATCCAGAGTACCAAACGAAAGTAAAAGACCCTACAGTTTTATATTTAAGTGCTAAAATTAGAACAGGTTAAAAAAAATAAAGATTGTCAACTCTCTATAGATCCAGTGTTAATTATAGAACATTGTATTATAAAAGATTACACCTCTATTTTGTTTTTATCATCTCTTAATTCAAATGAACTCCTTTTCCAACTTAATAAGTAATTTGTATTTTATTTTGCACATCATATGAACAGTTGCTATTTATTAAGCTATTATATTCCTGAATTCCACTATAGCCTGTTTCCAGCTATGTTTTCAGCTTTTATGTTTAAACTGATAAACATAAAAGTTATTATTTTCTTATTTCAGTACACTTGACCGAGCACAGCTTTTTTTTTGGGGGGGGGGGGAGGAGGAGGACTTTTCATGTAGTTGCAATTAATAACAACTGAGAAAATTATATGAAGACTTCCTCCTTCACACTGGCATCTGGCTGAATGGCAGAAAAAATGCAGATTCTCCTTCAGCATCTCTTTCCAGTTGACCTCTTGCTATGACTAGAGCAAACATTCTTGATATGTGGCCATCTTAAAGATACTATGTAACTTCCCTGAAGAAAGTGTTGAAATGTCATGGAACCTGGTTTCTGAGAGCAGGATCTATTCTTCACCAAAGAAATAGATGAAGATGATTGCACAGTTACCTAATTCAGGGATAGGAAAGGACTTTGAAGTCAGTTAATATCACCATTCTCCCAAGGTAAACCTCAAGCTAAAGGCAGAGGATTTAATCTTATAAATCAATAACCAGATCCTTTTGAAGGGGTTTGCAACCCCATAGGAAGAACAATTATATTAACCAACCAGACCCCTCCAGAGCTCCCAGAACTAAACCACCAACCAAGAAGTACACATGGAAGGACCCATGGCTCCAGCCACATGTATCAGAGGATGGCTTTGTCTGGATTTAATGGGAGGAGAGGCCCTTGGTCCTGTGAAAGCTCAATGCCCCAATGTAGGGGAATTCGAGGGCTGGGAGTCAGGAGTGGGTACGTGAGTGGGGGAAGACAATCATAGAAACAGATAGAAACAGGGGAGGGGAAATGGGATAGGGGGTTTTGAGAGGAGAGAACTGGGAAAGGGGATAACATTTGAAATGTAAATATATATATATTAAAAATGAAAAAAGAAATCTGGTGAGTTTAAATAAAAAAGAAATCAGCTCTTTCAGCAGTTTTCTTCCCAAGAAAGATACTCTGTAAACTTTTAACACTTTTTAAATTATGAAACAACATGCTAAATGATGCTTACAAGGCTCCCATTAATGAATTTTATTAAAAAATTAAATTAAAGTATCAGAAATCTGTCCAGAGACTTCAGTACCAAAAGCAGATATGTGCTGAACATTAGACTTAGCAGGAGCTCTATTGCTGTGACAAAACTTCATAACCAAAAACAACTGGAGTGAGAAATAATTTATTTGGTTTACACTTTCTGATCACAGTCCTTCATTAACAGAAGTCAGGGCAGGAACTTAGAGTCAGAAACTGAAGCAGAGACCACTGAGGAACATTGCTTACTAGCTGGTTCCTCATGGCTTGCTCAGCCTGAATTTTTACACAACTCAGGACCACTCGCCATGGTCTTGTACCTTCCACAGTAGTTTGCAATGTTACACATCAATTACTAATCAAGAAATATCCTGAAATTTGCCTGAAAAATCAATCTATTGAAAACATTTTAATAATTGAGATTCCTCTTTCCAAGATGACCGCACCCTCTGTCAAGTTGACAAAACACAAATTAGTACATGACTCACTTATTGTGTCTTTCCATGGGAACATTTATCTGAACATAAATCCCAAGACAAAGTTTAGATGTTTACATTTACCCAAAGAAGAATTAGCTGACAAAATGTTAGAAAAGTTTGAGCTATCTCTATAATTTGTGCCAACTTACATATGACAAAGGATCACAATGAGGAAACATCCTCTTTTGATCTTTAACAATAGCGTGGATATTTTGCAGAAGCCAACAGAGTGGAGGGGACACAGTTATAATTCCATCCTTCCTCTAATTCCACCTAATTTAAGATTTAATTTAGGTTTTTGTAGAACATGCAAAGAAATATAAGGAACTTTTGGAGTTTCTTGGTTTCTTTCTTTATGAGTTGAGTGAAAAATTAAAACCATGAGAGATGTCCATATGTCAAGAGACCCCTGTGTTCTAGAGAGGACCTTGAGAGTGCAGGATGTAAAGCCATTCATACTGACATGAAGATAGTAGATGTTCCACTGTGTGTAGATGTAGGAATAAAGGAGATAAAATATGAGCGGATATTTAGAAAGAAGTTTTGACTGGATTTCTAGTCCTGTGAACACGTTTTAATGACAAGTCTTTGAGATTTAGAATAACGATGGAAAATCACACGTAATTAAGATAAATTGATGGTCAGGTCAAAACAACTCCTCTTTGCTAGTTTCTTTTCTGTGGTGATTTGAATGAGTTTTCTCACATAAGTCATAGGGTGTTTGAATGCTAGGTTCCCTATTTGTTGACATTGCAGAGGTTTAGGAGGAACGGCATTGCTGGAGTGTGTCACTAGGCCAGGTTTGAGGTTTCAAAAGCTTTGTGCTGTGTCCAGTGTACTATTTATATTTTGCTTACGGTTCCAGATATGAGTTCTCAGCTGTTCCTTAGCCATGTCTCCCCAGTCATCATGGACTCTAACCCACTGGAACAGTAAATTCATTTCACCAAAGAATCCCACTCTTCTTTGAATTCCTTTGGTCTTGTTGGTTTATCACAGCGAAGAAAATTAACCGAGATGCTTTTTAAAAGGTAATATCCTAAACTCCACTAACTACTCTTTGCTTCATTTTATTTTACTTAAGGATCCATAATCTCCATTAAAATATACTCAGCAAAACCTGCTTTTATATAATGAAACCTTCACATAATGTCTTTTGTAAAAGATCATAGGACAGAAGGAAGAGGCTTTGCCTTCACTGAAGCACTGTTCCCTGCCATCCTTAATGTGAATTAAGTAAAATAGAAATTTAATTCGAAGGATTGACGTGGTTGTCCCATCTTTATCAACCAGGAAAGAATAAGCAATACTTGAAATAGAGTTAAACAATAACAAGGAACATTCTCTTTTTTTCAGTGGGGACATTTTGCAATTCCTATTACATTTGTAAGACTGTCACTGAAGTACTAAATTAAAAAAGAGCTTTAATTTCCCAAGTGCTTCATTTCTGGGAACACCTTTCTTCCTGCGAGTTGGAATACTACTCCCTTGACACGGAATGGAGTTTGATTCATGTTACAAGTTTGAGGAATGCCAAACAGAGTACTCTACATTATAAGAACTCCCAAGTATGAAGATTCACCTTTTGGGTTAGTAACTGACACAGATAGGAAATCAAATGAGTGAGAATTTCATTTGTTATGGGGATTAGACATGCCAGAATATGGAAATTGTATTTAGAGCAGCACTCAAGTTATTAAATGAGAAAATACTTCAAGAAGGAGATGTACAATGGCAAGAAGGAAAAAAATTAAAAAAAATAAAAGAAATCAGACTATGCAGTGTATTCCATGAGAAAAGTGAAGGGCACACTATTATTTTTTCCTTTGTTCTTTGTGGACAAATACTATTAATAAATCATCTTCTCTAAGCTCATGAACATAAATATAAATTAATCCTTAAAATGTTCTAATTTTATTTACATTCTTCAATGTCATTTTTAGAAATCTTCATAATGTTTTGGTATTTATTTTCAGCTGGTCTCCATACTAGAAATGAAGAGAGGATTAGAAGGCAGAGAAAGTGAAAGAAAGAGAACACATCTAGGATACATCTAGGATAAACCTTGTTTTTTTTTTTTATTGTTTGTTTGTTTGGTTGGTTTTGGTTTTGTTTTTATCTTATTTGGAATACTACCAAGGTTCCCTCAAGGTGGCCCATTCTCTATTAGTGTTTTACATAATCACTATGAATCACTTTCCTTTATTCCTGTCTATCGCAAGCTATCCCAATTTTAAAGAAGAACAGAATAATCCTAACTTACCAGAGCCACTTCTGGTTCTTTGTAGTACTACACATTTCCCATCTTGTGCAGAAGTTTTGCTTTTTTATTTGTTTAAATGTCCTCGGGCAGTCAGCCCGACGGCAGCCTGATCTCATCACCATCCAACACACATAACAGAAACTGTTCTCCTATATGAACCAGAGCTTGGAAATTGGGGAAAAAATGTTTCTAATCAGACACAAATACCAGATATTTTTTTCTTCCTTTGCAAACAGTATACTTAACCATTAAATTTAGGCACACGGTTGACACAATCAGATCAGAAAATGGTTTCAAGTCCCAGGTGGCATAGAATTGCCATTTAGTGATACAAAGGAACACAGCAACACCTTACTTCTCTTTAAAGCCTGGAGGAGGTGGAAAACAAAAGCAGCAACTGTTTACTAAGCTCTTCGTAATTGCCAGTGTTTACTGAGCAGTTATTATTTACCAAGAACTGTGCTAAGTGCTAATGCTATTCACCTCCAGAATATAGATAAGAGATGCATACTGCATGCTAGTTTGCTCAGTGCAATTCAGTAAATAATGCAAATTCTTATCACTTAAAAAAAAGCAGTAGATGGTCTCAAGTCTACTTCTTTTAGGCACCCTTTCTAGATGTCTGTGGCTTACAGCATGCTTGTTCAAAGACACTTTATCCAAGCATTCATTTCATTAATTTGTTCTTGACATATCTGTTCAGCTTGTCTCACATTTTAAACATAATTCTAGGAAAAAAAATACACACACACACACACACACACACACATATGATATATACATATGATATGAAAGATATCATTGGGTCACTGCATAATACAGAAACTAGAGAAAGAATGAATTATCCACATCCATAGGCTTTTAAAAATCAAAAGCTAAATCACCGAGAGAGTAAGTGCTGTGTTGAGTGAGAAGCTGGGAAAAGGAGGATTTATGTGGAAGGATATGAGAGCTGGGAGTCATTAGAACCTGAGTAGTGAACATAAACTTACATCGAGGCGAACATTAGGAAAAAAAAAGAATCTTTTACAGGTGAAAAGTTGAAAGAAGAATGCTTCTAAGAAGAACACTGATGATTTTATGATTAAGTAAGAGATATAAATCGTCTATGCCAAACCAATAATGAAAGGCAGACTTGTGTGGAAGAGAAGCCATCGTTAGTTTTTACTGAGAGACAACACTACCTAAGTAGAACTATGGCACTATGTTTTATATAAGATGAGAACCAGGCAAAGTTTGGAGGCTAAATAACAACAACAATAACATTATGGGCTTGTGCTGAGTCACTGTCGCTACTCTATTATTATTAGAATGTAGAGGCTGGGAGTGGTGAAGCTTGCCTTTAATCCCAGCAATGGGGAGGCGGAAACAGGCAGATTTCTATAACATTGAAGATAATGTGATCTACCCAGTGAGCTCCAGACATACACACACACACACACACACACATACACACACACACAGAGAGAGAGAGAGAGAGAGAGAGAGAGAGAGAGAGAGAGAGAGAGAGAGAGAAATCCTAGTTTCAACAAAACAAAACCAAACAAATAAAAGGTTAGAATATAAAAGATCAAAGTAGAAATAAAAGACACACAAGAACCACACAGGATAGCAAAACAATATTGCTACCTTATTGTTCAAGCTCCCTTACCTGCTCCTGCCAGTATCAACTCAGGGTAAGGGAAGACCTCAGGTCACAAGTGAGAGTGATGAGAGCAAATTCTCAGGAGACAGAATTCAGTGAGACAGCTCATTTAAAAAAAGAAATCAAGAGATATTAAAACCTTTTGAGGGCAGTTAGGGCTATGAGATGAGTGTGCATCTTTAGTTGGGACCAGGATGCTAAGCTGCCTCATTTGCATAACAATGAATTTCACATGCTCCTGGACATAACTTTATAAGGGAAGCAGAAGTTTAATCTGGATACTGAACTACAAGGCCACCTCCAGTGAGGCAAAGATGGGAGCAAAGGTCTATGTGCACCTGGACATGCAGCCCAGGGACAGAGGCAGGAGTGTGAAGCAAGGAAAGATCATACTCCAGCCAATCTCAAGCCTAGATTTCCAGGGTTCAGACACGCCCTGATCTCACTCTTGCTCCGGGTCTGGTCCCCAAGGCTCTGAGGCTCTTCCTGCCTCACACGATAGTGTTCTAGATGGATAATGAATACAGAGCAAATAGAGCAAATTTCTCTTTAAATTACATATAGGAATGGAGAGACAAAGTAAAATCAGAATCCAAGATTTTCACTTTCAGATATTAGAACAGGGTTGGAAGTTTCTACAGTTAAGATTCTAGTCTACCATATCTGGATAGCTTCCCTACACTTGGCACAAAGTGGAGGACTCTCTTTCCCAGCAAGGTGTCCTCTTCTCTGCCTGATTTTTATCTAGGGAGCCAGACTCCAACATTTTCTACAGAAGGAATGTCATATAATCCTTGGTAAACTACAGGTTCAATTTCCTTTTCTGTCTGTCAAATACCTAGAATGCTTCTCCATGCAAATGAGGCATTCATTCCAAGTACCTTAAATCTCAGCCAATGTACATTTGAAAGACTAGATCTTTTGGGTTCAGACTCTATCTTAGAGAACCTCAGCAAAGGTTGAACTCAAGTTAACTAACAAACTGGCACCTAACACCAGTTTCCAGGTTAATTCCCAACAACACCTGCAAAATCTGCATCTAACACCAGTTTCTAGGTTATTCCACAACAAATCTGCACTTCTAGGTTACAAGCCTGCCCCTGACACTTCACTTCCTAACAACTATCAATCAGAAGGAAAACAGAAGTTAAGATTATGATTTGCCTTCTTGCACCAACCAATTATGTTAAAGGCCATAATGGCCACCCATTCAGATGTGTATCAGGCTAGATACCCCTTCTTGCCTCTACGAGTGCCTGTCTGAATCTATACTCAGGGTTGCCCCTCCCATTCTGCTGCATCAGAGATGAAGCCCAAGCTCAAGTTTGAATAAAGAGATCCTAAGAAAACCCCTTCCCACTCTCCAAGGTTTATACAGCCCTTGTTCACCCCAAATAAAGAGTACAAGCTATTTCACTGAATGTTGCATAAGGGAACTGTTTCACTGAATACTGTCTAAAACAGCTTTAACACTAGAATCCTTGAAAAAGGCTCCTCTCCACCTCTCGAGCACTCACAGCTGGGCCAAGATTCTGCAAATCCACCCATTCTGGGTTTTCTTCATCCTTTTCCGGTATGCAGTGGAGGAAGTGGTACAGGAATCACAGGCCAATACTTTCATAACTCTCCTAGTGGGTTCTGACAGAGACAGAATTTCTTCTTTCAGTTGAGTAAGTCTGACATGGAGAGAATTTAGAAAAAAAATCAGAAAGTAGATCATGATAAGTTTTTAAAGTACACTAAGAATTTTATTATTGTCTCCAAGTAGGTTCTTGTCTTTACTTGCCAGTTGCCTGGGATCAAGTTCTGTTTTAGAGATGTAACTCTGGAAGAGTGACACATAGCATGACAAGCTGGTGAGATTCATACGGATGGAGATAATAATAGGTCTAAAGACTGATCTCTGGGACAGGAAGCTGTAAGAAATTAAGGAAAGAGGATGCAGAGAAACCAATGTAGGAAGAAAGTCAAGAAAATAATACTCCCAAAGCCTAGTGACAAAAGGGTCAAATATCAAGGAAAAGACAGTGACAATAGAACAGAATTTACTGATAGTTATCTGTGTGGGTCTGAAGCCTCCTGGGCCTTTTCTCCATGTTTTTTCATGGTCATTGGTGTCCTCCTGGCTCAGTTCATGGTTTCTGGGTGGTGGTGGTGGTGGTGGTGGTGGTGGTGAGACTTTCTGAATGTAGTATCTGCCATTACTAAGAGACAGAATCTTACTAGGAAGTCCTTGATCATCTGGTTTTTACACTCTTTCTGCCCCTTCTAAAATGTTCTTGAACCTTTGATGTTGAAATATTTTGTGGATATAGCCACTGGGATTGGGCTCCACAACACTGCATAATCATTAGTTGTGATATACCATGGTCCCAGGTCAGCCCTCAAAACATACATACAAATAAGCATACATATAAATTATATTGACTCGATGAATTATAGTTCAGATATATGTGTTTATAGAAATACATAGATGCATACAATAACAAATGGTTTTAAAAGGTCATGAATTTAAAGTAAATGGAGAGGAGTATTTAGGTGGCTTTGGAGGGAAGAAAAAGAAGAATGTTGTAATTAAAATACATTTTCAAAAATATATACCATAAAAGAGTTACCAGAAGGAAAATGTATTCTGAAGAGTGAGAAGCGTTCACCACTTTTAGCACTGGAATGATCTTGATATCACCACTTTCATTGAATGTAGTAGGTGCCTAAGGCAGTAACTTTAAAGAATAAACAAAACAAAACAAAAAAAAGAAACCCCAGGCAAATAGAAGAGACAATATTTTTAGGTTCTAATTTACAATGGGAAGGAGAAAACAGAATAAGATGTTAATATTTTGTTCAGAAATGAAAAATAGTAGCATGTTAATTATTTGTTGGAATGATGCCAAGGCAGGAGCAAGAAATAACACATAGAGAAAAATATCAGTGTTTTAATATTTTCTGTATAGTCAAAAAGAGACCTAGGATACAGTATACAAATATAGATAAAAGGCCTGGGTTTGGGGTAGAGGTATGGACAAGAGCACCCATATGTTGCCATATGTGAAGGACACTTTTTCTGTGTTTGTATCAATGATGCCCATAAACACAGAAAGATGGTCATTCAGAATCTTGAGACAGATTAGAGAGAAAATAAACATAATGTAATGTGATTGGCAACTTCTGGGAGCTAACCTTTTTGTGTTTGTGTGTGGTTATTAATATATATGTGACCTAATTGTGTCGTTATGCTTTGTTTCGCTATAGAGTTTAGGTACTTTGTAAATGGAGATAAGAATGTGTGTGTGTGTGTGTGTGTGTGTGTGTGTGTGTGTGTGTGTGTGTTTTGTGAAGGAAAGTTCCTAAATGTGACAGCTAGAAGATAACTGAATTCAAGTGAAAGAGGAAAGGATTGTGACTAAGCAATATCCTTAAGTTGAGTAAGAATGGAGGATTGCAGGGCTTATAAAACCAGAGTACAAAGTCAGTGGACTCAAAGAATGGAAGTCCCAGGGGGATCTGATGATAATTTAATTCTGGACAACAAAAGGATTGACCTGGAATAAAATGATAATGATTAGTAGTAACTCACTTGTGGGTGAAATTAAAGGGAGGGGAAGCTGATTTAGATCAGAACACAAGAAACTGAGGCTATGGGAAATGCTTTCATACAGTTTGAAATTGTCAAAAGTGAAATAAAGGTTAGAGAAAATATCGTTGAAGGAGTTACGGTTGTTTATATTTCAGGAAAAATAACTCAAGTTTGGGAGGCATGAATTAATAGTGAAGACTGGTCAAGATGTGCTATAATAGAAAAACATGAGATTACACAGCAGGCTTTTAAGGAGAGATGTGAGAAACAGGAAAATAGCCATCTGATTTCCTGAATTGGTGATTTGAAAGTTGTAATAAAGATAAAGACCTTATGTTTAAAATGAGCTAGTCTTTGTAATTCAAAGAACTATCTACCTTTTACACAGTCTTCCTCATTCTGACGTATCTTGGTTTGGGTATTATGCAGTCTTCATCACATCACATTTTGACTACAAAGACAGATGAGTTTTTAAATTATGGAAATTTGTCCTGGAAAAGTATGAGATAACCTCTGGGTGTCTGTACATGCATGTATATATTTATGGCATGCATATGGACACATGCTACATTTGCAGTTAGATTCCTTGATAACAATAAAATAGAAGACACATTCCTAAAAGATGACCATTATATTTCTGATGAGATTCAGAGTGTTCAGCCTGATAGGACCATAGAAATGGCTTTTTTTATTTCTGACGAACTAAGTATTTGAGTGAAGAGACTTTATCTTTCTGAGACTACACTGAAGACCTTCAGAGTTAAGATTTCCTAGTCCTTTATATCATTGCATTCACACTAATGCACCCATCTCAGTGCACAGATTGCATTTAACTCAACATCATTGTAAAGAGAATCAAAGAATTTCCTTTCCACATTTGCCATTTTTCCCATTTGTATTGCACTTCAGAATATTTTTGGATAAGTTTTACTTCTGCAGTTGGTTTCCTTTAGCTATTAGAATATCCTAGTCAACCCTGTAATCTAAATTTTTCAGACAGTAACCTCAGTAAGTGGACTTGATAGAGCTGATTTTCTTAAGTTTAGGCAACAGTTCTCCCCTCTTTGGAAACATATGATAATAAAGGGGATTTGTCTAGAAATTTAGGCCCATATATGACTGCATGGCCAAAGGTTGCTATTACATCTCACAGAATCAGCACAACAGACAAAGTACCCTTCTTGAAACTCTAGGACACAGTCATATTTTCCTCATTTTTTGGTAACAATAGAGCTCAGTGGTTGAGGTTTTTCTAGTTTCCTGAAAGGCTTGGTTAGATTCAAACCTCAGCAAAGAAAAAGTCCCAAGTTATCTGATATTTGAAACAGCAGACCAAGAGAAGTGCTGTATAATCCATAAAATCTCATATAAAATGAACTTTTCCCTTTGAGTCAGAATGTGTCATATCTATAAAACCAGTCACTTACCTCCTACAATTTCTACCCAGCTGCCACTACTGAAGCTATTCCTGTCCTCTCTGCTTCCTCTTGCCATTCTTGCAGATTAGCAGAAATCCTGGAGCTATACCCAGGATGGGTTTCTACAAAAGCTGCTACACCTGCAAAGGCATGTTAACACATGTCTGGCTATGTCTGAAGGTCACGAAAGAAAAATTCTAAGCTCAGCATTAAAGAAGGCTCCATTCATGAAGCTCAGTGTAAGAGAAAATTACAGAGCCAATTTTACAGCATTAAGAGTGATGAATTAAACAAATTCATGAAACACGAAATAAGAAAACTTACAGAAGAGAATGGGATAGGATTATAAATATAATTTTACTACAGGTAAGTTTGTTCATGAAAAGAAACTCATATCCAGTGCTTGTAAGGCAGTGTGCATCCTCATAGAGAACTGTCACAGCTCTAAGAACAGTAGGCTCTTCTGATGACTGAGAAGAAATACAAAGATTGACTTTCTAGCCACAGGAGAGAAACAAAA
Source organism: Rhabdomys pumilio (assembly GCA_030674055.1). Lineage (NCBI taxonomy): Eukaryota > Metazoa > Chordata > Mammalia > Rodentia > Muridae > Rhabdomys > Rhabdomys pumilio. The sequence goes on along the minus strand of JANHMN010000002.1, from coordinate 162,609,800 downwards.
TGATCCTGTCTTATCATTTGTAATAATGTGGAAACTGAATTAAGTTGTTTTTCCTTTCAACATTACCATTTGTGTGACCTAAATACATATGGTGTTTCATGGCACAGTCAGAATGTGGAATGGTCATGTAGAGAATGCTCATTTCTGGAATGGGTTTTGCATGAAGGTTTTACTATGCCGCTGTATTGGTTCTTTTCTTTTTTCTTTTTTCTTTTTTCCTTTTTTTTTTCAGGTTGCCAATAACACAATAACACAGATTTGAGAACTTTCAAAGCAGGAGGTTTATTTTTGTTCATACATCTGGAAGGCCACCACTGTGGGGAAGCATCTGGACATATCCTTCTTGCTGGCTGAGTCTCAATGTCTTAAAGTGCATTACAAGGCAAGAGATAGGAACTGTGAGTGGCTCTGAATGTATGAGTCTGTGTCTGATTGTGTGCATGTGTGTGTGTGTGTGTGTGTGCATTTGTGTGTTGTTATTTCTTGTCTATGTTGTAGTTTGAATGAGAAATATTCCCTATAGGCTCATGGGTTTGAACATTTGGTCCCTATTTGATAATGCTCTTTGGAAAGGTTATACATGGAACCCTGGCAGGTATGTCTTGGATAGAGGAAGCATGGCACTGGTGTGGGATTTGAGGGTTTATAGCATTGCCCCTTTTCTAGAACTCCCTATGATTTGTATCTGTGGTGGAGCGTGTGATCATTCTTCCTGCTCTAGTCTACCTGCTGCCGTGCCTGCATACCATTATGGACTCTGAAATTATCAGCCTAAATAGGCCCTTCATTATGTTGGTTTTGTTTATACTGTTTCAACACAACAACAGAAGGGTAACTAATACACTTGTTCTTTTTTACTTTATGCCACCATGAAGTAGAAACCTAAGACAATATCTTCTTATCTAATCACCCATTAAATGCCATACCTCCAAACACTAGTCTCCAATTCAATTTCCATAACCATGACAGTGTGGATAAAAGTTTAAAAATTACACCTTGATAGATAAACAGTAGCAAAAAAAAAATTATTGATGGTAGTCAGTCTAAATATCCTACCTGTGCAATTGATCTCTTTTTGCCACCTATCCTCTTGCCATTGAATGACAGGAAGTGACAGAGGAAGAAGTAATAAGAGGGTTTGGTATAAATTAAGTTACTCTTTTAGTCCATACTTATAGCATGGTAGTGCACCCAGAGGAAAGATAAGATTATATCCTTATTTCTTCTCTCCAGGACAAGTTGAGGATAGCCAAACACCAAGGGCAACCACATGGACCTCATTCTTGTTTGTTTGTTTGTTTTGTGTGTGCTCAACAAATATTCTTGTGGTTTACACATGAAGAAGCATGTGGTGCCCAGAATGGGAATTCATCCATCCATTTACAAAAGGCAAATTTTCAGCTTCTATAAGCTGGCCACATGGCACTTTGGCATCTCTAGCCATTTTCATCATACTCAGAGAGCCAAGACACTGGTATACCTGACCTACCAGAGTTTTGTCTCTTCAAACATTAGATAGAAACTACCCTTCCTGGAAAGGAGATGTAAGGCTAGAGACTAATTGACACAGGACTGGTAGGGAGTGTGCAAGACCTGCCTCAGATTCCAACTGACCAGAGATATGCATGAATCTTACTTCCTCATTTAGAAATTGAAAGATTTCTGAAGGCCTCTGAACTGCTCACATTAAGAGCAATAGTTTAGGGGCTACAGTCAAAAACCCTATTGGTCTTCCAAATTCCTGAGTTTAATTCTCATTAACCACATATTGCAGCCATCTCTAAAGAGATCCAATGCTCTCTTCTGGTATGCAGGCATAAAAACAAAGTATTCATATTTATCAGATAAATAAATTTTTTTTTATAATAAAAATTTTAAAAAACCAGTATAAAACAGTGTCTTTGCTTACAAATACCAAGATTTCTTACTTCTATTTAGAAATAATCAAATGACTAGATCACAATTAAATCAAGGCTTCTGCTTTAATATATTTACTGTCCTACATCATCAACCCTCAGTGAATTTTTCTAATCTTGAAGCCCATTATACTTGCATCTGTATTTCTCTTTCTGACTCTTCCCTGTTCTTTATTAGTTATTTATATCTGTCTCATTTGGGGATTGCATGTTGACTGACCATTTCTGATTAGCTCATCTTACACCTTATTCTGTGTTTTACCACATTGTTTTTGTTAAACATTAGAAGTCACAGCATTCTCCAGAGGGTTTTAAGTGCCTTCCTTAAATGTTGTCCTTTGATTCTCACAATGACTCAGAGATAAGTATATTTGTGGGTCATTCCAATTTCACAGATGAGGAGGTTGAGGCCTTAAGTCAATTGCCCAATCTACAAAAGCTAAATAGTTTTGGAGTATGGAACTGCCTCTAGAAGACAAACTTTCTTTTTAATTGGATATTTTATTGATTTATATTTCAAGTTATTCCCTTACCTGTTTTCCCCTCGTCAACCCCACTATCCCATCCCCCCTCACCTGCTTCTTTGAAGGTGCTCCCCCACTCACCCAGCCTCACTGATCTAGCATTCCCCTATACTGGGGCACTGAGCCTTCACAGGACCAAGGGCTTAATCTCCCATTGATGCTAGATAAGGCAATCCTCTGCTACATATGTAGCTAGATCTATGGGCCCCTCCCTGTGTACTCTTTGGTTGCAGGTTTGGTCCCTGGAAGCTCTGGGGTGAATCTGGTTGGTTGACGTTGTTCTTCCTATGGGGTTATAACCTCTTCAGTTACTACAGTTAACAACTGTGCTAGTGATACAACATGATTGCTTCAAAAGTGGACCATCTTTCCCCTTTTCTTTCAGTCTTCGACTGTGATAGAGCAGATAAAGTGACAGTATGAACTTGACTGTTCTGCAGAGAATCTGAGTTTCCAGAATTAATGCATCTGCAGAGGTATTTAAATTAACCTGTCATGTTTCCTCCCACATAAGCTGACGATTTGAGGCAGCTTTTAAGAAAAGCAGCATGGCACTGTTGGTGAACAGCCTTATGCAGAACTCATTCAGATGGCAGTTTCCAAACTGAATCTGCATCATGACACGAATCAATGTGTACACAATGTGTGCTGGGAGACAGATGATGTCAAACATCTGCTAAAAAAACACATTCACAAGTTGTAACAAGCCAATATTATAAACAAGCATAGGCACTGACACTCTAATTATCTTGGTAGTGGGAGCCTATGGATGACACCTGGCTGCTTATGTAGCAAGAGGATCTTCAAGACACTGGCAAAAATATTTTCTAAAAAAAAAATATGAATGGGTTGTATAAAGATCATTGGGCCTCATAGACAAGGGCTAGATAGCTATCTGTATGCATGCACAGATACATGCATATATGTGCCAGTGTGTACATGTGTGTGTGTGTACATGTGTGCATATGTGTGTGCCTGAATGTGTATGCATGTGTGTGTATGATTATGTATATATGTTCACATGTATGTTGCTGTGCATATACATCTTGTTTGTGGAGGTTAGAGCACAAACTTGGGCGTCATTCTTCAGGAACCTTTGAGAAAGCGACTCTCATATGCATAGTACATTAGCTTGGCTTGTCAATGAGACACAGAAATGTATCTATTTACATAGTTAGACTACAAGTGTGTGCCACCAAACCTGTACTTTCAATATGAGATTTAGTGATAAAACATTGGTCCTCACTTTTGTTAGGCTAGTGTTTTCCTGACTGAGCTAGCTATCTCCCTAGCCCCAGAAAGAAATCATTTTGGACTTTTAGGAACCTTGTACTATAACAAATGGTTCATATGTTGTCACCTGTCACACATTTACAAACATACACATGCACACACACACATGCTTCTTCACTTACAAGGTTACATACTAATAAAACAACTGCAAGCAAAACATATTGTAAGTAAAAAAGCACAGTTAATCCATATAATCTATACAACATTTTTACTCACTGGCCTAGCACAGTGTAGAGCATTAGTTATCTGTTCTATGAACACATGGCTGATTTGGGGCAGTGACTTCAGCCACTGCCCAGCATCTCAAGAGAGAATCCCACCAACACTAGTGCAAGAAAAGGTCAAAATTCAAAGTAAAGCATCTAGTTTCCTTTATAAGGGGAACAAAGAAAGACAAAACCCCCAAGAGTTCATGTCCTCACAGATGTGTGTTATATCTGTGCAAATGTCAACCAACTTGCTGAAGATAAAGTGGTCTTAGCTAGAAGATCCTGTCTCAATGTCTGTCTGACTTATTACTTGGTAAGACCATACTAGACTCAATCATGTCCTTCATAAAGGTTTATTTTATGTCCATTCACTCATTATAAAATAAAATGTATACCTAATATGTGTCAAGCATTGTTCTAGGAACCAGTTATTACTAAATACTTAGTTGTTTAATAAGATCAGGATTCTGTATAGAGAGAAACAAGCACAGTTGTACCCGATCACATGCAGTAGCCAGAGGGCAGACTAAACACTTTAAGAGATATACCATTAAATAGACAAAATCAATGGCAAGCCATTTTTTTTCTCTTACCTTCTCAAACATATTCATGTCAAAATTGCTGACTTTTACTTATATAACTATAATGGCTTCTTTAGAAGTTTTTATTAGACAAATATGGCCTTATATCAAAAATGTTCTCCTTTCAAAAGACTTCATTTTTTTCTTTTTCCTGTTTATCTTCTTTGTGTTGTGAATCAGAGTATGTATTCCCATATATGTTCATGTGCACATGTAAAGGTCCAGAATTAAGGTCAAGTGTTTTAATGATCACTTTCTACTGTAGTTTTCTTTTACATTCATTTACTTATTTATTATATGTATAGACACTTGCCACAGCACATGGAAGTCAGAGGACAACTTGCAGAATTAGTTTTATTCTTCCACTATGTGTCTCCCAAGGATGTAACTTTCTGATAAAGATTAGTTTTACCAGCCCTCTACCTTACTTTTTTGAGAAAAAGTTTCTCACTGAACCTTAATTTCATCAATTTAACCAAGCAGCAGTTCTCTCTCTCTCTCTCTCTCTCTCTCTCTCTCTCTCTCTCTCTCCCTTTCTCTTTCTTTCTTACACACACACACACACACACACACACACACACACAAATAAGAAGGTGGATGAGGATATTAGAAACATACATATGATGCAGCTGATCTGCTCCCCTGTGGAAACTGTGCCTGGAGACATCCTAGAGAGGACATGGCCCGCAGAACTACAGGTAGTAGCACTCATACACCGCCCTAGGCCCCAAAGACAGAACTGGCAGTAGGGAGCCCCCAGAGCACACCTGGCATCCAAATCCTGCCCCTGCAGAAAACCACTCCCCTTCTGCCTTTTGCCCTGATCCCCATGACTAAAGCAGACATGCAGCTGATCTGCTACCCTGTGGAAACTGTGCCCGGAGACATCCTAGAAAGGCCATGGCCCACAGAGCTGTATCTGCATCTGGAGGCATCCTAGAGAGGCCATGGCCCATAGAGCTACAGAGGCATCCTAAAGCGACCACTGCCGTCAGAGCTACAGACATCCTAGAGAAGCCACTGCCCTCAGAGCTGCAGAAACCATGTCCAGAGACATCCTAGAGAGGCCACCGACCTCAGAGCAAGAGACACCATTTCCTAAGGCATCCTAGAGGAGCGACTACACTCAGAACAGCAAACACCTTACTGGTCTACTACCGTGGAGACACCATATCCTGAGATATCCTAGAGGAGCCACTGTACCAAGAACAGCTGGAACTCAGGATCACAGAGACACCTGGACCCCAAGGAGTTCTGACACAACCAAGATAACTGGAAAGGCAGGCTCCATTCAGAACCAGTGAGTGCAGGTAGCACTAGAGCTAACCAAATGGCAAAAGGCAAGCATAAGAATGTAAACAACAGAAACCAAAGTTTCTTGGCACCACCAGAACCCAGTTCTCTCGTGATAGAAAGTCCTAAACAACACATCACACCAGAAAAGCAGGATTCAGAATTAAAATCACTTCTCATGATGATAATAGAGGATTTTAAAAAGGACTGAAACAACACTCTCAAAGAAGTTGAGAACACAGGTAAACAGGTAGAAGCCCTTAAAGAAATGCAGGAAAATACAACCAAACAGGCGAAGGATTTACACAAAATTGTCCAGGATCTAAAAATGGAAGTAGAAACACTAAATAAATCTCAAAGGGAGACTACCCTGGAGATAGAAAGCCTAGGAAAAAGATCAGGAGTCATAGACACAAGCATCACAAACAGAATTCAAGAGATAGAAGAAAAAATCTCATGCGCAGAAGATACCATGGAAAACATAGACACAACAGTCAAAGAAAATGTGAAATGCAAAAATCTCATAACACAAAACAGCCGGGAAATCCAGGACACAATGAGCAGAACAAACCTAAGGATAATAGGTATAGATGAGGGTGAAGACTCCCAACTTAAAAGGCCAGTAAATATCTTCAACAAAACTATAGAGGAAAACTTCCCTAACCTAAAGAAAGAGATGTCCTTAAGTAAACAAGAAGACTACAGAACCCCAAATAGACTAGACCAAAAAAGAAATACCTCCCATCACATAATAATCAAAACATCAAATATACAAAACAAAGAGAAGATACTGAAATCAGTAAGGGAAAAAGGAAAAGTAACATATAAAGGCAGACCTATAAGAATTACACCAGATTTCTCACCAGAGACTATAAAAGCCAGAAGATCCTGGACTAACATACAGACCCTAAGAGATCACAAATGCCAGCCCATAGTACTATACCCAGCAAAACTCTCAATAACTATTGATGGAAAAAACCAACACATTCCACGACAAAACCAAATTTACACAATATCTTCCCACAAATCCAGCTCTTCAAAGGATAATGGATGGAAAACTCCTACACAAGGAGGGAAATTACAACCAAGAAAAAGCAAGAAAGTAGTTTTCCAACAACCCCAAAAGAAGATAGTTACATAAACATAATTCCACCTCTAATAACAAAAATGACAGAAAGCAACAATCATTTTTCCTTAATATCTACTAATATCAATGGAATCAATTCTCCAATAAAACGACGTAGATTATCAGACTGGATACATAAACAGGACCCAGAATTTTGCTGCATACAGGAAAGGCACCTTTGTGACAAAGACAGACACTAACTCAGAGTAAAAGAATGGGAAACAATCTTCCAAGCAAATGGTCCCAAGAAACAAGTTGGAGTAGACATTCTAATATCAAATAGAATTGATTTTCAACCAGAAGTAATAAAAAAATATAAGGAAGAACACTACATACTCATCAAAGGAAAAATGCACCAAGAAGAACTCTCAATTCTGAACATCTATATCCCAAATGCAAGGGCACCCACATACATAAAAGAAACTTTACTAAAGCTCAAAGTATACATTGCATCTCACACAATAATAGTGGGAGATTTCAACACCCCACTCTCAGCAAGGTACAGATCCTGGAAACAAAAACTAAACCTAGACACAATGAAACTAAGAGAAGTTATGAACCAAATGGATTTAACTGATATCTTAAAACAAAAGAATATACCTTTTTCTCAGCACCTCATGGTACCTTCTCCAAAATAGACCATATAATTGTTCACAAAACAGGCCTCAACAGATACAAAAAGATTGAAATAGTCCAGTGTACACTATCAGACCACCATGAACTAAGGCTGGTCTTTATAACATCAAAAACAATGGAAAGCCCACATACACGTGGAAACTGAAAAACACTCTACTCAATGATGACTTGCTCAAGGAAGAAGTAAAGAAAGAAATTAAAGACTTTTTATAATTTAATAAAAAGGAGGACACATCATACCAAACCTTGTGGGACTCCATGAAAGCAATACTAAGAGGAAAACTCATAGCTCTAAGTGCCTACAGGAAAAAAAAAAACGAGAGAGTATACACTAGCAACTTGACAGCACACCTGAAAGCTTTAGAACAAAAAGAAGCTAATATTCCCAAGAGGAATAGATGGCAGGAAATAATCAAACTCAGAGCTGAAATAAACCAAATAGAAACAGAAAGAACTAGAGAAAATATCAACAAAACCAAGAGCTGGTTCTTTGAGAAAATCAACAAGATATATAAACCCTAAGCCAGACTAATCAAAGGGCACAGAGACAGTATCCAAATTAATAAAATCATAACTGAAAAGGGAGACATAACAACAGAAACTGAGGAAATTAAAAAAATCATCAGATCCTACTACAAAGGCCTATACTCAACAAAATTGGAAAATCTGGATGAAATAGACAGTTTTCTAGACAGATACCAGGTACCAAAGTTAAACGGGGAGCAGATAAACCATATAAAGAGTCCCATAACCCCTAAAGAAATAGAAGCAGTCATTAAAAGTCTCCCCACCATAAAATGTCCCGGAAAGATGGTTTTAGTGCAGAATTCTATCAAACCTTTAAGGAAAACCAAATACCAATTCTATTCAAACTATTCAACAGAATAGAAACGGAAGAAACACTACCCAATTAATTCTATAAAACTACAATTACACTCATACCTAAACCTCACAAAGACCCAACAAAGAAAGAGAACTACAGACCAGTCTCGCTTATGAATATTGATGCAAAAATACTCAATAAAATTCTCTCAAACAGAATTCAAGAACACATCAAAACAATCATCCATCATGATCAAGTAGGCTTTATCCCAGGAATGTAGGGTTGGTTCAATATTTGGAAATCCATCAATGTAATCCATTACATAAATAAACTCAAAGAAAAAAAAACATATTATCATCTCACTAGATGTCAAGAAAGCATTTGACAAAATTCAACATCTCTTCATGTTAAAAGTATTGGAAAGATCAGGAATTCAAGGCACATACCTAAACATAGTAAAAGCAATATACACCAAGCCAGTAGCCAACATCAAACTAAATGGAGAGAAACTTGAAGCAATCCCACTAAGATTAGGGACTAGATAAGACTTCCCACATTCACCCTATCTATTCAATATAGTACTGGAAGTCCCAGCCAGAGCAATTAGACAACAAAAGGAAGTCAGGGGGATACAAATAGGAAAGGAAAAAGTCAAAATTTCACTATTTGCTGATGATATAATAGTATACTTAAATTACCCTAAAAGTTCCACCAGAGAACTCCTAAACCTGATAAACAACTTCAGCAAAGTGGCTGGATACAAAATCAACTCAAACAAATCAGTAGCCTTCCTCGATTCAATGGATAAACAGGCTTAAAAAAGAAATTAGGGAAATGCCACCCTTCACAATAGCCACAAATAATATAAAATATCTTGGAGTGAATCTAACCAAGCAAGTGAAAGATCTGTATGACAAGAACTTCAAGTCTCTGAAGACAGAAATTAAAGAAGATCTCAGAAGATGGAAAGACTCCCATGCTCCTGGATTGGCAGGATCAACTTAGTAAAAATGGCCATCATGCCAAAAGCAATCTACAGGTTCAATGCAATCCCGATCAAAATTCCAAATCAATTCTTTATAGAGATAGAAAGAGAAATTTGCAAATTCATTTGGAATAACAAAAAAACCCAGGATAGTGAGAACCATTCTCAACAATAAAAGAACTTCTGGGGGAATAACTATCCCTGACCTCAAACTGTACTACAGAGCAGTAGTGATTAAAAACTGCATTGTATTGGTACAGAGACAGGCAGGAAGATAAATGGAATAGAATTGAAGATCCAGAAATGAACCCACACATCTATGGTCACTTGATCTTTGACAAAGGAGCCAAAACCATCCAGTGGGAAAAGGACAGCATTTTCAACAAATGGTGTTGGATCAACTGGAGGTCAGCATGTAGAAGAATGCAAATCAATCCATTCTTATCCCTTTGTACAAAGCTCAAGTCCAAGTGGATAAAGGACCTTCACATAAAACCAGATACACTGAAACTAATAGAAGAGAAGGTGGGGAAGACCCTCGAATACTTAGGCACAGGGGAAATTTCCTGAACAGAACACCAATGGCTTATGCTCTAAGATCAAGAATTGACAAATGTGACCTCATAAAACTACAAAGTTTCTGTAAGGCAAAAGAGACTGTCAATAAGACAAAACAGCAACCAACAGATTGGAAAAGATCATTACCAATCCTAGATCTGATAGAGGGCTAATATCCAATATATACAAAGAACTCCAGAAATTAGACTCTAGACAACCAATTAACCCTATTAAAAATGGGGTACAGAGTTAAACAAAGAATTCTCAACTGAGGAAATTCGAATGGCCAAGAAGCACCTTAAGAAATGCTCAACATCTTTAGTCATCAGGGAAATGCAAATCAAAACAACCCTGAGATACCACCTCACACCAGTCAGAATGGCTAAGATAAAAAATTCAAGTCATGGTAGATGCTGCCAAGGATGTGGATAGAGAGGAACACTCTGCCATTGCTGGTGGAAATGCAAGCTGGTACAACCACTCTGGAAATCAGTCTGGAGGTTCCTCAGAAAATTGGACATAGCACTACCTGAGGACCCAGCTATATCACTCCTGGGCATATACCCAGATGATGCTCTAACATATAACAAGGACATATGCTCCACTATGTACATAGCAGCCTTATTTACAATAGCCAGAAACTGGAAAGAACCCAGAAGTCCTTCAACAGAGGAATGGATACAAAAAATATGGTACATTTACACAATGGAGTACTAGTCAGCTATTAAAAATAATGAATTTGAGAAATTCTTAGGTAAATGAATTGAACTAGAAAATAACTTGAGTGAAGTAACCCAATCACAAAAGAGCATACATGATATTTACTCATTGATAAGTGGATGTTAGTCCAAAAGCTTGAAATAGTCAAGATTCAACTAACTGACCACATGAAGCTCATGAAGAAGGAAGACCAAGTGTGGATGCCTCAGTCCTTCTTGGAAGGAGTGACAGAATACTCAAGAGAGAAAATAAGGTGACAAAGTTTGGGACAGAAAGTCATGAAGGGGCCATTGGGAGACTACTCTACCTTGATATCTGTCTCATGTGCAGTCATCAAAGATAGACGACGCTGATATGGATGTCAGGAAGTGCATGCTTAAAGGAACCTGAGGCAGCTGTCTCCTCGAAAGTCTGCCAGAGTCTGACATATCCAGATGCGAAGGCTCGCAGCTACCCATTGATCTGATCAAGGTTTCCCAATAAAGATGTTAGAGGACTGATGGAGCTGAAAGGGTTGGGGGCTCCAAGAGGAGAGCAACAGTGCCAGCCAAGAAGAGCTCCCCAGGGTCTAAACTTCCAGCCTGGGAGCACAAAGGGAGGCACCCATGACTTCAGCTGTATACTTAGGGGAGGATGACCTTGTCGGGCATGGGTGGGAGAGGAGATTCCTGGTCTCATAAAGGCTGAACACTGAGCAGGAAGAAATTTGAGGGTGGGGAGGGCGGAGTGGGGTGTAGGTGGGGCACACCCTTGAGGATTGTTTGGAATGGTCCTGTTGGGGTATTTGAATGGGAAGCCTTTGCCAGGGGAACCAAGTCACTCATGGATGAGGTGGTGAAAGGCACTTCTAGGGGTTGCATCACTATCATAGGTGGTGGAGACACTGCCACTTGCTGTGCCAAATGGAACGCAGAGAATAAAGTCAGTCATGTGAGCACTGAGGGCGTTGCCAGTCTAGAGCTCCTGGAAAGTAAAGTCCTTCCTGGGGTGGATGCTCTCAGCAATGTTTAGTATTGTCCTGCCTTTGGTTCCTGCGCACAGCCCCTAAGTCAACCTAGTGTTTTCCGTATCTCCATTTGGTGTTAGTGCAAGATTCATCAAGATGCAGCACCAGGAACCCTTAAACAGTTGCACAGCATTTCAGCTCATCTTCCTGCATGGGGGTTTGTTTACATTCTTCAAGATCTCATTTCAATTCCTTTGTGACTAAAACCATTGTGCATTGTAGAGGGCATCTATTTATATTCTGCCTGTGAAAGGAAGTGAGCTGTAAATGCTTAGCTCTCTTTGATGTATGTAGCCTCTGGTTAGCTTTGTCACTGTTCGTGACTCAGCATGGAAATATGATGAAATTCCAGCTGTAAACAATAAAGATGTCCACTGGGGGATGGAGGAAGAAACATACATACATATTCTTACATGTTGGGAGACAGGAGGAGCTATGGCTAAGAAGCAGATATGCAGGAACAAGTCAAATGAGCAGTCATTGGAACAGGAAGAAAGAAGGAGAAGCTTCTGTCCATATGGCATTCTGAGGAGTGAAGTCACCCAGTTTGATTTGTATTTCTATCTCCTAGCTCTCAGAAAACACACATTCAATATTTTAAGCCTCCTAGATTTGTAACTTGTTGCAAAGTACACATAAAACTACTGCATTCAAATGATGAATATATATGCTCAATAAAGAGGGAGCAACAATATCCAAAACCCATTTGCACTTTGCATTTTTGCAAACCTTTATAAATATTATCTGAATTAAAAGCACCCCTTAGTCCAATTACCAGTAGATGTTACAAAGTAAATGGGTTTAACAGAATTCAAGAGCCAAGGGGTTGGCAATTATGTAGTCAGGTAGATGGCAGGAGGTAGTTAAATACGTATTACTTTCTCCATTTTTTCTCAAAACATATAGACCCTATGGAGAGAAATTTTCCTTGGGCACCTATTAATCAGATCCTATAAGTCAGTAAGTCAGTCAGTGCTCTAAAAAGGTGTAGAGCCATCAATTAAATACCAAAAGTTATTAAAAGATGTGAGAAATGTACTTTAAATGTGTTAATCTAGTCACTCTTTTAGCAAATATTATTGATTCTCCCACTGTGTAAAAGACATATTTAGTACAGAAATCACAGTTTCTGCATTGATAAAGCATCAGGCTTCCCTGTGTGTGGAAGATAAAGTATACACAACTTTAGAACCACATTAGGTAATATAGCAGAAAGTAGTATGGAAAGTAACATTGACAATGGATCAGTGGATGTTTGCTGTGGATGGAAGGAGTATGTGATGATTGGAAAGAGCTACAATTTGAGAAGATGATAAACCATCTAGGCAATACAGACACTAAATGCCTAATCTGAAAATACACATCAAGAGAAGAACTGGTTAAATTTTAAAATTGATGACGGTCCAACCACAGGGCACAGTAGCAGCATGGAAGCAGAATGCACAGATAGGCAAGTGAAACTCTGCGGTGGCTTGGAATCTGGAGGTGGAGTAAAAGTAGAGTTGCAGCCTTTACTCCTCCCAGCTCTGTTTCCACGATGGTTCCTGACTCAATCCAGATTCCCCAGTGTTTCCAAATGGGTAAGTTCACTGTTGTCAATGGATGCCAAGGACTCTGTGACTACAAATGACACTGGAAGTCAAGCACTGCCGTTAAGGTTCACTTTGTGAACTGACTTGAAATTTCAAATTCTATGTTTTGTATGCAGAACCTCTTACATAAATATTGTGTAGGTGTTCTCAAATATATTTGAATTTTCCATTGCAACTATTTATACTTGTTGGAAGTGAGGAGGCATTTGTATTTTTTACACACATGGTATCATTCATATCTTGGACAAGATTCAAGCAAAAAATACTTGATGAAAACTCCGCAGAGATGCCATTCAACAGCTACTAAAGGTTCAAAGCTGGCATTCAAAATTAGCTTATATGCTCTTGGAAAGAATTAGTATTGAAATATGGAAAACAGTAATATAAGAATCAAAATGTCTAGACCTGGTTCTGTCCCATTGAAAGGATGGCAAAATTAGAATAATTTCCATTGATTTTATGTTTTTGCATCTCTAAAGGGAAAATAATGCACAAACACCTTTAATGTTCTTTCAGCAGCTAACAGTTTACAAAAATATTATGCGTTCTGCATAAACTCTGAGCTGACTCTTTTCTTTTTTTACTATGCACATCCTATACCTCAACTCTGCTGGTTTTTTTCCCCCGTCTTTATTACAAGGTACTATTACTTTTTGAATGGCTTCTCTGAAATGAATAAAGTCAATTCAAATCACAAGGTTAGCATCTTTAAAATTTTCTTCCCTAGAGTAAATTGAATGCGTGTTTTTTATGCCCCAGACACATTTCCCTTCTCATATTTAGAGAGTCTTTTTCTGTTTTGTGGTTTCTTGAGCATTTTTAAAAAACATTCATTCAAAGTAGGGCTGTCTGGCTTGTCTCGTGTTTCCAAGAATAGACAGTTATTCTGGAAGGCTTTGATTTCATTTGTGGGGATTTCCAAATCTCTTAAGCAAAACTCAATAATGCCTTTTCCTGGGAGAATATTTAGAGTACAGATATAAAGACCAATGTCTTTCATAGAGATTCATTGCTTTCAAATTGTTTTCCATTTGGGAACAGTACCATAAATCTCATAGGTAAATATTCCATCTTGTAGTATACTTTTACTTCTCCTTTGCGTGCACTAAAGACAGCTAATTAATTGTCATGGATTTTATATTAAAGGATGATGATAGAATTCTGAACCTGGTCAGAGCATGTGATCTTAATTTATGATCGACTTAATTTGTTATTTTGAATAGACCATTCATATTTTAACACATTGGTTTAAATGTTCAATTATTTTTCAGTTGGGGAAAATAAAATCTAGTGAATTGGTCTTAAGTGGCTTTTGATGTTCTTACCCAATAAAGGCATTATAACAAAATCATTATATAGCATTCTGTTGGATCTTCATAACACTACATAACTAATATCTTTGCAAACATGAAAAACCCAACGTTTACAAAAGAGATGTGTTCATGGTCACATAACTAGCAAAGTGTAGTGTGGGGGCTTGGATAGTAGAATTCATATATTAATATCTCATTGCTATAAACAGACACTGTCTTCTATCCTCACAAAGAGGGGGTAACATATGAACAGGCAAGAAAGTACTTTAGTGATAATTATGTCTTATGTAGACAAAATAGATGGGAATGGAAAAGATGGAAATAGTGGTGCTGTAGAGGATATCAACTTCAAAATAAATATTAAGGGGAAAACCTGATAAACTTATAGTACTTGGCAGTATCTTCAATTTATAGCAATATCTGCTGCCCCCATGTGGTGTTCTTTGTGACAGTATTCTCCAAGCTAATTTCCTCCCTCAGTCAAAAATATTTCTGTGTTGGAAATTGTCTCTGTAGTTCTGGATGCGTGTTTGAGAAAGAAAGTAGAGAACGCGAAATAATTATGCTTGCTAAGAAGAGCTAGAAAGAAGCCTGTCTATCAACATGTATATACAATTAAGTTATTTGACTATTTAAGCAAAATAAAGAAGGTATTATAAAGGAATCTTGAGAAAACACACAAGAATTGGGAAGAAAATTCAAATGGAAACCTGTAGAAACTCCAGAACAAGGAAACAACACCAGAAGTTACGAAGTCCATTCTTCCCTGCTTCCCTCAACATCAGTGCCCTAACAGACATCACACAAGCAATCAAGAGATAAATGATGGCAACAACTCCATTTCTTGAAAGTTTAGATTGTAGAAATCATCTTTGTGGACAAGAAGCCACACAGCAAAACTGGTGATAATTTTCAACAGACTGTTTGGCTTTCAATATTCTCAAATAATGTTAAAACAATTTCAACATTGAAAACATGCAATTTAGACCTTAAAATTTCTCAAATACAGAAAATTACTCTTCTTAGAGACTAATCATCCATATCAGCTGGTAAAGTTCCTGACCAGTCACAAAAACATGAGAACACACAATAAACACTCTTAGGATCCTATGTTGCTAAGTCATGCTTACCAGTAAATTAGATGTAATAAATGTACTTTTTTAACTTGCTATCCAACTTGCTAAAGGTTTATTGGAACGTTACTTTATTGTAAGACAGAGAACATTTTAAGTCAATTGAGTGAATTAAAAATAATAGTTGCATTAGCATAATGTTTGTCAGAGTGATATTGGTTCCTAATCTATATAGTAATCATATAGGTTACTATGTTAATAGTGAACCAGCATAGCTGCTGATTACCAATAAGGTCATTTGTGGATTTTTTTAACCTGTTGAATCTAAAACCGAGGCATCTAATGTAAGCATTGAGAGTTCTTAAATTCTTGGTATGTCCAAATATTTGATTGAATATTTACACATGACTTACTATTTTGGATTAGTGTTCCTAGAATTGATTAGATTTAGCAACTGAATATATACTATAATTCATTTCTCCAAATGTAAAATTTTGTGGATAACATAAAATATTCTTTTAAAGGTAATCACTGCTTTCAAAATATACAGTCTCTTGTTCTCATTAGGAAATAAATACACATTGGATGACCCTATATAGAATATAACAAAATCATTTTTGCCACACTTATGAAAGAAAAGCTTTTGGTTTGCATATAAAATTGAATTATTGGTATCAGAGAAGTAGCTCCACTCATAACTAAAAGAAATATTCAATAAAATGTAAAGATGATCTATCTGAACAAAAGTAAACTGCAAGAAATTGAATAATAAAACTAAATTTAAATAAATAAGATTTCATACTGATGAATTTATCAATGGATCTATCATTATTTGAGGAATATTTAGTGATTCTAACTATGAGAAGAAAGGATAAAAAATTAAGGAGAAAGAACCCAAAATGTCAATGCTGATAGGTAGAGAAAAACTAGTGGTTTTTGCAGATATAACATAATTAAAAGACAAATCTAATATCCATAGGAGACCTCAACCTATGCAGGATAAATTAGAAAAAATATATAGAAACATTAGTTTGTGATCTATGAATGTATTGAATGACAAAGAATACAAATAGCTCTTGGTCACCAATCCAAAAGAAATAAATAAAAATAAATAAAAATTTAAAAAAAGACTTAATAGAAGATTTTCAGCCTTATCCAGGCTTAAATCTGGTTTTGATTCAACACCATACATGTGTTAATTAACATGGACAATCAATAATCCCTGCCTGACTGTAGAAATGAGGGTTGTATTCACATGATAATTTTATGTGTCTTATGATTATGATTATATAATTAATCATTATATAATGACATTAGATTGAATAACTTATCTTTGGAGAATAAATATAATAAGGTCATGCTTTGTAGCTCAAACACAAAATGAAATAAAAGAAATTTCAGAGTACTTCAGATTTCAGAGACTCCATTTGAGCACATGCATATGTGGATACACGCATAGTCTCTCTCTGTCTCTCTCTGTTTGTCTTTCCCTCCTCTCTCTCTCTCTCTCTCTCTCTCTCTCTCTCTCTCTCTCTCCCCCTCCCTCTCTTTCTCTCTCTCTCTCTCTCCCCCTCCCTCTCTCTCTCTCTCTCTCTCTCTCACACACACACACACACACACACACACACACATACACACACACACACACACACACACACACACACACACTTAATTCTAGAAGGAATTATAGGAAAATAGTTCAGAAGTAGTGTTGGGAAAGGTAATGGACAAGAAAATTTCAAAACTTAAGACATAAATTAATATACAAATTAAGAAGCTAGTAAACCACAAAGTGAATGAAAGTAAAAACATCAAATAAAAACCAAACAAAAATAATTGTAGACAGTATTTTTTAACATAAATTCAAGAAGTATATTCTGATCATGGTTTCTTATCTTCTATAGTCTACCATATTCTCCCTACTTTACCAACCTCCAACTCCATGCCTTATTTCTCTGTTGGTTTAGAAAACAAACATATAACCAGAAAATATGATTCACAAGGAAAAAAACAGTGAGGTTAAAAAAATTGCTTACTTTCTCTAATATTTACCTTTCTCTACCCTTTGCTTTTTAAGACCAAAACCCTTTGGCTTCTGGCAATTAACTCCTCCTGCTCAGCAGCAGAAAAAAACATGAAAGATATTGATTACTCTGTCTCTTTGTTCTTTTCTCACTCATTAGAGGTCATCAACTCCTTGTGAGCCAGAGGAAAAGAAAAAGAAAGTCACATAGGCAGAAAGAAAATCTTTTCCATAGGCACCTCTCAGACATGCATACACTGATACACATACACACTCTGGTCAGACAGCCACCTGCCTTATCAACTCCACAAGTGCTCATGATACTTACATACACACACCTACAGTTACAGATGCATATATATGTTTAGTGAATGGAGCAAAAGTTCCTATGAGCAAGTTCCAATGAATAAACACCAGTGCAGAAAAAAACTCACTCATTCTGGATGAAAAAAAAAAAAAAACCTTCAACCTCTATTGCTCAGAGAAAGTGTCTACCTTTTCTTTGCTGATAATAAGAAAAAGCCTCGGCCTTCATTGCTAAGAAAGAGTCTGCCTTTTTATTGTTGCAAGTAAGAAACAAACAAACAAACAAACAAACAGCCCTGTCTTTATTGTCATTAGTTCTTATACTTTCTCAAGAGAATAGATCACATAAATTTCCAAGCCTTTTATTTTCTCTTCTTTTCTTTTCTTTTCTTTTCTTTTCTTTTCTTTTCTTTTCTTTTCTCTTCTCTTCTCTTCTCTTCTCTTCTCTTCTCTTCTCTTCTCTTTTCTTTTCTTTTCCTTTTTTTTTTATAAATTAGTAGCAAGTTTAAAACACTAATTCAATTTATAACTGATAAGGAGTTATGGCTGAAATGTTTACATGCTGCTCATTTAGACTAGTACCTAACTAAGCACTCATTATATGTTGAAAGCTCCATAAATTTATCAAAAGTTTAAAACAATAATTCTTACTTCATAAGTTAGCACAGTTTTACCAAGAAACAAACCATCTGCCTTGTATCTCATTAGTATTGAAGTTGTGTTATAGATAAATAAATCAATATTTCATTTTCTGTTTTTGTACCTACAATAAATTGTTCATTTCCAGTTTAGGAACTTTTATTATCAAATAGTGGTCTCACAGCTATCCTAGAAGGAATGTTGTCCTTGATCATAAATTTGTTCCAATCCTGCATTCTCATCCTGGTAAAATTAGACTGTGATTGACGAAGGTTTACAGAGCCCCATTTGCAGCTTGTTAGAGGGATGGAAATTAGTTGTATAAATTTACAAATTCTATGTTTTTATTAGGAATTACAAAATTATCAATTTATCTACACAGCATTGCTACATGAAAGTATATCCTCAAAGATCTGCAGAAAAATTGATCAATAGGGTAGGGTAATGCCAAGGAATCACTAGACTATGTAATAGTAAGAGAAAAAACATACCAATAGCAAGAAGCAATCTCAGGACAAAAATCTCTGAAGTCACTGAAATTCAGAGTTTACCCATTGTAGCTGTGCAAAGTGGTGGTGGGCCATCTCCAGAATACTTATTTGCATGCCTTTAGTCTTTTTGAGATGACCCCTGACTTTTGAGTCTCCATTACTTCCCAACTGTATGATAGACCTTCTCCTTTGATGGTCGTGTAAGACACTGATCTATATGTTTGGCAGAATGTCATCAGGAGTAATTTTGTTGTTGTTACTTTAACATAAAAGTATTTGGTTTTTTTCCTAGATCTGTGCCCTCAACCTCAGGTACTTGGCTACTCTGTCAGTATCAGGCATGTCTCCTATCTCATCAAGTGGGCCTTAAATCTAATCAGATAGGTGTTGGTATACTTCTACTCTGTTTGTGCTTTTATCACACCAGTATATCATATAGGCAGGTAAGTACTGTGTATTGTAGAGTTTGTAGCTATGTTGACAGCTACCTTTCCACTCAGATAATATGCAAAGGATCCAGTATCATGAAGTGTAGTCAGTAGTAGTAAAGGCTCTACTTCACCACCAGGTCAACTTTTCTGTATTCACTAAGATATGTAAGTATTGTCTTCATCAATAGGTTTGTGAAGAACAACCAAAATTCTTGACAATTGCCTGAGTCGTTTGAGATTTTCATTGCATACTTTGGGTCAACAAGTCAATAATGTAATCCATTCCTGGCACTGGAGGTTTCATTTGGTGTTGAGAGAAAACAAGTTGCACCATTGTCTTCCACATAATTTGGTGCCTACAATTTAAATTTTATTTATAGAGCTTAAAAAGCTTCTTCAATAGTAGGTTTCCATATATCCCTGCAAACAGACCTTATTGATAGTTGTCCATCTCCTTATTCCCTGCTTTATACCCTTTTCCCTTACCTCTCCATTGAATCTTCCTATTCCAGTCTACCCCTAGTCTTTCCATAGTTACATATTCTATTTCCCTTTCCTTGGGAGATCCGTCCTCCCTCCTTCTCCTTCACTCTGTATTCACCTTCCGATATTATATGGATTGTAGCATGACTGTTGAAGGCTGAAAAGATAACACTCATGTACAGAAGAATTCATACCATATTTTGTTGTTTGGAGAGAGAAGGAGAGAAGGTTACCTTACCCAGGACGATTTTGTTTCTAGGTCCATCTATTTATCTGAAAATTTAACAATTTTATTTTGGGGGTTGAATATTATCGTTTAAATGTACCACATTTTCCCTTCTAATTCATCAGTTGATGGACTTCTATGCAGTTTCTAATTTCAAGCTATTACGAACAGAGCAGTAATGACACAGATGATTAACTGCCTCTGCAGTATAACATAGAATCCTTTGGTCCTTTGGGTATATGCCCAAGAATAGTTCTGTTTTGAGTCAGATCTAATCCCAGCTTTCTGAGGAACCATTACACTGCTTTCCATAATGGCTGTACCATGTTGCACTTCTACCAACAATGGATAAGTCTCCACGTTTCTTCACAACCTTACAGCATGAAAATTTGTTTTATTAATCTGAGCCATTCTGTCTGGTTTAAGATGACATATCAAAGTAGTTATGTTTTACATTTTACTGATGGTTAAGGTTATTGAACAGTAATTTAATTTGTCTCTTTTTTCTGTTTAATTTTTTTATTGGATATTTTCTTTATTTACATTTCAAATGTAATCCCCTTTTCCGGTCCCCCTCCCAAACATCCTATCCCATGCTCCCTCCCCTGCTTCTATGAAGGTGTTCTCCCACCCACCCACCCACCCATTCACTTATGCCTGCTTGTCCTCGAATTCTCCTACAGTGAGGCATTGAACTTTCACATGACCAAGGGCCTCTTCTCCTACTGATGCCTGACAAGGCCATCCTCTGCTATATATGTAGCTGGAGTCATTGGTACCTCCATATGTACTCCTTGGTTGGTGGTTTAGTTGCTGGCAGCTCTGGGAGTTCTGATTGGTTGATATTATTGTTCTTCCTATGGGGAATGAGCACAGGGTCCCTAATGGGGCCCACTGTAGAGGAGATGAGAAAGGACTGAAGGAGCTGAAGGGGTTTGAAACTTTAATTGTTCTTTAATGGATTCATTTGTGTTTAGTCTTTTGAGAAATTTTGAGTTCTGTCCCCCATTTTCAATTGGGTTATATCTTTTCTAGATGTCCTGATTTAATTTTTTAAACTTTACTTATTAATCTTGAATCATATGTGTAATTGGTAAAGCACTTTTGTCATTTTGTATCCTCTTACTTTGTCCGAACTGTGGTGTCCTGTGCCATATAAAATCTTTTAAATTTGTGAAGTTAATATTAATTGTTCCTAGTGTCTGTACAATTGGTTTGAGAAAATCTTGTTTTCTGAGCCAATGAGATCAAGGCTATATATCATTTTCTCTTATGGACTTATGCTGAGGTCTTTCGTCTTGGGATGAGTTTTCTGTAGGGTGATAAGTAAGGTTCTCTTTGCACTTCAAACATGTAGTTGTCAAGTTTGAACAGCGTAACTTGTTAGAAATGCTTTCTATTCTTCCTATGTGTATTTTTTTTTTTTTTTTTTGCTTTTTGGTTAAAAATAAGCCCATAAGTGTGTGGACTATATCCTGGTCTTCAGTTGGATTTGGCCAATTGTCTCATTTTATGCATAGACACATTGAAAAGGACAAATAATACACCACAAAAACTTTATTTTCTCTTCATAGACCTTGCTGGAGCCTTAGAAAAATTATAAAACGTCATTTTTATACTTTATATTAATAAGGATATATAACACCACTTCTGTGTAAATAGAAATTAAATTAAAAATAAATCAATCTAAGTCTCCAAGTGAAATGCTAAAATGGTCAAACTCATCAATTATAAATGGAAGATTATGTGGTACTTATGATAAGCATTCTTTAAATACAAGGACATGAATCAGTCAGATGCTATAGTAAGAAAAGTGATACACTGATAATCGTCTAATCAAAGAATTATGCCTGTGGCAATGTGAAACATTCAATAGAAATTTAAATTCTTAAGGATTTTAAGGGAAAAATAATATCACTAGCATTTAAGGATGGCATTATCTATTATCTAAATAATATGACATTACCAATAGCCATACTCTTAAAAGTATGTTGATCAATTGATACAATGTCCATGTTAAAAAAGTAAAATGCAGTTCTATGAAAAAGCAAGAAAAATATGATTGAATTTCATCATTTACAGAAAGTATACAATATCATCAAGGTAAAAATGGGGAGCATATAAAATGGGTGAAGGTTGCAATAAGCACAATCTAAAATAAAAATTAAAACTTTATAAATAATTAACAACACACAGAATGTAAGGATCAAACTTTTATAGATGGGTAAAAATAAATTTAAAAACTCATTAAAATTGCTGTTTATGATAACTAGTTGAAACTGTCAAATATTTAGAAATAAGACTAGCAAAACTATAATATTTCCATATGAAAAAAAATGATAATTTTCAACATATACTAAACAAGTACTACTGAATAAAACACATTTTGGGTTTTAATATTGTCAATGTATTAGTTTTTAAAAATTAGTTTATGGATTTACTTTTAACATATTTAAAACAGCAATGGCTATGTGGAAACATTCTAGGATATTAATGCAAAGATTCTTTTATTCATATGGAAGACCTAGAGTAGTTAGGGGGTGGTGGGAAAGAATAAGCTATGGGGCTTCCATGCCTTATGTGCTATATAATGAGACAAGCATATCAGCATTTGTGAACACAACATAATGCTGTTTTCAGAAAGGACTCAGATTTTGGAATAGAAATCAGAATTTAAAATCATACCCGCATTCTTCCACTTTTTGGATTTTTCTGACAATTAATTTTATGCAAAAATGGAGTCACTATTTTGTAGGTTAATGATACTGTGTCAAGTGTCCCTATGAAGGGAAATATATACTTAGCCTAGCCTCATCTCACAGCATAAAGTAAGGTAAACTCCTCTCAGGCTATACATTGAAATATAAAAGTTATAAGTGATGTGGTGGTTTGTAGATGCTTGGCCCAGGGAGTGGAACTATTAGAAGGTGTGGCCCTGTTGGAGTAGATGTTTCACTGAGGGTGTGGGCTTTAAGACCTTCATCCTAGCTGCCTGGAAGCCAGTCTTCCACTAGTAGCCTTCAGATGAAGATGTAGAACTCTCATCGCTGCTTGTGCCATGCCTGCCTTGATGGTGCCATGCTCTCACCTTCATGATACTGGACTGAACCTCTAGACTTGTAAGCCAGCTCCCCTTAAATGTTGTCCTTTATAACACTTGCCTTGGTCATGGTGTCTGTTCACAGCAATAAAATTTAACTAAAGCAAGTGATAAATATTTAAAGTCACACTAAGATAATTATTGTCACAATCTTAGCATAGGTGAATTTCTAAAATAGAATATAAAAGCACTAGTTAATAAAGCATAATGAAGAAAAAGCCATCTGCTTACAATTAGGGACATCTATTAACAGATGTAAAATATAATGAATAAAAAGTGTTAAAATGATGACATTGTCTCCTATGCTTCATTTTTTAAGTTAACTTTAATGTCTTCTAATTAATACAAAAATATATTTCCTAGTTCCATTTATGAAGACAGTAGCCCTAGACTTTCTTTGACTATTAAAATGTTATCAAAATTGACAACATGTCAGTTTTGATACTAGACACAAGGAACATCATATACTTCTTTTTCTTTTTTCGATACTATTTCAGTCTGGGTACTTAGAAGAATACTGTCTTCCTATTTATCTCATCCAAGAAGACTGCTAGTTATGTCTAGTAAAGCTGAAACCAAGATACATTCAGAAAGTAAGCAAGTTAAATCCTATGTAAGTACTTGATCCTCAGGCTGATTCATAGGTATGCATGTGAGAAAAAAGCATTGTTAACTCACTTAATTTTGGAGTATTTTATTGTACAACTGTATAGTTGCATCCATATTTAGCTTATATAGAAATATATGACTGTCATGTAGTTGTAACAAAAGTTTGACTTTGAATATTTAGTTATGGTTCGAGACTGTAAAGGAATCATACAATGAGCTTGGAAAACTATTCAGAAAAATGTTACAGAAAACAGGATAAATACAAACCTCTATTGTACAGAGGCAAGTCTGTTGGTGATGAGACTGTGAGTATATGATCTATTGTACAGAGGCAAGTGTGTTGGTGACTCATCTGTGAGTACACGATGGTAGTTTACTGGAGGAACTTATGGTCTTCTTAAAGGAGGATTTTCAGCAGGACATAAAACTGTAAAGTAATTGTGTCTCTCATAGCTAGATTCCTCAAGAAACAGGCATGTCATCAGAAAGCAAGCAGATGTATATAAACAAAAAGAAGAGAGTTGATGGACTCTCTAGACTCTAGAGTTGCCAGAACTTGTTAAAATTGGAAATAAACTTTTTGTTATGAGAAAATAAGGCTTTAAAATTGTATTACAACACAATGACATAAGTATAAAACATCCCTACTGAGAAAGAACGTAGGGATGACAAAGTCATGACTATCACATTCTCAGTTAAGAGTTCCAGAGAAGGCAGACACCTATATATTCTCTAAACTAAAAATTTAGAGGTGTTTTAAAGGCTCGAGGTAAGTTTAAAGTTAAAGATATGTTTGGTTAATAGCTCTCTGTGTGTGCTAGTTTGACATAGAGTCAACTGAAGAGTAACACATATAAAACTTTCAAAATAACTATATTGGATTTTTTCAAAAAGTGTTAGTTTAGGCTGAAAAATAAAACATACAATTGATAGGATACTTGGACTCTTAAAAGCTACAAACAAGGGGTAGCTTCATTCTCAGTCTTCTGTAAAAGATATATGATATTTATTTAGATAAGTAAAAAATTGTTGGGAAAAACAAAATCTCACCGAAAGAATTGGGGAATGTAAATGGAGTGCATCAATAAAGCCATGTAAACCCATCAAGCAACACACCATCATCTCAGAGATATCCATAGCTAGAAATGTATGTATAAAGAGGTTTTAGAATTTATACGGAACAAAAATAGTTACAATTGCCTAGTTATCACTGTTTCAAATGGGCTTGTTTATTGTAACTGTTTTGACCCTGTGTGAGATATGTATAGGGTACACTTGTCAGTTTTCTGCCAAGCAGGAAGACAATATAAACCTACCACAGAGCATAGAATTTGAGTCTGTATCAAATAAAACTTAACAAGTGTCATGGGGAGTAAATGCATTTTGTGTGTGAGAAGAATATAATTACCAAGACAACAACAGCTTTCTCTGTCATTCCTAGTGTTTCTCCATGTCTGTATTATATGATTGTGTAATTTGTTCTACATAAAATGGGGTATTTATAAATGATCGGCTTTGATATGATTAATTTTAAAATGAAATATAAATAATCATTACAACATTCCTATTCTTATTCAATGCTAGCAATACAGAGTATGTGGCCACTTACTTCCTCTGTCCTACATGGTAAGCCACGTGCATGTCTCTCTCTCTCTCTCTCTCTCTTTCTCTCTCTCTCTCTCTCTCTCTCTCTCTCTCTCACATACACACACACACACACACACACACACACACACACACACACACACACAAACACAATTTAAAAACTAAAATAAAAAATCAGAAAATTGAAGATTCAGGATTTTGGCATTTTCTACTTAAACTATATGTAGAATAAAATTATTATAGGGAGGTTAACAAACTAAGATAATTTATTTTTCTTTCATATACAACCTCCTGTTCTGTTTTATAAATACACTCTTACATTATGTTTTTAGGTTAATTAGAGAGGTGACATGTTCTTTAGGAAGCAAAACAAAGAAACTTAATTTAAATAAATATAGGTTATATGACTTAAAATTTAAAAATAAGTAGGTTTATAGTTTTAGAATAAAATGAGGAAATAAAAGAAAAATGTTTCAAAGAACAACTATGTTAGGAATGACAGAAGCTTTCCAAAGACAACTTGCATTAACTGATGTTAAGGTAGCTTGTTATGGTTATAATCTTTAGTAATGACCAGCCTTAGCTGTATCAGCTACATGTAACAAGTTGGTTGTTGTTTTGTTTTAGTTTTAGTTTTTATTTTGTTTTGTTTACTTTTTGAGACAGGATCTCAATTCATGGCCATGTCTAACCAAGCATTCTCTACGTAGATCAATCCGGCTTTGAACTCATGGAAATCTGCCTGCCTCTGGCTCCTATGGGATGGTATGAAGTTCTTATTCTACATACCTAGCAATAGCACACGTTTTTTGAGTAGGTCAATAAACAATGTGAAGAAATTAGGCATAAAATATTCTTAATCAACTTCAAATTCATATGTTTTCAATTTTAATAAAACCCTAAACATTCTAGGTAGTTTGTGGAGAAGGTGAGACAGATTTCAGGTTTTCCAGGCTGTTCTATTTCTTACTATGTTACTGTGACTGCCTTTGAACTCCTGATGAACCACCACACCCAGCTTCTAGTCAGCTTTTATACATGGTTCGGAACTTTGCTTCAGAATGCTAACTAGTCTCAGTGTTGACTGCTAAATAGAAGAATCTAATCAACACAAAGTATTTAGAGAAATAATGCAAATTTTATGACACAAAACTCTTAAAAACTAACATTTCTTCATTTATTAATAACTACAAAACCTCAGTAGCAAGTGATTGGAAATCTCCATTTCTTCATAAGCATCAATTTTACCAGAGGCTTATCAATTTACTAGAAAATTTTAAAAACAGAATTTAATTCTTCCTTATGCATACAAAATCAGTATGGGGTTTTTCAATGAGTGGACACTGCACGATCTTTTGATACAGAAACATATTTCTGTTTCTACTTTGCTATACCACAGTAATATTCTATCAGTGGGATTCTAGTCAAAAAAAATCTATGGCTAGAATCCATGATGATCTGACTGCATCTCTATTCCATTTATAAACATTTAAAAACAGTTGATTTTTCAAAAAAGCAGACTGTGTATTATCTTTTTTTAAAAAATCAAGTTAAAGAGTTTGAAGAGACAACCCAATAAAATACATTGCTCATAAGCACAAGGGCCTTGATTTGATAGGCCTACCCCAGAACCCACAAAAAGAAAACTGGAAATATTGCCCCATCTCAGTGGTTGAGAGGAACTGGGAAGATTCCTGAGATTCTCTGAACAATCCACGTGGTTTACCTGGTAAGTTCAAGGTCAATGAGCCTTTCTATGAAAAATAATAATAATAATAATAATAATAATAATAATAATAATAATAATATAACAACAACAACAATAAATACCAATAATGGTGGTGGTTATGAGGGTAGTGGTGGTGGAAGCGGTGATGTTGGTGGTAGTATCAATAGTAGCAGTAGACAACTTCTGTCTGAGAACAACACTCAAGTTTTTTCTCTGACCTCCACATTCTCAAGCCCAGGAACACAAAAGCACTTGTAAACACATATACAAACACACATGAGAACACATATACACACTTGTGTACTTAGACATAAAAAGCAAGTTTATTATTTTTGATATTTCACATAAATAATGCTTATTGAGCGTGGAATTTTGTGGAAAGATGAGAATTATCTTTCTACTTCTCTTATGGTGTGAGATAACTGGGTAAATTATGTTGACGACATTAAAAGTTGTCTATATATGTCTTTCTAGAGAGTTGGATTGGTTCATAGCTTATTTAAAAAACTTAGAAAAGCATAGAATGAAAATCATAAATCAATTTAGAAATTATCCAATACAATACACTCCTTTTTTTTTCAAAACATTAGTTGTGATTCAAGGATGTCATATTTGATCTGTTCCTGACTACTCCTCGGTATCTGCATCACACATTCTTTTAGAATATATTAAAGCATAGTCACTACAAGGAAAATGCTCTCAGACTTTTCTAAGATCAAAAACTATCTTTTATTTTTCTTTTTAATTAAAAAAGCAAAATATAAATAATTTTTCTGTTAGGTGTGACTACATCAGTTTTTTAAAATTTATTTACTTTTATTCTTTAATCCTTTTTGACAGTCTACACTTCATCCTTTCCTGTCTGCCCCTTATTGCTCCCATCCAATACCTCCTACACCTGTCTCCTATTGGTTGTTCCTAGCCCCCCAGCCCACCAGGCCTCCCCATTTTGGGGGCCTCAAGTATCTCCAGGGTTAGGTGCATGTCTCTCACTGAGTTCAGACCAGGCAATCCTCTACTGTATATGTGTCAGGGGCCTCATATTAGCTGGTGTATGCTGCCTGGTTGGGGTCCATGTCAGTTAAGACTGCTGGTCTTCCCATGGAGCTGCCCTACTCCTTAGCTTCTTCCAGCTTTTCCTCAATTCAACCACAGAGGTCCCAGGCTTTCATCTATTGTTTCAGAGCTAGTTTCTGCATCTGACTCTTTCAGCTGCTTGTTGGGCCTCTCAGAGGGCAGCCATGCTAAGATCATTTGTAGAAAGAGCTTTGAGAAAACATCTTTTCTACTCAGTTATTATGAGACTTTTGGGGAAATTTCAATCTGATGTCATTTGTACATCAAATTTTTCTTTATGGTATTTCTTCTTCAGAACCTGGTTGTTTGTAGAAGAGGGCTTTATCTGAGCTTCTATGTGCTTCTACTTCAAAGGAACAGGTTGGAGATGCATCTGCTGGGAGACCACTATGAATCCAGAATAACTTCATGACTTGAAATACCTCCTTGCAAGATTTCATAGCACTGAAATGTGCTATGTATGTACAATATGTAAAATATAATTGCCAACGACACACAGCTCCAAACCCTATTCGCCTGTTCTTCTTAACTGAAAAGTGAAAAGAGGCTTATGAAGAAAAGGTTTTTGTCTTGC
Organism: Rhabdomys pumilio; assembly: GCA_030674055.1. NCBI lineage: Eukaryota > Metazoa > Chordata > Mammalia > Rodentia > Muridae > Rhabdomys > Rhabdomys pumilio. The sequence continues at coordinate 162,580,859 of JANHMN010000002.1, read as the reverse complement.
TACAACTTTTACACTCTGTTTATTTTGCTAACTTTATTCTCCATCTTGCTTGACTTTAATAAGATTTGCAAGGCTTCTGTGTGACTATGTAAACAGCAAATTGTCCTACCACAATTCCATTTGAAAAGTTCAAAGACAAAGGCCATATCTGTGCTTGATGTAAATGAAACATTTTCATTTCTAGTTGGTTACTTATCTATTCATCAGGCTGGTGTAGCATTCAAGAGCCTTTAAATGTAACTGGTGTGACTGCATGCTTCCAGAGACTGAACGAATGCAATTGACTTCCTTTAACCAGATTGCATCTGCATGCTAGGATTTGCTGAAGGATCTTGAGTTTGAGGCTTGCCTTGGCTACATTAATTTTTTTGACATGAACTTATTGGAGGGACTGAGTATGACAGTATTTAAAGAAAATATACATATTTGAGTTCATAAATACCTATCAAAAATCCAAACAAATGTCATATTTGGTTAGATGGAGCAGGTGAGAAGTAGTTTAGCTAAGTTAATGTTTAGTTAGTTAGGAACTCCCTTATTAAAAACTACACCTGGTAAAATAAATAAAATTTCTGGTGACTTGCTGAGAGAATTACAGGCCAATAAAAAGAAAGAAGTATGAGCATTCAAATATGTTTCCTGGTATTAAAATAATTGTTCACCATTGAAAAACAAATCAAAGTAAGTTAGATAACACTTTGTTCTCTAAACTTTCTAAGAAATTTAATATATAATGAAGATGACACCAAACATGGGGGTTCAGTATATGTAGAGAGGAAATCAATATAGTAACTGATATTAAAATTTTATATAGGCCCCTGGAAGCTCTGCCAACTTCAGCATTCACTGAATATGAAAATGGCAGCAAAGGTAATAGTCTTTGAGGCATAAGATATAAAGATATCATCCCACAAAAAAGACTGGAGATTGGGTATGCAGAAAATAAAACACAAGCTTACAGATGAGTCTATATCCACCCTCAAATGGTGACCAAAGTCCAATGACTGCTTGAGTCTGGTGTTTGAAATGAGCCCAGACAATACACCAAGTTCCCATCTAAAAATAATATAATGTCAACTACTACAAATTCAGTCTTATCTTTGTGCAAACCTCAAGAGCAAAATTTCTGAAGAACAATACTTTCATCCAAGATCTCTGAACAAGAATATCCTAGTAGAGAATGAACTCAGAATAAAACTACTCAGTCTTTTAAAAGTAGACTTTCACTTTCATTTTTGGAGGCTACTTGAATTTTTAGAATAAGACAAAAGAAGAGACATTTCAAGACACAATAATACAAGGTAGAGCTCATAGTATTTGTGTTCTTGTATGTGAAAACACTAGAGTGTTCTCTTTCTCACCACATTCTCCAAGAACAGTCATGAAGTTCATAAATAGTTAATCAGCATATTGCCATCTGTAAGTCTGGAAGAAATGCCACAAACCCTCAAAAGAAACTAAGCCCTGCCATATGATGAGAAATACCTTTCTAATGATGAATCTCTGATGGCTTTGAAAGTTTTGTTATGGACTTCTAGGCAAAAGCTTTTGTTTGTCCCCAAAGATCATATTAGACATGTATGATTAGAAATTATGTGATTGTAATTATTGTTATGGCTGGCAATAGGAATTAATCAGATAAATAAAAGCTAAGCAAATGTAGTTGTGAACTACAAAAATAACATAAAGGAAAGAACATATATTTCTAGTGTACCATATATACTCTGGTGAGACTATTATTCACCTTACTAAAAAGATAAAAAAAGGAAACATTGGTTTAGCTCATCAAGAAAGAATGTAAATGTGTCTGTGTAAGTAGACATCTAAAGAATGAATATGAGAAATATTCGAGAAGAAACAAGTTCAGTTTCTCTCTCTCTCTCTCTCTCTCTCTCTCTCTCTCTCTCTCCCTCTCTCCCTCTCCCCCTCCCCCCTCGCTCTCTCTCCCTCTCCCCCTCCCCCCTCCTCTCTCTCTCTCTCTCACACACACACACACACACACAAACACACACACACACACACACTCAGAGAGAGAGAGAGAGAGAGAGAGAGAGAGAGAGAGAGAGGGAGAGAGAGAGAGAGAGAGAGACAGACAGACAGACAGACAGACAGTCACAAACTCAGTGCTTAATCCTGCATCTTGAAGAGTTTTCCCTACTGTTTCTTCGACAATTTAAGTTTTAGGTCTCACAATAAGGTTATTTGGAGAAAAGAATAAGAAGGCATCTCATTTCATTATTTTCATGTGAATATTGGGGTGGTTTTTGGCCACATTTTTGAGATTCTGTTTTTTCTCCAAAGCATGTTGTTTCCATTGTTTTCTAGAGGCAATAGCTATATGACTTTTTAATCTGTCTTCCATTCCTTGTGTTTGTTTCTGTGCCAGCATTGTACTGTTTGGATTACTGTTCCTTTTAGTATAACTTGAAACTTGGTATGAAGAACTTGTTGCATTACTCATTAATCTAATCTTTTAAAGGATATTATTATTAATTATTATTATTTTCCATTTGGTCCCTTTGTTCTTCATTGTGAATTTTAAAATGGTTTTATCCATCTCTGTTCTGAAGAACAGGAGTGGATTTTTTATGGTGATCTCATTCAAATGGTCTTATGATTTTTTCTCCTGAATTTATTTATGTGATATACTATTTACTTATGTGTGCTCTGGTTAATTTTTGTCACCTTCACACAAACCTAGATATAACTGGGAATAAATCTGAACTGCAGAATTTTCTTCATTGGATTGTTTTATAGATGAGTCTGTAGAGGAATTTTCTTGACTGATAGCCAGTGTCAAGTAGACCAGTCAACTGATAGTGGTTTCACCCCTTTGCAAATGGTTCTGGGTTGTAAAATAAAGTAAGCTGAGGAAGCTGCGAAGGATATGTCAGCCAACAATATAGTCTTTCACATTAGTTCCTGCCTATAGGTTCCTGCCTTGAGCTCCTTTCCTGACTTCCTACAGTGATAAATTCTGACCTCAGAGTTAAAATGAAATTAACCCTTTCTTCCCAAAAGATGTTTTGGTCATGGTGTTCATCACAGCAGGGGAAACCTAATTAAGACAGTACATGTTGAAGCATCCTTGCATTTCTGAAATAAAGTCAATTGATCATAAAAATATCATTTTAATGATGTTTTTATAGTGTTTGCAAATATCTTATCGAATATATTAGTTTCTATGTTTATCAGGAGGCTTGCTCTATAAATTTTTGTTTTGTGTATTTTGATATTTGATTTTTGCATCAGAGAAATATTAATTTCATGAAGCGAGTTGGATAATATCCTTTTCTTTGCTATTTTATACAATACTTCATAAAACATTGTTCTCACTTCTTCCTTAATGATATAGATCCAGAAGAAATCCCTATGAGATGAGTCTTTTTTGAGATTAATATAATTTTAACATTTCTCTTTTACTTCCCTCAGCAAACCTTTTCATAGAACCATTCTTGTTCCAAGAATGTAAGTTTTTCTTATTTATTAATTGTTGTGACATCCATATACGTATATATACATGTATTTTTTAAAAATATGACTTGCTCAATCTGTATTGAGCAAATGGCTGGCCTGCTATTTGGTATAAGATAGGCAATTAATGTGCTCTTTCCTGGGAAGACTATTTCCCCAACTCTCAGCATGCTGCTTGCTGTAGACCTTTCCAATGTTTGTCTTACCTGAAATTAACTTTGACAGGCTTAGAAAAATCATGTAGTTTTTGTAAGTTTTTCTAATTTGTTGACATATAGAACTTTTTGATTTATTTATGTTATTTTATGTTATGAGTATTTTCCCTCAACGTATATATCTATGTGTGCCACATATATGTCTGGTGCCTGCTGAGATTACAAGAATATGTCAGACCCCTTGGAACTATAGATGACTGTGATCCACCATGTTTGTTTAATAAATTGAACCCATGTCCACTGAATTAGCAGCAAGGATTTCATATTTGTAACCACTAAGCAGTCTCCCCAGGATTAAAATATAAAATGTTAAGGAATTCCCTAATCAATCTGTGAGTTTCATTCTTATCTGTATTTATGTTTTCTTTTCTTCTCTAATTTTTGTTAGTTTTGTTGAAGCCAATATTTACATGAAAAAAATTAAGTTATTACAAGTTATTATATTATTTATACTCAAATTGAGACTATAAATAACTTCTAAGCCTGTGAGCAAGGCACATGTAACCAAGCTTAACTAATTCCAAGTTCATGACATAGAAGCTAAAAATAATGGTAACTATGCAAAATGCCTATGTCCAAAATAATTTTTTTTTGCAGAAGTGAGTCCTGTGAAAATGGAGGGTCCTCAGGTCTAATGCAAGGCTTTTAATGTTCAAAAATTTTTATAGAGTCCCATGGGGCTTCCTATATTAACCATTTCAGTTTAGAAAAAGTTGTGCTTGTAGTATCCCTTCAGCATTATCTTCTTTAGTGCCATGTGGTCCTGATCAATGCTCTTCTGTTCTATGTATTTGCAAAATCTCTACAGCTTATTTGTACTTGTAGAGCCTCTCTCCATGTCTATCAAAACTCAAGCATCCTCTTACATCAGCCAATAATATTACCAAAGCAGTTGCCATCCACAGCACCTTCATATAGAGCCTAGTTTTTAAATTATTATCTCTATGAAAAGAGATGACCACTTTGGGACACAGCTACAACATGCCAAACTTATAAAAGTCAAATGCTTCTGAGCCAAACCTATCAAACATCAGACATAAAGCTAGCTCTTAAACATATCTAACAATTGCATGAATCCCAGCACTGACTAAGTGTGGTAAAAACCACACAGGGTATCCAGTAGGGCAACCTTCTTGGAAATATAAAATAAATGAGAAATGGTTTGATTTGAGATAAACTTTGAATTGAGAATCAACAGTATGTGATGACAGATCAGAGAGAGAATACAACATAAAGGATTTTGAGAATACATCCATGTTGTAGACCTGTGCCCTGAAGGCAATGTCACTTAATGGAGACAAGATTGGTTAAAGAGTTAGATTTTTCAGAATGAGGAAACCCAAATGTTTAGTCTGGTAGTTGTTAACTTTAAATGTCTGTTTGTAAGTGTCACTTGTATTTTCTCTGATGATGGGATGATATGACTGCTCTAACCAAGCTGTACGAATATATTGCTTGGGCTGAGCTCAGAGTGTTTTCTTCTCTCTTCTAACTATTCCTAGGCCTAGGTCTGGAAGCTTCTAGCCTGTATACATCTAATTTCCAAGCTGACTGATTCAATCCTGATTCTCTCAGTTTCTGACTGTATTGCTCTGGTTGGCCTCATACTAACTTTGGCAGTATTTTCTAGTTTTCTAGCTCCTCTCATTCTCTGGTGTTCTCTGTCTTCACCTCTGTTTAGTTTTTCTCTCTGAAACTTGCCTTTCTGAAAACTCTCTTTGTAAAACTGCCATACACACTCACCATAGCTTTCTCTTTCTCACTGCTCTTCAGTACCCTCTCTTTCCTGTGCTGTTCTCATGTGAGTTGAGAGTATCATGTATACATGAGTTGAGACTCATGTATTAGTCAGGGTTCTCTAGATTCACAGAACTTATGAAATGTCTCTATATACTGAGGAAATTTATTGTGATGGTTTAAAGTCTATAGTCCAATTAACCCAACAATAGGTATCTGTGGATGTTAAGTGCAAGATTCTTATCGTTGCTCAGTCTCATGAGGATAGTTGTGGCAGCTGGTCTTCTGTAGAAGTAGGTTCTAACAAATGTTCTGGCAAGTAAATGCAAGCAGGCTAAGAGAAATGAATCTTCCATTTTCCAATGTCTTTATGTAGGTCTCTACCAGAAGGTGTGGCTGAGATTAAAGGTACCTATATCTGGAACTTGCTTTGTCCTCGGGTGACATTGAACTCAGAAATCTTGCCTCAGTCTGCTGAGATTACAGGCCTGCACTACCTTGCTTGGCCTAAGCTTTTCATGGCCACTATTGATCAAGATCTCCATGCCAAGATCCAGGTCAGAAAGTGGGTCTTCCAGACTCAAGATCTGGATAACAGGTGTGCCCTCCAATTCTGGATTGTAGTTCATTCCAGATATAGTCAAGTTGACAACCAGGAATAGGCATTACAACTCATCCAATCAAATCTTTCTCTCATTCTTTTTGTTTGCCCCTCAATTAGACATTATTGTCAGCCATGTCTGATTCCTTCTACAAACTAAACTTACTTTCATTGTTGAGGATTAACTGTAATCCTGGGAGTATCTGCTTTCTGGCTAGATCATATATACCTAGAAGGTCTTTCAATGTAATCTCTTGCCAGCAGTCGTGTTATTGAATTAAATTTTTCTACCTTGGTTAAGCAAAGAACTTAGGAAATTCAGAATAAAGATGTGACAATCATCAGCATTAGAAATCTCCAAAGATGTTACTATATAAAGATATTAGACTTGATGTCTATAAATGATTAGCATTGAATGTAGTTGTAGACAGTGTCTACATAACTAGTACTGGGACACAGTGTTCTTATATTTAATTTTTTTAAAAAAATTCTTATATAAAAACTGCACATGTATAGAGTATGGTAGGCTATAATACTTCTGTATGATGTATAATTATCAGATTAGCATATATGTCATGTTAGGCACTTCAGAGAGGAACTGTTTTTGTGAATTTTAAAATACAAAATTCTCTCAAATTTCTATTTTAAAATATCCAATTAATTGTTGCTAGCCATAATTACTTTATTTTGAATAAACGCTTTTTTTAAACCACTGACAAGAATAAATATTAATACATTTAAAAATTAAGGATCTTGTGAAAACAAAGGTTCTGCAGGTATAGTGTGAAGCTGAGGCTCAGGATTTTGTCAATGGTCTTGGTGATGCTGGTTCACGAATCTTACCTCGAGTCTGCAGGCATTTATAAGTACTCATGAGGTAGAGAGATAAAATCAGCAGTGAAGACATTGAAAGACAAAGGTAAGAAAGTGAGGAAAAAGCTTTAATTTTTAATATAGTAAAGTATCTTTATATATTTACATTATAAATTTCTGTTAAAACACTCAAATTGCTGGATTGTAGATTCTATTCCTTAAATGTTTTAGAATAATTTTACATTTGAATTCACAGGAGAGAATAATTATACTTTTTTATTTCTTTCATCTTCATCAGATTTGGTAAGGTTTTATAATGAATATTTAATGTATTAAAACTCTTAATGTTTTCTGTACTCAAGGAGAGTTTAAGCTGTCTTAAATAAAGCTTTCAAACTCAAAGAGACTTCAATGCAACCATCTGTTTCCAGTGACTTTTTAAAATGTAAAATCTTTTTTAGGTAAGTGTTGGTAATTTATGCTTTTTCTAGGAAAACAGAAATTCTTTGATAACTTTCAAGTACATTTCTATAGCCTTTCATGTACTATTATTCTCTTATGATCCCATCATATATAATTTTTACCTTCATTATTCTCAAGCAAATTTTATTTTTGTTGCTCTTAGTAATACTTGATGAATAATCCCTTAAGGATAATAATTCCATCAAAAATCTTTTGTATTCATTTAATCTTAATTTTAAATGGTATAATTAATTCCTTTTTATTCCTTTGCTTTGTATGATTAGTATGTTTTCATTTATCAATTGGTGACAAATGTGTTGTTTTTTAAATCATAATAGCCATTATTATCAGAAAGCCTACACAAAAATTGTGGTCTAATTTCTGAAGATTTATAAATTTTGTTTTGGAATGTTTGTAATTTTTACCCAAATTTCATTTCATGCTTTAATTTAGTTTTAAAATATTTCTTGATTTAAGTAATATTACATACATCTTTACAAGTTACAAGCAGTTGAGCTTCTAAAAAGCTTTTAGTTATTTCTGTTGGAGTGTAATTAGACTTTATGACTTTTGAAATCTTTATTGCTTCCTTGTTTGAGTTTTTTCTTGTGTCTGACAATATATCTAAATTTTCTGAATATGTGAGACACATGTTTAAACATCTTTGGAAAGATAATGAGGTATAATAATGGAGTCACTTGGTTATCTGAGTTTCTTTTTGTTTACATGAATTTACCTAATTCTGAAGTTACTTTATTGAAAATTTCTTTCTATAGTTTTAATCAAAATCCTGGCAGTGTAATATAGCTTATAACATGAGTTTACATGCAATTGGAATTCATTAGGAAATACCCTCCACTCCCAGAAAACAAAACAAAATAAAACAAAAAAATAACAAAAAACAAAACACAACAAAAAACCTTCAGGGAATGCCCTTATCTTTGCCAGAAGAGAACAAGGAAGGAGCTGGCCCTTACCCGCAGTCCAGTTGTTTTCTGTAATTGTAATCCATAGCTACCCAACACAGCTGTTTCTGATAAAAAAAAAACAAAAACCACTCTTTCTATAACATCTAACAGACATTCCACAGCCATATATGCCTATTTAATATTACCAATGTGGTTGGAATAACTATTATAAATTTCATTTCTCTTAAATTCATTTTTCCTTAAGTTTAAACAGTAATATGCTATGTATGACTGCATTACACAATGAAACAAGGATAACTATTTAATTATAAACTTACTGTTTAATGCAATGTTCAGAGTGTGCATTAATTTTCTGTGCCATCTTGATAAACAGTCACCAAATGTGTAGACAATAATTTTGTTGAAGCTAGAAATTGAAATCTCAGTATTCTCAGAGCTCTCTGAGGTAGAGGAGCTATTCTCAGCTTCTTTCAGCGACCAGCAGCTTGACTTTCACATGAGTCCTGAACAACTGGTGCAGGGCTATCCCAAAACCTATTGCCTGTATGTGGGTTATGTTCTTCTAGCTGGGCTGGGCATCCTTGTCTGGCCTCGGTGGGAGAGGAAGTGTCTAGTAGAGACTTGAAGTGTCAGGGTAGGAACTATACCCAGGGGCTTGATCTTTAATCCACAGCATCTACAGTGTTTCCATATGAATGGCCTGGATGGACTAAACTCATTTTAGTTTGTTTGTTTTTTTGTTTTGTTTTGGTTGGTTGGTTTTTACTAAATAGATCTTTAAATAGAAGAGACCTACTGGCTATGGAAGTCAGTGCTCATTTTCTTAAAAAAAAAAAGTGATAATTATATTGAAGCAATGACAGAAAAGAGATTTAAAAAAAAACAGCCTCTCATTTCCAAGCACATTTGAATAATTGTTCTGACATATAAGATCTTTGTACATTCCACAAATAAGTTATTACAGCCATGGTATATTTTTGAGACACTGTCTCACTCTGATTCTTAAAGCTTGCTGATTGGTTAACTATGTGGTCAAGGACAATGAACTTTAGGCTCCACCTGTCTTATGTTTCTCTAGTCACCCAAAGCTGGGTTCCTGGAATATGCTACTATGCCTGGCATTTTACTTGGGAATCCTAACTCAGATATCTTGTTTAAAGAACAGCCTTAACAACTTCTCCCTGTCCTCGATTCGATTCCCAAGGTAAATTAAAGTGAAAAAAAAAATATTTGACTGGAGGATAGATTCCAAAATCAAAGCCTTTCAATGACACACTCTCTGTATTTTTCTAACATTTGATGATTCCACTCATCTTGACATTACTTGTCTTTCAGCTCAGTCCCTGCTTCAATATTAAGCACAAATTTCTTCCACTCTTTTTTCCTCAAATCTTTATTTTCTTAAGGAAGCAAATCATAGATTTAGTGTCTTTTCTAGTCTATCACGAGCTCATTTTGACTTGACATTACCAGCAAATATTCAAGTTCTAAATAATGTCATAGTCACAGGGCCATTGATTAGTACTTCACCAAACCAATTTGAGGATATGCTTAATCTACATTAAGCACGAGCCAAAAATTTAAGATCGGGATTTAGTTCCTGTGATTGAGAGTGTTTTGAGGTCTGAAGGGAGTCCTAAGATTCTGTTCACCTTCCTCAATTTCACATAAAACTTAAACTCTTTGTGGCCATTGATCCCTCTTCAAATAACATCCTGGCTTGAAATCATTTTCCATGGAAAAGAGCCACCTGTTGCTTCCACTCTCTGCATCATGAAGATAAACACACACTTTTTAAAAACCCACATTGTTAGAGAAACTAATTGTAAGGCAGGATGCAAGGGATTCTGCAGTGGGCTCTTTGCAATAGCAAGGCTATTTCAGTTTCCCGGAGATGCTCTGCACAGAGAGAAGAGCTGCATGTGCTCATTAAGATAAGTGCCACATTTAATTATAGGCTCGGAAATACCAGTTCCAGGACATTCTGCGTTGGAGCAAACCATAGTTCCCATACCTTTTAATACAAATATAGATCTGAAATCAGAGTCAAGATAATGCCATTTTGATGAAAACTCCTCTAAGTTCTCCCCTCTACTTAGTCTGTTTTCATTTCCTGAGTGAGATTAGTATTGGTAATAACTGAGAAAGGAAAACCAGGGACTTACAGCATTTCTATTTGTCAACATGTGTGTACTGAGCAGGAGATAAGTGCCAGCTTATCTGGTTGATTAGGACACAGCAGTAAAACACACAAAGACAAAAGAAGTCCCACTTTAGAAGTCAGTTTTTGTGAAAGATGGTGGATACTGCTCTAATGTCATTCTTCTACATTTAGACATCCAGTTTTCCCAAGAAAAGAAAAATAAGCCATAAATATGAGAGTGATCGGAAATAGGAGAAATTAGAGGGAGAAAAGGGCAGGGGAGAAATTATGTAATTCCATTTTAATTTCATAAAATATGTTCAAAACAACCTAAAAATTACTAATAACAGAAAAAATGATGAACAGAATAAAAGCATACGAGGGTCTGCAGCTCTGTGATGTTTGTCATCTACTGAAATCTCCACTGACCTTCTGTATTTTGAATGCTATTCTTTATAGAAAATTGAATCTTTACAGTAATCAAAACATATAATTATTAAAATACTTGTATTTTTAGAAATAGGCATTGTGTGTGTTTACCTCAAAATATCTCTGTTATAACGAAAGTGCCAACTGGCTATCAAGATCTTTTCCTATTATTTTCTGTCAAGTTTCAGTGAAATTTGCCCTTTCATTTAGCTTACAAATTTTTCTTCTAATCCATCAAACCCTTATTTAAAGTATTAAAAGTGGATGATTTATATAGGTATGGGATGATTTCTGTGTATTCTGTCAATTTATATGCAAGAATGAAAAAATAGGAACAATAGGGACAGACTAGTAAGTGTCTAGTGCAAAGTGATACTACAAACTTCTAGTTCATTGGAGTCTCCCAATGTTATTCCTGCACCTCAGTTTTATTTTTAGCTATTCATGTGTATATTTGATATGTGTATCAGCCTGTTCTTGTGCCAATGCAGGAATACACACATATGTTACAGCATACATATGGAGGACAGAGGAAAACCTGAAGTGTCAGCCTGCAACTTCTCCTCTTTGCAGTTTGCAGCTATGCATGACAGGTAGCCTTCAAACCTATAAGGGTTCTCCAAGTTGTGCTGATTGGCTCCCTCTCTGCAGAGGACTTGGATTATAGCCATGCACCACTACATTGATGTCATACATCTTGTAGGGTTATGAACTAAAATCCTCAAGCTTACACACCAATCATATTACACACAGAGGCATCTTTCAAGCCCAGAAACTCAAATAAACATGTCTACTAGTATTCAAGATTCTCTACTACAAGGATATGTCATGGTTTACAGTAGGACTGTACTAAGAACAATTGAATGTGATCCTTTTCAGCTGCCAAGAGTACATTTTTAACTGAATTCATTCATTTAGTTGGTGCAACAAACCTACATCTATTAATTTAAGATGTTAACCTCTGTGGCTTCAACATTTGTGCTTGCTAGAAAATTTATATTATAATTTAATATTTATTATGATAGTATTAAGTTAGAGTTGTTATAAAGTAATTAAGTAATGTGAATGAAACTCCAATGAAAAAGATTATCTACTTCATAAAATAGGTAAAAGAACATGAAGAGACTCTTTCTTTTTCTTGAATGTTCCATAGGAAGACCTAAGGTTTATTCTTACTGGAGAATGCAGCAACAAGGTACTATTTGGAAGTAGAAGGCAACATTTACTGTCAAACATCTCCAATTTTGACCTTGTATTTTTCTCATAATTGTATGAAACAGATCTATATGTTTTATAATCCAGTCTTAGACAATTTTAAAATATATTTTATTACCTGTTTTTTATTATTTATAATATAATTATATAACCCCTTCCCTTTCCTCTATCTAAACATTCCTGTATACATTTCTTTGCTCGTTTTCAAATATATCACCTATTTTCATTATTACATACATATATTATATACAGACATATTCATAAATACAACCTAATCAGTTTTATTACATCCCTTTCTCTCCCTCTCTTTCTCTCTCTCTCTCTCACACACAAACACACACCCCAGTATAATATTTTGGAAGTTTTCCTAGAGAACTCTGACAAAAACTCAAAAAAGGGATTCTCCTGTTTGTTATTAGAGGTTTTGGTAACTGGTCTTTGACTCTGGGAGTAAGCATTAACATAGATAGGATATTTTCCTTAAAGTACAGGTATGTGTGTGTATGCGTGTGTGTGCGTGTGTGTGTGTGTGTGTGTGTGTGTGTGTGTGTGTGTTTATGTATGTATGTGTTCAATGATGATCATTTGGTATTGGATATTAATCAATGTACTCTTTCTTGGAAAAGATGAAATATCCCATTCTCAAAATTCTTTAGTTGTCTGTAGTACTTTGTGTAGGGTAGCAGCCTCCAGAGGCTCCCCATTAGACTTAATCATGTCTACTGTTCTTGTCTGGGTCCTGATTTGGAGGCTGTGTTGGTGAAACTTTACAAGTTTAACTTCCTCGAAGACCCTGTCCCCCCACAAATTCCCTGAGCCTCTGGCTCTTAGAATCTTTCCACCCTCTCTTCTGCAATGTACTCTGAGCCTCGGTACCAGAATTGTATTGTACCTGTGTCAGTTTGGACTAGGCTCCAGAACTCTGCATTTGATTGTGTGGTTTTCTGTAATCATCTGTCTGTCACAGAGATTAGTTTCCTTAAAGAGAGGTGAGGAAGACACTTATCAGTGGTTATAAGAACAAAAATTTGGAATGCAGTTAGGAATTACAATGGTTAAGTAAAGTGATAGTTTTAAGTTTTCCTTCACAATTCATGCCTTCTCTAGTTCTGGGTAGTTGGTTATGTCTCTAGTAACAGACATGGTTTTTCATCTGTTGAGTTCACTTTAGGTGTAATTAGAGAGCTGTTGATTACCACTAAGTTCTGCATTCCACTATTGAACTCTCAAGATCATTATACTATGCTAATCATTGTTTTGGTTCATGGACATCATAGCTGGGTAGGACTGCTGGTTTTTTCTCTTTGGAAGCTTGCATGGCACCTTCTGGTGCCTTGAAAACTACTCCTCAAGCAAGAGGCCTTTAGGTCACTTCCAGCTCTGGCACTTCTGGGACCTGTGTCTAAGGTATCTGATTACTTCAGGAAATAAGAACTTACTTTCCACATCTGTGGAGCAACCAAGGGCAGGGACCATAGCCTATAATGTTATGGTAGTGTGCTAGACAACCCTGACCAACAACTCAAAAGAGGGATTTTTCTGCCTCATGTTGGGTTTCTGATAGGTGGTGTTTGGCTTTTGGAATAAGCATTGTCAACCTAGATGGAAATTTTTCATTCCAATTTTGTGGTGTGTGTGTGTGTGTGTGTGTGTGTGTGTGTGTGTGTGTGTGTGTGAAGAGAGTTGCATGGGTTATAGGGACTTTTGGGATAGATAGTTAATAATATTGTTTATAATTTTTTTAGACATCTGTGTTCTTATTCTACCTTCTCATCCTCTTCCTTGTTGTTTCCACTTCCCTCCCAAATTAGAACCAAAGTTGCTCTTTGCAAGATAGAAGTAAGAACTTTATATAACTGTATTAGTCAGAGTTTCCTTATGAAAATGGACCAACACAAAGTACTATATTACCAAAAAAAGACTTGCCACCATCATATTCATCTCATCATGGACCCATATATCAAAGTGCTTTTCTCCATTAAGTTCAAGCTTAAACTGTTATGCATCACTAAAATTGAAAATAACAATTAACTTTTATTTATGTAAAAATGATATTTGTGAAAGAATCACCTATCAATTTAACTTTATACAGGCCAATGTAATTGGCAATGGAAATAATATGTTAGGAATTCAAATGTTAAAATTAAAGACAATCTATTTTCAGTCTAGTGCACATAGTTGGAAAATGAATGTGAAGACGTTTTTAAACGTGTACAGTCTGTCTAGGGATTTTCTAAAAGGGAAATCATAACATGTACATGCTACTGGATCTATTGATTAAAAGCTCATGTAGGATGCTTATGTAAGCCTGGTGCACATAAGCATCCTACAAGCTGAGACAGTGACTTTGAAAACAATTCTCTATCTTCAGCCTGGTGCACATACTTATAAAATGGCAGATGTCTCTGAAGCATGCAGTCAGAATTGTTGAAGAGAGATCACGTTATGTACATGTCAATATAGTAAACTTGGTGTTCTATATCATTAATAGAATGATCTACAATAATATTTTTAGGTGTGAATGAATGAGTATATTAAGTATAAAGGCGCTGACACTATTCTGCAAAAAATCATCTGGGAAGCCTCAGCTGATGAGGTCATTTGTAGTTCCCAACAGGGAGAGTCCGTTATAGGGCAGAGATTCCAAGTAAAAGAATAAGAAACAACAGATAGAAATAACATCATCCAATAGGGCACTCAAAATATCCATCCTAAACTAAAGAGGGAAATTGAGGCAATCACCTGGAGTTTCCAGTTGGGTTTTCCCTCCATTATTGGTTTCCCACAGCTGAGATTCTAGCTTTTCCTTACCACTTCAGGCTCTTTTAGATCACAGGAAAAACAATAATACTGTAAATGATTCAGCTTCTTGTTGACCGCAACAACAGAGTGTTTTACTCTGAGGCTCTTGGGAATTAGAGCTCATTGGTTTAGAGTACATTTTGAGACAATGTGCTTGAATGTGAGTTGGAGTGGAAGAGCAGCCCTACTTCTAGAGCCTGTTTTTATCAAAGACCTTAAAAAGCACAGGACCTATCACTAATACAGTGCGCGTTTTGCTTGGCATAGTCAAAATCATATTATAGGTTTCTCTGTCCCATATGCCTTTTGAAACAACTGTTTCCTTAGAAAAGCAACTGATGACCAGAAAATCCTGGCTGTAGACCAGGGCCTGAAACTACCTAAATGTAGGGCCTGCTCATGCCTCAGTGTTATCCTTCTTTCTTGTTTTTTTTTTTTTTTTTTTTCTGTAACCCCTGTGCCAGGCTTTGTAGGGCTGTAGCTCGCGCATGGGCGTGGGTCCTGTTGGACTGTGTTGTGGTTCCTGCATGTCTGCCGTAGCTCAGGAAGGCAGAAGCACGAGAATTTGACTGAGTTACCTCTACACAACACTGGGCAGATGCTAGGCTGTCAGAAGCTGTGGGGCTCTGCCCGGGTGTGGGGAGATCTCAGCCTGAAGTCCTGTGAGGGGCAAAGCTCCTGAGTGGGAGTCTTTGGACTGAAGGAGCTGACTGGGAGACCAGTGGTCTCCGCCCTTGGGTTCCCAGACTCTGTTGGGAGCCACAGAAGAACTGAGATAGAGGGCAAAAGGGCTGGACTGGCCCGCAGCTGAGAGGCATGAGGGAGAGAAGTTCTGGCAGCACCCCACAGGGTGAGAGACTCTAGGTTACCAGAACTCGCTTGGCTGGGTCGGCTAGCTTGCTTGAGTTGGTGGCCTTCATGGAGGGAACATAGAGAAATCTTCTTGGTAGGAGATTAGGGGGCAGCTCGGTAGAAGACTCTAGGAAGTCCACAGTTTTAAAAGGTTTATTGTCATGGCGAAAAGGGGATGAAACTGTACACCCATATCCCAGGGTGGTCCTTTGGTTAAATATTGTTTGTAAAAAGGAGGGTCTGGGAAGGAATGCGTAATTGGTTATGCCCTCTGGCCTTTAGGTATCTCATTAATATGGAGATCTCTTGAGGCTTTGAGGCCTGTCCTCATGCCTTCTACCCGTGCTAGGTGGCACAAACCTCTCTTTGGTAGCGGTTGTAGGGGCATTACCCAATGTGACTGAAAGGAGCCTGGAGTCTGGGAGTGTGGCGAAATGTATGCCTTCTCTTGCAGGATGGGTCTCTGGCCATCTCTAGCCAGTGCTCCACCAGAAACCAAGCTACCCTTTCACGGTCACACAAAGCTTACCTTTTTGTCTCTGCCCTTATTCTTCTGGACCATTTCCCTGTCTCATGGCTAGAAAGCCCAATTTGGCCTGTTTACCACCATGGCCATGGCCTGGGATTTTATTTCTAAGGAAGCCAGAGCCTAATTCTGATATACTTGATGCTTTTACATTTCTGTTCCTATACTGTCTTAGTTATGGTTTTACTGCTGTAAGGGTACACTATGACCAAGGCAACTATTATAAAGGACAGCATTTAATTGGGGCTGGCTCACAGTTTCAGAGGTTCAGTCTATTATCATCATGGTGGGAAGTATGCTATCAGGAAGGCAGACTTGGTGCTGGAGGAGCCAAGAGTTCTACATCTTGACCTGAAGGTAGCCAGGATGATATTTTCTTCCACAGGCAGCCAGGAGGCAGGCTGTCAATCACACTGTCCAGACTTCAGCATTTATATGAGACTCCAAAGCCCCACCTCCACAGTGGCACACTTTCTTTAACAAGGCTACACCTCCTAATAGTGCCTCTTCCCTGGCTCAAGCATATTCAAACCAATACATTCCACACCATGGCCCCACAGTTTTATTCAAACTCATGAGTCTATGGGGGGCCTTACCTAGACATAGCAAAAATATATCTAGTCTAGCTTTAAAAGTTCTCATAGTTTATCATAGTCTCAATAATATATAAAAGCCCAAAGTTCAAAGTATCTTCTGAGATTCATACAATCACTTAACTGTAATACTTTAAATAATTAAAACCAAAAAACAGGTCACATACTTCCAACATCACAGGATATATCTTACTATTTTAATTCATCATATAAGGGAAATACTGGACCTAAGCAAGACCAAAAACCATCTAGGCAAATTCCAACTCTGCATCTTAATGTCTGATGTCCATGTCCTTTCAGTTTTGTTGACTGCAACACAATTCTTTCTCTTGGGATGGTTCCACTCCCTATTATCAGTTTTCCTTATCAGGTATCCCACGGTTCTGGCATCTCTAACATCTTGGGGTCTCCAAGGCAACTTCAACTTCCTATCTACTTGTTCTAGTGTCTAGGGTTCACACATAATCTGGGCTACACTATAGGGCTTGGATCATTTCTCCAGCCTCTGTACTACTTCAGCCTCTGGCTGATTCCATTCAATTTTTTGCTGCTGTTCTTGGTGGTCATCCCATAGTGCTTGAATCTCCAATCTAGGGCATTCTGTTGCAACTCAGCTGCTCTTTCACTAATAGCTTCTGATAGGCTCTTGTCATGGTACCAAGCTTCTAGTTTTTTGCATGATCTCTTTAGTCCTGGGCCTTTAATTTCCACTTAGGCTGAACCTTTACCAATTCCTGGCCTTTCACAGTGTTAAAACTCCGCTGTTCTCCATGACCCATTCATGTCTTCAAAACCAGTACAAGCTGGGTGATTCTTACAAATTAGCAAGCTTGGCTGCCAGAACAAGATCTATATCTGGAATATAGTTTCTTTGTGCTCTTAAAAAACACTTCCCAGAAGATTTAGCCTCAGTGATTCTGGTCTCTTCTTAATCACAGCTAATTTCTTAGCTCCGGCTAAACAAGATCAATTGTCCCAATAATGCCTTCTATTGTTGATTCTAAAGCAAGGGGCACATGGTTGGAGCTGCAAAGTTCTGTTTCTTGCTGGAACTGGAACGTGGCCCTCTTTTTCTATTACATCTTCACCAGTTTTCTGTTTTGAATAATTTAACCCACTGCCTAAGCTTGGATGTCCTGGAACTTTCTCTGCAGATTGACTTTTTACTCAGAGATCTAGATGCTTCTGTCTCCTGATGGTTCTACTCCCTATTAGCTGTTCTTGGTTTATAAGCCATATATATATATATATATATATATCACCTCTAATACACCACCATACCTGGACCTATTATTTCCTCTACTTAGAACTTTCTGTGTAACAGGCTGACATTGAACTCAGACATCTGTTTGACTCTATCTCCTGGGATAAAAGGCATTTACAACCATACAACCATGCCTGGAACTAAAATTTTCATGGCTGCTATGCCTCATGATCTGAATCAAAGATGGTCAGTCTCTTTCTACATTGTAGTTCATTCCAAATATAATCAAGTTGACAATGAAGAATAGCTATCACAATCCATCCCTTATCAATTTGATACACTATTACATCTTTTATTTCCAAATAAAAACAAAAAGCATGTCATAATAATACATAACTTGTTATAAGAATCTCTGTTCACCTGTCAACAAATAAACAATAAGCTTAGCTGAGTGGGACCTTGTCCCAAGGTTACCAATCCCTTAATTTCATTTAATATCCTTAGACACAGGATTTAGCTCCATTCTACTTCCTGGTGCCCGTTTAATCTGTGTACCATAAATTTTGTATTTTTCCTTTCTAAACTTGCCATGATTTGTTAAAAAGATCCCCATTAGAGTGAATCACAGGGCAAAGTTTTTTTTTTGTTGTTTTGTTTTGTTTTTGTTTTTTGTTTGTTTTTTTTGTTGTTGTTTTTTTGAGTCTTCCTTTGTCAATGTAATTAATCTGAATCTCTTTACCTGAGCTTTAAGCAGAGTCTTCAAACAAGGGCAGCCACATTCTTCACCAAAATATCACAAGAACATAATAAAATTCTCCTACTCTGAATCCTCTTAAGACAGGCCCCTGCAGTTCAAATCATCTTCAGCACTACTCGCTTCCATGTTTCTACTAGTATGACTCTACTTGAAATATTGCACCACTTTGCTAATCCAAAGTCCCAAAATGCACATTCCTTCAAACAGAAGCATGGTCAAACCTATCACAGCAATACCCTAGTCCCTGGTACCAAATTCTTAGTTTAGGATTTATTACTGGGAAGAGACACCATGATCAAGGCAACTATTATACAGGAAAATATTTGTTTGTGGCTGGCTTACATTTTCAAAGGTTCAGTCTATTATCATCATGGCAGGAAGCATGGCATCTGGCAGTCAGATTTAATGTTAGAGGAGCCAAGAGTTCTAAATCTTGATCTGAAGGCAGCCAGGAGGAGACTACTTTCCACGGGCAACCAGAGGATACTCTGGATCACACTGTCCAGACATGAGCAACCCTAAATCCCTACCTTCACAGTGGCACACTTTCTCAAAACCACACCTCCTCCAAGGCCAAACCTCCTCACAGTGCCACTCCCCAAAGGCCAAGTGTATTCAAACCACCACAAACACACTCTTCACTTCCAGACAGCCATCATGAGCCATGGATTTTTGAGACAGGAGGGATACTAAGGAATTCACAAAGCACGGTGTATTCCTAGATACTTCTTTAACATTTTGAAAATCTCTAAAGAAATAGTTCACTTCCTACTGTCTTCATTTTACCTCAAATCTGGCCAAAACATAATTTAGCAAAAATGCTATTCAAATACTTAAAAAAGCTTCTCTTAAAAATATTACGTGCCTCCAGAGTACAGTTCTTAAAATGACTATTAACTTAGTAACTTTAATAATCTAGAAATTTTAACTGTATGATTAGAATTTTCTTTAATGACCACAAAGACATTCCAGTTTCACGAGATTGTCAATTTTGGGTGACTCTCATTGTTTTTTCTCCAGTCTCTAAAAGCTACTGATATAAGTTCCAATATCAACACTGAAGATCAATAATAAATGATATCATGTTCTCTCTTCTAGAATGGTTGCAGTACTGTGAATACAATGACTATAAGGCAGATCTGGGATTATGTAACATTTTTATCACATGAGATGCCCTAATTTGTGAAGCCCGGCTTTCAATTCCTACCTTAGTAGATATAGAATGTAAAATAAAAATACATGAACTTTATGATTACTTTTAATTTTTCTAAGAAGATTTAACATTGAGAAAAATGAAGAGTTTAAGTGTAACTGATTCATGTCTTTGATGATACTTGTGTTTCAGTTTTCTTCTAAAGTAAGACTCCAAATAAATCAGCCCATTCTTTGTTTGCTGTGGCAGTTGTTTCATGGGGACTGATGGAGGCATGTCAGAAATACAAGGGAGCTATCAGACTCCCTCTCTAGAGTAGATTGTCCTTTAATCAAATAATAAATAGAGGAAAGCAGTCTCTCATAGGGACTGGAGATCAGTGTTCTCATAGCACATATGTATGGTAGTTTTTGTTTTTGTTTTTCTTTTTGTTTTTGTTTTGGCAGAAAGGCAGTCTTTGGGAATGAAAGATTCCATCTACAGGTTAGTTCCATGTAGTGTCAAAGTGATAGATACAAGGAGAGGTTGGTGTGTTGATCTTCTGTCAGAATAGTCTAAGATCTTAACAGTCCACAGATGTGATCAAGTCAACTTTCCTGTCCAGAGTTTCATCACCTAACTTGAGGCATTTAAGGTCCTTATCCTTCAGCGATAACTGAAAGTAATAATGTTAAAAACATTCTCAATCAATGGTTATATTTGTAAATAGTACTATTAATATTAAAATACAAGTTATGCAGTATTTAAAAGAAAGTTTATAATGGAATCATTTCCCTATTATTTTAATCCAATATTTTTTTTCATGAATATTTGTGTTTCCCAGGTGAACAGAAAAAAGTAAAAAAGACCCATGTTTCCACATTGCATCTTTCAGGGACCCCTAAGTTGCAGTTAGATAGTAATACGCAAAGGAAAGAGTTGTTATTCCCTGCTCTGTGGAAAGCTCCCTCTGGGCCTGGAGAGCAGCCCCTGGGATCAGCAGAGTCAGTGTACTTGGCTGCTCCTAACAGCAGTACGACTTACACTTGGTTTCCTTTGCTTTTAATGAGAGGAAACTCCTTTCCAATTTGAACAAAATTCTCCACGGATCCTGGCTGCAGTGCAGTGACAGCCAGACCTCACTCCAATTACAAAGAAGAAGCCAGTACCCAGAGAATTATCTGAGGGCTTGCAAGGTTAGATTGACATTGAAATGTAGATTGGTCCTTGGCCTCATTTTTCTCTACTTAAAAAAAAATCCTATACCTCTTGAGGCTGGAGTTGTTGGGAAGAGGGAATTTTTTCCTTCATAATTTCTCAACTGAGATACCAGTACCAGCATGAGAGAGACCACAACGAATCCTCACATCAATCTTTTTTCTCAACTCTGAACTGATATTGTTCATAAAAACTTTTGAACTTAACTCAAAAAATTGTAAAAGAAAATGCAAATTCATATTATTGTATTGGATGCCTGGTTGATAAAGTGAGCTTTCTTATTTATGTACTAAAAGTCAATTGAAATAAAATAGGAATTCAATATGGGGGGTAATGCTTGTTCCTGGAAAAGACTTAGCCAATCTCAAGTCAATCCTAAACACATAGGCAGAAGCAAGACTCAGTAGGCTTGGCAGATTATACATGGAACATGGAACAATAATAAGGATTAAGTCAGTAATTTGAAAAGGGGGAGGGTGTATGGGAAGATTGTGGGGGAGAAGAAGGGATGGGTTTAATAACAATACAGTTCATATGCCTTAAACTCTCAGAAAAGAAAAAATTGAACGGATTAAGCTAAACATAAGTACTGCCATCTTAAGCCAGCCACTTGCTAAGATTTGAATGTCATGTAAGGTCAAGTCAAAGATACAGATTGTTCCCTCCATTCCTTCCTTCCTTCCTTCCTTCCTTCCTTCCTTCCTTCCTCCCTCCCTCCCTCCCTCCCTCCCTCCCTCCCTTCCTTCCTTCCTTCCTTCCTTCCTTCCTTCCTTCCTTCCTTCCTTCCATTTTTTCTGCCTTCCTTCCTCTCTCCCTTCTTCTCTTTCCTTCTTTCTTTCTTTCTTTCTTTCTTTCTCTTTCTTTCTTTCTTTCTTTCTTCCTTCCTTCCTTCCTTCCTTCCTTCCTTCCTTCCTTCCTTCCTCCCTTTCTCTCTCTTTTTCTTTCTTTCTTTCTTTCTTTCTTTCTTTCTTTCTTTCTTTCTTTTTCCCATTGATTGCTTTTGATTCCAACTTCAAAACCCATGACTAAGAATCACCTCATTAAAAAGCCAGTCTGATATTGTTCCCTCTTATGTGATTTTAGATGGCCCATCTACTTGTGTAATGTTAATTTACACACTATGCTCTCGGTTTTCAGGCTTTAAACCTACTCATCCAGAATAGTCTGTTTGCAGTGTCCCTGATCAGTTTGTTGTTAAAATCAATAAAGTTGCTCTGATTTACAATACCTGTCGTGTCCCAGTTGTTGGATTATCATCAGACCCCACAACAAAAATCAATTTCAAAAATGTAGGTTGCTAGAGTACGTTAAAGGAGATAAAGTGTGAGGCATTGTGAATGAGAAGGAGGTTTGAGGACATACTCAATAGGACGTCAAAATGAGAACTAATTTAAGGTTGTATAAAATGTATTAAGGCAACTTGGATATTGGCTATCTTGAAATTATAAAAATAAAGATGTACTTTATATATGGTATTGCTTCTACTCAGTTCATTGTTGGAGTGTTTGTGCTACACAGTTGAGGTATTATGGGAAAAAGCTACAAAAATAGAGAACTTTATCTGAGAACCAGATTTCCACTTACTATTGGCATCCATACAAATTATATTTGGAAAATGATGACATGAGTGATGAAATCCTCAAAGACAGAACAGATCTCAGACCTCTTATGAATGAAGAAGTTTTTTTTCATGGAAAAAATATCCTTAAAGTATAGCATTGTAAGATATGGTTCTTAACATATTCAATATATACATGCATTTGCAAAGTTAATAATTTATGAGTTCCTGTAGCATATTGAACCTTCATTACCTTCCAACCTCTGTAAAAAGCTGTTTATCACTTCCAGGAACCCTAATAGTATCAGTAAGTGGTACAAGCCTAATAGTAAGGGCTTGTACCACTTACTGATAAGAAAATCACGTCAACAATGATTAAACACTACAACCAGTATCCTTCTCAGGACTGTATTTTGTTTTGAGTTTTAGCTTCTGTTTTGTAGATTTCTGAATAATAATACTGAAATTTAGGTGATGAGTCAATCTGAAATTGTGTGGCATATGGTAAGTACTTTAAAATAACTTGCTTAATATGAGCTTTTTTGGTTTTGTTTTTTGTTTTTTGTTTTTTGTTTTGTCAAGACAGGATATCTCTGTGCAGCTCTGACTGTCCTGGAACTCACTCCATAGACCAGGCTGGCCTCGAACTCAGAGATCCACCTGCCTCTGCCTCCCAAGTGCTGGGATTAAAGGAATGCGCCACCACTGCCCAGCTCATGAGTTCTTAACATTATAAAAGTAACAATAGGCTATCTTAAAATATCACTAAGCAATAAACCTAATTGCTATAAACAAACATTTATAATAGGGTAGGTTTTTAAGGAGATGTGTTATTTTGCATGTCATGTGAAAATCAGAGCATGAGAGACAGGCAGTGTAGAGTTCACACACAGCAAGAGGCACAAGATCCTAAACTTCCTCTGCTCCCTTAAAGGTCTGCAGATCATGTAGACACAAGGTGTCTGATAGAATTTCAAGCCAGAAGTTTTGATATTAGCTGTTAGGAAGAAATGGGAGAAAATTACAAGTATGATAGCTCAAATGTTCCAATTATGCTTTCAAAAGATTCCAGCTGAATATTACATTTCTCTAATGAAAGTTTTATTAAAGACCACTAGGTGTGATGCTAGCAATTAAGAAAGGTTGGATGGTTATTTTACTGTTAACATGCAGTTACTTCTGCCCAAGCTTAAAAGACTCAACTTCAAAGCAAGTGGCTAATCTCTGAAATCACTGTGAATTTTGTTCAAAATATATAGACTACCTTAAAAACGGAAAGCGTAATTGTCAGCCATGAGTTGGGTATACACCTTTCAAAATGAAGACATTTTAATACCTGGGGAATCATAAAGATATTGCTACACATTTCTTTCAGATCTCATGTATTATATGAGATATCCATATTTACCAAGTATATTTTGGAGGCATTTCAATAGTGAGTTCATGATAATCCCAACTGTACAAACAATTGTTTTAATACAGAAAAGAAAGCATTAGAAGAGGAACCAATGTATTTATTATTAGCCAGTCTAGATATTGAACTCAAAAAATAGTTTATGGAAGCCGATGAAATGACTCAGCAGATAGCAGGGTATGTGATGGAAGCACACCTGATAACTGGAATTCCATCCACAGAACCCATGTGATGAGAAAAAGGATGTACTTCAAGGTTGCCTTCTGATCTCTTCTTGTGCAACACTGCACATGTGCACGTCTGCACACATGGCATTAATAAATATCACCTTTAAAAAGAAATTGTTTTGTGACTTATATGCGATCAGGTTCTTGTGGGTGCTGCAAAAAGGAAAAACAAACTCTGTGGATTAAGTCAGGAGAAATGAAGCTGATCGTGGAGGAGCATGTCTGCACTCAGCATTTGGAAGGCTGAGGCACCTGAAAGGCAGATTAGGATAGAACAAGACTCAAAATGAGATGTACCCCCAATTGTGAACAATCACATATCCAGAGCCTCGATTCTGAAATCCAAGTATCCAAAATGAACTCAAGTCTAAACAGTCTTCCTTTTTAAAAAATATCCAGACAGTTTCTGCATATGAAATTTCAACATGATTTATATAGTGATTATCACTTAGCATATTAACCCCAAATAATGAAAGCAAAGATGAGTTGCATAAATTGGATCTGTAATCACTGCATTCTGACTTACAAACATATTTAAATAATACACTTTTAGAAAAATATCACAGTTCTGTGTTATAAACCCAGGCACATGCAATCAAGGAGACAATGACATCCCTTGTCTTTCAGGACCCTGCAGGTTTTCTGACTACTGAATTCTGCATAACAAGACCATTTCTTGCCAAAGGAATGTTTTTATTACCCAGTTGTGCAGTTGTGCGTGCTGACTTGTTTGTAAGTACCAGCTTGTTAGATGTTTGCTGAAGAGTTTTCTTTTACATCTGTGGTTTGATATTAAAATGTGTTGCATGAATCAGCCTGGGTGTTGTTAAAGTCACTTTGAGGAGCTTTTAAAACGCTTTATAAGTTTTCTTGATAAAGCATTGTTATTGTAAAACGTCTTCTGGCCTGAGTACAAAACCCAATCATTGAATACACCTTCTCTTCATTGCCAACCAAGTTTTGCTAATGATATATATTTTCTTTGACAGTTACTCAACCTGAATTTTGGTAGTACATATTGTCTCCACAATCTTGGAATCAAATATCTTGACTGGTTGGCAAGAATACTTACTGCTGTTTCTATTATCTTCGGAATATGAAGGTAAAGCAAACAAACCAAATCACAATTCTATGAATTATGGCATTCTTTCACACGTGTACTCAATAGTATAGAAGTGAGAAGTATTCCACTTTGCCATCCAACAAAAAGGTTTTGCTGAATGATTATTCTGACCTAAGCTTTCTTCTGGAATCAAAGACATCATTCAGGTTGTCAGCTCTGTATCTTTAAACCTCTAATGATTTCTTTAGTGGATCATGTACACCACAGGGGTCTGTGTATCTACCTTTCCTTACTCCCACTGCACATCAGCACGCCAATCCCACTGCTAATACTCTATCTTAGTATGCCTGTATTTCTAAATCTTTGGATTTCTGCCCACAGATTACATGCATAATGTTAAGCTCCACTAGCAATCCTAGCCTAAAGGTGCCTTGTCAAGTCATACCCCTCACACATTTTCAATTCTTTACAGTTTAAGTAGATAGCATGGACATATCTTAAAGTAGAAGCAAATGTAATATCTATTTTGACCTTAGTTAAGGACTAAAGAATTACTCATATTTCTGAAAGAGTATGAAAACTAAGAGAGTGTTAGAAGATAGTATGACAGGGGAATACACAAATTCCAGATGTTTGCCTCAGGCTTCTTTCCCTTTCAAGGGTCTGGGAGAACACAAAACACAAGAAACTTCAGCAAATAAATTCTATTTCACATGTTGTTTTTTGAGTCCTACAAATTAATGACAATCTCTAGTGAGTCAGATTAGACTAAACAAATGTGCCTGGGGACTAAGTCCAAACAAGACTCCAGACAATCATCAGAAGACAGCTACAGCAGACAGAAGTAAAAATCCACTTTTTAAGGTTTATTTTTAATTATGGATATGTACAAATGTCTGTATGTTTGTATGGGCTCATGTATGCTGAAACCTGTGGAGCCAGAAGAGTATGAGATCCTCAGGAGCTGGACCTACAGGTAATTGTTGATATGTTTATAAAAAGAGAAAGAGAATATGTTCTCCATGTGTGGTGAGGAATTGGAGAAGGGGATGTCTCAGTGGCCCATGCTGAGGCATTCCTCTCTCATGAGGGACTAGCCACATGACAATATAGTATAGGATAGAATTTATTCAGGCCATGGGAGGGGAGGGTATTAAGAAGGTAGTAGAGGTAGAGAAAGAGAGAGAGAGAGAGAGAGAGAGAGAGAGAGAGAGAGAGAGGAGTGTGGGGAGCTGACAGAAGGCAGCTATCATCCTTGTACCCATCTTGAGCCATATACCCTGACAAGAGACTTGCTTACAATAGCCTACAACAGCTGAGCACACTCTGATAACATCTTGTTTTAGATACCCAGGATTTTCCCTTGGGTGTGTGAGACTTAAAGGTGTGATTTAGAGATAAGACCTAAGGGTGTGACTTAGAAGTGAGACATATAAAAGGCGAGAGGCAGACAGAAGAGAGGGCATTAGACAGTAGGCACTTGAGACTAGAGACAGGCAACTTAGATTAGACACTTGTATTTAGAGTAGACAATTGAGACTTGAGGCAGGCAACTTAGAACTAGGATTAGAACTTGAGACTTGGTGCCGAAGCTCAGTACCTGAGACTAGGGACTAGGAACTGGAGACTAGGAACTCAAGACTTGGGACTTGGACTAAGAAGAGAAATTGAAGAATAAATGGGATTGAATCACACTCTGTCTGGTCTCCATTCCTCGAGTCCGTCCTCACTCTATCTCTTGCTGAACCCTGACCTGGAGCAACTTGGGACAGTGTGGGCTCTACAGTTTAGTCCCCAAAACTTTTGGCAGTGCAGGTTCCAACATTGATAGAGCTGTCCCCAATATTTTGGCCCCCAAATGTGGGATAGTGTGGTTCTTGACATTTTGGCCCCCAAACGTGGGGCATCTCGGGCCACAACAGAAGAAAAGAGAAGAGAAGAGAAGAGAAGAGAAGAGAAGAGAAGAGAAGAGAAGAGAAGAGAAGAGAAGTAGTATAGGCTGACCATGACCAAGTGGTGAGAAGGGAAAAGGAATGGGGATGGGGAGAGAGGAAGGGAGAAGCAAGAGGCAAAAGAGTAGGAGATCAAGAGGGCAAGAGTGCAAGTGAGAGTAAGAGGTCAAGAGAGGGAGGAGGGCAGACCGTTTTATCATGGGCCAGACCTACCTGGCTGTTGCCAGGTAACTCTGGGGATGGAGTTTAGACAGAATGCTAGCAGTTGTGAACTCTCTGATGTGAGTACGGAAAACCAAACAAAGGAAGTGCAGCGAGCCCTTAACAGCTGAGCCATCTCTCCAGTTCAAGAAATCTACTTATGTTTGCTAACACTGTTTGCAGCCCATTGATGCTTATCTTTACGTAACCATAATCCAATCCATATTATGTAGTGTCTTTGATCACAATAGCATTTCATAGACAGACAAGCATAAGTAATAGCTTAGCAATGTTGACTTGGGCTATATACACAGCTTTCTCTGAGAAAAGCACCTACAGACCTGTTCACAGCCTGCCTAGGTACCACACCCATGCCAAGCTACAAACCCACTTTAAACAATGGGAATAAGTTATTCCAGTTAGCTGAGCCTTGATTTGCCCTATTGTTATTTAAGCAGACCTTCAGACATAATTTGGGAACTATAGGCAAAGAGCCAATATGCCCTACACTTGTTTTGTTGCATGATCAATGAGTGAACTTTTAGGGAAAATCTTCTGTTTATCATTTTATGCCCATGCATAATCAGGTATGGATGTGATTAAAATCTGATGTATTATGGGAAAAGATATGAACAATGAACCAAGGCCTACTTAATCTAAGGTTGTCAGTTACTATGGAAAACCATTTTTTTGTACATAGTAACCAAACTCTTTTTTCTCTTGAACCCTAAATAATAGTTCAAGCCCATGAAAATTTTCCCTCATCTGCTCTGTTATCAGTCTTGACAGTGTATATTTTTCTAATCTGTGTTATTGGTTCAATTTGAATAGTTACCTTGCTGCTA
Source organism: Rhabdomys pumilio (assembly GCA_030674055.1). Taxonomy (NCBI): domain Eukaryota; kingdom Metazoa; phylum Chordata; class Mammalia; order Rodentia; family Muridae; genus Rhabdomys; species Rhabdomys pumilio. The sequence continues at coordinate 162,552,497 of JANHMN010000002.1, read as the reverse complement.
TTCCAAATCTTTATGAGATTTTACTTCTTTCATGAATAAGAGAGCAGAACTTATAAATTCCCAGTCCAGACTTCAAACACTAATAACATTTTTCTCTATGAGAAAGAATGATAACATATGAAGGAGGTGGTGAAAACATATCTTTATTATATGTGTGAATCACAATCAAGTCGCTGTTATGTTAAAACATATATTTAAAGGACAAGTTGTCACAGGACACTCAAAAGAACAAGTTCTCAGCACAAAGGAGATCCATTTGCCCCAGGAAAACAAAAAGCAGAAAATAAGAGGCAAAGACAGAGGATAAAGAAGAAGAAAAAAGGAACAAGAGGAATGGAGGTGGGGGTAGGAATTTGCCTGGGAGAGCAAAGGACTGCCTCTGGATAGAGAGGAGGCAGACACAGTCTGTAGGCAAATGGCAGTTTATCAAGGGAAAGGAGGAGCCATCATGTTAGGATGAGTTGGTTTCTTAATTCGGGTAGCCAAAAGTGGTTTCAATTGTTGGACTTTAATACTTTGACAGCTGGACCATGGTGGGCCTTCTCAGATAGAGAATAAGAAAATAAATTTAAAAAATTAAAAATAAATAAGTAAATAAAATAAAAAAATAAAAAATAAAATAAGAAAATAAACCTTGATGGCTTGCTTTAGGAATGTATTCTAATGGTTTATCAAGGACCTGCCAGAACCATGAATTCACACAATGGTACATACTATGTTACGTAAGTGTGTGCACATTAATATAATAATAACTATACACCCACATGTTATAAAATAGCCTACTTCCATACAGGTAAATTTAATAAAATTGAATTCTGAAATATTTAATCTGATTTTACATTTATAATATGTCATTGTGTTTAACAGATTGGGTGTCTGAACCCAAAACATACAAGTCACATATACATGTTTAAGAAAATGTATTTCTCTAGTATATAAACAAATAATCACAACATTGACATTACTATTTTCGCTACTAAAAGATGTTGGCAGATTTCAGGGCTTTTCCTATATTAGGACGTTTTTTAAATTTTTTTTTATCTTCAACTGAAACTTTATGCTTCGTGCTGTGCATGCCCAAAGGCATTTCTGTATGTCACATTAACCTTTCAAGCATGTGTTCCATGACCTTGAGATAAACATGCCCTCAAATGTGATTGTCATCCTTCCTTCTTAAATTTTGACCTTAAATTGAAGATTTTCAGTAATGTAGTCCTTATCTGAGCTTACTCAGGAATGTATCCATGACAAAAGTAGTTTTTCCTGAATAAATATGCCTCAACTCTGAAGAAAATATTTTTTCTTTGTTTTTGAAGGGCATTGCTTTGTAACTAACTCCAAAACCCTACTTTTTTCTAAAGGTAGTTGTAGAGAAAATATTTTATGTCTATATGGATGTGGCACCTGTCAATAATAAATCTAATGGCCTATGACTTAGCCGGGAAATAGAGGGTAGAGCATCTGGGAGGCAGAAAGAATTCTGGGATAATGCCAGGTGTGAGAGATTCACCTGGGAAGATGTGATGAATGGTACCTGAGCACAAATAACCAGCCACATGGCAGAATGTCAATTAGAATAAATGGGTTAGTTTAAGTTATGATCTAGTCAGAGAAGAGCTTAGCTATTTGGCCAAGGTATTTGTAAATATATTTTGAGTCTGAGTCTTATTTCTGGAAACATGGGGCTGGGAGGGAGAACCAAACCTTGTTACTAAAGGTAATACGCTTTTTTCCACTCCTTTTGTTTCTTGGCTGTGCTCCAGTTTGGCTTTGCACTTACCAAGACAGGAAGCCAAAGAGTTCAGTTACACCTATGATAGCAGAAATATATTTAAACAACAGTTACACAAATGAAGGAACCACTGATTGCATGAGAAACACAGAGCACCAGTCCCACAGGTCTTCCCTGAGAAGGCTCTATTGAAAAAAAAAAGTGGTTCAGAAAGATGCTGGAGAGTAAAAGGTACTTTTGTTAGAGAAAACAAAATGATCAACTTGGAAGAAAGACTGAACAATGTCATGTATTTGTATAGAGCCCATGGTGGATGTCTGCTAAATCTTATGTCTCCATTCCTGTGGTGAGGAAAGCTATAGATGTGCACTATTTATTAGGATGGCAACCCCAAGATTGTCTCTACCAGCTTCATGAGAGGGTATATTATGTCTTCACTGTGATTTGCTGCTTCTCTTAATGCCGGGAACTCACTCCAACACTTTATTTTTTCAAGAAAAAAAATCTAATATTTCTGCCTTAACTAATATTATTGCATTGTGTATTGAGAATATTCTTCAATGAAGCTAAATGATGGATAATGCCCAGCAGGTATGTCCTGTGAGCAGCTAGCACCTGCAGCTAGCCATGCTGTAAAGGAAGCATGTTGAGAAGCTAATTGCTGGGGAGTGAGGAGTGGCCAAGAGGCCCTGAGGCATGAAATAGAACTGTGTTTAGATTCTCTGGGACAGTGGGGATCTCTCATCATTCATGTAGTTTAGTACACTAGAATTTACCCAGCACAGTTTGGTAGTACAAACATTGAACACTGGGAGAGCCAAACAAGCAAAATAGATGAAGACAGCAGTGTTCATTGCAATTCAGAACCACTGTAAAGTCATTCCTGAACATTCCACCATGTGTATCTTCACTATGCACAAGATTATAGTGAATACCTTGCTCAGCCCTACTGTTAAAATAGTGACGTAGGATTTTCTGCATGTTTTAGCAGACTGTGAAATAGCAAGCATATTATTCTGAAGCTTTCTGAAGGTGCTGATCTAATGACATACAATATTGCAGTTGGCATAGCTGCAGTGGCAAATAGGTTTAAAGTTTTACCTTTGGGAGAACTGACAATCAAGCCTAGTATTTCATACATGATTTCAAGAGCTCTTCTTCAGTGTCATATAAAAAGACATAGATTTTAGACAACAACTCATGTAGGGTAGCCTAGCTTCAGACTTCCTATGTTGCTGAGGTGGTAATGTTCTGACCCTACTGCATTTATCTTGAAAATACTGAAAATTCAGGTGTGCACCATCAAGGTTGGCTTTCTGCATTACAGGCAACAGACTATAAGAGCTTCATGCACACACCCTAGGCAAGATTTCGTCAATTGAGCTTCATATCCAGTGTCCTGAGATGTAATTTTTATTTGAGTTTGCATTCATAAGACCACACTGGAGTCTGAGGCAGAGATTCTTATCCCCATTTGTATCCTAATTACCTGCTTTTGCTTTTTCATGCAACTGCCAATAAACTTTTCCAAATATGAGCCAAAGCTAGTCTCATTCTCTCCCATTTAAACAATAAAATTAGTTTCATACAAAATGCCATTTCTAAAACTTTTACATTTAACAAGTACTTACTGATGTCTTAAGATGTTTCCAAATGTTTGCCTTTATAAATAATGCTCCAATAACTTACCTAAGTACAACTCCAGAATAAATTTTTGAAATCTGTTCAAACTAGGGCTAGAGAGATGACTCAGCACTTAAAAGCACATACAATTCAGTTTCCAGAACCCATATCAGATGACTTAAGGTGGCTAGTAACTCCAGTTCCAAATATCTGATGCCCCACTCTGGTCTGTCCCTCACATGACATACATATGTGACTAACTTAGACACAAAATAAACATTTTAAAATATGCATACTTACCATTCCACCTGGGTATCCATCCCATGTGCAGTCACCAAAGGTAGATGCTGATGTGGATGTCAGGAAGTGCATGCTGATAGGAGCCTGATATAGCTGTCTCCTTAGAGATCTGCCAGAGTCTGACATATTCAGAGGCAGATGCCCACAGCTAACCACTGATCTGATCAAACGTTTCCCAATGGAGAAGTTAGAGAGAAGACTGAAGGAGCTGAAAGGTTGATGGCTCCATGAGGGGAGCAACAATACCAACCAACCAGAGCTCCCCAGGGTCTAAACCACAAGCCTGGGAGCACACAGGGAGGGACCCATGACTCCATCTGTATATGTAGGGGAGAATGGCCTTGTCAGGCATAGGTGGGAGAGGAGATCCTTGGTCCCATGAAGGCTGAACACTGAGTGGGGGGGAATTCGAGGGTGGGGAGGTGGGAGTGGGGGGTAGGTGGGGGCACATCCTCATAGAAGCAGGAGAAGGGGGGATGGGATAGGAGGTTCCTGGGTGGTGGAGGAAATGGGGTAAGGGGATAAACTCTGAAGTCTAAATATAATATCCAATTAAAAAAGGAAAAAAATATATACTTACTGCTTTGGTAAAAATCGCCAGATTATCTCCAATTCTTTTTTTTTTCTTCCTTTTTCACTTTTCTTTTACAATTTTATTCCCTCAGTGGTGTTGAGTGTCAGTGTCAACACTGTACATTTCCAGCTCCAATATGGAAAATTGGTAACGTTTCTCCTCCCCCCTTTTTAACATTTATTCAGCCAGAAATCAGAGGATACTTCCATGATTCTTCTAATAAATATAAGAACATTCAAACTCAGTGATAAGAACTTATCCAGATTTTTTTCGTATTAGGACAGATAATCTAAAATAATGACAAATTAAATAGGTCCTCACAGAACAGTTTTCCGACCCGAATTCTGGCAGGAAAAAAATTCAAAGTATTCTCTGAGAATTCTGATAGGGGTTGACTTTTTTGAGGGCAAATCTTAGCTTCAAAATGTAGTGTAATATAACCCAAAGCTCTTTAGTGTTTGTGTGTGTGTGTGTGTATGTGTGTGTGTGTGTGTGTGTGTGTGTGTGTGTGTGTGTGTGTTTATGCATGCAAGCTTTTGGTAAACAGCATTCATGTATATGTATAAGTGTGCATGACAGAGTTCAAGGTTAAGAATCTTCTGTTACTCTACACCTTAATCTATTTTGATACAGGGTCTCACACCCACGATGGCCTTTTAGGCTGTCTGAGGAATCTCCAGCACCCACCTGCCTACACTTCTTTACACCGTATTTATTTGAAAGCTCAACATGGGACCCCGACTCCTGCCTGGGTGCTGGCGATCAAAACTCAGGTCCTCTCTCCTGCTTATGTAACACATATTCTCCTCACTGAGCATTCATCCAGACCCCCATTTTTTGGGGGGGCTTTTAAGTGGTGTGTGTGTGTGTGTGTGTGTGTGTGTGTGTGTGTCCATCCTTTCATCCAGAGTGTCAAATCTTTTATATCATGAAGCTGAATGTGTATCTCCGGACTTTGGTCCTCTGTCAATGGTAAACAGAAAGCGACTCCTGAGTTTGAGGTCCATTTATTAAGATCGAAGTAACAAGCAGACAGGAAAAAGTCACAGTGAAACAATTAAGAGCAATTATCACATTATTGAGTTTTGAGAGGCGTTTCAGTTTCGGGTAATTGATTCCAAACCAACTGTGAATCGAATAGATGCGCTTGTGACCTGCTAAACACAGCTAGCACTTCAAACACTCGCACTCACGCTCCTAAGGACTTCTCTAAGAATTGCCAAGCAGGAGAATGGTACACAGAGAAGAGATACTTTTTCCCTCTTTTTTTTTCCTTAATCATTAGTGTAAATTAATCATCTAAAGAGTTGGCTAAACTGAAGCTGCTGGTTTAGTAATGCTTCTAGGAAGAGTCAAAATCCTGCCCTTTAACCAAGTGCTGTGTGGAGCAGAAGTTGGTTTCCTTGACCGCACTTACGACAGCAAACGTACAGGAAAGAAATTTGATTCACATTCGTAGGATGCATTCCTTGTATCAGACTACTTGAAACAATTCTGTTGTATTTACATCTTCTTTGAGTTCAATCCTCATTAATGCTGTTTTCATAAAAAGATAGAAAAATCAAGTATGTTAGCATCTCTCTTTATTATCAACAAAACATGAAGAGAATAACCGTGGTATTTTTCGTACACAGAGAGAACGTCATAGCAATCAGTGTGGTGTTCTGCAGTTCCAGAAACAGTTTCACAGATTGAATGGTGGCTTAACCAACAGAAAGACATTGTGCTACAGTGGGGGAGACTGAAAGTCCCAAACTGAGGTAACGATAGCTTGAGTTTTCTGGAAGACACATGGAAATATGGCCTCATTTCTTTTTTAGTGGCTTGTGGAGAGTTGCCCTGTCCTTTTCCTGTATCTCTCATCTTTCCTCAGAGTTCACTGTGTCCAGAAGCTGTGCATAGGCTCCCATAAATCTTTAAAGCCCCTACCACATTAGTCACTGTAGCCTGGGAAACATGTCTGAATCTTTCAGCTTAGGTTCCAAAATGAGAAAACTCATGAGGCTGAGATTCAGTAAGTCACAGCAACTGCTAGCAGTGTTCAGCAAAACATTTTCCAAGAAAGATGCTGGAAAATGTCAGAGTGACTGGACTTCCTCAGAGCAATGCAGAAGAGCTATATACACTATGAAAAAAATATAACAGTGTCTATGATCTAATTAAATTATATATTTTTTTCCCTTTCCTGTGGGATGGAGATAGGGTCTCCATGTGCTGGGACTTATTACATAAACTAGGCCAGATTTGAATTCACAGAGATATGGCTGCCTGTTCTTCACAAGTGCTGGGAGTGAAGGCATAAACCACTATGCTTGGCTTCATACTTTATTTCAAAACCAGTCATAGGTTGATTTTGCACATATGTCAGTTTGCTTTACTGTACTTATCATATTCCCCTTCCCTATTATTACGCATATAAGATATAAAGGATATATATGAAACATAAAAGTAGATCATATGGTTTTAGTATAAACACAGTCTCTTTCCAATGTATTTAAGATAAAATCTGTGGTGCATCACGGGCCACGTTTACCTTTAAACAATATTGAGTGTCACTGCTGAATATTTTGAGCTAATGTTTTTCTTGGGCATCAGATACTGATGTTATCCAACTGAATATACACAAGAGTAACATGACAGGAAGTTCTTTCTTGCACTCAAATGTACCCATATCTCTGAAGCTTCACTATTCATGCTAAGATAATGTGAAAATGTCTTTCTTTGTAGATCAAAGCACTGAGTTGGAAAGAAATCCCCATGGTCAGTTGGCAAGTGTAGTTTTTGGTTATTTTTTTCATTTATCCTTTTTCTGAGGCATAGCTTATGCCAATAAATGCAATATTACCAATAATCTCAGGAACAAATCTGTTAAAGTTACTTACCTCTTTTTCGTTGCCTTGTTAACTAAGGTCAATGTCTACCATTGTCCAGATAGCCTTCTAGACTTAGGTCAAAATGGAAGATTTCTTTTATTAGCAAGGCTTCACCTTTTTCAACCATAACGCACACACACTTCTACCTGAAGAATGTCATGTAGCCTTAGTTAGATTACAGGTTTAACTTTCCTTCTTCTGATAAGAACCCATTCAGCTAGCACCTGAG
>JANHMN010000002.1:162455166-162542666 GCA_030674055.1 Rhabdomys pumilio | reverse complement strand
TTAGGATCCTTTTTTACCTAGCTCTCCAGAATTGTCAGAGGCTATACCATTACAGTGAAATTATGCCCTTATTTTCCTTAATTCTGTATTTCTATGAATTTATATAGGCCCCTTTCAACACATAATAGTCTCCAGGCTAAGCAATATGTTTGACACATAGAAATCACACCACAAATGTTTCTTAAACCAAGAATTTTATCCAAGTGTGGATACTTTGCACAATTGCCACCATCTATTATGGTCTTCTGGCATGGCAACAATATCTTAAATATAGTAATTTATTTTTTAGTTAAAAGTCTTACATTTATTTAGCTAATTATTTTTTGTTTATTTGTGTGTGTGTGTGTGTGTGTGTGTGTGTGTGTGTGTGTGTGTGTGTACCATACTACATGTGTGGAGGGAGGCCACAAAACATTTATACATTTGTTCTTTCCTTGTAACATGTAGGTCCCTGGGACTGAGCTCCAGTTGTTCATTATGGAAGCAAGTGCACTTACAATCCCCCAAACCACTGATTTTTAAAATATTATCTTAATAATTTGTCTTATTAATTGTTGCAACACATCTATTATTGCTGTGAAAATACATCTAGGATCCAGGAACAAATAGACTTAGTTTGTTTTACTGAGATGTTTCTATGTCAGAATTCCCACAAGACAGAAGGGAAACAAGCTCACTCAAGTTCTTCTTTAAGGAGCTCATCACTCCCAAGAAGATGAATTCTCATGACTAATCAGATCTTGGAAGATCAGCCTGTTCAACCCACCACACTGGGAGTTTGGTTTTAAAATTCAAATTTTGAAGAGATACAATCTTCCAAACTGTCATGACCATAAGGAACATTTGGGTGACTACCACTAGAACTCCATCAAATATCATCTTTCTGCATCTAGTTATGATTTTATCCCTCTTTTAAAACCACAAATCTTCCCCTACAGACACAAACAACATATGCCCATTTGTGCACCAAAACCCAAGCTTCTGTATTGCAGCAGATGCTGGCTTTTTATGTTCTGTGAAATTAAAAACCCTCTTTATCCTGTACTGTGGCTTGAGTGCATGCCTTCTCAAAGTCATAAAAATTGCCTGCAATTAAAAACCAGGGTTATGAACTGAGCTGTGTGCAGGGCAGGAATCCACTGGAGAAGTTCGACACTGCACACTTATTTAGGAGAGATATTTTTTAGTTCCATCTCCCGACTTTTTCTAACATTTATTGAATAGAAAGTAATAAAAAAAAAAGCCTTTAAAATATGCAGGTAACATGCAAAAGCTTCAATGAGAAGAGTGTTCAGGTTTCAGATAGAGGGGAGAGGTGATTTCTTAGCTCAGACTTTTCACTTCTTGTAGCATTGAGGGCAGAAGTACTTAGAATAGGAAATGAAGAAAAGCTCATCTTTTCCTGATATTTGGCCTTAATTTGAATATAAAATTTAAAAGATCTAGAAGGACAGAAATGAATCATTTATGACGCCCTTAAAAACTCCAACTTATCCTGAGACTGGAAAAGTACTCACTGGAACCCAAAACTCTTCAAGCAACATGGGTGACTGGGCTACTGTGACCCGGCACAGCATGTGCTAAAAGCCAAAGCCTGGAAGTGACTCACACCTGAAATGGGAATAAATACTCCTGGAGAAAGTGGAATCATTCTCAGGGTGCTACACTCTGTCACTCTAAGAAATTCATATTAACCCTTGAAATAGAGTCTTCACTTGAATTCTTTCTTGAGCTTCTGGGAGCCCTTTAAATGCCATCAATGAGTCCTTCCTTTCTTTTCTCTTTTTAAAAATTTTATTATAACTCTGTGTCACTGTAGAGAGTTGACGGGTTATGCTAGTCACTGAGATCAGTAGAGAAGTTTAATCAATTCCTAAATAATAAATCAACTTTTTGTGCCCTTCGTAATCTCAGTGTAGCACATTGCAATTCAGGGCCATTACACTGCATTTATCTTTAATGAATAATAAATGGTACATTGGTATTGACTGAACAAGCGATTAAATATTCCATCAGTAGCAGAACACAGAAATATTTTTAATTATTAATAAACCACAAGCTTGGCTTGTCAGGTACAATCATCTTTTGTTGGGTACAACTTATTTTCCTTTTTATTATCATAGACAAGTGCAATCAAATGTCATTTCGATCCTCCTCTGGACATTTCCAATTCTCTGAAGACTGCAAGCTTCCATGCTTCCTAAATGTAAAGGGCAACAGACTTGGGAAAGAATAATGAACCAAAAGGAGGTATAGGTTATGTAAAACAACTAAAGAAAAGCAATAGAAAAGATGGAAACTTGGGTCAATTACTCTACATTGAGTTCAAAGGAAACATGTAATAAAGTGCTTGTGAAGTGTGAAAGTATGTGAACATGAATGACATGAGCATCATATCAGGAAAACGGCTCAGTGAGTATATGGCTGGCTGCTTAAAACTTGAGTTCAAATATTCAGAACACACAAATAGGATGATTGCAGTAGAGCACTTCTATAACCCGGTGCTCCTCAGCTGAGAAAAGAGATAAAGTCAAGATAATTCCCAGACTCTCACAAGCCATCTGACATGACATACAACAGTGAACAATCAAGGACCCTATTTTAAAACAGGAGTTCTCCTCTGGCCTCCATGAATGTATCTGTACTCTCACACAAAATTCTACTGATACGTACACACATAATATGTATTTGTGTGTCTTGTCTGTTGTGTGACTATTTCTATATGCATATTTGTTCAGACTTAAACTCAATCATTATTGTGGCTGCTAAGAAATGATGGCTTTTTTCAGAATTCTTACATTTCTTTTGAATAAATTTTTGATTTGGAAATGGGATAAATAAAGTAGCTTAGGCTCCCTCAATTCTTGTAAGTGTACAGATGTGATACATTGCTAATTATCTCCTCAGGACACAGCATCAAGGCATTAAAGACATTGTTTCATAGTTTTGGGAGACAAAAGGGGGAGAGGGAGAGAGAGAGAGAGAGAGAGAGAGAGAGAGAGAGAGAGAGAGAGAGAGAGAGCTCAGAAACATGAAGCACTTCATCTCTTATCTAGGACATCACAACATTTGAAAAATTGATTCCATTAAAACTTTTTGTATTTTTTTTATTTAGATTTATTTGGAATAACCACATAATTGTACAATTTATGGGTACAATGCTATATGTATTTATACACAAATAGCTGACCAAATCAGGTTAGAGTACATTATTACCTAAAATGATTATTATCTTTTTTGGTGAAAGATGCAAAGTTCTTCTAGCTATCCAAAGTTACTACAGAAATCTCACTGTGTCGCAGAATGCCAAAACTTCCTCTTTCTATCTACTTGTTATTTTAAATAAGCTAACCAACCTGTTCTCACTTCTCTCAGTTCCTCAACATCTGGTTCTCATCAACATCTTCCTTTTTCTTCTCCTAATTATCATCACTACAAACTTCTCCTCCTCCTCCTCCTCCTCCTCTTCCTCCTCCTCCTCCTCCTCTTCCTCCTCCTCCTCCTCCTCTTCCTCCTCCTCCTCCTCCTCTTCCTTCTCCTCCTCTTCTTCCTCTTCCTCTTCCTCCTCTTCCTCCTCTTTCTCCTCCTCCCCCTCCTCTGCCTCCTCTTTCTCCTCCTCCTCCCCTCCTCTTCCTCCTCTTTCTCCTCCTCCTCCTCCTCCTCCTCCTCTTCCTCCTCTTTCTCCTCCACCTCCTCCCCCTCCTCCCACTCCTCATTTTCTTCTTCCTTCTGTTCCTCCTTCTCCTCTTCCAACTTCCTTTATGTCTTATTTATGGTATGTGTTCAGGCCTTGGCAACTACTTGTTCATAGAATATAATAGTCCTCTCCTATTCAGCTACATTTGAAAGAGGATAAAGATACTTTAAAATTAATTTTATTTTATGTCTTTGAGTGTTTTGCCTGCATGTAACTATGTTTACAATACATAGTAGTGATGATTGGTAATATTTGTATTTTATCCCTTAACTGAGTGATGATGTACTTACTTTGGTATGAGGCATATTCATGCATGTGCACATCTGTGTACATGTGCAGTGGTGCATGAGCCAATGTTTACAGGCAGAGGACAGAACAGGTCATCTGATGTCTGAGGTCTATCACACTCCTTCCTTGAAATCTGAACACTGGACATCTCACTGAACCAACACCTCCTCCATTTTTGGTTTTTCTTTTAGCTAAACTGGCTGGGTAGTAAACTCTGATGAAATTGCAGTATTTCTGGTAGGTATGAGTTTTACACAGACACGCACATAGACACACACACACACACACACACACAGCTCCTCCAATACTGAGGGTGTCCAAGTGGATGCAAATATACCCAGAGTTTATGACAGGGTTTGCAATTTGAACTTACATCTCAATGTTCTTATCAACTTAGCTATGTCCCATATTCCATATCTATATTTCTTAAGCCATTTATTCTTCAGATTATTTTCCATATAGTAGGGAAAACTTTATTTACTCAAGGGACAATTTAAAGTATGTAAGAGAACTAGCAAATAATTATAACAATTTATTAGACATAGTTTTATTACTAACATTTATTTTATAATTACACCAAAATATAAGTATTTATAGAGGGGAAATATTTTACCAATATTGGGGTCACTTGAGTGTTAACCCAAAGACATATGCTAATGCAGCTATCTCATCATTTGGAATGACAGACAGAGTCAATTCCTTAGAGTTTGACTCTTTGTGCCAATTTCTTATGTACTTATGCAACTCCATTCCAAACAAGGCTGTCTGATATTCTTACAAAGCATGGCTCACACATCCCTGTCCATTTCAATTGCATACTCAGTGGGAATGTACTTAATATGTACTGTTTTGCATTTGTCTTTTCAAATTAAAGTGTATTCCAAGTAAGTGCTACATTTTTGTGGGTAGAGAACACATGTTTTAGACATAATCGACAATGCTTCATTATTAGTTAGGAGATTTATTGAAATGAAGGAACAACACTCTGAAATTAAAACAGGAGAATTGTATATTTAAGGCCAGCCTTAGCTTGTGTAAAAGTGATTCCCAAAGTAAAACAAGACAGAATAAATGAATGGACATAAAAAGAAAGAAGACTAGACTATACCAAGAAAACTCTCATGTCTTACTACTTGATACACATATGGCCTGAGCTGAATCACAATTATACATTTTTCTAAAGCGGCTTTCAATGACATAAGATATGAGGTTAAATCACTCTGTCCATTAACCTGGGATTATGATAGAGTCAATTTTATAGGATCATAGTGAGTATAAAATATAAAAATCCATTTACGTGTCTACAATAAGGTTAATGGTTAATATAGTTCAGTCATTTTTCATTTTATTCTTGTTATTAATAGATATTTGAGTATATTATATTAAAATATTAGACAAAACAGAAAAGCTGCTATCATGTCCCACAGATTACAAAATCGTCATACCCTTGAAGCTATTCTATTATCTAAGAATATATTGAAACATGGGGTACCATAATCAGCTACCCAAGATTGTTGACATAATTTACTACCCAAGATTGTTGACCTTTATATTAGTGAAGAATTTATTGAAGAAAACAGAATCAATACTATTTTCCTAACACAGTATTACATATATATATATATATATATGCAAATGTGTCATATGTGTGTGTGTGTGTGTGTCTGTCTGTCTGTCTGTCTGCCTGCCTTTAGGCATGTGAATGCTGTGGTAAATGTGTGGTAGTCTGGTACATCTTACAGGAAATGCTTTTCTGTGGTCCATCCTGTGGGTTTCAGGGACTGAACTTATTATGTTTGGAGTAAGTTCATTCAACCAGTGAGCCATTTTACCAGATTAATCCCTGATATAATCTGTATAGTATCTTGTGTACATTGAAAGTTTGAAAACTTGGCCAATGAAGCAACACTATGAGTTCAAGTTTCTGGCGACCACTGAGAGAAAACAGTGCTCAGCATGCATCGCTATTGCTCTGGGGTGGAGATAGGCAAATAGTGAGGACCTGCTGGTTGCTGTGTTTCTGTAGGCTTAGTGAGAGAATCTGTCTCAATGGGATTAAGGTAAAATGTGATAAAGAAGAGCATCTGATGTCCTTCAGCCTCTGGACGTCCTCTGGACATATACAGTGGTGGATGCAACTTCACACGGTGAAAGCCTGATAAAAAAGGAAAGGAAAGAAGAAAGAAAAAACAAAGTAAGGAGAGAAGGAAGGAGGGAGGGAAAGAATGAAAACAAGAAATGCTCTGCAAGAATCGAAGTTGTGTGAAATTGAGAGAAACAAAAAGACAGAAGAGCACAGTATCTAGAAACTTGTTTCTGCCAAGGTGAAGCATTTGCTGACAATAAGAAAATAATGCCCCCTTTCTGCCTTCCAGTTCATTATTTACAACTTCCCATTTTGAGAAAGTAGATCAAAATTGCAGCACCCCAGAGACTCAGAACCCCAAAGCAACTACACCCTAACAGACTCAACACAATGCAAATCATTCTACAGTAATGAATAACATAGCTTAAATCTTTATGGGTTTCTCCACTGATAACTTAAACTTTTAGATTTTATAATTAAAATATCTTTCACAAATATTTCTATGTTACTCATAACAATCCTTTAACAGAAGTATTGTTCTCTGTACATGTGTCCGTAATACACAAGTGAAATGGGTATTTCTAAAATCCAATGCATTAATAGGGGTGGTAAGGGTATTCAATAGTAAACACTTGCCTAACAGGCTGAGACCCTAGGTTCAATTCCAGCACTATAAAAATGCAAAGCAAACTGAAACCTAATAAACAAATCACCCGCAGACCCTGTGAATAATTGAATTCAGCTTCAGTAGGTCTCAAGCCGGAACTGAAAATTTTCATTTGTAATATCCTCCAGATACATCATGGTTTCCAGCCTGAGACTGTAATTTGATGTAACATGTATTAAGAGAAGCAGCCACACTTACTTCATGGTAATATGCAACATTTGTCCCCCACAGCAAATTACCATTCAGCTGATTTGTTTATACCGACTTTAACGTTTCATTAAAATGATAATGCTATATTATCTTCTTAGACTGTGTTTCATATTCATTAGAAGCATTATTTGGACATTAAAATATGAGCAGAGTATTTTCCTTACCTATTAGAGGCTTATATATATATATATATATATATATATATATATATATATATATATGAATTCATGTACCTGTATAAATATAATCCTTAGGCTTCTCCTTCCTAGATAATAGGTATGAATCAATGCCGATTGTCAAGTAAGCCTGAGACTTGTGAATGTCAACATATTTTCTCCTAGTATTCCCTCTAGTTTAGGTTTTTAGACTTGACCTGTGCTTAGAGAGCAGAAAGTTATGTCATTAAAATATAGTTATGGTCTCCAAACAGCCATTCTCCTATTTGTTCTGAACTGCGCTTTTAGTGCTGCAACTGCTGACTTTACCTACAAAAACACATTGTACTCCTGCAAGCAGTGCAAATTCGAAAGAGCAATGGGCTGGTCACACAACATTCCATTCTGCATTAGAATTGTCAGCACAGTTCTGATGGCTGAACCTTCACAACTTGACCAAAGACACTTCACGGGACACGTTTGCCGCGAAGCTGGGTGCTGTGTTGCTTAGGAAGAATAATTTGGGGACTGCCGGCTCAGCTCATTAAGGGCAGATGAATGCTTCCCACTCCACAAAGGAGTCAATGTCATCATTTTTATTTGGACTTCTAAAGCTATAAAATGCATTTAAAAGCAACATTTTAAAAAGCCATCAGTCACAATCGCTGTTTTCCACAATTTAGTGTAAATAATTTTGAACATTTTTTTATGCACCATTAATTTAACTGTCACCATTCTAAGAAAATTAGATAATGGGTTCATACTCTATCTCATGGTTCAAGACTGATATAACGTTATTTATATTAAAGCATTACGTTCATTGTATAGCTTAGCATAATAAACAGAGCAAAACATTGATTTTAATTTCAGCAAGCTGGTTTTTTCAATATTCAGTTTTTAAAATATTAGTTGATTTGAAGCCTACCAAGCAAGTGCCAGAAAACTTTTCTTAATATTTGTCTAAATTCCACAAATATATTTTATAATAAAACTCAGTCATACATCAGTTATTTCTTCTAGTTCCAATGTGTTGTGCCTATAGCTAAGTTGCAATTGTTGTTTCACTTTCTCCTAATTTTAGTCTGGAATCACTCTATCACATAGCAACCAAATATTTTGTGTAATTTTGTGTCTTTCAGATGCATTCTGAAGCACCATTAATTTTTTTTATCTCTACCGAGAATGTCTTTCTCTGCCACATGTATATTTCTTATCATTAAACACTTTTAATAAAGAGTTAAATATTTTTATTCATATGTGTGCACGTGTCTGTGAGAATATATGCACACGGGTGTTCAAGTGCACAGGTCTGTGTACACAGAGAGGCTAGAAAGAGATGCCAGGTGCCTTGGAGCTTGAGTTACTCATATTGCAAGATGTCCAGTTTGTTAAGTAGAGGCTGCTGGAAAACTAACTGTTCCTCCTTGTGCAGACAGCAGTCTTAACCTCCAAGCCAAGTTTTTAGTTGTCATTTATCTATGTTTTAATAACTGGTTCATTTTGACATAATTGTGGAGACAAGGAAGCTGCCCAACACTCCAGCGTGACCTCAGGCACCACCACTGATTTCTTCAAATGTCAACATCTTATAAAACTCTAACATAATTTCACAACCAAAATATTGACATGGAAAGAGGCATGATACAGGACACTTGCATCATCACCAGACTGATTTAAGATGCCTTTGGAAGCTACATCCCCTTGACTCCTCTTCTGCCTCTCAAAGCAACTCAACTTCTTAGGGGCTCTCCATTTTCTTTAAATTTTCATTTCAGACCATTTTTAACACTTCAAGTGCAGAATGTTTTATTTTGGGGAGTGACCTTTTCTTTCAAGGCAGTTTTGTGGAGGTGTGCAAGTCTGAGGGGATAACTATGTATATATATACTTTCCCTTTCATTACTGACAAGTAGTGCTGGAGTTTTTATCAATATCACCTACTTGGAGGTTTCTGGGTTGCTTCAAGCTTGTAGCTCTTTTGCATGAAGCTGCTGTGAACATCTGTGTATGGGCACTGTCAATGGGGCCAGACAGCACTGTTACTTCGGGGCCATCCCAGAGCAAGAGTGAACTCAAGACATGTCCAAACCCCAAAAAGCTCATCTTGAGAGAGCAGGAGTAAGGAAGGACAACTATGTTCTTGTTTTGGGTCTGCATGTTCCTGTGCAGGAAGCCTGTATGACACCCACCTCTGCCAATCTTGAGGTAGTCGCTTAGCCTGGTGGCCAAATTACAGGATTAGCTGCCACTCTCCCTATAATGACATGACCAGCATGCACCTGGAATTCCTCTTCAGGCAAATGAAGCATTCAAAGCGCCCTGAGAACCTGCCAATAATGTCTACTAACCCTGGACATCCAAACCCAGTCCCAAGCTTTATATAGTCTTTGTTATCCCCAACTAAAGGAGAGCTATTTTACTGGAAACTGGAAGAAGGCTCTTTCCGCTGGGAGTCAACACTGGGGGAGATTCTACATTCCCACCTGACCCTCTATGCTTCATTCCTTTGAGTTTACCTGGACACCTGAGGGCAGAAGCTGACCCAAGGTGGCAGCTGGTGCCTATATGAATTCAACAGGACCTCCTGTTCAAGAATGGAAGGGTGAGTGCCCCTCAGCCTTGGCCTTTTGCATCAACCCAAAAGCACAAGCCTCTATACTCTGAGAGTTGGCAGTATATCTTTTCTTCTTTTTTTTTGATTTACATCACCATGTTGGGTTCAGACATGTTGAAAGGGCAACTGAAGCCTTCTGGCCAGGGAACTCTCACTTGTTGGCAGAAGGTTTGTAAACCTCTGCCTGAACCCTGATAGATCCCCCAGGCTTTGGCCAAAACCTCCTATCTTTTATTCTCCTTAAAAAATAAAACTCAGTTATGCAGCAACCTAAAAATACTACTTAAGGTGGTTACTAGAACATTTAAGACCTGACATCTTGGGACCATTGTAAAAGTGGAATCCCCTGACAACTGTAAGGCTAAAGGAACATACTTCACTGGACCAGAGGTTTCCTTTCCTTGTCTATCATATGGAATGCCTTATCCCATTTCAAAAACAAAGCAAAACAAAACACAACACAGCAAGAACAAACAAAAAACATCAGATTATGAAAACATGGATCCTCTTAATACCCTCCATAATCAAACTCACCAAAAAAAAAAAGCAACATGGGTAACTGGCTCCATCAGCTTCCCTCTCCCAGTCCAACAACCCTGCAATAAGCAGGACTACATTACAAAAGTAGATGAACCTTCATACCAAGTCATGACCTCCCATGGTCCTTTCTCCCCTGGCAAGCAAAGCTGCATAAAAACAAAACAAAACAACCCAAAAACAAAACAGAAAGGAAGAAATGCCATGTAACCCGTTGGCTTTCCCACCCACCCACCCACTCATAGCTAGCTCTGCCACTTTCTCTACTTATGAATCCACCAGGAGTCTAGAATTTCAGGTATTTCCAATTAACATCCACCCCACCCAGGCTGGACCCCCCCCCCAAGTTAGATGGCCATTTTAAACACAGTTTTGCACAGCCAAAACAGTGTGTTGGATCTAAGTACACTTCCACCAGCTTAAGTCCTAAGACAGAGTCACCCTGCTCACTGGCTCACAAGACCCCACCATCAACCCGGCACCTATCTCTCCTTCTTGGTCTACTTTCTAGGGGGTAAATGAACAAACAAACAAAACCAAAATGGTAGCAGCTGACAATGGCAGGGTGCTCCTCCCCCAGGGCAGTCATGGAGGTGGTAGAATAGAAAGGACCCATCAATTACCAGGGGCGTACCACCAAATTAATTCCCCTGGGAAACTACATATATTTGTTGCCTACCAGCTTTTCAGCTAAGAGTCAAACAACACAACGCTGCAAAACCTAAATTACAAGACTGATGGGCAGAGTTTTGTTGCTAAAGCTGCAGCTTGAGATGGTGTAGCTTAGAGCAAAGCAGCTCACCCAAGACTAACAAATGTCCTGTTTCTTGGTTTGAATTTTGTCCAAATTTTTTGTTGTTTTTCCTTAAGAGCAGAAATCACCAGTTGTCAATCGACCTTTTATGGAACATTTTGACTGACAAGTTGACTGGCTAATTCAAGTAAATTCCAGTTGTTTTGCCTCCTAAAAATTATGGTTATGCTTTAGATCTTTACAGAAAAAGGTACTTTATTTTAATATTTAAAAAGCACAGTTGAGAGATTTGAAACATTTTAAAAATTTTTAAAGGTGTCTTATTTAGGGTTTCCATTGCTGGAAAGAGACACCACAACCAAGGCAACTTTATAAAGGACAACATTTAATTAGGGATGACATACAGTTTCAGAGGTTCAGTCCATTATCACAAGCATGGTAGCATATAGGCAGGCATGGCACTAGGGAAGCTGAGAATTATGCATCTTGAATATAAACCTGAGAAGACTGGCTCCCACATGGCTAGGCAGAGAGTCTCAAAACCCAGCTACACAGTGATATACTTCCCCTCAAAAGGCCACACCTACTCCAATAAGGCCACACTTCTTAATAGTGTTATTGAATATCCTGGGTCAGCATATTCAAACCACAACAATCTACTTTCTGGCCCCCATATGCTTGTTCAAACACATGAGTCTATTGGGGCCATACCTAGCTATAGCATAATGCAAATACTTTCAGTCCAAAGTCAAAAGTCCCTATAGTCTGTAGCAGTCTCAACAATGTTAGAAGTCCAAGTTCAAAGTTTCTTCTAAGACTCATCCAATGACTTCACTGTAATCTCCTATAAAATCAAAAGCAAGAAGCAAATCACATATGTCTGATATCACAGGATATATATTACCTCTCACAAATGTCATAGCGAGGAAATCCTAGACCAAAACAAGACAGCAAGCGAGCTGGGCAAACTCTATCTAAACTGAGAGTCTCCATGGCTGATGTGAAAGTACTCTTCAGACCTAAAACTTTTTTCATCTCTGTTGAGAGAAATAGCTTCTTTCTTTTGTGCTGGTTCCACTCACTTCCCATTAGCACATTTCCTCAGCAGATATCCCAAGGCATCTCTAACATCTTGGGAATATCTAAGGCAACTTCTACTTTATAGCTTTTTGTTCAATATCTGGGATCCATATGTGATCTGGACTCCTCCAAAGGGCTTGGGTCACTTCTCCAGCTCTGTCCTCTGCAGCACTCTAGGCTCTGGCTGATCTACTCTACTGCTGCTGCTGTTCTTGGTAGTCATTCCATGGTACGGGCATCTCTACTATGCCAGAGTCTTCCACTGCAACTAGGCTTCACCAATAGCCTCTCATAAACTTTCTTCTTTGTATGACCCCCTTCAGTCCTGGGCCAACAACTACAATTGAGGCTGCACCTTCACCAATAGCTTTCCCTGGCCTCTCACAGTGGCATGCCTCAGCTTCTCTCCATGGCCCCTTCAAACCTTATCAACCAGCACCACCTGGGTGATTCTTACATATTATCAAGTCCAGCTGAAGCATGAGGTAAAACCTTGGCTGTCTCTGAAACATAGCTTTTTATTTTTTTGCTCTCAGAAAATATATCCCAGAAGATTTCACTTCAGTGAGTTAGTTAGGGTTTCTATTGCTTGGACAGCATGACCAAGGCAACTTTATAAAGGACAATATTTGGCTTACAATTGTTCATAAGTTCACTCCATTATTATAAGCATGGTAGTGTCCGTCCAAGCAGGCATGGTCCTGGAGGAGCTGAGAGTTCTACATCTTGTTCTAAAGGAAAACTGGAGAAGACTGGCTCCCTAAAAGGAGGGTCTCAAAGCCCACCCCACAGAGTGACAATTTCTACCAACAAGGCCAGACCTACTTCAATAATGCTTCTGATAGTGTCACTTCCTAGGCCAAGCACATTCAAACCACCACAAAATGTTTAAAATATTAAAAAGGTTAAAATCAATTGTTTGAAAATATTATTGTACCTCTTCCTTGTAGATGAAAAATGCAGCAAGTCTCAATATAAGAATCCAGACTTATTTGCTATAGCATAGGGTTGAAGTTCAGGGTTTTTACATTAATCAATAAATATTTGATACTATCATGGTCACACTCTCAGGATTTTAAGTTTCTTTTGGTTGTCTTTTAAGTATAGACTCAAAATTCTTTTCAAAATGCTATGCTTATATACATCTAGTCTTTTGGATAGGGGAAAGAGGTCCCTCTTTCAGAGTTTGCAATCAAACTAAAAGAATATTCATTTTTGTAACCCAAAACCATTTCCCAAGCGACTATTTTGACACAAAAGTTTAAATCTATTGTCTTCTCTACTATATGACTGTCTTAGTTGGGGTTTTATTGTTGTGAAGAGACACATTAATCAAGGCAACTCTTCTAAAGGCAAAGATTTAATTTGAGCTGGCTTATATTTTCAGAGGTTCAGTCCATTATCATCATGGTGGGAAGCATGGCACCTTCCAGGCAGACATGGTGCTGGAGAAGAAGCTGAGAGTTCTACACCTTGATCCGAATGCAGTCGGGAGAAGACTTGCATCCTCAGGCAGCTTTGAGGAAGCTTTTTTTGCTCACCCCTACAGTGACATACTTCCTCCAACAAGGTCACACCTACTCCAACAAAGCCACATCTACTCTTAGTTAGTTCCAGTCTCTGGGCCAAGCATATTCAAACCACCTCGATGGGTTTCAACAGACTTGAAAATTCTCTTAAACTACAGAGAATCATCTTGGATGTATTTCTCCCTGGTCAAATGCACTACAGATTATCTGCCTATAAAAAGTCTATTTATTAGCAACTATAGATTTAGTCTTGTCTTTAGGAAACTATTGAATAGTGCCCATGGTAATTTGATCAATATACTTTGGTTAATATAAAACTAAGATATTTACGTTTGAAACTAAAATTACTAAGGTGCATTCAAAATTAACCAACTAGCTTATACATTACCTTTTCTCAAATGCAATCTGTAATTACTAAACTAATAAAAACACAGAGTCATGATTGATAAAGGCTGTCCAGATTCTAATCTACTTTATATTGCTCTTGAGAAATTCTCTGTAAGCATGCTTTCATAAACAGTTTTGCCGCTGGTATCAATCAACCTAATTAAAGGTCTGTTCTCTTAAACAGTGCTATTTAATTGAAGTAAAATATGAACTATGTATTCTTTTTATTTTCTAGTAAACACATTAAAAGGTATCAAAAATACAAGAAAATCATTTTATTACATTACTTTTTTATTTACCAATATATCTAATGTGTTATATCAATATGGAATTGGTACAAAAATTAATAGTGAAGTACATTTTATACTCTTCAATTTTGTTTCTATTATTTAGTCTTCAATTAATGTAATAGGCATAAGATTATTTGCTTGAGCCAGTTTATTTTACACACGCAAGCTGTTGCTGACTACTCCAACACTGTATATTGACATCATGCCATTTCTTGTAAAATATGGAATTTTTAGAAAATATTTAGAAAATTTTCTAAAAAAATATGGATTTTTTAAAGTAACTAATACTGCCTATGACACATCTTATTAGTTAGCAATCTTCAAACTAATTGATTTCCTTCTTCATGGAAAGAAATCAATTTCAGAGACTTAGTTCTTAAAGTTTCTAAGTTTTGTGCAGTTGATCTAAAGGGTTATCAAGAAACACCACTAAACCTTCCAAAATGTTACCTTTCAGCTAGACCTTTCCAGGCTTCTATACGCAGGTCATATAGATTAACATGGTGTTTCCTTTCTCAGCTACTCTAAGCAGGTGGGATAAATGATGCCTTATTAACTTCAAAATGTCTCAAATGCCAATGAGACAGGTGACATTGCCACTAAATACACTGGATTTTAGAAAGAATTGCTGAACTAAACTAGCTTATATGTCTTAAGAATGTGTTAACCCACAAATAAAAGTCAAGAAATGTGTTGTATTGTGAAAGAATTTTTTCTCTTGTCCCAACAGAACTTGCAGGAGATTCTTTGCTAGGTTGACTTATCACAAACACAACAAAAGTCATAGGAATCCAGGACTGGCCATTTGAAGGATTATTGATCAGGACTGAAATCTCTCAACACTCTGGATTCTATCTCCACTTTCTCCAGCCCTTCCCGTTTGCTTTCCTTACTTCAACACAGGTGACTGCCTCCAGGAGACCTCCATATATGGAAATTGCACACATTGGAGATGACGAATTGAATCCACCAGTCATGGTGGCACCATGCTTGCCAAACTTAAAGCTCATTTTCAACATTCTATTAGCAATACCTTAATGTCTATCCTAATAACCCATAGCTGACCTACATGTTTCCTGCCTGCCTGTCCCTGCCTGCAAGTCATCTTTACCCATGTTATCATTCTTCAACAGGAGTATCAAATCCAGGAGGCCAGAGCACACTTCTAGCTATAATACATCCAATAAACAGCTGACCTCTTTTCCACTAACCATTCACTTTAACTTCTCAGTGCCTTTTCTCTGCTTCTGTCCCCCGGGCACTCTTGGCAGCTGTTGCCAATAACATCTTGCTTTAGGAATCCTGTGGGCTTTTACCCATATGGAAGTTATAAAACATTCTTCCTAAGGCCTTAGGAGCTAAAGTGGGAAGAACAGATTTAAGATTTCTTATTTTTCTTGTGAATTGATAATGGATGTGGCCTGATCTTATCTACAGTTTTGTTAAATTGTTTGTTTATTTTTATTTTTCAGTTTTCAGAGTTTCTTATATTTTCTGTATGTTAAACTTCTATAAGAGTTTTAACTTTTTTTCTTGTTTTACAGCTTTTTGTTGTTTGTCATTTTATTGAAGATTTTCAGAAGGCAATATTTCACTTTAATGACTTTCCAATTTAAATTTTCTACTACATAGGTGCTGTTTTGAGGGTCACTTCAAATTAGCACTGGGATCAACATATTTTTACAAAGATTCTTTGTCTTAAATTTAATCCCAAATTCCACTTGGCAAAATTTTAAGTTAGTTACCACAAGATAGATGCTCTGTTGTTTTGTGAATCCTTGTATGGATAACAGCATCTGATGACTGACATGCCATTTTTTAAAAAGACTTATCATTTTGCTCTGAAGTATTTTTGTGCCATTGCTATATAAATTGGCCATGATTATAAGGGTTTATTTCTGCAGTTTTTATTCAGTTACTTTACTATTTGTGCCTACCTTTCTTTTCTTCATGTATTAATTTTTATTTTGAGAATTTTCTTTCTCCAACTCCTCCCAGATTTCTCTCCTTTCTTTATTTATTTACCAAATTACTTGCTTTCTTACATAAGTTGTCTTGGTCATGGTGGCTTATTGCAGGAACAGAAGAGTAATCAAATCACAATGATTTTAAGTAGTGGGATGTGTAAACTGACATCTGTTCATAGTCTTATTTTTCTGTGAATTCAAAGTTTCTGTTTTCTGTACATTTTAAGACTGAAGTATGAAAACTCTCTCTTTGATAATTTTCTCAATAACTCTCCTTCTCTAGATGATAATCCTCACTTCTTTGTTTCCAGATACATTATTATAACTCATTTTACCTTCCTCATCAGCTCTTTTAACTTGAGTATATTAGGAATAAAATTCTATAGATCACATACTTTGAATTAATTATTTTCTGTGACTGGAACAATGGCTTTCACATTGCTGCTAATTTTTACTGATGAAATAAGCACATATGGTTGATTTATAAATATCATATATGGCTGTAGTCTTCTCTCTTTATTGGAAACTTTCTTTTAATTATATATACTCTGGAATTTTGAGACTATAATTACACTATTTCCCCCTTTTCTTTCCTCTATCCAAACCATCCATTATATTTACTTCTAGTTCTCTTCCAAATTCATTGTCCTTTAAATTTTTGTTTTATTACATTAAATCATATTTCTGAACTTAAAAACATAACCTGCTTAGTCTATTAAATGTTACTTGGGTGTAAATATTTCATGACTGACTGGAGTAAGATAACCATTTGTTGGCCAATTCTTCAGGAAAAACTGTTTCTATCACTCTTGGATTTCTTTAGACATCTGTAGAACTTTGTATAGCATGTAGCATTCATTCCCCCTTCCACATTAGTGTTTTTATTCACGTTATCTTTACTTGGACCACATTTAGCTAAGTTGGTGAGACTTTATAAGTATAGCTTCTCTGATATATTTAAGGGATGTAATTTCACAGCAAATATTTCTGGGTTTTGGCTTTGTCCATCACCCCTCACATTCTACACGGATTCCCAAGTGTCAATGTAAGAGCTATTTTATAGACATTTATCTTGGAACTGGATCTCACAACTTATGCATTTAGATTGGTTGTGGCTTTCTGTAATCATCACTACCTATTACAAAGAAAAACGTCTTAATGAAAGCTGTGAAAACAGTATTTATCTTTGGGTATAAGAATATGTATATTTAGAGCATAATAATTATGAATTATGCTATTTTAGAAAAGTGATCATTGAAGCCATGACTTCACCAACCCTGGGTAGATGGAAATGTTTATAGTGTAAGATATGATATCTTGAAGCCAAATTAGGGAGCTGTTGGTTACTAGCAAGCTTTGTGTGCTATTGCACTCAGAGCTTTCTATATACATAATAAGCTGAGAAACAACCTATAACTTACTCTCAAAATTATGCTTATATCTATCTAATATCATTCAAACTATTCTCTTTAACAAGCAAGGATAAACTATTTTCCTCTGTTTTGAATTTCTGGTTGAGAGCTCTAGAAGAAAATGATGCATTTTGTATGTCAGTGATGTACTGGTTTTGGCTTCTGTTTCATAAAATCTCCCAGAATTCATTCTCAAAAATCATACAGAATATGTAATAGTTACTCTTCTCACTGTTATGGCCACATGTCTAACAAAAAGAAACTTAAAGGAAGCACAGTTTAATCTGGGTAACAGTTCACAGGAATTTAGTATGACATAGAGAGGAAGGCATGGTTGTGGGAGAAGCTTGGGCTTTGGTGCTGACCAACAAGAAGAGAAATGTAAAATTCGGTGTTTGACTTTCACCTTTTCCTCTTTTTCCTTTAGTTTAGCATGCTAGCCCAGAGGTTGGTGTCCCTCTTATTTAAACTCTTGGAAACAGTTTCATTAAAACTCCTAAAATTTTATCTCATTAGTTATTTAATTGATTGATTTTTGAAGGGGTAGGTGCATGCAAAGGTACATGTTTAGAGATCATAGAGCATTTGAGATTCTGTTCTGTTCTTCTACCATGTGTTTTTCTCATATTGAACATGGGTCTTAATGCTTGGTGGCAATTGCTTTTATTAGCTGATATATCTTGTTGGATTAAATGCATATTTCACTAAATCTCTAAAGCATTTTTTTAAATTCATTCAAGTTGATCATCCAGTGTAATTATTACATTAAATTTGTGAAATTATTTGTTCACTTACTGTATATTATCACTAGTAACAATGACATGCTGTAAACTAAATCTCATTAACTTATTCCTTCTATTAATTGAAGTTATTTATCCTGTGATGGTACAGTGTATTCTTGAATAACTCTAAGATAATGAATGTTATATATTCTCAACACAATTACATGTGGTGTTACATTTTTAATTAGCTGGATTTGGTTTCCAATAATTATATATATGCATATAAATATATAAGCATGTATATGATTTAAGACATCATGTTGTATAAGACAAATATGTACTGCTCTATGAATCGATTATATAACTTAATTTTTAAAATTAACAAAACACAACAAATAGTAAGTTAATACATTGAATGAGCAAATTTATCGACTGCATATTTTCCATGAAAAAATATCTATCTATTCTGTTTGTCTTCTCAGACATATCTTTGTTCCTTTGATTGTCAACATTTATAAATTAAACATGTTTTACTTATACAAACATAATAATTGTGACACAAACACTTTACCTGAACTATTAAGAAGATGAATCATCTTACTTCTGAGTCACTTGTGTGAATTCATGAGTAAAACTATATGAAAAAGCTCATTGCACTTCCTAACAGTTTATGAGACAGTGAGAAATAGGAGGGGACATCGTTTTATACAGGGTATCAGTAAACTATCCCTGAAGGAGTTTGGGGTGCCAGTCTGGATAAATAGTTTACCTCCTTATTTCATCAATGATTAAAGTTATTATTATCTTAAAATTCAATAATACTCCATAACTTTCTTTGTACTTTGTCTTGGGTCTAAAATTCCCAACTACAGCTATAAAATTACACCAGCAAGCATCTTCTAGGATAATTACTGTAAACATTGTATATTGCCATGTGAATATCAGCTTGGTTAATTTATATTTAAATTACTTTAACCTTTTCTTTGTGTGCCGTTTTGTCAAGTATATCTGAGAATATAACAGATGAAAGTTGCTGTAAGGCAAAACCATTTCTTTTTTATACGCAGCTTCAAGTAGAGACAGTAAATGACAAAGTGTTGGAGTAAAGAGGGAAAATTCCTCTAAAATCACATGTCACAAAAATGGAGACAGATTCTGACCCCTGACATAATCCACAGAAAGCCATTCTATTCTGTGGAATTGAGGTGAGGCTTTGGTGTTTGACATGTACTCTGGGAGGTTATATTTTAAAAGCTTATCTTAAACTTATAGGATGGGTGATAGAGAGAAGTTTTGGTATTGACAGCTATCCGAAGTGTTTTGAAGTTAGAGCATATACATTACATGTGATAAGATGAAGATGAAATTATTCTCTCGCATCCAGCTATAATATATAACATTTAATACCAAAATTTCAAATATGTTATACAGGAAACAACAATAGAGGAGTTGGAAATTTGAGTTTATAGTCACAGATTTATATAATAATTATCAATTACTAGTGTGCTAACAGTCACTATGGACTTATATTTATTATACAATAAAAGTATAATTTTATAGTAAACTTTTATCATGCAGAAATATGACACATTGATTATCTTCCCAAGTGACTCATAAATGCCTTCACTTGTAAGTATAGACTAGTGATTAATAGACCTTAGATACTTTTAAAATATTCTACCTGTAATTAACTTGCTTTATCTATAGAACACAGTTGCTTCTAAGAAAGTTGTGCCTTTATGTAAACAGAACAATAAATTTACTGGGTAGGCTTAAAGCATTATGAACATACTCATTATGTTCACATAATTTGATATGGTGGCTTAGTTAATTCAGAAACAATTTAGCCTATGTATTGTCCTGAAGCCTTTCACAGGGTATGAGAGGACATAAAGTTTCTAGGACCTCTAGATCAGAGCTCTACTTAACATTAATATAGTCCCCATCATTCAAGTTAATATGAATCAGAAATCAAGAAAAAATGATAATCTGTACAATTAGAAAAATGTGTGCATTTTAGTAAAATATATCTTCATTGAGTCCCTAGTGTTGTCTTATTATGGTTTTCTTATTTTGGAGAAAAGTATCTATTTTATTTGGTGACTCATCACAGTGATCAACACAACTAATCTCACATGATCCTTTAAAGGATTCTACTTGACACTTAGAAAAAATAATTTTCTGTAAAAGGGTACAATGTATTTGAAACCTATACCATAGCTCAACTGCTATGTATGAAATCAGCAAATGATACAAAAGTGACACATTCTAGAGCTGAAGTGAGTTTTTCCACACATTTTACTCATCTCTAGTCTAACACTGAGCAGTAATGATAAAAAAAAAAAAAAAAGGTTTGGGATTTTTTTGTAAGTCATTAAACAGGTGACATCTACATTAGTTTATTTTTTCTAACTAACACTTTCTGTGAAAAAATAGAATACATGAAGTCTTATTCACTAATATTCAAGGTGAATCTTTTTTTGAATGTGTTTCTCAAATGCTCAAATGTTAGATGTTTGGTCCTCATGCTTTGGGAAAGTGATAAAACTTTTGATACATAGGGCTTTCTGGGATCCTTTAGTTTATAGAGCATATGGAACTTTTTGAAGGGATACTGTCTTTGTCCTTTGCATTCTTGATTTACAAAATGAAAGGTTTATTCAAATATTTTTTTTAAAAAATCATTATGCACATTCTTTAAAACTCCAATACTCTAGGGCCACTAGAAAATCTACAATCATAAACCAAACTAAGAATATTCACCTTATAAGTTGTATTAGGTATTAAATTACAGTGATGGGGAGTTTATTAATACAACTTCCAACTGATCAGTCTATAGTGGCGATGTAAACAATTAATATTGAAAGCCATTTTGGCATGACTATTCATGCAAGTCAAAATCATAGGAAGACTACTAATCACACTGTACCTTCATTAGTCTCATTTATATGTAGTGTTTCAAAAAAAAAAAGGACACACCTCTTTACTGTCTTAGGGTTACTATTGCTGTGATTAATCACCATAACCAAAAGCAACTGGAGGAAAGAGGGTTTACTTTTATCAAATGCAGTGAGGGCTGAAATTCAAGCAGGGTAGGAACTTGAAAGCATGAACTGATGCAGAGGGAAAGAAACTGTCTTGTTCCACATGGCTTTCTAACCCTGCTTTCATCTAAATCCTAACACTACCAGTTCAGAGTTGCTATCATCCAAAGTGGGCTGGGCCCTCCCTCCACAATCATTAATTAAGAAAATGCTCTGTACCAGGATGTTATGGAGGTATTTTCTCAATCAAGTTTCTTTCCTTTCATATGACACTAACTGTATCATGTTGACATAAAACTAGACACAACACTTAGCTAAGAGATAGTTTATGTACAAACTAAATATAAGGAGTATTTAAGTCTTCAAATTAAGATGATAACAAAATATGAGAATCACCAACGTAATTGGATATAATAATGTAATCTTACCATAGCAAAACTTTGTATCTTTGCAGACTGGTCAAACAGTACCTGCTTAGAGACATCTTTTTACTGAACTTTCTTTTGAAAAGCAAGCATTCTAAGCCCACAGAATAAAAAAAATTCTTTCCTATAGAAAGAAATAAAAGAGTTTCTTGTTCATGGCCAAACACCAGTTCACATCAATTGGTTGGGTTCTGCCACTGGTGTGAGACCTTTGTAGGAAGGTATAGGAGATGTCCCTTAAAGATGTCCCTTAAAGATGTCCCCTAAATTCCATACTCAAAGTTTCACTTCATAATATAGGCAACTTATCTATTCAAGAAAGACATCTAGCAGAGGAGCCCAGTATTCTTCATATGAAGCATTTGGGGAAATATCAATTACAAGCAACACGTAGAACCATAACCCCAGAGTCTGACCACACAATCTACTGATACTCTCAAATAATATCAAAAATTCAGCTGAGATTCTGACCAATTTTAAGCATTGTTTATTTCCAAGTTCCTCTTCTTTAAACAGGGCCTTAGCTTATGCTCCATCTACATGTGATTAAGGAGAACTTAAATATCAAGAGAACAATGCCTTATAAAGGCTTATATTTTATATTTATAAAAGGATTTTGTTGCTCTGAGACACAACATGACCAACTTAAAAAAGGGTTTATTTTAATTTACTTGTTTCAATTACAGTGCGTTATAAACAGAAGTCAGGGCAGGAACTCCAGGTAGGAACTTGGAGGCAGGAACTGAAGTAGAGGCATGTAGGAATGGTACTTACTGGCCTGCTCATAATTGATTCCTCAGTCTGTTTTCTTATGCAGCTCAGGACCAACTGCCAAGGGACGGAACTACACACAGTAGCTGAATCATCCAATATCAATCATTGATAAAAAATTAAAAAAATATATTCTACAGAGTTACATATGGGTAGTCTGATAGACGAACTTTTTTTAGTTACAGTTTCCTTTTCCCAGATGACCCTACCCTGTGTCAAGTTGACATAAACCCTAGCCATCACAGCTTCTAAGGTAAATAGAAAATGTAATTATATAAATGTACATGAGAGAAACATGGAATTCGTTTGTAGGTCCAGTTTTCTGTTCAACACTTAAGGATATCTTTTGCATGGTTAAAAATAAGCTACATCTTTAACTTCTGTCTTAAAAATATAACAAGAAAAGGAAAGAAATTAATATTAACCTTATGTGCATAGTAGGGATCAAATCATAAGTATTTCAGAAAATTTACAAGCTAAATATTTGGAACGTTTGTATGCTGGAAGAATAAGTCAGAGGGAACAATGAATACATTTACTCCTGAAGATTAAAAGCATGAGTTTTAGTTTCATGTTTTGCTTTATTTTATTATCAAAGTGACACATACTCAGCATGGATGTTTAGAAAGCACAGAAGAGCAAAGAGTGGAAAAAAGAGATCACATTCCACAATCTTACCTGTCACATAGCATGTGGTGTTTTTTTTAATTCATGTGGATTTTGTACATGAGAAATATATTGTATATATTCTATGTTCTATTTTGCTTTAATTTTTATCACATTTTAAGTAGTCCATAAGTTATTAAAATATAAAAAACATATTTGTATCTCACTCAACTAATAATGTACTAACTGTACAAACTGTACAATTTGCTTGCATAAATTGTGTATAAGTTACATAAGAATACAAGTATACATAAATTACACAATAATATAAATACAAAGTCCCCATAATTTCCTAAAACAGTAGCAATACATGGGAACTGAGTATTCAACACATGAGCCTTTGGGGGACATTTCATATACAAACCCTGAAAATAACAATTAATACAAACTATATTAACTGTACAAACTGTACTTACATTGCAATATTTTTGATAAACATTGTGTCATTTGAAGTACACTGATAGTTAAAATATCAGTAAATGTTTTACATTTTAAGGAACAAATAGTACAAGAAAATAAAATGTATAGAATATATATTGGTTACGTTTTTATATCGACATACAGCATAGGTAGAAAACACCTGCCATTCTAAAATTCTGACAAAGAGGGTTTATTTTCTCACTGCCTTTCAGTAGCCCTATATGAATTTGAAATGTGAAAAGGTAGCAGATTACTCTGAAGCACCTCAGTAAAAAGTCACGAATAGTTTCAAAAGTTACAGAGCTATTTTATTTGTGAAACGATGTTCATTTTAGGGTAGTACTTTATGTGCTCAGTTTTCTCAGGGCATTTCAAGTATTCAGTATCTTCTTGACTCTGTGCGGTTGATTTCTACACATAGAAAGGTATATACACATAGAGGAAACAGTTATTACTTGGTCGTTTGTATTTAGTGCCAAGGTGTTGGTAGGCTCTAGCTCATCCTCAAGTTCTGTGCCCTTTCAAAAATCACACTTTCCATACCAGTTTTCTTTCCACAGCTGTGAACAATATACTTTTGATAGTAACCTAAATGTAGGAATCATTTGTTTGGTTAAGAATTTCTGAAGGTCCAGTGGTACTGGATCCATAATGAGCAAGAATGTGACAGCATGAGTCTGTGGTAAAGGATATTCACCTCATGCTTTATTAGAATCAGAAGCAGAGATGAAAACATGGGAATCTAGATATACCCTGAAGATGTACACTCCTTATGACCAGATTCCACATTTTAGTCAGCAACACCTTCTAAAACAGCAGCAACATCTGGGAACTGAGCATTGAACACATGAGCCGACTAGGGACATTTCATATACAGGCAATGCAAATGATATACTACTTTACCTTTCTCCCTTCCTATTAGATTTTAGATTTCTTTTAGAATCTCTGGAATCTATGAAAGAAATATTGTTAATAAAATACAAACCAGTGAAAATCTGCTAGATTTTCCCTTCCACAAACTTTCACATCTGTTTGTCCATGACTTGTCTTTTGCTGCAGAGAAGAAAGTATGTCCTTTATCTGTCTTTTTATGGGATACTGCAGAAGGTATGCTATTCCTGTGGTGGTAACAATTTGCAATATGAATAGCCAATATAAAATAAATACGATAAATTCATAAAGACCATGACTACGTGTGAAGGACAGATATTAGAGAGTATGTGAGGAGCATCAAGGAAGGTGGCTAAAAGGCAAACTCCAAAGAGGGTACTGTTCATTTGTGACAGGCTTGTTCCCCTTCTGTAGGCTGCTCCATTGTCTGAAAGATGGAGCCTTTGCCATACAGAAACTTCTCAGTTTCATCAGGCCCCATTTCTCAATTGTTGATATCCTGAACACAATTTTTTTTCCTGTACCAATGAATTCAATACAATTTTATTTTATTGTTAATACTTAGATGCCTGATTATTTTCTGATAAGAAAGAGAATGGAACTGGATGGCAGAGGAGGTAAGGAGGAACTGGGAAGAGTAGGGGGACAGGAACTGTAATTAGGTTATATTGAATGAAAAATAACTATTTTCAACAAAAGAAATATGTCTTAGTTATACATTAATTAAGTATATAAAATAGAATCATGTGTTTTGGTCTACACTTTATTTGGCTTCTTTTGATCCATTTTTTTGTTTATGTTGGTTAAAATTTTCTATTGTAAATGCCATTTTCAAGGCTTTTAGTGAGAATACATTTGAGTGGAGCTAGGAAAATGTACAATAAAGAGAAATGTGAAGTCTACTGTGTTGCTCTTGTTTTAAGTCATAACCACTCACAATGAATGATTTTCAAAACCTTTGAAGGAACAGTAGCCAATGAACAGCCCATGGGGAAGGACACTGTGTGGAAGACACCCCAGCCAATGCAGTCAGTGTGTGAGCAGTGTGCATGTAAGCTATCCCGTAAGACTAGGTTATTTAGGATGATGACTTTGTCCTAGCCTAGGTAAATGCAGCCCATACAGCTCTTACATTCAAGCCCAGGCTCAAATTACAGCTTGGGAATCCTGACATTTAAAGATATAGTAGACATTTATCACAATTGTCACTTGCCATTAATTTACACTCCTTGTGTGCATCTATTCAAAAAATAATTAGAATTTTATGCTGCAGTAAATATGCTTGTTCATCCATTAGTGCAAAGCGAAAGATTAATTGCATTACAATGGGAATCAGGACTCTAACACTTCAAGCCACAGTGATAACAGTGACAGCTGGGCTGCCCACAGTACTTTGCTCTGATAAACTTCAAAAGCAAGCATAGATGAGAAAATAATTAAGCCACTGACAAGGCAGGACCAACCTTATTTTCTCTCTTCTTACACTCAGTGTATACTCACCAAAGGAAGAGGTTCCCTCTGCAAATTAGACGGGTTTCTCCCATGTCTCAAAATGTCCTAGCTTAACGTTAATAAAGAGCTAGATTTTTGACAGATCTCACTTATACTTAACTCATGCCATATATTTCTGCAAGCCAATATATAGTGTAGGGCTGATCTGATCCCATTTTTTTAACTAGTATCTACAGATAATACAATAGATTGGGATGGGTCTGAGATATTGTGAGCACTGAAGTACTTCAGGGCTCATTGTTGGTTTAATATTCTATTGTACCAGTCAAAAATTCTTTGTTTTTTGTTCGTTTCTTTGTTTTGTTTCTTTTTTTAAAGAAGAGATCCATGTTTTTCCTACAGCTTCAAACCATTAGTCCTTCTGGTAAATATAATAGTAGTAGTGGTAGAAATATCTTACTTTTAAAACATACTTTAATCCTTTTACAGTCCAGCCATTGTCTCCCTTCTGATCTGCCCTCCCATAATTCCTCTTCCCATTCCTCCTCCCTCCCTGACTAATCTCCAAGAGGATGTTCCCCACTACCACCAAGCTTCCCCACTCCCTGGGGTCTCAGGTATCTCCAGGGTTAGGAATGTCCTCTGCTGTATATGTGTGGGGGAAGGGGGGCTCCTACCAGCTCATGCATGCTGCCTGGTTGGTGGCTCATTGTCTGTGAGATCCCAGGGGTCTGGGTTAGTTGAGACTGCTAGTCTTCCTATGGGGTCACCTTCCTCCTCAGCTTCCTCTAGTCTTTTTCCTAACTCAATCACAGGGGTCGCAGACTTCAGTCCAATGGTTGGGTGTAAGTATCTGCGTCTGTCTCAGCTAGCTGCTTGTTGGGCCTCTCAGAGGACTGCCTTGATAGACTCCTGACTTTAAGCACATCATACAATCAGTATTAGTGTCAGACCTTGGAGTCTCTCCTTGACATGGATCCCAAGTTAGGTTGGTCACTGGACCATCTTTCCCTGAGTCTCTTCTCCATTTCTCTCTCTCTCTCTCTCTCTCTCTCTCTCTCTCTCTCTCTCTCTCTCTCTCTCTCTTTCCCTCTCTCTCACCTTGCATGTATGTATATATGTATATTTACATAAGTATGCATTTTATATATTTCTTTACATAGGGATACACTATACATTATCTAGTACTGATGAGTGTTAGTGTTTTTAAGCACACACAAGAGTTCGTTTCACTCAATAAAACATCTAGGCAATAATTGTGCAATGAAGTACAACTACCATTGCCACCAAGAGTGAGAAGGTGAGGATGAGTACAGAATTATTCAGTTAAAACCTTCATCTTTGTTGTCTAAGCAAGAAGAGCATTTCCCAAGCTCTATGTCTATACTAAGTAACTAATGGATGCCCATGACTATAACCCAAATACTTTTGTGAATACTCACCTTGATGAATCATTTCAGATTACTTTATTATCAATTCATGTTCACATGCATGGTGGTGATTGTGCCAAATTGTTCAGGTTGCAGTCAGAAACGGAAACTGTGAAAATAGTTCTCTCCTTCCACCTTTACTAAGCTTCAGAAATTGAACTCAGGTCTTTAGGGTGCAAGCTTCTTTATCAATTGAGCCATCACTTTGGTTCTAATAAGTCATTGGGTCCTGGCTGCTTCCTTTATAGTGTGCATGAGATCTCTGAGGCATCTTAAACACACAACCCAACTGGATGATACAATAATGCTGGTGAGGCATTACTCAGCTAGAACATGACTACAGCTTATCCTTGAACATGAGCTCTTAATTTTGGTTTTAAATATTATTAATCAAAACTTTTCAAAATTTTCTATAAAGTCCCAAAAATTATGTACCCCATCACACCACTAAATATGCATATAGCAATATATCACTCTTTGTATCTATTTGATTCTCTCCTATATTTGAATATCCTATGTATATACATAAGTATAGATTCATGTATTTCTATCAAAATAGCAATGTAGACAGAAAGGTGTCAGATACATGCCAGTGAATACATTGATACTCGCATATTACATTTTAATCTTATTTTCTAAAAGAGCATGGTATTTCTCTATGTTAAGTTCTATACTGGATTCTGAGATGCAAGGATTCTTTGATCTCCAGAATTTCTTGTCAATGTAGAAGAATGTAACTCTTTAAAAAAAAAAAAAGAAAGAAAGAAAAATTGAAGAGGGTAGAGGGGGAGCGAGGGAGAGAGGGAGGAAGGGAGGAAAGGAGGGAGGGACAAAGGGAGAGAAAGAGAGAGAGAGAGGGAGAGAGAGAGAGAGGAAGAGAGAGACACTTGTCTCTTGTTTAAGTAAGAATACAAGGAAAGTTTTGTTATTGACTAAAAGGTGGTGCTCAAAAATAGGTCAGGTAACACAACAGAAAGGCAGCTTGCTTAAGGGGAAAGGAAATGCAAATTAACTGCTGGAGACTTGGGTATGTTTTAGCTCTGGCAGCAGCTGCTGAATAATTAGGGCCCAAAGGCCTTCATAAAGGTTGTAAGTCTTGTTACTGTGGCTAACCAAATCTGCCTGAGTAATTTCCCTCTTGCTATTGCAATTATGGGGTTTTAACTCACTAGGTAGCAGATTTTGTGGCATGTGTATATTCAGTGCATTGAGTAAAATGAGCTTCTAGCTACCTCCTCTTTGGATTGCTTTATAGCAATGATCATAAATCGTCACTAAAGAAAAACAGGTTCTTAAGTGTGACAGTAGTGGAGTTGGAAGTGTCAGGAGAGGTGAGAGGAAGTAGACACAGATGGATAAGCTATGTATCCGCTAAGGTGGCTTGTGACACTGCAATTCTGTATCTCTGTAATCAGATACAATGGAATATACAGGAATGTGTCCTATGTTCACATAGATATCTATTACACTCCACCATTTTCCTAGAGTTTGTTAATTTTTGATAATTTCCTTTTATTTTGTCTGATGAGTAACCCTTATATTGCCAATAGTTTGGGAAATCCTTGTTACTGAAAATATTTTTTTCATACAGTATGTTCTGATCACAGTTTTCCTCACCACCCCCAGTTTCTCTCCATAGCTTGACTTGTCCAACTCTACCCCCTTTTTATCTTTCTCTTAAAAAAAAAAAATAAAACAGGCAAATTAAAAAAAAACAAAACAACAAAGCAGGATAAAACAAAAACAAAACTGAAAGAAGAAATAGAAAGAAAGAACAAGAGAGAAACATACACACACGTACACATCGAGACACACATGCCCACACACAAAATCCATAGAAGCACAAAACTGGGAACCATAATAGATAAGCAAAATAAAAGTAAGGTAAGCAATATCAGAAGAGAGCATTGTGACACAAACTACTCCTGAGAAAAATAATTTTAATTGGTTTATTTTTCAGTTTTTAGAATTGTTCTTCTTTTTGAAAAAGAAACTCGCTGTATACTCCACGATGGACTTCAGTTTACACACCTCCAAGGCTCAGACTCTCAAATGCTGAGATTGCAACTGTGAGCTAGCATAGCAGCTCAAAGTCTTTTACTATTTCTTATACAACCCCTTACGCTGTGTCTTCTTGTATGTCACCTCTGTGACATGGCACCTGGTACTAGTATGAAATGGATAAAACTATATGCAAAGAAGCAGGTGTGACATATGATGCTCTTACTTATAAAATGACTTCACTTAAATGAAAATTTAATTGTTTCTGAAATGGGAAGTTATACCCACGCACTACACATATTTTGTTGACACAAACTGGAAGAATTCACGATATCAACCTTAAATATACCTATCCTTTATTTTCTTTCTTTATTTTGCTGTCGTCTACCTACATACACATTCATTTATTTGAATGTGTAAGGGACGGCAGACAAAGTAGCAGGACTTAAATGTTTCAGCTCATGTCTTCATGTTGTGTCTAAAGTGTTTTAATGTAATATACATTTAGTATGATTTCTAAAGATTCTTTCCATATCATTTATAGGAAAATAACTATGTAACATGGTTTTTAATTGACCAAAAGTAAAATATTCTACTTACTGTTGAGCAGAGAATATAATGTGCCTAGGAATTTGTTTGGAACCTACATATTTAAAGAAGAGCATAGAATTAATCAGTGCCCTAATAATCTTTCCTAGTAAACCTCTTGATGTCATTTTTACCTCTGTGTGTTCAAGAAACTTTTACATAGTGTTTTTTTTCTTGTTGTTTTGTTCTGTTTTGCTTTGCTTTGTTTGTTAAAAAGTGTTAGGATAATTTATTTTGACTAAAAGTTAATTTGTTTGAAAAATGGCTCAGAATTATGAGGAATTGTAGAAAGTATGTGAGGATCACTGCAGCAATGGGTATAATATAAGAAAAAAAATAGAGACAGTGAGTGGCTACAATTCTAAATTTGATTTAGTTTTTAGTTTTCGGATATTTTCATTATTTACATTTCAAATGCTATTCCCTTTCCCAGCTTCCCATCCAGAAACCTCCTATCCCATCCCCAGTCCCCTGCTTCTATGAGAGTGTTCCCACACACACCCACTCTTGTCTCCCTGCCCTGACATTCCCCTACACTGGGGCGTCTACAGGACCAAGGGCCTCTCCTCCCACTGATGCCCTACAAGGCCATTCTCTGCTACACATACAGCTGGAGCCATGAGTCCCTCCATGTGTCCTCTTTGGTTGGTGGGTTAGTTCTTCGGAACTCTCGGGTGTCTGATTTTTTGATATTTTGTCCTTCCTTTGTGGTTGAAAGCCTCTTAGCTCCTTCAGTCCTTTCTGTAATTCCTCCATTGGGGACCCCATGCTCAGTCCAATGGTTGGCTGCAAGCATCTGCCTATGTATTTGTCAGGCTCTGGCAGAGCCTCTCAAGAGACACCTATATCAGGCTCCTGTCAGCAAACACTTCTTAGTATCTGCAATACTGTCTGGGTCTGGTGTCTGTATATAGGATGGATCCCCAGATCAGGCAGTCTCTGAATGGTCTGTACTTCAGTCTCTGCTCCACACGTTGTCTCTGCTTTTCCTCCCCTGAGTATTTTGTCGCCCTTCTAAGAAGGACTGAAGCATCCAAATTATGGTCTTCCTTCTTCTTGACCTTGTGGTCTGTGAACTATATCTTAGTATTCTGAGCTTTTGGGCTAATACTTATCAGTAAGTACATACCCTGTGTGTTCTTATGTGACTGGGTTACCTCACTCAGAATGGTATTTTCTAGCTCCATCCATTAGTCTAAGAATTTCATAAAGTCATTGTTTTTAATAGCTGAATAGAACTCCATTGTGTAAATGTATGACATTTTCTGTTTCCATTACTCTGTTGAAGGACGTATGTTTTTATTCCACCTTCTGGGTGTTATAAATAAAGCTGCTATGAACACAGTGGAGCATGTACCATTGTTATACATTGGAGCATTTTTTTTGGCTATATGCCCAGTAGTGGTATAGTTGGTCCTCAGGTACTGCTATGTACAATTTTCTGAAGAAATGCCAGATTGATTTCCACAACAGTTGTACCAGCTTGCAATCCCACCAACAATAGAGTAGTGTTCCTCTTTCTCTACATCATTGCCAGCATCTTCTGTCAACTGAGTGTTCGATCTTAGCCATTCCAACTGGCATGAGTTGGAATCTCAGTGTTGTTTTGATTTGCATTTTCCTGATGACTAAGAATGTTGAA
Source organism: Rhabdomys pumilio (assembly GCA_030674055.1). Lineage (NCBI taxonomy): Eukaryota > Metazoa > Chordata > Mammalia > Rodentia > Muridae > Rhabdomys > Rhabdomys pumilio. The sequence continues at coordinate 162,510,941 of JANHMN010000002.1, read as the reverse complement.
CATTTCTGTAGGTGCTTCTCTGCCACATGACTTTCCTCAGTTGAGAATTCTTTGTTTAGCTCTGTACCCCATTTTTAAAAGGGTTATTTAGTTCTCTGGAGTCTAACTTCTTGAGTTCTTGGTATATATTGAATATTAGCCCTCTATCAGATGTAGGGTTGGTAAAAATGTATTTTCAATCAGCTGGTTACTGTTTTGTCCTATTGACAATATCCTTTGCCTTACAGAAGTTTTGCAATTTTATGAAGTTCCATTTGTCAATTGTTGATCTTAGAACAAAAAACATTTATGTTCTGTTCAGTAAATATTCCAGTGTGCTCATGTGTTCAAGGCTCTTCCCCACTTTCTCTTCTATTAGTTTCAGTATATCTGGTTTTATGTGGAGATCCCTGATCCACTTGGACTTGAGTTTGTACAAGGAGATAAGTATGGATTTATTTGCATTCTTCTACATGCTGACCTCCAGTTGAACCAGCATCATTTAAATTCTGTCCATTTTCCACTGTATGGTTTTAGCTCCTTTGTCAAAGATCAAGTGACTATACATGTATGGGTTCATTTCTGGGTCTTCTGTTCTGTTCCATTAATCTACCTGCCTGTCTCTGTACCAATACCATGCAGTTCTTGTCACTATTGCTCTGTAATACTGCTTGAAGTCAGGGATGGTGATTCCCCCAGAAGTTATTTTATTGTTGAGAATAGTTTTTGCTATCCTGTGTATTTTGTTATTCCAAATGAATTTGCAAATTGTTTTTCTAACTCTGTGAAGAATTGAGTGGGAATTTTGATGGTGATTGCATTGAGTCTGTGGATTACTTGTAGCAAGATGGTCATTATTACTTCATTAATCCTGCCAATCATGAGCATGGGAGATCTGTCCATCTTCTGAGATCTTCTTAGATTTCTTTCTTCAGAGACTTGAAGTTCTTGTCATAAAGAACTTTTACTTCTCTTGTTAGAGTCACACCAAGGATTTTATATTATTAATGATTATTTTGAAGGGTGTCATTTTCCTAATTTCTTTCTCAGCCTATTTATCCTTTGAATAGGGGAAGGCTACTGATTAGTTTGAATTAATTTTATATGCAGCCACTTTGCTGAAGTTGTTTGTTCAAGATTAAGAGTTCTCTGTTGGAATTTTTGGGGTCACTTAAGTATACTGTCATACAATCTGCAAATAGTGATATTTTGACTTCTTCCTTTCCAATTTATATCCATTTAACTTCCTTTTGTTTTCTATTTGCCCTGACAAGGACTTAGAATACTATATTGAATAGGTAGGGGAGAGTGGGCAGCCTTGTTTAGTCCCTGATTTTAGTGGGATTGCTTCAAGTTTTTCTCCATTTAGTTTGATGTTGGCTACTAATTTGCTGTAAATTGCCTTTACTGTGTTTATGTATAGACCTTGAATTCCTTGAAGGGTGCTCAATTTTGTCAAATGAATTCTCAGCAAAATGAGATGATCTTGTGGGTTTTGTTGTTGTTGTTGTTTTGTTTGAGTTTGTTTGTTTATGTAGTAGATTACTTGATGGATTTCCATATATTGAACCACCCCTACATCCCTGAGATGAAGCCTACTCGATCATGATGGATGATCGTTTTGATGTGTTCTTGAATTCAGTATGTGAGAATTTTATTGAGTAGTTTTGTCTAGATATTCATAAGGCAAATTAGTCTGAAGTTCTCTATCTTTGTTGGATCTTTGTGTGGTTTAGGTATAAGCACAATTGTGGCTTAATAGAACAAATTGAGTAGTGTTGCTTCTGTTTCTATTTTGTGGAATAGTTTGAAGAGTATTGGCCTTAGGTCTTCTTTGAAGCTTTGGGAATTTTGCACTAAATCCATCTGGTCCTGGGATTTTTTTTTTTGTTGTTGGGAGACTGTTAATGGCTGCTGCTATTTCTTTAGTGGTTATGGGACTATTTAGATTGTTTATCTGATTCTGATTTAATGTTGGTAATTGGTATCTGTCTAGAAAAATTGTTCATTTCATTCAGATTTTCCAGTTTTGAATTTCCTCAGTTTCTGTTGTTATGTCTCTCCTTTTAATTTTGATTTTGTTAATTTGGATACTGTCTGTATGCCCTCTGGTTAATCTGCCAAAGAGTTTATCTATCTTGCTGATTTTTCTCAAAGAACGAGCTCCTGGTTTTGTTGACTCTTTGTATAATTTTTTTTGGTTCTTTGTATATTTTGTTGATTCTTCGTATAGTTCTACTTGTTTGATTACAGTCCTGAGTTTGATTATTCCATGCCATCTGTTCCTTTTGTGTGTATTTGCTTCTTTTTGTTCTAGAGCTTTCAGGTGTGCTGTCGAGATGCTAGTGTATGCTCTTTCCAATTTTTTTAAGCAGGCACTGAGACCTTTGAGTTTTCCTCTTAGCACTGCTTTCATTATTTTCCATATGTTTGAGTATGTGGTGCATTCATTTTCACTAAATTCCAAAAAGTTTTAATTTCTTTCTTTATTTTCTCTTTGACTGAGTTATCATTGAGTAGTGTTGTTCAGCTTCTGTGTGTATGTGTGCTTTCTGATGTTTATGTTTTTATTGAAAACCAGCCTTAGTCCATGGTGATCTAATTGTATACATGGGATTATTTCATTCTTCTTGTATTTGTTGAGGGCTGTTTTGTGACCAATTATATGGTCAGTTTTGGAGAAGATACCATGAGGTGCCGAGAAGAAGGTATATTATTTTATTTTAGAATAAAATGATAGAAGTCTCTTATACCCACTTGGTTCATAACTTCTGTTAGTTTCACTGTGTCTCTGTTTAGTTTCTGTTTCTATGTCCATTGATGAGAGTGGGGTGTTGTTATCTCCCATTATTATTGTGTGAGGTACAATGTGTGCTTTGAGTTTTAGTAAAGTTTCTTTTATGAATGTGGGTGCCCTTTCATTTGGAGTATAGATATTCAGAATTGAGAGTTCATTTTGGTAGATTTTTTTCCTTTGATAAGTATGAAGTGTCCTTCCTTAACTTTTTTGGTAACTTTTGTTCGAAATTCGATTTTATTCAATATTAGAATGTCTATTTCAGCTTGCTTCTTGGGATCATTTGACTGGAAAATTGTTTTTCCAGCCTTTTTCTCTGAGGTAGTGTCTGTTTCTGTCACTAAGGTGTGTTTCCTGTATGCAGCAAAATGCTGGGTCCTGTTTATGTATCCAGTCTTTTAGTCTATGTCTTTTTATCGGGGAATTGAGTCCATTGATGTTAAGATATATTAAGAAAAAGTGATTGTTTCTTCCTGTTATTTTTGTTGTTAGAGGTGAAATTATGTTTGTGTGCCTATCTTTTTGGGGGTCTGTTGAAAGAAGATTACTTTCTTGCTTTTTCTAGAGTGTAGTTTCCCTCCTTGTGTTGAAATTTTCCCTCTCTTATCCTTTGTAGGGCTGTATTTGTGGAAAGATACTGTGTAAATTTAGTTTTGTCATGGAATATCTTGGTTTCTCCATCTATAGTAATTTAAAGTTTTACTGGGAACAGTAGCCTAGGCTGGCATTTATGTTCTCTTAGGGTAGGTATGGCATCTGCCAAGGATCTTCTTGCTTTTAGAGTCTCTGGTGAGAAGTCTGGTGTAATTCTACTAGGTCTGCATTTATGTGTTACTTGGCATTTTTTTCCTTTGCTGCTTTTAATATTCTTTGTTTTTTGCATTAGGTGTATTGATTATTATGTGATGGGAAAAATTTCTTTTCTTGTCCATACTATTAGTAGGTTTCTTGTATATTCATGGGCATCTCTTTCTTTAGGTGAGAAAAGTTTTCTTTTATAATTTTGTTGAAGATATTTACTGGCCCATAAAGTTGGGAATCTTTGCTCTCTATACCTATTATCCTTAGGTTTTACCTTCTCATTGTGTCCTGAATTTCCTGGATGTTTTAGGTTAGAAGTATTTTGCATTTTGCATTTTCTTTGTCTGTTGTGTCAATGTTTTCTACGGTATCGTCTGCACCTGAGATTCTCTCTTATATCTCTTGTATTCTGTTGTATTCTGTTGGTGATGCTTGCATCTGTGACTCCTGATCTGTTTCCTTGGTTTTCTGTTTACCTGTGTTCTCCTGTATTTCTTTAAGGGAGTTATTTGTGTCCTTCTTAAAGTCCTCTATCATCATTATGAGATGTGATTTTAAATCCAAATCTTGCTTTTTTGGTGTTTTAGGGTATTCAGGAGTTGTTGTTGTGGGAGAAGGTGGTTCTAATGATGCCAAGTAGCCTTGGTTTCTGTTGCTTATGTTTTTACACTTGTCCCTTGCCATCTGGTTATCTCCAGTGCTAACTACCCTTGTTATTTTTGATTGGATTCTGTCCCTCCTGTGATCCTAGTTGTCTCAGAACTCCCCAGAGTCTAGCTGTCTCTGTGTTTCTTTGATTCTGAAATCCTGTGAAACTGAGATCCTGGGTGCATCAGGGCTCCCAGGAGTCAAGCTGCTTCTGGGATTCTAAATTCTGGTGTGACCAAGCTCCTGAAATCCTATTGTGTCGGAGCAGCTGGGAGTCAAGCTTTCTCTGGGTGTTGTAGGAGTACATGGAGAGCTAGAGCTCTGGGTCTGCTAGGGCCACAAGGCAAACTGGAAGGAACCCGTGCCTCCGGCTTTGCTGAGGTTTGTGTTTCCTTGATTACTGTGTAAGGTCCCAGTTATGCAGGGTGTTGGGAAAGATGTGGCCTCAACTGTGATTACAATTCGGTTAGGGCACTCAATTTAATATGTAAAAATGTCAAGATAATGGCATCAGCTATTGGCATCAAGATTTTGTTACATGGCTATCATGAGGTGATTGGTAAAGTCGGATTTGCTTTTTCACTTGTTGTGGGGAGTTTAGAGAAAAGCGGAGGAAAACCCCTGCTTGCAGAATGGATAGTGAGAAAATGGAATTTTTGAGTTCTCTCCCAGAGGTAGATTTGGTCATCATGTCTTATCATTAAGGACCTGGAGCAATATAGTGAATGTAAAAACAAAAACAAAAACCAAACAAACAAACAAACAAAAAAACAAAGAAAAAACAACAACAACAAAACTAAAACAAACAAACAAAGGTCATAGAGCCTGGTTGGGCAGGAGTTCCTGTGTCTCTGGATCCCAGGGGCTCCCAGTTATTCTAGGTTTGGGGGCAGACATTGTGGCCTCAACTGAGATCCAGGGTGTTTCAAAGCACTTGGGAGTTGAGCTCCTTCTTGGTGTTGTAGGAGTGGGTGCAGTGGCAGCACCCCAGGTCTGCTAAAGGTGAAAGTTCAAACCAGAAGGAACAATTCTTAATTTTATGTTTACTTATTTTCTCTACTTCATCCTAATATGAAAGAACATCATCAATCTTTAATGTAGATTCCTCTATTTAAAATGCATTTTAAAAGCTAATAGGTATTTATAAGTCTGAAAATGTGAATACCATGGGAATTGAGTTTCGAAATAAGTTTCTTGGCACTAGTTCTCTGGAATACACACATACTGATTACTCAGTGCCTCTTACGCAGAATTTCAGAAGCCAGTCATTGTGATAACACTACAAAATCCTATAAGATGAATACTTGTGCTTTTACAAAAGAGAATATCAGGAGGTAAATGATAGGGGCATTAAGAAAGTGATTCTGTGCTATAATATTTATATAATAATATAATAGTATTAATCACTGTCTGACACAGAAACCTGATATGCAGAAATGTAGTTTCTTCTCCAAATTTTTTTGATTTATGCAGCATAGTCAGCTTTTTTCTAGATGTTCTGATCCTAAATTCAATCTATCTCTCAGATAGTGACTACCATGAAACCTAGTTTTTTTTATAAGCAAAAGAAAAAATTCACTCTTGTCAATGTCTTCTCTAAGCTAGACCACCACAGCAGTCAGTGGAAAGTCTAATGTATAATGCAGTGTCTATGTACTTTAATAAAGATAGAGTCTCACTGGTTATCTCTCTCCATTGTCATTACCATGGAATGAGTAATAGGTAGTGAGATGCCTTTGTCATGTTGCAATTTGTGTTCCTGTTTCCTGTGTCTCACTTTTGTGTGTCTCACTCAACTGTGTCCACAATTGTCGCATTTGTACTTGACTTCCCTCATGTCAAGGCTTGATTGCAGAATTTATATTTAGTTAAAAATAAACCAAATATTGGTTTTAAATGAGCCATAAACATGTTCCCATATTTAAATATGTTTTATTTGAGAGTAGCCCCCTGCCCTTGCTGCTCTTTAATGACATATAGAACTATTGAGTGAATATCACTTTTTAAAAATCCATAACTATATTTTTCCAAACCCATATGAATTAGAATACAATATATGCCTTCCCTCAATTGTTTATTTATTAATTAATTCAGCAAATTGTATTATCTCTTTGAAAATAAGAAAACATACACTCTATAACAGAGATAACAATAGTACATACATATGAATATGTCAAAAGTTCAAACATAGCAGGCATCAAGAGATGAGTTCTGTTACAACATCAAACAGCGTAAGAAATGTGCATGAATTAATGCATAGTACTTAGTATAGTTAATATTGCTTAATAGTAACTATTATTGCTGTACAAAGAACTTGTTAAATAGAATATAAAACCATACAACTTCCATACTCCAAATTTTGGGATATTTCTAAAATAACATTCAAGTTTTACCTAAATATTTTGATCTGAAATAAGACAAATTAAAAATATAATAAGCCTTTGGGCACCTCTCTTTTATTTTTCAGTTTCAAAGCTAAAACATAAAACACATGGACTTCTATGAAGATGAATTACCTTGTAGGTTTTTAAAAACCTTCTCTGAGAACTGCATATGATATTACTGATTTCTCACTTTGTTGACTGCCTGCAGCGCTAATTGTACAGAAAATGTTAGCACAATGAATTTCTCTCTTCATCATAGTTTCTTCCTTACTCTCATGTGCATGCTTTCTTATTAACACATCTGTTAAATCCCTTGAAGTCAGGAATTATAGTTTTCACTTTTTTTTTTTCAGATCTCCCATAACACATAGCATATTTTGGAAGCATTCTGTTACATTAAGTCTTAATTCCTTTACATGTCACATATGCTTCATATAACTATCATAGTTTTAGTTGAATTATAATTGTGTTCTTGATAATATACTTTTTAGAATTGCAATAGTACTTTATCAGTGTTCCGGTACTTCAGAATAATTACTATTATCTGTTTGCTTTAAATTTCTAGTTAACAATGCTTTTCTGTTAAATAAAATCGATATCTGGAGTGGGTGGAGGGAAGGAACTAGGTGGGAGAATGGGTGGGGAGGAAAACAGAAGGGGCTATATGTGGGGAGGATGGTAGGAGAGAGAATTGGAATCAGTTGCAGTGTATCTCTGAGTGTAGCTAGAAATCTAGAACAATGGAAATAGCCAGAAAACTATAAAAGTGACCCTAGCTAAAACTTACCTCCTATAACCAGTCGTGACTTCCAATGAGAAAATGGGAATACCTGTCAGACACAAAATTTTAGACCCACAATTTTTCTTGCCTATAACAGGTATAGAGATAAAGAGGGAACAGAAAGTGAGGGAATAGAAAACCAAGGACTGGCCCAACATGAGTCCCATGCCATGAGAGAGAATCCACCCCTGACACTATTAATAATATTATGCTATACTTGCAGACAGGAGGCTAGCATAACAGTCATCTGAGTAGCTTCATCCAGTACCTAGTAATATTAGGTAGATCTCAAGGAATCTTGTGGAAGATGGGAGGAAGAAGTATCAAAAGAACCAGAAAGGTCAAGGATACAACACAAAACCCAACAGAATCAACTGATCTGGGCACAAAGTGGCTCACAGAGACTTACTCACAAACCAGAGAACATGCATGGAATGGACTTAATGCCCTTATACAAATGTAACAGATATACAGTTCTTACTGAACTTCTTTGGAACCTCTAACAGCAGGAGCAGGAGCTGTCTCTGACACTGTTGCCTGTCTTTGGATCTCTTTCCCATTACTAGACAGTCTCGTCTAGCCTCAAGAGAAGGAGATGCACCCAATCACATTACAACTTGATATGCCAAGGCAGGTTGATATTCATAAGCAGTCTCCCCTTCTCTGAAGAGAAAGAAAATGAGGTATAGGTGGAGAGGTGAGAAGAAGAGGCTGGGAGGAGAGGAAAAAGTGCAAGCTGCAATGGGGATGTAAAGTAAATTAATTAATAAATAAAAAAGGGCTTTGACTTTACAGTTTTGAGATCTGGGTTTTGAGTCATAACAGAAATTCAGTATATTAGTATATCATTTGTGGGATGTTAGACTATCAGTTAAGAAATTAAGGCAAAAAAGGTTTTACTAAGCAGTATTCTAATCAATAATAATGACTATAATACAAAATACCTCAAATATCTGGGTTCTATAATAGAAATAGCCATGTACTTGATGTTTATATCTTGGTTTCTTTTTATCACAGCTTCTATGAAAGCACATGAGTTTGCCAATTGAGTGGAATTATCCTTTGTTACCTTCAATCCCAATAATTTTTTTTAAAAATGTTATTTCTTTTTGAGAAAGATTATTAAGAACTGTGTCTGAATTACTTTGTGAAAACAAAATTATTTTTGTAGCACTTTGTACATGTTCATAGGCATAGGTGATAATAGCAAAACTTCTAAATTCAAAGAAACTAAATCTAAGAATTCTCTGCACTGTTTTTAAATCATGATGAAACCAAAATTTCTATCAAGAAAATCCTAGAAGTCACGTCAATGACAAACTTTAATTCTAAAAATTCTTTGCATCCTAGAGTAAGAGATCTATAGGGTGGAAAAGGTCTTCTATATTGTCTAGAGAGCAATAATGTATCCAATTTTGTCATAGACATACAAAACAGACAGCGTACCATGAAAGACTATGCTAGTTGTCTTTCACTAACACTGCCCCTCAAGACAAAGAATCTATGTTCCAAGTGGTTGTGTCTTTTAACTATTGATAAAATCTCTGGAAACCCCAAGTATGATGCCCAAACACTTCCTTCACATACTTTGAATTTCTTCATGAGAATGTTTCTTAATTGCAAGAACAAAAAAAAAAAAAATCACCAATATTCCATATTGTCAAGAATGCACAGCTTCCTCCATTGGTCTCTTTTATGTTGTCTGTAATGGACTTGATGCCAGTAGTTCCAAATGCTATAAACTCAAAGCTAAATCACAAAACACATAGATGCGCATGCAACGAATTACTTTTTATGTTTCTTGAACTATTTCTTCAGAACTATATTGAATGCTCACTTCTTACATTCTTTACTGCCTATGGTGCTAATTGTAAAAAATATGTAAATATATGTTGCAAAATAAAATATAGTGACCAGCCCTGTGGCTAGTAAGAAATAGAAAATAGAGATTTTTTTGTTTGTTTGTTTGTTTTTGTTTTTTGAGACAAGGTTTCTCTGCATAGCCTTGGCTGTCCTGGCACTCACTCTGTAGACTAGGCTGGCCTCGAACTCAGAAATCCGCCTGCCTCTGCCTCCCAAGTGCTGGGATTAAAGGCGTGGGCCACCACCGCCCGGCCCGAAAATAGAGATTATTGAAAAACTTGCCTTCCACTGAGTGAGAAGTTCAAATTCCCAGAGACAACCTAGATCTGAGTGAGTACACGTTATACACAATTTACTTAGAGAGGTGTGACACAGAACAGGAAAAAAGGGAAATCAAAGAAAATTAAAGAGATCTGAAAGACTCAATCTGTGAAAGTCACAAGAGGAAAATTTAAAGAGGTTTTGTATGACATATCTTATGGGAAACCAGATAAGAGGCTTAGATATAGTTAACATCATCAGCACTACATTTTCAAGGGATAATTTGGTAATATATTAAATAAAGCAAAGAGCTAATATTGGGAATTAGAAAATCAAGTAATCAGGCTGTGGCAAAGCCAGACATTGAATATATCTGTACTTCTTAACACAGTACAGGAGACCATGTTTGGGTAGAATGTGCTTGCAAAATATGTGAATGAAGCATATCTTCACTCATTCATTAACACATTTTCTCAACCTTCTATGTTCATAGCAACACTGTGTAAACTTCCATCTTAATTAAACACTTGCCATGGTCATAAAGAAAAAGGATTAATTGGTGCTGCGATTTTACCAATTTCAGTGAGGGATCTTTTGACTCTGTTGTTTTCAAGACTGTGGTAAAGTAGAGGGACAGGGAAGGAAGTGTGTGGCAGAGTAAAGCCACTTACTTCCTGGTTGAAAATTAAACAAGGAGTCCAGAAACACATTTGTCTCTTTTTTGTATCCATTCCTCTGTTGAAGGACATCTGGGTTCTTTCCATCTTCTGGTTATTATAAATAAGGCTGCTACGAACATAGTAAAGCATGTGTCCCTGTTATATATTGGGGCATCTTTTGGCTACATGGCCAGGAGTGGAGGGTCCAAGTACATGATTCTGCAGGACTAATAGTGCAGCAGCCATGTGAAAAGGATTGACAAGTTTCATAGCAATTTATAGAGAAACCTTTAAAAGCAATTCTCATGTGTATTGTCCATTCCCAATAGTGAATAAGTATATAGAAGTATGACTAAGTCTATGCTGGCTAGTTTTATGTCAATGGACCAAAATCTAGAGTCACCAGGTAGGAGGGAGCCTCAATTGAGAAATGTAAAAGATCTTTTATTTGTCTGTTGTAACTGTCATCTCCATGGCCTTCATTTGCTAACCTAGCCCTAGTCCTAGAAGCTTCTTACCTCCACACAATCTAATCTAGACCTAGAATATTTTCAGTCTCTGAGACTTGCTCCTTTTTTCAGTAAATAACACAATCTTGAGGCTTGTAGGAGGCTGTCCTTGCTGACGCCTGTGTGCGTGAGGTAACAAACCGCGCATGCGCAGCGTCTTGGGTACGCCTAATTTCCGACGTCACATCCACCATTAAACTGCGCATGTACAGCGCAGGGGAACCTGGGAATTTGAGCAAGCAGCCAATCATAATTGTCCACTCCAAGGGCTATATATACAGGTGTGGGAAGTTCGACTCCTTCTCTCTCTCCCAGCCATGCTGAAAGAATAAACACCGCGAAAGGATCCTTCGTGTTCGTGTGAGTTCCTGCAGGCAGGGATACAACGCGCGTTACACTTTTAATTTATAAGAAGATGATCATCTAAAGTAAAATAATGAGACAGAAAATTGAAATATTAATGCCATTTTAGAAAATATAAGGTATAAAATTAATACTGTGTTTAGTCATACAATGTCTTAGAACAATAAACCAGTTAAAAGAATAAGTGTAGGTGTGGTTTTCATTTCATTTATCTATCTACAGTAGATTAACCTTGAAGGGAATACAGAATTGAATCTACATACTGTCCCAGACAATATCAAACTTGGACAGGATAACAGAAATGCTGTAATTTGGAACAGAAGGAAAGAAAGAGGAATGTGAGATTTAGCAGGAGAGTCTGATGATTCCAAATGTTATAAAAACACTTCCTTAGTATTTAGTAATGCTGTCACATTTGGTGTTAATGACCGCAAATGAAAGTTTATGAGAAGACTATCATCATGCTTGACAGCTGCTCCATTCTCTTTCTAGATTCATGAAGTATTGAGAGCAATACAATTATTTCTTACAGACTTTTTCTACATTGCACCAACTAAATTTAATTTAACAAGTGTTTATCATGATTGGTACATAAAATGTGCATATAAAATACAAAGCACCAGGCTGGGAGATATCAAGAGATAGGGAGGAAAATAAGCCACTATGCCTTCTAGATGTTACATAATACTTTTGTATTTCTCAAACCACCTTGGAAAATAATACAGTGTATTATTATCCAGTTCATCCTGTTTGTTTCAGTTTGGTGGTGGCAAAAGATGGGTCCTCACTGTACAGTCCAGTCTGTCTTTGTAAACTCAGTCCCCACTGTGAATGTTGGGATAACAGGCATGCACCACTATGTTCTGCATTTCTCTGCATTAAAAGTAAGAATCTCGTATGAAAAAACTAGTGCTTTCTTATAGGACATGCATTTACCAAATGTTAAAGATGACTGAATAAAATAAAGATTTCAGCTTTATGATCAAGCCCTTTTCATGTTCCCATGGCAATTAGCAATTGTTCTTCTTTTATTAGAGAAGACATTTAAAACCCAAAGGTTGGGAGATGGTTTCAAAATGGTTTCAAAATGTATTTCTCCTGCAGAGAAATTAAGTTAGGTTCACTGCATCCATGTCAAGTGACACACAGCTGCCTGTGACTCTAGCTCTGGGATATCCAGTGCCCCTTCTTTTACACAACACATAGATAACCAACTCTATAGACTCTCAAACATTATTGGTAGTGCTGAGGATCAAATAGCAGGGACTTATGCATGTTCTGCCAGTGCTTGACTAATGTAACTTATTATAAATCAACTTGTTGATGGTAAATCACCTCTAAATATTTAGCAGTTCTGTTAGTAGTGTTACTGATAAATGATTTTTCCCCCAGATTGTTCATGTTGTCTCTAGTAGCAATTCTTTGAACCAAGAAATTATAGGCAGGAGTAAAACAAAACATTTTGCATTAGTTTCCAAGTCTTCTGATTGCAAATAAGAGCATTTTGAAGGCCAAAAAGGAAGAAAGTAAACTTATTTTCTTGATCTTCCAAAGAAGAAAGGTTTTTTCAGTAATCACAGTGTAGACCAAAGTAACTTCCAGTGCATGTCTTGGGCATTGGGTTTTGAATGGGCATAAGTTTAAAATCTAGAGGTGTCCTCCTTATTTCTAAGGAGGCTTTTCAAGGTAATCTAAGGACAGTGAAGACTACCCTTCCTCAAGCCCTCTATCAATACACGAACCTTCCGGGTGCTCTCATTACACTTAGTCCCTGCCCCTTAATGAATGACACTCTTTTGCCTATTTTTCTAACTTGCCAACTCTCATTGGGAGTTTGAAAACTGGAAAGCCTATTTCTCTTTTACTTGAACATTCAAACAATGTTATGGAATTACCACTGAAGTCCATCAGACACATCCAGTCTTGAAATCTATGTCCAAGTTAAAGAAGAAAGGAATGTTGGGCTCTAAGTATTAACAGCATGATCAAGAAAAAAATTGTGTTAAATACAGGTACATTTTTAGAGTCTCTGAGAATTTTGGACTACAGAATGAATGTGAGACTTGAGCTACTCTTACCAGGGACAAACAGATGTTCTGACCACCTGACATGCATGTCCCAAGCAATCACACAATTATTTAGCCACTAATGTCATTTCAATGTGGTTAAGACCTAAACAGAAATGACCATGAAACCCTCAATTAACAAGGTGTTTAAATTGTCTTTCCAAGAATAGTCTCTAGATTGCACTCAGGCATTATTTGAAAGCAGTAGTTCAAGAATGGTTATGTGCAGAAGCCCTCATTCAGTCAATGACCTCCTGACATGACAAGCTTTGTATAGCCTGTTCAGTAGAAAAAAGAAAAGCTTTCTCTGGAGAAATAGATGCAAACTTTTTAAAAAAGAAGGTGTTTGCATAGAATTTATTTTGATCATATTCTTCTCCCTCATTTGAATTCTCCCAGATTCTTTAAATCTCCCTACCATTCTGTTCTCTCTCTCTCTCTCTCTCTCTCTCTCTCTCTCTCTCTCTCTCTCTCAATCAATCAAAACAAATAAGAAAAAATAAACTCACATATGCACACACACATGCACATACACACACATACACAGGAAAACATAGAATCCATTTTATGCTGGCCTAAATTATACCTGGGTATAGGACATGCTCTAAAATGTGAAGCTCTTTAGAAAAACAGACTTTACCTTTCACAGCAGGCATCAATTTCAGATAAGTACTTGGTTAAGCTTGCGACTTTGTGTCTACTTCCTCTCCTCAAATGCTGAGATGTTTTTCGATTTGAAATTGTGCAGGATTTATATATGCTATCACATATATAAATGAGTGAGTTCATGTTCGCCACACCTGCTAGGCCTAGAAGATGCTGTTTACTTGGAGTCATTCCATACCTCTGGCTCTTAGAATCTTAACAGCTTTGTTAAGATTCCTTTTGCATAGGTCTTCAATCCTTGAGAGGATGGGTTTGATAAAGACATCCCATTTAGGGCTGAGTATTCCAACATCTCACTCTACAAGTTGTCCAGTTATATATCTCTGTGTTAGTTATCATGTATTCCAAAGAGAAATTTTCTGATGAAGGTTAAATGATACTTTGGTTGGTCTAGCAGAAAGTCACTAGGAACAATTTTATTGCTATGCTCCTTTGGCGATATAATATTAGTAGGCTTTCCTCTAGGTCTTTGACTTATCTTTTCTCAGATTCTGGCAACATTAGTGATGTCTGGTATAGGCACTTATAGAGGGGACCTTAAATCCAATTGAACAGTGGTTAGTTATACTTATAAAATTTGTCACTATTGTAGAAGTATATCAGAAAAATGCACATTGAAAGTGCACTTTGAGATTCCATTTCACACCAGTCAGAATGCTCAAGGTCAATATAAAATTTGTAGTGCATGTTGTTGAGAATACAAGGAAAGTGGAACATTTAGTTTGTGAGAGTTTAAACTAATATAAATATTGTGGATGTTGATAGAGAAATTCTCAAAAAGCTGAAAATTGAGCACCTGCAAGATTCACATATGCAGCTTTTATATGTATCCCCAAAGGACTCTATCTCTTATTAAGGAATTATTTGTTTGTCTATGTTCACTGCTGCTTTGTTCTTACCAGCCAGAAATTGGAAATATCCTAGATGTCCATCAACTAATGATTAGAAAATGAAAATGTGGTAGCTTTGCACAATGGACTGTTAATTTCCTGTTAGGAAAAATGAGATTATTTAAAGGCACATGGCTAGAAATAGAAAGAATTATTGTGAGTGAGGTAACCCAGATGTAAAATGACAAATATTTTATATTTTCTCTTATATGTGGATGTTACCCTTTAAGCTTTTGCTATCTGTGTTTCAATGTAAATAATCTCAGAGGTTAGGTAGGAAGATATGGCGTAGGGGGATGAGGCAACCTTTCAAGGAATAGACAATAGAATATATTGTTATAGAAAGATAAATAGAAAACTAGAATACGAAAGGTAAATGGAAAAGAGGGTGGAAAAAGCAGAATAAAGAGAAAATAAAAGGAGAGACAAGTAATTCTAAAGCCCTTTTAAATAGCATACAAAGTCTTTCTACTATAAAAAAATAGATTAAATGGAGTCATCATATAATTGGGGAGGCAATACCCTAACGACATATTTTGTCATCAAGCAAAACCTCTAATTCCAGGAATATGTTTCATCTTATTGATTAGTGAATCAACAGGGCCTTACTGACCCTCACAAACATTCAGGCTATTGATTATCTTTCATAATCTGATGATAAGATCCTATTGCTAAAGATACAACTTACTTATGTCATTGAATACAGATAAATTGAGCTATTGCCCAGGTTGACGCTTCATCCCTACAGATTAGCATTCACAGTGCTGTGAAGTACTTGTCTGCTACTAGAGGAGAAAAGCAATCATCAATATCAAACAGCAACAAATCCAAAGACCTACAACAAACCTTTGGATTTTGTTGGTGGTGGTGTTTTTATTTTGTTTTGTTTTTGGTTCGGTTTTGTTTTTTTTTTAAACAATTCTCACTATATGAATCACAATCTCTAATGACAATGGCAAGGCAGAATGAAGTAATCTACCTCTGGGTGAGAACTCTAAAATTCTACTTTCTCACTATCCATTCAGCAAGCAACTGTTTTCCCTCCCATTTTCTCTAAGTCCCCATGCCAAGTAGAAAAGCAAATCAGATTTTATCAATCACATGATGAGAGCCAGGTAACAAAATCTTTATGCCAATAGCTGATGCCATTATATTAACATTTATGCTCATTATGTTAAGTGCCCTAGCTAAGTGGTATGATCGCATACCTAACTTAAGCTTTAAAAAAGTGGAGTTCTGTAATCAGTACACGAACATCAATTATTGCTTTATGGTTAATATTAATTGTTAACTTTATATGATTTAGAAATACCTTGAAAACAAATTCCTGAGCCTATCTCTGATGAGCTTTCTAGATTAAGTTAGCAAAGTAAGTGGTACCAATCTATGGGCTAGTATCCCAGGTTAAGAAGGAAGAGGAAACTTTCAATTCATTACCATCAGCTTTCTGACTATTGACATAATATGAATTGCCAATATATTTTTACTTCAATGATAGACTGCCTCCCTTGGAACTGTAAGCAAAAGTAAATCCATTTTTCTTTAATTGGAATTTTAAGGTATTTTCTTTCAATTAAATTAATTTTATATTTAGGTGTTTCTCTGTGTGTATCTTAAGAAACATGTTCACACTTGGTACCTGATAGGCTAGAAGAAGATATCATTATCTCCTGGAACTAGAATTACTGAGAGGTGAGATCTTTCAGGTAGGTGATGGAAATCAAACTCAGATCTCATGGAAGAGTAGAATGTCCTCTAAACCACTAAGCATCTCTCCAGACCCTGTTAGTGAGTTGTTTTTGTCACAGCAATAAGGTTTGTAACTAATGCAAGGCCTTTTAATAAATATTGGATAAACAGATTTCAGATGTTACAAGGCCTTCAGTGAGTCGTGTCAATAAAAACAGAAAGACATAAAGACAAGAATTTCCATAAACTAATGAACATAAGAGAGTGGTTCACTAAATCATCCCGTTTAGGATCAGACAGGGATCCTCCTCCAATAAGGCTTATGAATTCTTCCAAGAAATTTAATGTAAGCTAGGAAAAGGTTTTTATCTGCAATTCCTCTGATTTTCACTAAGACTAAACTACAAAAGGGAACTTATTGCTTTCAGGCTTCACCCTGGAGTCTGTGATAAACTTCAAAAGACTAAGAAATGCCTGGGAAGATTGTTGTAGGAGATGTCTCTTGGACTCCTTCAACTACAAAACGAGACTGTGTTGAGGGTCCATCATTTTCCACAATAATCATCTACAAGCTCTCCAAGTTGTCCATATTCTCCATTCTTTATGCCTTCATAAAAAAAATAAAAACGGGGCTTATCACTTTTAAATGATATTATACATGTTGGCAGTCTTGTGATTGCCTCTTCTGTCCATTAACAAGTATGCATGACATTTCTTCTATTTAGCCTTCATCTATTTATTTCAGCTGATCTTGAGAGAGTAAAGAGGACGTTTCCCTTACCATCCAGCCAGCATGTGAAGAGATAGCATAATAAGGAGACAGAAAGCTGACTTATTAAACACTGACTCACAGAAGTTAAGTAAGTGGGTCAAAGTAAATAGAAGAAACTCAACACCAAATCTGCCTGTCTCAGCTGTCTTTCTCTTTCTATTCCTTGGAAAGAATCTTAGAAGTTGTAAACTTCTATCACAGATATTTGTCTGCACCATATTTTCCCTTTAATTTTCTCTGAAATTATTCTATCAGGCTTCTTGTTCATGAATAGCCTCCTCTAGCTGTCATTATTGTTCATTTTTGTCTTTCTCTATTCTCTATTGCTTTCTTTCAGACTCAGTGTGCCTTCTTCTTATTTTGTTCATTTGTCCTTTGCCCCAATCTGTTACATCCTGTTACCTGTGTCATTTTTTTAAGCCACTGTCTTTACCCACTACCACAATGTTGGAGCTCTGATCAATATGTTAGGCTCAGGAGGGACTACCAATTGTCTGAGCATTGCATAAGAAAGTAAAAACTTGCACTTGAATACCCAAATCTACCCCTCTGCATGCATCACTTGGCTCATTACCCTTTTTTTAAAGAAAGTTCTTTTTTGCAACTTTCCCACTAGGTGATTATGAAAAGAATTAAGTGATGTGGATTTCTTAATCAATTTCATGCTGTGAGGATCAGCAAGTTATAACTGGAAGAGAGTTTTAAGGAAATTAATACCCCATCTACTTTGAACCCTTGTCTGTATCCACCAGGCAGGTCTGGATTCTCAGTGCTATTAGACAACAAAACACTACACACAACAAAACAAGTCAAAACACCAATAAATTAGTGGATATGTAAAAACATCAGTCTTTAGCAATAAGATACATTTTTAGATTCCAGCTAGCATTCTGTGTGTGGAGAATAAGAAAAACATCTCCAAATCCTCTTAAAAAATGGCTTTATGAAGATGTAAGTATCAGTTAACAATGGACTACAATGTGTTCATGAAGACAATATAATCATCAGTTCATAATATCCTACTACGTTCCAAGTCCTGAATATGAAAAGTTCTCATTCTCATTTCTGTGTTTCTCTGTGTATTAATTTGCTCCTTCAGTGAAAAACAAGAATTAAAACCTAATAGTGAACAGAACCCTCCCCTGAAGTCAGGCAGCTGATGAAAGCAGAACAGACATTTGAAAACATTTATATATGAACTCAGCTTGCTGCAGAACAGTGCTATTCTTCCAAGGTGAGTGACGGACAAAGCTGATCAGATGATTATGGGTAAAGAATGCTCTTCAAATCTAGGTGGCACGATTTGTCCCACTTCTGCTATAGTCCCAGGTTATACCTGGTCTGTGGACCAGAACTTTGAGAAGTTCCTGAAGTGATAGCAGAACCTTTTGAGAAGACTGGGACTCAGAAGATGACGTAGACCTCCTTTCAGAGCTCCATTCTCTCCTTGCTGACTCCTAAGATTTTAAGATAAATCACATTACTGAACCTCAGTGAGGAAAGTACATCGTAAAAACATACACTTTATAAGGAACGTAAGAAAGAAAATTAATTTTAAATTTCTCCCATTTGATTAGCTATTTAATTTTAGCTTTTCTTCTCAAAGTATTATTTTTGTCATTTTTCAGCTCATCTTTATGAATTTGATAAGTCTTATAATGAACTCAGCACAATCAATAGAAACAATCTCCCCCAAAATGTCCTGTCTAGCACAGTTCCCATTAAGTCTAAATGACCAAAGACCCTTTTGAGTCGTCTATAAACTTGAATCCGCACAAGTTTTCATATAGCAGTCTATAGTTCTGATGTACCTTTAAAGGTGATGATGCCCTTATGCTGTTCTTGGAACTCCTATTCAAAAGCATGCTAAAACAAGAGAGCCCCTTTGAGGTTATGATGACAATTATGATATAGAGCACTTGTCATTTCTTCTGTAGGGCATCAACTTATGTATGGCCCTAATAAGACAATAGACCAGAAATGGGCAAGCTTATTTTATATTTCTGTCTAGAGAACTCATTCTCAAATGTGCTCTTCCTCTATATATGAGATCTATTTTCAGTGGTACTTATGCCATGACACAAATAGTAATAAGAGTTATAAAGATGTGGACGGTAAACACTACTTCTCATTAAACTCTGTTTATGTAATCATGCCATTGAAAAGTAAGAAGTAAAAATAATTATGCAAAAACAATGAAGTATAACATTTGTCCTTTTATTATACTAATAATATCTAAAGGAAATGTTAACAAAATAAAACTTCTATGAGGTGACTACATTTAGATTTGTATTAGGTATCATAAAATGCTAAATATTTAAAATGTTATATAAATTCCATAAAATATCTCAACTTGTAAACTATAACACATATCTACTGAATAAAAATACTGCCCTTGGAAATTTACATGTTATTTGTTCATTAAATTTTTAAGTCCAAACAAAACTTTTGTTAGTAACGCATTCTGGCTGGAGTAAAATAGTAGAAGTTGTATTTCCTTGTTTCGATATTGGCTGTTCTAATGCTGATTGTTTTTATTATTATGTTTAAGCATGGCACATGATGAGAACTGGTAGAAGCCTAAACTGTCACAGATTAAAAACAGATTTTTGGTTTTTAAAAATGCGAACCTGGGGTTGTATCAGTTCATAAAAGTGCTTTTTAAAGCCAGCTTACGGTTTTAAACAACAGAATCTGATTCTCTTATAAGTTCTGAAGACCAGATGTCTCAAATCAGTGATTTCCACAGCCTCATTCCCACTACAATCTCTATAGGAAACTCTACCTCCCCTGTGTTAGGCTTTTAGATGCATCATCATACTCTTTTGTGCCTTTGGCCTTACAAGACCTTTGTTTCTTACATGTATTTCTCCTGTGTGTCTCTTACAAGGATACTTATCATTGTCTCTTATGGTTTTCTTCCCCAGTAATCTAGGATTTGGGCATCTCAACATCCATACCTATGTCTGTAGAGACATTCTTTTCCTTTGAAAAAATGAAGCAACATTCATAGGTAGGAATTAGAATATAGACATACCTAATAAGGAGCTGTCATTAATCTTTTTTAGCAGTTGATAGAACAAGGGGAAATTTACTGAAAATTTTCTATGTAAATTTAAAGAACTATATTGGCAAGATTGTAATTTACATGTGTTATTAAAACTCAGTATTAATTGCAATCACTACAAAACTTATGCTGTGAAAATGCTTTGGTTAAAATATATACAAGTCTAGGAGACCTATTTAATGGTTGACATTGCTTAAACTAATCAGTACACGGTAATAATACAGTTTTTTTGCTGATTAAACTGTTGTTACAGCATGTGCCCCTTTACCATCAGCACCTAGGGTAAACCAGGCTTCCCTCCTTCATGTCCCCTGCTATGCATGATACCAGGAACACAGTCTAGTTTCCATGACCCAGACAATGGACAGAGGGCCGTTTCTCAGTTGTATTCCCATCACTGTGACTGAATTTGCTCTTAAATTTAATTTTTCCCAGAATCCTAGGTAATCTGTTCTGGAAATCAGAAAACAAGAAGTAAATGGAAACAGGTAACATACAGCCATCCTGAGACTGTTTTCTACCGGAAATTTTCCTACATGCCAAAGTCAGCGTTCCTTGGAGTCACTGTGTTCCTGACCATCTGCTGCAGGATGCTGCCTTCCTGCTTCATGGTCCACATCCCTTCCCTGAGGCACACTGCACTTTGGGAACACTGATGTAGAAAATGAAGATTTTTATCTACAGTTGTTTTCGGGTTAGTTACAATATTTTCCCACTAACAGGAGCAGGGGTATTCCCTTAAGCCTCATTTATTTCCCAAATGCCTCCCTCCACCCAAAATTTAAGACATTTTTTTCCCCTATGTTTTAAGTTTTAGAATTTAGGCTCAGGGCCAATGCGTAAATCCATGGCAGTCTCTAGGAAAGAGGTCACAAGGTTAAGATGTATAGGTGCTGAGTGCCTAGTCCTCCTCCTTAATTAAAGGACACTAAATTTTATTATGTTTCTTCAAGACAGCCTATCTTACAGCATCTCGGCTGCCTCTCGCCAGGTGGCCTGCTTCACCACTGTGATGTGGAAAACTTCCCTGTTCAAAATGAACAATTCAAGGCAGATCTCTGTAAGCAGGCTGGTTTGAGAATCAGGTATGGATTTTTGGCATGTGAGCTATTGAAGCTCCTCTTTTGCTTATGTTTCATTTTTCATTCATTTCAAAGTAAACCCGATGAAGTTGAAATGGGATTTTTGCTTGTGCACTTAAGTTTCAGTTTGTCTTTCACATTCCCATGTCTCATAGTCATCACACGTTTGTAACTTATCTGAGTCTTACCCGGAACCATATCTTAAAGTTCCTAAATTGCCTAAGATGTTGTGTTTCAGAAATACATTTCTGACAACTTGCATTCTAGACTTTTTTGTCTGACCTATGACACAGCCAAAATGCGGCTTCCCTGAAAAATGAAAAACTAATTTACTAAATGAACATGATTTACAGTAAGAATTTCAAAGCATGGCTTATAGACAGTGTAAGACACATGAATTCAGGTATTCACTGTGGGAGCAGAAAACTGTATGTGGAGATAAGCAATAATGACCAGCTCTGCTTCCTAGGAAATATCACTCAAAATTCGTCAGAATCCTGTAATAGACAGGAAAACTAATGCGAAATTTAATGCATGTTATTTAGTTGTATTATCTAGAATAATTAAAACAGAAAAAAACAATATGGTCATCTGTTATGTTAGTTGTCAATATACAGTGCATTAACTATTGGAGTGCATGCAGTCCAGGGAGGTATCACTTATGTTTTCCAAATGAAAGTACTGTGAGGTCAGTGCCCATTCCGCACTGTTCTGGGTAAAGTTGGTCACTATCTGTTTACTTGTTGATGTATTAATGTCATCTCTATAGATCTGTAAGTTTTGTGAAAATATGGGCAGTGTCTCTTCCAGAATTTTCTGTTTGATTTGTCAACATACCATTAACGCTTTGTTAGTAAGCTCAACTACAAAAGTGCTTAATTACTTGAAAAAATGAACTAATTAATGTTTGGTATTAATGAATGACAACATTGAGGCATAAGCATTTGTCTTGGATGGGAAACCTGCTATAATTATTCTACGGTTTTCTTGCTCATCTGTTCCCAGCAAACTGTTTCATTTCTGCAAGATGGGTCTCTAGGTGATGTTGTCAAAGGCCATTAAAATATATAACTGGTCTGCTCTCTGTGCCATTTGACAGTCCCTTAATGGTAACAATTTCTTTCACCAGTTGCAGAAATCCTGCCATTAATCATGCAGCATGTCCTGATGCTTACCTGCTCTATCTATAGTTTGTCATCATTATTCATTTATTCGCCTGATTTGGGTCATGCTATTCAAACACTGGGAGCCTTAAAAGAGAGCTCTTTCAGCAGTGATGCATATGCTGATGTCCCCCCTGGCACTTGCAAATGGGATAACTCTGCTAACAGATGCCTTCTGAATGTGACAGCATAAAACATATATATGATTATTTAAATATTCCATCAGACGACTACAGTGGTTAATAGGGCACTCCCATTATCTGGGGTCAAACTGTACAGGAGTTTCATAAATTCTGCCTCATTGATTGATTCACATTAATCACCCTTGAGTCCAATTGCATCTTGGCTTACACACTAATACAGTGCCATGAAGGTCCTATTCATGGCTCTGTCTTTTCTGAGTGTGTGGTTCTAACAGCTGATAGTTTTATTTCTTTAGACACTATGATTCTGTTCCAGTAGCCCCTGTAGGTATTTTCTCTTGTAAATCTCTGACACAGTTTTTACTGTATTTCTGTGACTAATCACTTAGGTTTTTTCTGAAGCCTTGGTGGAATTTTCCATAACTCCATAATGTTTATATATGGTGTATCTGCAAAGCCAGTATCCTGTAGATGCTTTCTAAGCTAGTTACATAGTATAAGTGTTCTCTGGACTCAAGGCTGTAGTGGGCCAGCACTCCATCAGAGAAAGTACAGAATCTTGAGGTGGCTTTGGGAGTTGAGTCCAAGGAGCTGGGATAATTTTGTCCTGTATTTCCACAGAACCTGTGGTGGGAATGGCAGTATTAACAACGCCTGAGGTGCTGTGATATAACAGTGCACTTATGCTTGATTCAAAACGGTAGCGTTGCAACTGTCATCTGTACTTCATATCAATTTCTGTTTGGTCACTCCTTGTCAAATGCTAACATGATACATCAGTCATTTTCTAGACATCAAATCCTGCTCATGAGAATAGTCAAGGGAATGATCCAGAAGGTCTGTGCACAAACTATCAGATCTTTTTACTCATTGACCAAGGTTGTTTTTTTTGCCATCACACCAGGACATAAAAAATAGTTTTTTTTTTCCAGCATGTAAAAAGTGACAAACTAGTAATGGTTAGCAAAATCTATAAATAGCCCCCATATTACACAATGCTTTTTTTAATTCTAAGAATAAAAGATAAAATCTGAGAAATCTTCAAAAGGGATCCTTGATTGAGGATTAGAAGAATGAAGCTTGCATTTCATGTATCAAGCAGATTACTGGCTTCACATTTAAAACACTCATTTGTTTTCATTTTACTTTTCCACTATTACCCCCAAATTAGCGATAGTCTGTCACATGATAACTACCCTGTATTATAGGCTTGTTTGCAAGGAGGTATAGGTAACAACTTTTCTGTCATTGTCACAAACCATCAGCCACTAGTTGTGTAAAAGAATGAAAGGTTTATCTAATCTTACACATTCAGAGGTTTCAGTTCACAAGACTTGCCTGGCTTTAGGCTAGTATGTGACAAGGTAAACATGATGGTAATAAAAGCGTGTGGTAAATGAAGCACAGAGAAAGGAATCCGAGACCAGCGATGCCCTGCCTAGGTACATCTTTTACCCAAGTAGTCCGTACATTCTAACTTGTGCTTCTGTTTTAAGCTAGCACCAGCACCTAAGACCATGTCTTCAGCACATGAGCCTGTGATGAAGTTAAAGCATAATAGTTTGGGTTTGTTTGTTTGTTTGTTTGTTTGTTTGTTTTGCTTTTGATTTTTTTGTATTTTCTGTCCATTGTCTTCTGTGTAAATTATAGAAATGCTTCTGTTATAAAAAGTGGAATGCAGTGATAAATTTAACTCAGAGCCAAATATTTGACATCTCAAATTTCAAACAGTCTTGATTAAAATATTACATTAGCCACTTGACCATTTTATGTTAGAGCTCCATATATTTGCTGGATGTCTTCTTGATAATGTCTAATAAAACTAAAGAGATAAATTTGCTCATATATCCAGATTTCAAGAATCTTTCACAGGACAGAAATTTGCTATTAGAGATAAAGTCCACAAATATAAATGGAAAATGTATGTCTATGAACTGAATTAGACTTAGAAACCTATTAAAAAGACTATTAAAAAGGAAGAGATGACAAGGCTAAGAGTCAATGTTCTCAGCTTAGGAAGGGCCTTTAAAATCTCCTGCATTGCTTATTGTGAATACTTACTTATTCATAGGATCATTAAGCAACTGTCTCTTGTCTCACTTTTCTTCTCAAATTTATACAACAAGGATACTGATGTATATGATTTAGTCCTGCTATAAAGTCTAGGATTGACAGAATCTTTGAACTCTCTCTACTCTAAATGCAAAACTAAACTAAGGCATACATACTCTCCCCAAATTATAGAGTCTTAATGCATTTTGGCTCATGGTACAGAAATTGCTTTGCCTTTAGCACCGACCATTACTGTAAATAAGAGTACAATGCAAGTACAATAGAGGGCCTATCCGTCTGGAGGATCTTTCACATGTGGAAGAATAAATCACTTCCAACCGTAGCGCTAATCTCATTTGAAGTGTTCCCGTCTCCAGAATGGCAATACCTTGAGTGGCTTCGCTGGAAAATATGGCCAGAAAGGTCTTGCTCAAAGTTTTATTCATACAGTAAACACAGCCAAGCTTGGCAGACACATTAATTCACAGGCAGCTCTTTGCTTGGAATGTAAATGTAGGCAGCCCATGCCTCCAGGACAACAATAAAATAAACTTTCTTAGAGAACTACACTCTAACCCTTTGGTTCTTAGTCGTGTCCTCCTTTCTCTGCATTCCACTGTGAAGTTTACCTTACAAAAATGTATAGAAATTGATGGATATGAATAGGGTCTTGCGTTTAATCATGTTCTCCTATATATAACATAGGAAAATGTGAATGGGCCATGATTTAGAAATGCATTCCTTATTAAGTGTTATCTGGGTAAGATGGGGTCAGTTTTATTAGGGTAGATCCTAGTTTAAAACAATTAGTTTACATTAGAAAACAGACACATGGAGAAGAGACTAGGATATGGACATGCAGAAAGATGTAATTACAGTGTAGATCGCCCTGGGAAGATTAATGCAAACATTGTATTCATGCTGACACAAGATTAGGAATAATTGCTTTTGAAAGCTGGAAGTGATGAGGAACTTTCCTTCCCTGCAGCCTACAGAGAGGGAATTGAAGGTGCATTAGTTTGTGGCAAGTAACTAGGGCTTCTCCATAAGTGAAAACAAATGATCAGTTGATGCTGTTAACTACGGTTTCCAGAAAGAGTCCATGTCTACACAATTAGAACTTCAGTGATTATAGAGGTTGGAACCAGGTCCAGAGCTAAATAAGCTTGATCTGTCTCAGACTCAAGTATTGTTAACCTCTGTACATGATGTAATAACCTATCAATGTTGAATAAGTCCTTATTGAATGTATAAACAACCAGCAATCCAAAAGCTATGATGTCATCATATAGCATCTGAGCCTATAGTAGAGGTATCTCTGCATGCTGCAAATCCCTATGGGAAGGAGCTAACAGTATATTTAGCGTTTGTGATTTGATTTGTGACTTCCTTGTTTTTGTTATTATAAAAAGCCTCATGAAAATGTTAGCACATTGAAACCTGGAATGTAAGAAGCAAACCTATGTTCCTGGGACATAGTCACTCATATTTTGGTCCAGAAGAAATTGTCTCTTATTCCCTTTGGTCTGTGAGCTGCATTTTTTTCATATTGACACTTCAGATAAAGAAGCTGGGAAATGCCACAGTATTTCTGGCAGTGAATATAAATGACTGTCTTTTAGAACCTGAAATTTCTTTTTGGTCTCTGACAGTGGGCACTACCTGATTGGAAAAAAAAAGGACTTGACAAATCATGGTCCATGTTCCAGTACAATTATTTTTACTGGCTGAGCTATCTCAGGAAAATGATTTCACTGCAGTACATTTGCTCTCTCTTTGGGGGGAAAACACAAAACAGCTACCAGCACAAGGTGTTTTATGTTTCTTTGTTTTTTCTTATTTGTGTTAGGAATAAAGGCAATAGCATATATAAAACCCTTCACATTTTAAAATATAAACAAATGTATATCCCCTGCCTTCTTTTTTTCTTTTTCTTCCCATGAGTGTACTTTTTCAAAAACCAGCCATCACATAATCTCCCATGAGGTTCACCTGATAATAGCTTTACATTTTATATATCCCAGAGATAGCTGTAATTTAACAGAAACCCTTAAAGGCAGAAAAGCCCAGGAGGCTAAAGCAATGAATTCTAATAGAAACTTCAGGCTTTTTGATAGGAGGCAGAATGGCTATTCATAGAGTTGAAGAACTTTGCTGACAGTATTAAGATCAAACCTATAAGGCCCATAACCCGACTCCTGTGATCATCCTTGCTTGGTAACAATTTATTTTCAGACAAACATATTGACTTTTATTTCTACTACTGTGTTGCTTAATTTCACCCATTAACCAATAATTTATCATTTACTCATGTTTTTGGTCAATTCCATAAATGCATAATCCATATGTCATAGGAAAGTTATAGACAATAGCCAACTGGCAACATAGCTGTTTCCATTTCAAGAAGATACGTCAAGAGAAGATATTTTAGGAAATAATTACTTTTATTTAAAAACTCTTGATATATGGAATTGAGAATTTTGTTGATATATATTTATAAAATTGGAAATTTTTGTCTTAAAGTAATAACTTAATTTTATCACCATCTTTATTCCTTTACCTTTTTTTCTCTCAATTGTTTTCTCATTTTTCTAATCACTTTGTCCTTTCTTCTGTTTTTCTTTTTACTTGTTGAGAAAAGAAATGTTAAATATGCCAAGAGTGCAATTATGTATCAGCAAATACACGTGTATATATCTCTGATAATGTATAACCAAACTAACTTCTACTGTTTTTGTTAAGGTTTTAATGCTATGATAGACATCGTGAATAATGTAACTCTTATAAAGATATTTAGTTGGGGCTGACTTAAGTTCAGAGGTTTAGTCCATTATCAGCAATGACAGAACATGACAGTGCCCAGGGAGGCATGGCACGAGAGGACCTGAGAGTTCAATATTTTCTTCCAAAGGCAAACAGGAGAAGACTGGCTTCCAGGCAGTTAGGACAATGGTCTTAAAACCCAACCTGACAGTGACACACTTCCTCCTAAAAAGGCCACACCTCTAAATAATGACACTTCCTGGGTCAAGCACATTCAAACCAGCAAATCTTCCAATCTAAAATGCACTATACTTATGCCTTCATCTAAAAACAGGAATACACAATCTTATTGTTCTGACTGTTCATGCAAGTTCTTCAAAATTTATGCTGTATTTTTATATGAAGATATATTGACTTATACTGCACACCTTTAATTTCTCTGATTGGAATGCACACCTATAATCACTTTGGCAGGAATATAGAGATGCCCTAAGTAAACACCTCTAATCCTTTGGGCTGGAATACAGATACTCCTTCTGTACATACTTTCAATCCCAAACAATGGTATCTAATTGAAGAACAGACACAGTGATGAATCAGAGAAAAAATTTGACAAAAAGAGTTAGGGACAGTGTGTATCCAATACTCAAAGAAGTGAGAGTACCTAAAAGCAGTTCAAAGAGAGAAAATCAGTCAGTTGAGTTCAGTGCAGTGGAGTTGAGTCAGTTTAGTGTAGTTCAGAGAGGAATACAGTTGAGTTTTGTTAATTCAGTATAGTGGAGTTGAGTTCCTCCTGAAACAGATTGCAGATAAACACAAAATGATCCAGAAAATAAGAAGACGTGAGAAGTTTAGAACAGATTGCCAGAGTTTGAGGCCAAGGAAAGCAATTTAATCAGAAGCCTAGAGAAGCCAGTTTGAATCAGTCAGTTTGCACCAGAACAGCTGAGTCGAGCTAGACATCCAGATCTTATAAATAGATAGAAAATGTGAGGTTATTCATTAATAAGCCTCTCAGACAACAATTACATTTGGGGACTAAAAATTACATTTACACTTCCACAGAAATTTAGTAAAAAGACATGGGCAAGACACTTCATACTCATCAATGGAAAAATGCATCAAGATGATATCTCAATTCTGAACACGAGTGCCTAAATTGCAAGGGTACCAACATTTGAAAAAATAAAACAACAACAACAATAACAAAATCAACAACAAGATCACTAAAGCTTATATCCCACATCGAACCCCACACATTAATAATGGGAGACTTCAACATCCTACTCCCACCAATGGACAAGTTATTCAGAAAAAAACTAAACAGGGAAATAATGGATCCAGCAGAGACCATAACTCAAATGGACCCAGTAGATATCTACAGAATAATTCACCTAAACAAAAACGTATCTTCTAAAAAAAAAAAAAAAAAAGTATCACTAAAGAAAAACGAAATTTCTTCTCAGTACTTCATGGAACCTTCTTCAAAATAGACCATACACACAGTCACAAAGCAAGACTCAACAGATACAAGAAAATTAAAATAAACTGAATTTTATCATACCACCATGCATTAAAGCAGGACAGCAACCACAATAGAAACAGTAGAAAGTCTATGAATTCATGGAAACTCAACAACTCTCTACTAAATGACCACTTTAAGTAAAATAAAAAAAAAAATAACCAAAATCTTAAACTCTTTCTAGAATTCAGCAAAAAAGAATATACAACATACCCAAATTTATATGACACAATGAAAGGTGTATTAGGAAGAAAGTTCATAGCACTAAGTGCTTTCATGAAGAAATTAGAGAGATTTTTACATTTGACACTTAATAATACACCTGAAAGCTCTAAACCACAAAGAGGCAAAAATAGTCAAGAGGAATAGATTGCAGAAAATAAATATAGAGATAAAATGAGCAAAATAGAAACAAAGAGAACAAAACAAGAAATCAATTAAACAAAAAGTTGGATCTTTGAGAAAATCAACAAGATAGATAATCACGAAGCTAACTAAAATACATAGAATATTACAATAAACAAAATCAGAAACAAAAAGGAAACATAAAATCAAGCAACGAATCATTAGGTCATATTAAAAAAAAACTTTATTTCATAAAATGGAAAATGTAAAAAAAATGGATTTTTTTGATAGATACCATTTAAGAAAGTAAAAAAAAAATCAGATAAATAATATCAATAAGCCTATAACCTCTAAGGAAGTAAAATCAGTCATTAAAATCTCTATCATTCCCCTCCACCCCCAAAAAAACCCAGGGCCAGATGGTTTTATGGCAGAATTTGACTGAACTTTTAAAGAAGAGCTAATACTAATACTCCTCAAATTTTCCACAAGTAGAAACAGAAGATATATTGCCAATTTCATTTTATGAGGTCACAGTCACCCTGATACCCAAACCATACAAAAGCTCAACAAAAAGAGAAAATTACAGACCAGTTTTTCTCATGCAAAAATACTCAATAAAATACAAAGCAAATTCAAGAACACATCAAAAAGATTATCTGTCATCATCAAGTAAGCTTTATTCCAGATACAGGGTTCATTCAACATTCATTAAAGTCTGTTACTGCAATCCACAATATAAATAAATGTTTAAAAACTATGATCATTTCATTAGATGCTAGAAAAGCCTTTGACAAAATCCAACACCCTCTCTTGATAAAATTCTTAAAGGTATTAGGAAGACAAGGGAAATACCTAAACATAATAAAAGCAATATACAGCCAACATCAAAATGAACAAAGAGAAATTTTGAAGGTTTTCCAGAAGTGAATAATGAAAAAAAGGAGTTTATAAAGTCATACCTCTTGAGTAATGCTGACATAAAATTTAGCCAATGATGATGAGGGGAACATTAGAGAAACAGTAAGGAAGTCCCAAATATTAGGTTAAAAAAAAAAAAACAAGTTAGATTCTAGCCAACATGAAGTAGGGGAGAGGGAGGAAAGGAGGGATAGAGAGAGGGGAAGCACTAGGCAAACCCAACAGACCCTTGTGACTTCTTTTAGGAACTGAGTTATGGGGTAGAAATTATAGAAAGTAAAATACATTATCTCATTAAAGGGATGATTACTCTTCCTTTCTCTTTAGCTACTGTATTCTGGAATGTAAGTGACTTGTTTCAGGTATTGTTGGTTGGCACTAAATGGTATGACTACATTCAGGCACAGTGCAAAATGCACATGCTAGTGTTTAGAATCAAACCTGCCATAGATTCATAGAATATAGCACATAGGATACAGAGACATCTATCTTATCATACACTCATTTTGAAACTAACTTTTAGTTGATATTTATTCAGAAAACTTTGCCCCTAACAAAAATGTTGGGACCTCCATCTTCAGATATACATTGTCCTCATCTGTGTATGAGAGGAACTTATTTGGTAAGGCTAATGGATCATTCTATGAAGCTCTAACAATGGAGTATCCGATAAAGAGAGAGGCTATGATTGAGAGAGGCTCATTTCTAGGCATTTCAGTGGGTTTGGCTTTGCTCTATGGAATATCACCTGGAGGCTTGTGAACATCAACAGCAGTGGAGACTTCCTTAGTGGAATTGGTTGGAATTTTTGAAGAGCATCATGGGAGTTTCAGTTCTTTTATGAACTGAATTGAATTCCTTTCGAGGTTGCCACATTACACAAAGACTTTAAAAGTCAACATCTCCATCATTCATTCATTAACTATTTCTGGTGCATGTACTTGAGGCAATGCTTACATCTAATGTCAAAAAGAAGTGCATTATGTAGGAAAGGCCTTTGGAATATGGCAGCATCTTCATGTGGCAGGAGAGAAATGAGTAAAGCTCACGTTGTGATGATGAGAAGCTACTGAGTTCAACCTGTCTTTGTTATGAGCCAGTTATATTAGTATTGCAGGTATTCTTAGGCAGAAAATTTCCCATGAAAGATGGAAAGGATCTTGAATATTAAGTAGCATGTCTATTTGTTAATAAAAAACTATGGGCTCCTTTCAATCACTAGAAACTTCTTAGGGTTATGAAAATGTAAATACATTATATTTTATCAACTTTATTTAGTCATAGTTATGTCCTGTACAATGAATTATTAACTGGTGAATTTACTCATCAAAAAGTTGTATGCATTCATAAAACTATGCAGGATTGTTGCATCCATCTAAATGGATGTCTAGGAAGTATCCATTTGTTATATTATTTCCAATAATAATGTTACATAATCTTAAGTCAGGAAAGGATGACACATAGAACACTGCAGTCAAATAGAATGAGTTCTATGGCAAGCAGTGTCTGCAGTGATTTGAATATTGGTAGATTGTGAATTTTTAGGGTCTGTCCTAGACAGAATAAATTAGCAACTCTTGGGTAGAGTTTAAGAGTCCATTTTAGTAAATTGTCTGGATGATTTAGGTTTTTGCTTAAACAAACAAACAAAACCATAAATAAGCAAAATAAAACTTTATTTAGAGGCTGAAAAGAGAGACATTCTCTATTAAAATAATAGTAATGCTCTTAATAGCTGAACGATAGTATAGAAAATTGTCTGATTACATGATTTTTAATAAAGTGAGGATACCATTAATATTTAACCTAGACACTTATTTTAAGTGTTAAATGAGTCACTATGGTACCCCCCTCTTTCCTCTTAGCCTGACATTCAGCTCTGCTATGTCTTTTTTAAAGATTCCACAACTACTGTTATTAAGACTGTGTAATGTTTAATGTCAATTGTCAAACTGATCAGATTAAGAGTCATCATAGAAACACACATTTAGGTTTGGCATATGAAGTAATTTCTAGAAAAATATAGCTATGAAGCAAACCCCACTCTGCATCTGGATGTGTGCAATACCATCCCTTGGGCTGCAGTTCTGAGACTGAATAAACAGAAGGTAACCTGGACATCAGCAGCATTGTTCTTTCTGTTTATTAACTGAGAAAGCATGTGGAAGCAACTTGACAGCCACGGGCTTTACAGTAATCTTTTCATGGGTTCCTTCGATGATAGACTGTGTACTTTCTTAAACCAGGAGTTAAACCAAATATTTTCCTTCTTCAGTTGTTTTTGTCTGGCATTGTGTCACAGCACAGAGAAAAGCAGCTAAAAAAAAAAAAAGAGAGAGATAGAGAAAAAGAAATGACTATTGTCTTCCATAAGATCTGAAACAAATTGTCAATAAATATTTGTCTTTCTGTTCTTAATTCAGAAAAAGAAATCTCTTAGCCATACAATGCTGCAACTGCCCAGTGCATCAGCATCAGATCTGCTTGTTCCTCAAGCCCTAAGACATGTTTTCAGAGTGAATTACAAGTGCTGCAGGCAGCAACTATTGCTTTTTAAGCAGTTTGCTAATCAATCACCTTTTATTTATTGCTTGCAGTTCACCTGGGTGTAGAGAGATGCCTTTCAAATGCTCACCAAATTTTTTCAACATTCACTCCCTAGGCAAAAATCTTTATCTTCATTCTGTTTAATATTTTGAAATCTAACTCTTTAGCAATGATTGACTATCAGCATGAGCAGCTGAAGCACTTAATCAATAACGGTCATTCATTAGAGGTATGTTGTCTTTTTATAGTGATAGGTGGTAAGCCCTCTTGACCTACCCTTTAATTCATGCAAACCTTTATTAATAAGTGTCTTACAAGCCTCCAACACTGAAAAATTGCATCTCTGAAGAAGGAACTTTGCTCTTCGAATTTCTTGAAATCAATCAAAATGAAGCCAAAGCCATGGAAAGCACAACTGGAATGGAGATATAGGATTGAGGGGTTGCAATGAATTTATCTGACAGATGATGGATGGAAATACAGATCTGAGTAAAACTCTCTGCTCAGAGTGCTTGCCCCCATGCTACTTGGCTTAGAGAAGAATACAGCTAACTTGTATTGCTTCTGACTTCATTGCTTTTACCCAGAAACAAAAGTTATTGGAACAAGAAAAGGTAATTTGGATTCCCAGAAGGGGCACCTGCAGTTCTATGTGATCTATACAACTAGGCATCCAGGGAAGTAACTGCCAATAATGAGAATGTTTGCCAAATGGTTTCCTCTGTGTGGACTTCAGCTTCTTCATTACTGGGTTACTACATTACCCTCGACAGAATCTGTGTGGATTGTCTCTTGGGCTCTCCTCTACTTCTGCATTTTCATAATTACTTTACTCTAGGAGGCACTTCTCTCACCGAAGACATAATTAATAGGATGAAGTTTGTACAGGAGGCCTCTGGGTAATACCTACTGTGTTCTCTTATGAATTTCACTCAGATGATCATATCTCCCTACTGCAGTGAACAAAATATATTCATATTTTAAAGATTAAAAATTCATCATTATATATGGTTGTTCTTTCATTTAGAGCATTGTCTCATTTTTACTGTGAGCCAGACTCTAAAGACTAAGCCATCATTCAAAGCACTTTTAAACATTTTAGAATGAGAACAAGTGTACATGGGAGAATCTGGAGAGAGAAAATAAAAGGAGGAAATGATGT
The DNA here is from genome assembly GCA_030674055.1 of Rhabdomys pumilio. Taxonomy (NCBI): domain Eukaryota; kingdom Metazoa; phylum Chordata; class Mammalia; order Rodentia; family Muridae; genus Rhabdomys; species Rhabdomys pumilio. The sequence continues at coordinate 162,477,046 of JANHMN010000002.1, read as the reverse complement.
AATTCCATTATAATATAAAAATTAAGTTAAATTTTTTTTATATTTTTAAATTCAATATTTATTGTTCTAATTCATTCAAAATCATTCCAAATAGAAGATGTATCGATGGGATGGTTGAGATCATGACTAGAAAGATAATTATTATTGATAGATCTGGAGAGACATAAACATGAGGACTAACATTAATGCCTATACATTTATGGTAGTATGTATTAAATGTGGACTTACTGTATGTCATTGTTCAATTATTTCCTTTTCTGAGTACCTTTTTCTGAGACAGACTATGATGTAAAGAAGTCTAGTTATTTCCTTTTCATTTATGACAACATTGAACTATATACAAGGATCGCATTCCATTTTTTTACCCTCTTATTAGAAAGCATTGTATTCAGCGTGAGTTCTTTGTCATTATTAGCAAAGTTGTCCAAAATTGAAACATGCAATGGATTGTTATAGGATATACAGATAGATGAGTAACCATGTATGTACCTGGCAATTTTATTAAACACTTCAAATTGTTCTCCAAAATGTTCACATTGGTTTGTGATTCTTTTTTACCCCATTTACCATCACTAACTATTATCAAATGACTTATACTTAACTAGTGGGTGTGAAAAAGCGTTATTTGCATGTTTTCCAATTATTATTGTCCCTTTTCCTCAAATTCTTGACAAAGTTGTACAATTTTTCAAATGTTTAGTAAGTACTATAATTCGAAAAGCTATGTCCTTTTAAGTCTTAAGTATAAACATAACTTTCAATGTAATAACTATTAAAAGTTAAGCCTCTGGGCACAGATTATGAATTATTACCCTAATCCAAAGACAGAAGAGAAGAAGCTAGCTATTTTTGCGTTTCTGTCCCATGAGTACAGTTGACACTCATCATTTTTGCTATATGGAGAATTCATAGAAAGTTTCTATTAACAAGACACTACTGCACCCATCATAATCTTGATCTTACTTAAAATGACTTATTCACAATTCTTATATTTTTATTTGAAGTATTTTATTATATTTTTAATATTATCTGCTACTTGTATATGTGATTTCATTTTGAAAATATATGACAAATCATTAAATTCAACCAAGTGGATCCTTGTTGAATCAGAGAGTTGATATTTTCTTATTTCTTAATTGTTTCTATCTTCGAAGATTATACTCAGCACACATTTTTTACCCTAAATAAATTAATTGCATAGGTCACCACGCAAAAAATAGAAAAATAGAAGTCTCTTATATAGCCATGACTCAAATAAAAAATATGAAAATTTAAAATGTATGATTAGATGTTACAAGGTGTAGTCTTCCTTGTTTTAGCAAAATAACAATTAAAAAGGAAAAATACAATTTTACATTGAATGTGAAAAAAAAGAGTCTTTCTTCAGTTTTCAGGTTGGCAGGCTTCTGAATGTTTGATGAACAGATGTCCCTATAAGGTAAAATGTACAAAGGGGTAAACAATATCTAGAGCCACTCTAATTATGGTGTTAATTACATTGATGTGCAAAAAACAAATTGTTTTAGTGACCCAAGACAATCATTTCCCAGTGGATTCTATGTCATAAAGCACTGATTATTCTATATTAGGTCCACAATATGAACTTCAGACAGAAAAATGCTACAGAAGTTGTATTTGTAGATAGCCATTTGTTCTTAATCTTTCTAGTGTGTGAAGGTAGGAAATGCAAACTCATAAAAGAGTAGTTAACTGATAACAACACAAAAACTCACAATACATCAAATCTCAGAGAACAAGTATCTACTAAGTGTTCATCCACAAAGCATATGCAATACTTCCTGTCTCCAAGGCTCAGGATAGTGGGTGTGAGAGGATTATAATCGTAAGAGTCAGGATGCACAGGAGTGGAATGGTATCACCTGGATTTGACACGACTTCTGCACTCATAAACTCTAAATAGCTATGGCTTCCTACACAAGACCTTCATAAGATCAAGCCAGTCAACATTATAGCACAGAAAATGGCTTGTGCTCATGAACTCTACTACTAACTGATAAGCTGTTGACAACTGATGGTTTCTCAGAGAGAGAGTCCATCTTCCTTAAGAGTGTGTTCAAACGTTGACCGTGATCTCATATTCATAAGTATATGGACAATCCAAATTTGACTAGGTAGTCACACACACACACACACACACACACACACACACATTAACTTGTAGGGGTGTGAGTAGATCTGGGAGGAGTGAGCATGATAAATAAAAAGTGAATATGATTAAAGTGTGTATATATGAATTAATAAAAATAGTATATTAGAAAAAAAGTGCGGAGGAAAGATGGTCATACTGAGAGAAATGAGTTCCTGAATGACTACAATAGTGTTAACACTGACCAATGAATCCCTCTTGCACTCCCTGTATAATTCACTTTTATATATTTTTTTTAAAAAAATATAAAGTACTGTAATTATACAATTTCTCCCTTTTCTTCCCTACCTCCATCACCTCCCATAGAATTTAAAAAAAGAACATTGGCTAGCCTGAGTCTGTTTTGATTGGTGGTTATGAGTTATCCAATGTCAGTGCTGGAGATTAACTTTGATTCCACTACAAGGGCAGCAAATGGCTCTGAGCGGTCTATCCAGTGCCAAATAATTTTTTTCCTAATAAAATACAATATTTTTTATAAAAGAAATAATTCTAAAACTCATGTAACCTCTAAGTATAGTGTTTCTTCCAATTTGAAGCCTACAGAACTTCTGATTTTTATGTATATTCATTCATGCTTTGAAGTAGTGTATTTGTATGAATGAATACAATGAGAATAATCATATTAATAGTGTTTACTATCATAGATTAATATATTCCACAAATTAGCCATGGTATATTTACTAATATACGAAATGGTAATATTTATGGTAATTAAAACTTAATATATTAAAATCAATTAATTATACTGAGAGCTGCAGCATTCTTGCTGCTATATTATTTTGTTTCATTTACTAGGTAAATATGGCAATCATCCATGAGTACATTCATTTTTTATGGCTGCTGTAACTAATTATCACAAACATACTGGTTTAAAGGAACATGAACTTATTATCTCACAGTTCTGGAAGCCATGCTCTTTAAATGGGTTTCCATGTGCTATATCAAGGCATCAGCGGAGAAGTATTCTGCTTTTCGACTCCACAGGACAACCCATTTTCTCTTCTTGCCCAGTTTTAGAAGTCACTCATCTTTTTTTGGATTACTGTCTGACCTCCCTTAATATCAACTAGTCTCGTCAACTATTGCTAATAGTTCATTTTTCTACCTCTGTCTTCAACTTCTTCCTGTCTTTTAGGGGTTATTTTGATTTTAATAGACAAACCCAGATAATCTAATACAATCCTATTGTTGTGAATGAGCTCCTTAGTAATCCTTATTTTATATGCAAATTTGATTTTCATTTTCTCTTTTTTAAATTTTTATTTAGTCATTTTTCTTTTTGCCCTCCAGATTTTATCTGCTCCTGGTTCACCCTCTGACTGTTACCCATCCCATACCTCCTCCCATCACCCTGCCCTGTCTCCACGAGAATGTCCCCACACCTCTATCACCCACCCCACCAGACCTTTCCACTTCCTGGGGCCTCCATTCTCATGAGGGTTAGGTGCATCTTCTCTGACTGAACCCAGACCCAGCAGTCCTCTGCTGTATATGTGTCAGGGGCCTCATATCAGTTGGTGTGTGCTTCCTGGTTGATGTTCCAGTATTTGAGAGATCTCAGGGGTCCAGGTTAGTTGAGACTGCTGTTCCTTCTACAGGGTTACCCTTCTCATTTTAGAATAGCCAAACACATATAAATTCTGGAGAATAAGTTATAGAAAAATTTCTGACCCATTATAATTTATATTCTAGTAAGAACTTGTATTACCCATAGAATTTTAGCCAATTTGAAGTCAGGACAAAGGTTCCTACTGAAACGTCACAAAACTGAATCATCAAAAATAATTAAGCATTATATAAATGGAAATTGTGAGAATAAAGGCTATGTTTACAAAATGTAAGACTGTAAACTCATCTGTCTTCCTTACTTCTCTTTTTATTTATCTCTTTATCTTTTTGTATTTTTTAGAACTGCTTGGTAAGCGACTATTATTTGTTAGGTCATAGGTAGAAACCAAAATCCAATTGACAAGGGCAGAAAATTCCTATGAGTAGAAAGGCCATGTTTAGATATGCAAATACACACCAAAGTAAGTGTTAACCTATATAATTAGACTTAGTAGATGATCAAAAAGCTAAAAGAAGAAAAACAAAAATTATGACATAAATTTGGTAGAGGAAAATTTTCTGAGGAACATAGGGGATTCAGAGGAGATATGGTTTACACATGATTACACATCATTGTAAATATATATGCAATTATCAAGAATGGAGAATTATCATAATAAAACATTTTCTGTGTCTACTATTATTTGTTTTTCTTACCCTTGTCTGTTAATTTGTTTATAATTAGACTCTCAGAGGCACTGTCTCTGATTTTTCATATATTTAATAATTACAATTAAGTATTTAAATGCATTCTTGTCACAGTTGCTCAACAAGAAAATACTTTTTGTCACAAGCATTTGGAAAAGTGATTATTTGAAATTTAACAGATAATACAAATGTAGGTAACTAGCCATAATTAAGGCCTATTTGTAAACAATGAAATTGTATGAGCTTCATGCATTAGACTATCTTACCCTTCTGACAGTACAGTAGGAAAAAAATAAAGTGATATTTCTGTAGTTGGATATTTAATGCTTTAGGAATATTCCATGAAGACATCTGGATGTCAATCAAGTAATAAATTGAGAATACATACAAAAATTTTTTGAGCTATAAAGAATAAATAGAAAGAATTGGAAATAATGTAGCGAATAAGGTAACTAAGATCTAGGGGGCAGGGGGTGACCTGCATCTTTCTTCTTATTTGTAGAGCCTAGTCCTGAAACATTAGATTTGAGTATATACTTGGAGTAAATGCAGAAGTTAGAAAAGTAAAAAGCCCATGAGAGTGGGGGAAAGGAGAAATGGAGCTCTAGAAAGGGGTATTGGACACAGGAGTAAGACATAGGTGCTATAAAGGGAAAAACAGGAAGAAGGGACATACCTCGGAAGGAGAAAAGAATGGTGTTACAGAAAGAGATGAGAGAAGAGATAACACCAAAGAATTTTAAAAACTCAGTGTTTATGTATGTGTGTGTGTGTGTGTGTGTGTGTGTGTGTGTGTGTGTATGTGTGTGTGATTTACTAGAAATTATATCATATGAGGGAAAAAATTGCTCTCCTCAGGCCAGGCAAAGAAATTTTTTTCAAGTTTTTTGTCAGGGCAGAGCAGGAGATTTAAGAGAACTGTGAAACAATATAAGGAACTATTATTTGACTATTGGTTATCCCCATGAACTTGAAGGTAAAATCTTATTGCTGAAGATATCACATTCAGTTGGCAAAGGATTTAGAAAAAACCAACTAGAACTAACCTGGAAGTCTCTTTCCAGATGACTAGCTCTCGTAAATCAAAAGGTGATGTTATCTAAATTGGCTGCCAAGCCTATGACCCACAATGCTGACCAGTCATTCAGGATATTTCCAATGATGTTAGAGTGAAACTTCCTTGGATTTTTCATCTTGTGTTACTTTCGGGATTTTTCCACTCAGGCTTCTTTGTTCCCCATAAGGACTCTGAGACTTCTTATTCATTAATAAATGCCTAGGCCATAGGCTTTGGCTTGTTCTCCAAATAGCTCTAGCTCTAATTAATTTCTCTCTTTTATTCTAATCTGAGTTCAACTATGTGACTGGTTTCCTCTCCTTGTCTTCTTATGTCCATCATCTCTACATTCTGTGGTGACTTTCCTGTGCCTTTGACCATTTTCCAGAATTTTTTTCACTCCTGCCTACTTTCTAATTCCTGGCTCAGCTCATTGGTGATGAGAGCTATTTGGGGGGGGGAGGGGTAAGTGGATGCTTAAAAGAGATTCTCTGTACAATCTTGGCCAAAATAAAAACTCATCTCAATAGAAAACTCATACTTAGTACTATAAAGCCAACTATCCTTGACCCACTAGAACATAGAACCTACAGAACTTACTATTGACACTTTTCTAAAACAGCCTAATTTCTAACTGGATTCTAAGTATTTATCCTCATACTCAGTATATAAGCTGTAATTCTCAGCACTAATCAAAAGAAAAAAAAAAAACAAAAAGAAAACCCTTCTTTTTGCAACAGATAGAGATCACTACTGAAGAAATTTGTCAAATTATAAAGAATAATTCACCATGATGTTCCTAGCTCCAACTAATACACCTACAAAACAATACGTATCCCGAGGTCTTAGGGAATCTCAGAAGCAGGGTGGAAAGACTGTAGGAATTAGAAGCCCAAGAAAGGTCAATAGAGACAATGTCTATCAGACACAATAAAGATGCAGTACCCACAAAATATAAACAATATGGATGTTTGAACAAGACCTGCACAATAACACCATTTGATATATCAACATGCATTGTACAATACAAAAAATTGTAGAAGAATCTATGAGCTATATTTTTTTTTTACTAAAAATGAATTTAACTGGTAGAAAAACTGCACTGCATCTTTACAGAGGAAGAATTTAAAGGGATTTGCTGTTAATAAAGTTAACAAGGTTGAAAAAACTTAATGTTGTTAGAGTGAGGGAGACTGTGAGGTATAAATTATAAGAGGAGGCCGATGTAGACTGTAGTAGACTATAGTATAACAATAGTTATAGTTCCAGAATATAGATCAGCTGCCACCTCACACTATGAAAAAGAAAGAATGAACTGCAGAGGCACAGAGGAATGTGCAGATGATGATGAATATTATCTGAATTTTGATTGTAATCATGATTTTGTGAGTTCCTCAAAGCTTAGCATGTTTTACCCTCATATGAAAATGACACCACAGTAAACATGATTTCAAAAGTTGAAAAATATTTTATGTTTGTAGAATAAAGGACTCAACATTTTTTAAAAATACCCATTCTTCCAACATTATCCTGTTAACTAAATTTACTTAAAATAAGAATAATTATCAGACTAATGTGTGTAGGTGAATAAATACTGCACATATTATGAACAAATGAGAATTTAAATATGAAATTTATAAACACATCAGCTAAGGTGTTGTGCATAATAAGTGAGATATGTGAATATTACATCAAGTCAAAATAAATAGAAAGCTTGCAATAATGTATTACCACACAAATAGGTATACTTGCAATAATGTATTACCACACAAATAGGTATACTGACCAACAACGTAGAGAGCAAGTAGAAATAGATTTTTCTTTATATGATCACTGAATTTTCACAAATGAAAATATAATTCAATGGAAAAAAGACATTTTCAAAAACAGTTATTGGAGTAAAAATGGATATTCTTTAAAAAAACTATATAGTTAATATGTTACTTGTTTTTCTTATACCAATCAATACTGAATAATATGTAGATTTAAATGTAGTAGAAAATATAGAAGATTCATTAGCAAACATGAAATTAATTTTATTATCTTAAGGTGTCCAAAGTTTTCAATTAAGAACAAGAACTATTCATTTCAATAGAAAACTTGTTAAAGAAGTATAAATTAATTTGAAACAAATTCCAAATTATAACTAAAAATATTATAAGCAAGCTAAATTGGGAGCAGTGTTTCTAATGATATATATTTAAGAAGAAGAATATTAGGGCATAAAAAGGACTTATAAGCCAATATAGAAATTTATAGGCCTATAAAAATACAGGCAATATTCTTAAACATTTATCTAAAATGAAAATGATCCAAATGTTCTGTAAACTTAAGAAATGTGTTTATCAATATAAATCAAGATGGAAATACAAATTAAGGACTTGAGGATAACTAAAATAGAGTAAGTATTTGACTACTTTAAGTATTGTGAAAGGCCTAATATTTTTCTCCTAAGGGCATAACATTTATAAAGTCTTTTCAGAAAAATCTTGGGAAGTATACAGTAATTAGAAATTTCAATTCTTGATAGATACCTACTAAAACTTTATAATTGATGTCATATAAGCATATCATACATGAGAAACAAGAAAAGATATCAATAATGGAAAAGTTTGTAATGATGAAATATTACAAGCCATAAATGAAAGTGAGTTATGTGGGGGCATATACAGTACACACTGTATCATGGCCTTCACATAAAATGCAACAAATGTGGAACACTCTTTTATACTTTTGAAGTTAAATACTTGCCATCCCTAATGACTCAATAGGAGCATGATTTCAAGGACACTGATTACAATGTTTCATTAATCATGGTTCTCACTAAATGAGTTTGTTCAGCTTATAATATTCCTATGTTACACTTATATTATATATATGCCCTAACTGACATGTAATACAATTAAAAGGAATAAATTTTGACATGACACACCTAAAACAATCCAATTTTATAAAGTAACTTTTCTTTGGTTATTATTATATATCTATATCATTTTCCCTTTGCTTCCTTCCAAACCTTCCCACATAAATCTCTAATTCTGTTTTAATTTTTCCTTTATTGTTGATATATATACATATATACATATACATATATACATATACATATGCATATGTACATATAAATTCCTAAATACATAAATAAAACCAAATCAATCTTTTTAATGTTACGTCAGTGTGTGTTTGGGGGAGGGATATATGGTATTTTATAGTTTATTGATATGGTGAACTCTATTTCTCTCACTCTCAGCATTCCTTAGCTGCCTGTAGTAAGTACCTTTTGTAGAGTTGAAGGCTTATAAGCTTTCTCCCATTCACTTTGGCATGTTTTTTACAGTCTTTGTTCAATTCATGTTTGATAGTCATGTTGGTGAGACTTTATGGGTGTAGCTTCTGACATTACTAGAAGACTTATCTCACAATAAAACCCCTTATCATTTGGATATTCCCTCTATTCCACAGAGATCCCTGGGCTTTCCATGTATTGGTTGTTTTGTAGATGTATCATTTGGAGATTGGCTCCATAATTCTGCACTTTGATTGGTTGTGGATTTCTGTAATGATCTCCATATTTTATAAAGAGAAGTCTGATTAGTGAGGGGAAAGAACTGCACTTATCTTTGTGTACAAAAACAAATATTTAGAGTATGGTTAGGTTAGGCTACATTAAGAAAGTGTTACAAGCATCTGCCTCTATTTATCAGGCTCTGGGAGAGCCTTTCAGGAGTTCCCCAATGAAGGAGTTAAAGAAAGAACTGAAAGAGCTAAAGGGGTTTGCAAGTCCATAGGAAGGACAACAATATCAACCAACCAGAACCCTCAAAGCTCCTAGGGACTAAACCGCCTGTCAAAGAGTACACATGGAGGGACCCATGGCTCCAGCCGCATATGTAGAGGATGGCCTTGTTGGGCATCAAAGGGAAGAGAGGCTGTTGGTCCTGTGAAGGCTCAGTGTCCCGTTGTAGGGTAAAGTCAGGGAAGGGAGGTGTGAGTGGGTGTTTGGGTTGGTGAGGGAACACCCTCATAGAAGTAGGCAGAGGAGGGAGGGGATATGGGACTTCCTGGGGAGGGGGACTGGGAAAGAGTATTTGAAATGTAAATAAAAAAAATCATATATACACATATAGTGTTTATTGTAGGTTCTCCTCCAAGTTCTATGCTTTCTTGTTCAGGTAAATTTAAAATCAGAGATCTCTGTGCCGTATGTCTCAACTACGTGGTAGCTTCATCAATAGACTTATTCTCCATCTTTGCGGGGAACTAAGGAAAATAACAGTAGTTGGTAATCATTAGAGAGTCTGTTGGCCACCCCTGCTCTACAGCTCAACAAAGTACTTCTCATGTGTGGTCTTGGGCTTGGCTCTTTCAGGAAGTGCTGTCCACCAGATTAGATAATTTTATTTGAACTATATCAGGGTACTAATTCACAGACAGTGCCAATTTATTTTTTAAAATAATACATAATTCATACATATTTCTCATTTCCACAGTGTATCTGCGACTTAGAATAGGCACAGGGAAATTCTCTGTATTTTCAATATATGTAAGTACAGTACTTAAGAAAGAGGAATTTAAATAGCTAAATAGGTAGAAGTAGGTATATTTATATAATGAAGAAATATTGTTGCCACAAGTATCTGTGGTAATTATTTGGAAAGAAATCAATGCCACTTTGAGAATGATACAAGCATAATGTTTTGTCTTAGTTATCGAGCAGAATGATAATATTTTAGGAAAAGCAAGTTGTGTTTCCATGTACATGTGTATCCATAAATATTTTTATGCATCTACTGTCTTATTTCTCCAATAGTTAACTTTGGCTACTAATTTAATTCAATTCTATATCTAATATCTACTAGTAGCTGAAATATTGTAAGGCTACTGGAAAATAAGACCCAATTAAAAGTAAAAGCTGACACACTTCATATGTCACATTGAACAAGTAATTTTGAGTGCACTTACTTTCTCTAGTTTATGTACTTTTGCCGGTAGGTAAACTTTGATATTTTTGTAAAGCCTGGGAAAACACTTTATTTTTGTATATTTTGGAATTCTTGAATTAATACACCTCCTTTCAAGTCAAAGAACTCTAGAATTCAGCTGCTTGAGGTCTAGAAACTGGCATAGGTCTAGTTATTTTCTGTATGTCATGGATAGCAATCAAAAGTTTGTTGTCTTCTTTCTTTCCTTTTCTTACCCCTTCCCTCCTTCTTTTTTCATTCTTGTATTTCTTCTCTCCTTTATTTCTTCTCCATTTTTCATTCTAAACTTTTACTTAAATAAAACAGTATCATTATTGATATCTTTTGTTCTTAAAAACATGATGACCTATTTTCATCATCATAAATCAAAGCAACTCTCTTTTCATACTACATCATTATTGGTTCACTATCATCACTTTTAGCTTGACATTCAGGAATACTCCCTTTTCTAGTAATGTCATAGGGATCACCAACAAAACAGCATGTTTCTCTTTCAGGCAAAGTCTTCAGAACATAGCAAAGAGCAAGTATGTGTAGCATGATAACATCTCATGCACAATTAAAATTCTTAAATATTAATAAATGAAATATCTTTCATTCTTCATTTTGATGAAAGAGTGATTTCACTCCAGTAACATAACCTTAAGCATATTACCAAATGGGCTAAGAAGAAAGTATGTTTTAAAAATATCCCTGGAAGCCTTGGATATACATTAAAGTTTGATGATAACCTCTACTCCAGGCATTCCTTGTGGAACATGCTCAAGAAGCAAGTTTATACAATAACAAATTTTAGACTTTTGAGTAATTTCTATCACTTCCAGTATCTTTAGGTTATAGACTCTACTTCCCTACTCTACTAAAACATGTTGACCTCTTCTTTCAAGTCCATAGAGATTATTAGAGATTAAAGAACTGTCTTGATAAATATTGACATAAGTCCAACATTTATGTTGTTACAATACTGAATGATATATTACAATTGGCTGACCTCCTATCAACACACATTCCATAGTTCATGCTCAGTATCACCAAGGCAATTCCCTGGACTCCACAGTATATTGGAGTATAATACTCCATATTGGTACATGTTTACTAGGTTCCACAATTTCCTTTGTGGTTGTGGGTAGCTGGAGACTGAAGCTAGGGATTTTAAAGGGCAATGATTTGAACCAAGAGGGGATAAGTAGATTATCCATTCTGTATACAATGAGGCCCTAAGTTGGCTCTTCCCTGCAAGGGTTCAGGGTTTATCTAAGTGTGATGTGGCTCCTGGAAGACAGAAGTTTAGCTTTGTTCAAAAAATGGCTTGCAGGATGATTGAATTCTCCATGGTTGTCTTTTATATGTTTCAATAGACAGATGTAAAAGGGTGTGCAAGGTTTTTTTCTTAATCAACTGACACAAAGACCAAGAGGGAAAGCAAAAGTGAGTCCACATTTAAGCTAACTCCTTGCTGTATGGTCCTTTCATTAGATTTAATTCCTAGAGCCAAGATCATACTATTTGGCATTGCTTGTCTTGAGACTTGTTTTACTTCTAGAAGCAATGAAGAATATTGAACATGAATCTTGTGAAAAAGGAAAACTTATATGTTGTAGTAATAATTTAAAAAAGAGTCCGCTGGTTAATCTGTCTAGGCTGCAGTGTCTATGCCTAGATCAGAAGCTTTGTTCTGAGGCCACGAGGCCATGTGTGCGCGCTGCAGCTAGAAACAGCCAACCAGAAAGACCAGTCCTGCCACCCACGAGATGCAAGCGTGAGAGATGGCTCTGCCAGTCTTTCATGCTATCTCTTCAAGACTGGGGATTACCCAGACTATCCTGCCAACCACACAGGCTCAGTACAGATGAGACTCTAACGCTTAGACTATCCAAAGGCTTATATATTTGGTAATGATCAATAACAAATGCCCATACAATCAGAAGTGTAACCCAATACCCAACCTAGGTATAGCAACTACCTTTGACTACTACAGACAAGCAAACATCAGCCTTCACCTCCCCTTTTTTTTCTCCACCTCTCCCTTAGCTCCTCCTCTTTCTTCTCCTCTTCCTCTTCTTTACTCCTCCTTTTCCTCTCCTTACTCCTCCCACCTTAGCTTCTCCTACACTTATTATTTATTACATTAAAGTTTCAATTTCTAACCCTATTCTTTAAAAATAAAAACTATAATACTTAGATCTTCAGGCATTAAGTGCTATAGTTCATCTTGCATTTTTACCAAGACATTAAACTCTGTATGTTATTATGATGTCCATGGAGAATCAATCATTGGTCATCATCTTTTAGCCAATTTATAGAATGCACAATATTCTACTGGATTTTGCATAGTTAATTTTAATTAATAGTTCATGTGTTATCCAGTGAAATTGTATAAAGAATGAAATGTATATAAGAGTACGAGGAAGATGGAGAGAGAGAAAGAGAGAGTCAGGGAGTCTTTGTGTGCATATGAATGTGTTTGTGTGGGTGTAGGTCATAAGTGTGTGTGTGTGTGTGTGTGTGTGTGTGTGTGTGTGTGTGTGTGTGAAGATAAACTTCCATGTTATTGCTTAGGTATAGTCCGTCTTTGATTTTTTTTTTTTTTTGATTCAGGGTCTGTCATTGTCCTGGAACTTGTCAAGTGTACTAAAATATACAGTCAGAAAGCCTTTGGGATTTATCTGTCTTCATCTTCTTAACACTGAGATTATAAATGTGTAACATTGTGTTCACGTTTTACATCTAGTGGGATACTGGTGTTTGGGCCCTGGGAATGCAAAGCTTATACAGAACTATGTCGGTCCCCAAGGCGTACATTTTACATGATTTATCAGTTTTGACAATTTTTCTATATTTCCCCCTACTTTTTCTTTATTATGCACCCCCTACATTATATATACATGCCACCCCTCTAAAGAAAGATGAAAAAAGTGATCCTAGATATTCGTTGCGGATTTCCAATCTAGCATTAAGGAGGGAAAACACATATGAAACCATATCTGTGGAGATTATAAGAAATCAGCTTCTCATGCAGAGTAGAATCTATATTGCATAGTTGGAGTCATTGGAGAGGAGGTCTACTGGGATATTTAAAGATTTGTCAGATATATATATATATATATGCATGCTTACACTGATATTCCTTCTTTTCATTTTGATCTATACATGGCTATGACATTTTGATTCACATGCAATCTAGAAAGCATTTTTTTCCTAAATATCTTTGAGTATCTGACTCCAGAGCATAAAATATATAACCCCTCCATGATTATAAGCATCAACATTCCATTATATAATATGCCACCTAGAAAATGGGATGTTTTGTATCATGACAACATTATTTCTTGTCTGAGCTCATTATCCAATTTCAGAGAATATTTCCACTTTATTTATGTGTTTGTGATCTCCACTCTTCTGTTTGTTGACATTAAGTAGTGTGCTCTGTACTTATTAAGAAGATCACCAAAAAATAGTAGAATGACAATTGTTAAAACATGACCGTGTTTTAACATGACAGTGTACAAAAGATAATGATAAGTTCTTATATACCCAATGGAGACATGTGTATTACCACCACAACATTCAGGGTTCCCATATACTTGCCATCGAGTTTTCCATTGCTTTCTGTATTTCAAAAACTGGCTTTTATTGGGCACCATAGCATTACTACCATTCAGTGGGAGGTCTTTGCACAGCTGCCTCATGTGTCTTAGATATCTTTCTTCTTCCTACAGCCTTTTCATAGTCTTTTTAGACATTATTCATCCCAAGAGAGGACTCCTCAGTCATCTCATAGGTGTTTGTAATTTACAAAAATCTCAGTCATCATGTGTCATCCATATAAGGTCTCCCATACTTATAACATATGAGTAACAGACAATATTTGACATTTAAATGGATGGTGGTTTATTTGTTTTATAGTAGACAGAAAGTTCCATGATGGCACAGTCCATATTTGTCTGTGATTAACATTTTATAATCAACACCTAACACAGTTCCTCCTGTACAGTAGATATGAATAAGTGCTCCAAACATTATGCCTGAATTTATTCTTTAGAAGTAAAGACTGCACATTTCACCTGCCCCTTTATACTGTAGACAAATTTAGCCACTAGAAAAGGCTTCAATTCCTCTGTAGCTATGTAATCAATGTTCTGTCTCTTGCTAAATTTTAAAGATGTGAAGATGGGTTTCTGTAAAAAATCATATCTTGCAAATGAGTTAATTATTTTTGTTTAGATTGTGGTGATTCGGTAATTGTAGATTAATTGGTTCCATCTGCTTTGCGATTTTCCAATTAACAGGTAATAGCTTTTGAAAGTTAGTTCATTTCTGACATGTGTAGGAATGTATTTAAGATGGTAATTTTTCCCCTAATGATTTCTGTTGCTATTTATTTATTTAAATACTTTCTTTTCAAATCCTAAGGTCAATGCTATTCTTTTACTATAGTTGAGATCTTTTGGGGACAAATCATGAAAAGGATCATAAAGTTATGTCATTATAATTGGTATTTTAGATTCATTTACATTGACTGAAGTTTCTATCACTGATTAATGACAGTAATTTTTTAATGCTAGTGGTGTTTCTTTAGCCTTTAATTTAAAACTTGACTGGATGTTTGATGAAGTTCTTCCCAGCTGGATTTTGATATTAATGGAGAATCCAGACTACAGGTCCCTGCTGTAAATGAGTGGTGAACACAAAAGAAAGAAGTGGAACATTAAAATTTATCTCAGTGTACTAAAGATTTCACCTTCTCCTGACAAACTGACCTTTAAAGTCAAATTATAAAGCAGATATTTTATGAAATTTCTAATGTTTTGGAATATTTTCCTTTCAGAAATGTTGTGATATACAAAAATATAGATGATGATTTATTTGTTAAATGTTTGTTTTGCAATCACAAGGAGCTGATTTTGATTGGCTACAAGCATGTAAATAAAGCATCCAGATCTCGGGAGCATAAAGACCAGCCAGCCTGCCCTAATCAGAATACTATTATGATGTGGTCCTTTTTTGTTTTGTTTTGTTTTGTTTTGTTTATATTTTCATTTTGTTTTTGTTTTTTGAGTGTTTGTTTGCTTGCTTGCTTTTCTTTAAGATTTTTCTAGCTATGGTATGCCTAAAGTATTTCTGTGTTTCTGATAGGATTATTTCTATTGTAGTTTGTCTGGAAGCTTGATTATGTAAGCATGATGGTTTCGATCACTGACCATTCAATATCTAATCAATTCAATAGTTAATCCTTCTCTTTTTCTATCCTTGACTCTCCTATAAAAAATATGAAAAATCTGTCTAATGAATGAAAGGATTCTATTGTATTAGACCATTGAAGAAAGCAGTGGAGATGGCATGGGAATACACTTCAGATTACCAAGGACAGTTTGGAATTTTCTTTAGCATATGTGGTGTTTGCTTCCATTTTCTCCCTTTTCAGGGTAATGATATATCTCCCCCCCACTCAAAGAAAAACAAGCAAAACAAAACAAAACAAAACAAAACAAAACAAAAAACCCAAAACCCGCAATAATCTGTAAGAATACTAGCTGGTTATAATTTCTCCCCAAAGCTTATAGATTCTCTAAATTTTTCTGAAAGTAATAAATAAGAGCCAAGGTCATAAGAACATGACCATCTATGAAATATTAATTGTCATGTAAACAGAGGACATCCTCAAAGGTATTGTCAAAGTAAAAAGCATTTTCAGAATATTGTCTCTGAATTGTAGACAAAGCTAACGAGCATGTCTTAGATATGATTATAAGATGTTTTTGACCTTGATAGCATGAAGCAACTCATGCCATCCCTCACTAAAAGTGTGAAAAATGTTTTAGGTATTTCACCAATTCAAATGAACATTTAAGTTACTTATAATATGCCATAATGAATTCAAAAGCAACATATAGAAATGTAACATTAGAATATTAGGAAAGTAGCATATTTATTCAGTTCTGTGAAGAATTCATTAAAGTACATTCTGGAAACTTCTGTAAGGAATATTAAATATTTATATTACATCAATGATGTAAAGCATGTTAATGGGTAATTAATTAGCAGCAACTGTGCATCTATCCCCAAAAAGGTCCTCTATGGAAAGTCTTTATTAATGATATCTGAAAGGCATTATAAAGTATATAGTGAAGAAATTTCTAAGCACCTAAAGTTATTGTATGCTTCATTCTGTATAATCTACAGTCTGTTCTTTGGTGGTTCTAAAATTGGGTATCATTTTTCATTCATTTTGTGTGTATTTTCTAAATCAAAAAATTCTTCAAAAACAAAGTTGATTTAATATGAATAATTTTAATTACATTCTAAATATTATTATTATGATGGCATGTTGCTGAGAACCAAAACATGCAGGAAGGCCAATGGTATGTTGAAATAAATCACATGCAACATACACATGTGCAAACTTAGATTAGTCAAGGAAATATCTGTGGAGTCATAGAGAAGATGATGTCCTTTTAATGAATGTCAAGTGAGTATTGTAGAATCTCATGGTGAAAACAAATAAACCTTGAATCTACCCCCATTCAAATTATGAAATGTGAGACAGTTGGGATATATATATATATATATATATCATACTTTCTGCTATACTTTCTTTATGCAAAGAAGGACTAGACATTCAAATATGCTGAAAAAAATTATCTGTAACCCATAAAAAAACAATGCATAGGTATGAAGAGATAATGATTATTCAATTCAGAAAATAATGTTGAATAGGATAATATAAATATATATCATCTATGTTCAAGAGTAAGAACACAAGATGAAGTGAAGACTAAAGTAAAACAAGGTATAAAAGAGTATGCATGTAAAAAGAGGTAGAAAGAATGTTTCTGAAGGAAAGGTGAATATCTTGGTTAAGTTATTATTGCAAGGATGCAACCACATAACCCAAAAGAAGTTGAAGAGGAAATAGTTTCTTGGGCTACACTCCCATATTATAGTCAAACATTAAATGGAGTTAGGACAGGCATGTGAAGACAGAAGATGATTCAGAGGCCATGGAAAAATATTGTTTACTGCTTTACTCTTCATGGCTTGTTCAACCTGCTTTCATATAGGACCCAGGACCAGAAGCCCAGGGGCCTTCCTACCTACCATTGGATGGGCCGTTCTCCATCAATCATTAATTAAGGAAATACCCTGTAGTCTGATTTTATGGAGGCAATTTCTCAATTGAGGCTCCATCCTTTCAGATGACTCTATCTTGTTTCAAGTTGGCATAAATTTATCCAGCTTAATGAAGAAAAAATTACTATGGACGTTGGAGAATGAATGAGGTCTTCCTGGATTAAAAAAAAAAAGTTAAAAGTTTAGATAACGTAAACACTCTGGAGAAGAAAAAAAGTGTAGTCAGAGAACATGATTAATATGGCCATGCTGATTAGAAAATAGTGGAGACTGGAGAATGATTAGTTCCATCAACAGCATGTACAATAACTCACAAGGCACATGGCTTTTCTTACATGGCTAGCTTATGGTTTTCTAGTGAATAAGTAACTGATAGAACTAGGCATCAGACCTACTTCTTTCTGACTTCAAAGCCCTTCTCTCTTCAAAGGAAAAGTCTTATTCCTTTTGAAAATGTAAAACAGAAAAGATATAGAAGTAATTAAATATGACTTTCAGAGATTTGAAGTAGAAGTTACAGATTTGGATTCCAGTATTATTTTAGAATCAGGACTTCAGTGTTATTCCCTTCCTCTCCTGCATAAATTCAGCTAAGAAACAAAAGTACCATGCCAAGGGGCAAGCTGGCTATTCTAAAGCCTCAAGAGCTGCATGTTGTTACCTTTAGTCACCATATTATACTCATCAAAGCAAGAATTTAGGTAGCCAATAAGTATCTTGTGTCCAGGCATGTCTAACCTGTGTTTTAATGTATATGTTTTTGTATACATATAGAAGATTGAGGACAATTTCTGTTCTTCCTGAGGTGATTATGTACTTTGATTCATTTTTTTCCTTCCTTCCTCCCTCTCTCCCTCTATCCCATCTTCCCTTGCTTTTCTTCCTTCCCTCCTCCTCCCTCTTCCTTCTCTTTTCTTTTGTTCCTTTGCTCTGTATCTTCCTCTCCCACCTCCTCTCCCTCCTACTCCTCCCAAGTCAGTATCTTTTTCTAATCTCCTCAGCTAGGTGAAGCTGGCTAGGCAGAGAATCCTATGAATCTGTTCCATCTTCTCAGCATCTAGATTACAACTGCATACCATCACTTGGATTATGCCTATTAAATGTCTGTCCTTATATTTATAAGGCAAACATTTTACCAACTGAGCTATCTTCTCAGCCCAAGTCTTTTGACAGCATCATGCTACACATTATCATGTAGAAAGTTAATGCTTGAGAATGTTTAATGGCCTTACTAAAGAAACTAATAATCACAAAAACTCTCATAGTGACTAGTGAATTTAACATTTGTTGTCAGATCTCATCCACAGCTCTCTTTGACCTGTGTTTTACAGGTTATGCCAGGCATGTCTAGTTGTAGGAATTTTCATTTTCATTGCACATATTTGGAAATACGTGTTTATATCCAGGTATATATTACTAAATTATTCTCTCAGGTGTTGCAAATAGCCTCTTTTAGGAACCTTGACCAGGGACTATTTGATTTGAGTAAAAGATTCTATTTTTTCTTTTCTTTCTTTCTTCCTTTCTTTCTTTCTTTCTTTCTTTCTTTCTTTCTTTCTTTCTTTCTTTCTTTCCCTTTTTTACAGTGAAAGCATGTTACTGACAGCTATCAGCCCAGCATTTTATTTACTTTTAAAAATTGTTTCATTTATCTATATTTCAAATGCTGCCACCCTTCTTGTCCCCCTTCAAGAGTTCTTCACACCGTCTCCCATTCCTTTTGCCTCTCAGACTGTGCTCCCCCACCACCCCCCCTATCCTAGAGCCCTCTAAACCCACTCTCCCACTCACACTTTATTCTCTACATCCCCCTTCTTTTCCCTGAGAAATCAAGTCTGTATAGGATTAGGTAGATCCTCTCTTGATATGCCCAACAGTGGAGAGAGAGAACCTGAATAAAATAACCTCCAGTAGATAGACAGGGCCACCAGTGAAGGGATGGGATCAGGAACCTACCTTCAAATTTTGAAGCAGAATTGTTCCTGTCTAAAATAAATTCAGGGACAAAAATGGAGCAGATATTGAAAGATAGGGCATCCAGTGACTTGCTCAAACTGAGATCCACCCCATGAACAGGCACCAAACAAGGAGGTGTTTTCTAACTAGAAAGCAATTGAAACACTTCTTTGAATAAGACCATAGGTCACTGTTTAAGATGAATACATGGATGTTCAGTCTGGTTTCTTTCAATACTGTTTGCAGATAACAGTTTATTAATTTTAAAATAGTAATATTTTTTAAATTTTCATAATTCAACAATATATAGCTTTCTAGACTTTTGATTTTGAGATATTTTAACTCATGTAAATTTAAGAAATAATTTGAGAAATCACTTTTTCTGATTTTTTCCAAAGGAAAGGTTTTATTTCAGTAAAACAACCAGAATAACATCGATATAATTTATGCATCTTACATAGCTTTCTCCATGCTTGTTCATGTTATGTGCCTTTATTTATATGAAAATTTCTTACGTGCCTAGGTTCATGTATTCATCAACACAGTAACTGCATAGAAGAGTACATCACTGGAAATGTTTTAAATTTTATCATTTACTGATCCTGCCTATCTTTGGCAAACAAACTTAACCCTGTGCTTCACTCTAACAACCTTTTACTATCTTTATAACATCATCCCTTTAGGAGTAATGCACAAATGAATTTATCCAGCACATAACCTTTGATATAGTTCTTATTTTCTTTTCCCCAGAATAAATTTACTGAAGATTTATGCAAAAGGATGAAGGAAGTCAATGGTTTGTTCCTCCTTACTGTCAAGTGGTTCCTCTTTATGACATGGGTTCACTATTATTTCATTGAACAGCACCTGGCATATTTTCAGTTTGGGGCACTTATGAAACACGCTCCTATGAACATTTAGGTAAGGGTTTTAATGTGAACATAAATTTTCATTTCTCTGGGATAAATGCCCAAGTGCATAATTGCTATATCATATGGCAATTATATCTTTAGTTTTATAAGAATGCAGCCAACTGTTTTCTAGGGAAGTATATTGCTTCTGTAACCATTGAAAAGGGTTTTTTTTCTGTATTGATTATAATTTAGTTTATTTCTCTGATTAATTCATACACAAATTAATTTATTAAATATTTCTTGATTGCCTACTATGGTTTTATCATTGTTCAAGAACTAAGGTTATATTGTTAAAGATGACAATTTTTCTAGATTGTTGTGTAGAAGAAAGGATAACAAAAATGTAAGTTAAAGATTCTAATTGAATATGTGCAAACACTATGAACAGTCATAGATGTGCTGGAGGGTTGCTTTGACTGAGGTAGATAGAAAGACCCTTAAAACATGATGACATGAAAGCTGAGAACTGCCAGATGAGAGGACATTTTTATCTGAAGAAAGCTATAAGGGGAGGGAGTAGCTAGTGCCAAAGCTAAGGGGTGTAGCTGCGTAACAATTTCCTCAGAGCTAGAGCATTCCATCTTAGGTAAAGTCTTATTAAAATTCAGAATGTTCTAAAAGGAAACTCCTTAAAGCTCAGAAGACAAATAACTCCTACATAAGCTACTACATACACAATGTTCCTTTCTTTTTATGTTTATACTAGCAGTCAAGACAACAGAGAATCTCTCAAAAGCAAGACAGGCTCCCTGTTAGAGGTCTCAGGCCATTTAAGCTGTTTGGAAGAAATGTTAAAATTAGCCAAGTTTTCTGGAAGAGACAGTTTCTAATCTGCTGAACTGCCTACAAGTCCCGCTGTGTGTTCCAGGTTGTTTGTCACCCTGTTCATGTGGCTTTTGTTAATTCAGCTCCCATTGACTTACTCCTGATTCTGTAAGTAACCCCTCACTCATATTCTTGTAAATCTCCCAAATAAAACTCATAACTCATCAAGTTGGACTGTTGTAGAGCTTGACTTTGGTTTATGCTATTCCCCTGTTTTGGGCGTGTAGATAGTTGTTCACATTTCCACAGAAACACTGTCACCCAACAGATTATAAATGACATTGACTAGTCTGTAGAATGGATAGGAAAAGGGGGTATGGCTAGAGAAAGACATTTTACAGCAGAGAGAAAATGGAGTTAAAGAGGCAGCTGTATCTCTCAACAGATACAGCCTTTCAAGCTTGAAAAAGTTGAGTTTGTGTTTTTTGTTATATATATATATATATATATATATATATATATATATATAATGTTTTGATCATGTATTTTTCCTTCTTAATTCCCACCATATCCTCCTGTTCACACAAATTCATATTCTCTCTCCTCTCTCTCTCTCTCTCTCTCTCTCTCTCTCTCTCTCTCTCTCTCTCTC
>JANHMN010000002.1:162311785-162455156 GCA_030674055.1 Rhabdomys pumilio | reverse complement strand
CTCTCTCTCTCTCTCTCTCTCTCTCTCTCTCTCTCTCTCTCTCTCTCAAAATACCAAAAAATGAAAATCCAAACAAGCAAGCAAGCAAGCAAACAAATAAGACAAAATAATTTTTAAAAATGGAACAAACAAAAAACAGATTTAAAAAAATCCCATCTAGAAAACCTCTCTCCCAAGTTTGTGGCCTCTTAAACTTCTAAATACATAAGTACAACTTGCTTTTCCCATGTGATGTCAATTTTAAACATATAATCTCAGGGCTAGCCCTTAATATCAGATTGCTAATTGGTGTGCTCTTCCTAGGGGAAACAAGTTCTCACACACCCAACATCTCCCAATTGCCTGTAGTTCTTTGCTTAAGGTTGATGGCATGGAACATCTCTCCTTCCATATTAGCATGATCAATTGTGTTTGTGTTGTTTAGATTTTATTTAAGCAGTCATGATGTTCAACAAGCATAATTTCTAAGTACATTCTGTTTATTCTTAAAATAAATACTAAGTATAGTTCTCATTGCTCATCAAAGAAACTTCCCTTTGTAACATAAGGAAACTATTATAAGAAATCACAACCAATCAAAATGCAAACAAAACAAACAAACAAACAAACAAAAAACCCAAGAAATCATGTGGTACCTATTCCCTGCATTAAAATACTTGAAATATTACAAATGTATTCCTCATCAAGTCTTATTCTATGTTGACCTTGAAGAGAAATAGGCAGTATCTGAATACACTACCTTCTCTACACAGTTAAAAATTTAAAGATGCTTATTAAGCATAGCTATGTTAAAGAGACCAGATTAGGACCTTAGATTTCTATCAGACAATCAATTCCCCAAATACATGAACACACACACACAGACACACACACACACACACACACACACACACACACACACACACAGATGTGTGTACACATACAGAGAGAGAGAGAGAGAGAGCGAGAGAGAGAGACTTGTATACACATACACACACAGTGCTGTGTGTGTGGGGGGGTGAATTTCTTAGTGACTTAAAATCCTTTGTGTTTTTCTGCAAATATACAGACCAACTGCTAATCTCACTGCTGTGATTACTATGATCAGTGTTAATTTACCCTAAACCAGGTTTGATTATTGTTGTTTATCTAAAAACAACACATGCAAAGGGGCTCCCTGTTTGTAAATATCCCTATGGTCTTGGCTGAATAGGAATTAGGAACAGATTTCAAGATAAACACAAACACTTTCCACTCCTAGTCAACATTTGATCCATAGTAAAGCTAAGAAAAGAGAAACTGCTTCAGGATTTAGTTTGAAAAGACAATTTTTCTTCCATCATCTTTGTGCCCATCTCCACAAACACTGAAATTCATTATTGCTGGATGAAGTCCCTCGAGGGACAGTTATGCTAGGTTCCTATCTGTAAGCATAGTGGAATATCATTAATAGGATCAGGCATTGTCTCTCTCACATGCAATTGGTCACAAGTTTGAGCAGGCATTGTTAGCTAGTTCATCAATTTATGCTCTATCTGTATTCCTATGTAGCTTGTAGGCAAGACAAATTTGGAGTTGAAGCTTTTGTGGGAAGGCTAAAATCCTCCTCCCCTGGAAGTCCTGTGTGGCTAATGGAGGTGGCCATTTCAATTTCTATATCTCCCGCTGGTAAGATTATCAGCTAGAGTCACCCTCATAGACTCCCCATAACCTCCCCTGTCTCAGGTCTTCAACTAGCCCAGAGATACCCCGTCTTCAATTTCTATTCTTCCAGGCCTCTCCTGCTTCCACTCTCTCCTCATCTAATCACATTCTCTTTTTATCTCCTCACCCCCTCTCCAGCACAGTTCCCTCTTTCCACCCATCTCCTATGAAAATTTTGTTTCCTCTTCTGTGTAAAATTCACACATTCTCCTTTGTGCCTTCATTATTACTCCGTTTCTTTATATTTGTAGATTGTGGAATGGTTACCCTGCTTTTTTACAGCTGAGGTTCACTTATATGTGAATACATACCACATATGTCTTTCTGGGTCTGGGTTTCTCACTCAGGATGATATTCTCAAATTCCATCCATTTGCCTGCAAATTTCATGATGTTTTTTATTAGATATTTTATTTATTTTACATGTCAAAAGTAATCCTCTTTTCTGGTTTCCTCTCTGTAAACCTCCTACCCTAACCCCCATCTTCCAGCTTCTATAAAGATGCTCCCCCACCTACCCACCCACACTCATGTCTCTGCCCTGGCATTCACCTACACTGTGGCATTGATCCTTCACAGGACCAAGGACCTCTCCTCTCATTGATGCCAGATAAGGGCATCATCTACTACATATGTGGTCCCTCCATGTGAACTCTTTGGTTGATGGTTTAATCCCTGAAAGCTCTGGGAGGGGGTAGGGTTGGTTGATATTGTTGTTCTTCCCAGGGGGCTGCGAACCCCTTCAGCTCCTTCAGTCCTTTCCCTAACTCCTCCATTAAAGTCTCCATGCTCAATCCAATGGTGGGCTCTAGGTATCAACATCTGTATTGGTCAGGATCTGACAGAGCCTCTCAGAAGACAGCTATATCAGCAAGTACTTCTTGGCATTCACAATAGTGTCTGTGTTTGGTGTCTGTATATGCAATGTATCCCGAGGATGGACAGTCTCTGGATGGCCTTTCTTTCAGTCTCTGCTCTACACCTTTTCCCTGTATTTTCTTTAGACAGGAGCAATTCTGGGTTAAAAATTTGGAGATGAGTGTGTATCCCCATTCCCCAACTGGGGCCCTGCCTATGGTCTCTACAAGTTCTCCCTCTCCTTTGTATGGCATTTCAACTAATCTCACCCCTGTTGGGTCCTGGGAGCCTCTTGCTTTCCTTGTATCTGGTACTTTCTGGTAGCTACCTCCAGTTCCCCATCCCTCATTGGCACACACATCTGTTCAATTTCCTGACCCTCTGTATACCATTCCCATCTCCTGCCATACCTGAATCTGCTCCCCTTTTTCCTGTAACCCAACTCTCTTCCTCCCATGTCCCTCCCATATCCTGAAACATCCTAGAGGAGCTGCTACACTCAGAGGAGCAGACACCTAACTGGTTTGCTCGCATGAATACACCTTATCCTGAGGCATCCTAGAGGAGCCACTGTGCTCAGAGCAGCTGGATCTCAGGATCACAGAGACGTCTGGACCCTGAGGGGTTCTGACACAGTAAGATAACTGGAAAGGCAGGCTCCAGTCAGAGACAGTAAGTGCAGGTAACACTAGAGTTAACCAGATGGCTAAAGGCAAGCACAAGAACATAAGCAACAGAAATGAAAGTTACTTGGCATCATCAGAACCCAGTTCTTCCACTATAGTAAGCCCTAAACATCCCATCACACTGGAAAAGCAGGATTCTGAATTGAAATCACTTCTCATGATGATGATAGAGGACTTTAAGAAGGACATAAATAACACTCTCAAAGAATTTGAGGAGAACACAGGTAAACAGGTAGAAGCCCTTAAAGAGGAAACACAAAAATCCCTTAAAGAATTGAAAAACAAAACAAAACAAAACACAATCAAAAAGGATCTAAAAACGGAAGTAGAGACAATAAAGAAATCTCAAAGGGAGACTAACCCCGGAGACAGAAAACCTAGGAAAGAGATCAGAAGTCATAGATCCAAGCATCACCAACACAATACAAGAGATAGAAGAGAGAATCTCATG
The DNA here is from genome assembly GCA_030674055.1 of Rhabdomys pumilio. Taxonomy (NCBI): domain Eukaryota; kingdom Metazoa; phylum Chordata; class Mammalia; order Rodentia; family Muridae; genus Rhabdomys; species Rhabdomys pumilio. Next base: position 162,451,479 of record JANHMN010000002.1, on the reverse strand, counting down.
TGCAGAAGATACCTTAGAAAACATTGACACAGCTGTCAAGGAAAATGTAAAATGCAAAAAGCTCTTAACCCAAAACATCAAGAAAATCCAGGACACAATAAGAAGGCCAAACCTTGTTCTTAATTCCTTACTTCCTTACTCTTAATCTCTTACCTCTCTGTCCCCTCCCCCCTTCCTCTCTCTCCACATGGTCAAGGCTGGCCTCTACTTCTACTTCTCTTCTCTCTTATCAGTCCACCTTCTTTCCCCCACCTTCACCCTATCTCCTGAATAAACCTCCTCCCCTTTGGAAACAAAAAGCCAAACCTAAGGATAATAAGAATACATGAGGGTGAAGATTCCCAACTTAAAGGGCCAGTAGTTAACTTCAACAAAATTATAGAGGAAACCTTACTTAAACTAAAGAAAGAGCTGTCCATAAATAAACAAAGAAGCCTACAGAACTCCAAATAGACTATACCAGAAAAGAAATACCTCCTGTCACATAATAATCAAAACATCAAATGTACAAAACAAAGAAAAATACTAAAAGCAGTAAGAGAAAAAGGTAAAGTAACATATAAAGGCATACCTATAAGAATTACACCAAACTTCTCACCAGAGACTATAAAAGCCAAAAGATCCTGGATTGATATTATACAAAATCTAAGAACACAAATGCCAGCCCAGACTACTATACCCAGCAAAATTCTCAATCACTATTGATGTAGAAACCAAGATATTCCATGACAAAACCAAATTTACACAATATCTTACCACAAATCCAGCACTTCAAAGGATAATTGGTGGAAAACTCCAACACAAAGAGGGAAACTACAACCTAGAAAACGCAAGAAAGTTATCTTCCAACAACCCTAAAAGAAGGTAGCTATACAAACATAACTCCACTGCCAATAACAAAAATAACAGGAAACAACATTCATTATTCCTTAATATCTCTTAATATCAATGGACTCAATACTCCAATAAAAAGACATAGACTATCAGACTGGATACATAAACACAACCCAAAATTTGACTGTATACAGGAAACACACCTCTGTGAAAAAGACAGACACTACTTCAGAGTAAAAGGATAGAAAACAATCTTCTAAGCAAATGGTCCCAAGAAACAAGCTGGAGTAGCAATTCTAATATCAAATAAAATTGATTTTTAACCAAAAGTAATAAAAAAAGATAAGGAAGAACACTTAATACTCATCAAAGAAAAAAAGTACCAAGGTGAACTCTAAATTCTGAACATCTATGCCCCAAATGCAATGGTACCCACATACATAAAAGAAACTTTATTGAAGCTCAAAGCATACATCGCACCTCACACAATAATAGTGGAGGATTTCAACACCCCACTCTCAGCAATGGACAGATCATGGAAACAGAAACTAAACAGAGACACAATGAAACTAACAGAAGTTATGAACCAAATGGATTTAATTGATATCTGCAGGACATTTCATCCTAAAACTAAAAAATATACCTTTATCTCAGCACCTCATGGTACCTTCTCCAAGATAGACCATATAATTGGTCACAAAACAGGCCTCAACAGATACAAAAAGATTGAAATAACCCCTTGCACCTTATCAGACCACCATGGACTAAGGCTGGTCTTTAATAATGACAAAAACAATGAAAAGCCCACATACACGAGGAAACTGACCAAAGCTCTACTCAGTGATGACTTGGTCAAGGAAGAAATAAAGAAAGAAATTGAAGACTTTTTACATTTTAATGAAAATGAGTACACATTATACCAAAACTTGTGGGATTCCATAAAAGCAGTACTAAGAAGAATACTCAAAGCTCTAAGTGCCTACAAAAAAGATACTGGAGACAGCATACACTAACAACATGACAGCACACTTGAAAGCTTTAGAACAAAAAGAAACAAATATACCAAAGAGGAGTAGACTGCAGGAAATAATCAAACTCAAGGCTGAAATAAACCAAGTAGAAACAGAAAGAACTATACAAAATATCAACAAAACTAGGAGCTGGTTCTTTGAGAAAATAAACAAGATAGATAAACCCTTAGCAAGACTAACCAAAAGGCACAGAGACAGTATCCAAATTAATAAAATCAGAACTGAAAAGGGAGACATAACTACAGAATCTGAGGAAACTACAAAAATCATCAGATCCTATTACAAAGGCCTATACTCAACAAAATTGGAAAATCTGGATGAAATGGACAATTTTCTAGACAGATACCAGGTACCAAAGTTAAATCAGGAGCAAATAAACCATCTACACAGTCCCATAACCCCTAATAAATTGGAGCAGTTATTAAAAGTCTCCCCACCAAAAAAGTCCGGGACCAGATGATTTTAGTGCAGAATTCTATCAGCCATTCAAGGAAGGCATAATACCGATTCTCTTCAAATTATTCCAAAGATTAGAAACAGAAGGAACACTACCCAATTCATTCAATGAAGCTACAATTATGCTCGTACCTAAACCTCACAAAGACCCAATAAAGAAAGAGAACTATGGACCAATCTCTCTTATGAATATTGATGTAAAAATACTCAATAAATTTCTTCACAAACCAAATCCAAAAACACATCAAAAAAAAAAAAACATCCATCATGATCAAGTAGGCTTTATCCCAGGAATGCAGAGATGATTCAATATTAGGAAATTTATCAATGTAATCCACTATATAAACAAACTCAAAGAAAAAAACCACATGAACATCTCACTAGATGCTGAGAAAGCATTTGACAAAATTCAACATTCCTTCACGTTAAAAGTCTTGGAAAGAGCAGGAATTCAAGGTCCATACCTAAACATAGTAAAAGCAATATACAGCAAGTCAGTAGCCAACATCAAACTAAATGGAGAGAAATTTGAAGCAATCCCACTAAGACTAGGAACTGGACGAGGCTGCCCACTTTCACCCTACCTATTCAATATAGTACTCAAAGTTCTAGCCAGAGCAATTAGACAACAAAAGGAAGTCAAAGAAATACAAATAGAAAAGGAAGAAGTAAAAATTTCACTATTTGCAGATGATATGGTAGTATAAAATCAACTCAAACAAATCAGTAGCCTTCCTCTACTCAGGATAAGCAGGCTGAGAAAGAAATTAGGGAAATGACAATAGTCACAAATAATATAAAATATCTTGGAGTGAATCTAACCAAGCAAGTGAAAGATTGACAAGAACTTCAAATCTCTGAAGAAAGAAATCAAAAAAGATCTCAGAAGATGGAAAGATCACCCATGCTCATGGATTGGCAGGATTAATTCAGTAAAAATGTTCATCATGCCAAAAGCAATCAACAGATTCAATGCAATCCCCATCAATATTCCAAATCAATTCTTTATAGAGATAGAAAGAGCAATTTGCAAATTCATTTGGAATAACACAAAACCCAGGATAGCGAGAACTATTCTCAAAAATAAAAGAACTTCTTGGGGACTCACCATCCCTGACTTCAAACTACACTACAGAGCAATAGTGATAAAAACTGCATGGTATTGGTACAGAGACAGGCAGGAAGATCAAAGGAATAGAACTGAAGATCCATAAAAAAAAATACCCACACACCTATGGTCACTTGATCTTTGACAAAGAAGCTAAAACCATCCAGTGGAAAAAGAACAGCATTTCAATCAAATGGTGCTGGTTCAACTGGAGGTCAGCATGTAGAAGAATGCAAATTAATCCATTTTTATCCCCTTGTACAAAGCTCAAGTCTAAATGGATAAAGGACCTTCACATAAAACCAGATACACTGAAACTAATAGAAGAGAAGGTGGGGAAGAACATTGAATACCTAGGCACAGGGGAAAAGTTCCTGAACAGAACACCAATGGCGTATGCTCTAAGATCAAGAATTGACAATTGGGACCTCATAAAATTGCAAAGCTTCTGTAAGGCAAAGGACACTGTCAATAGGACAAAACAACAACCAACAGATTGGGAAAAGATCATTATCAATCCTACATCTGATAGAGGGTTAATATTCAATATATACAAAGAACTCAAGAAATTATATTCAAGACAACCAAAGAACCCTATTAAAAATGGAGTACAGAGCTAAACAAAGAATTCTCAACTGAGGAAACTCGAATGACTGAGAAGCACCTAAAGAAATGTTCAATATCCTTAGTTATCATGGAAATGCGAATCAAAACAACCCTGAGATACCACCTCACACCAGTCAGAATGGCTAAGATCAAAAACTCAGGTGATAGTAGATGCTGGCAAGGATGGGGAGAAAGACGAACATTCCTCCATTGTTGGTAGGATTGCAAACTGGTACAACCACTCTGAAAATAAGTCTGGGGGTTCCTTAGAAAACTGGACATAGCATTACCTGAGGACCAAGCTATACCACTCCTGGGTATACACCCAGAAGATGCTCCAACATATAAAAAGGTCATATGCTCCACTATGTTCATAGCAGCCTTATTTATAATAGCCAGAAGCTGGAAAGAACACAGATATTCTTTAACAGAAGAATGGATACAAAAAATGTGGTACATTTACACAATGGAATATTACTCAGCTATCAAAAATAATGAATTCAAGAAATTCTTAGGTAAATGGATGGAACTAGAAAATATCATCCTGAGTGAGTTAACACAATCACAAAAGAGCACACATGGTATTTACTCACTGATTAGAGGATATTAGCCCAAAAACTTAAAATAGCCAAGATTCAACTCACAGACCACATGAAGTTCATGAAGAAGAAAGACCAAGTGTCGATGCCTAGGTCCTACTTAGAAGGAGTAACAAAATACTCAGGGGAGTAAATATGGAGACAAAGTGTGGGACAGAAACTGAAGGACGGGCCATCTGGAGACCATTCCACCTGGGTATCCATCCCATGTGTAGTCAGAAAAGGTAGATGCTGATGTGGATGTCAGAAATTGCATGCTGACAAGAGCCTGATATAGCTGTCTCCTTACAGGTCTGCCAGAGTCTGACATATTCAGAGGCAGATGCTCACAGCTAACCACTGATCTGATCAAGGGTTTCCCAATGGAGAATGTAGAGAGAAGACTGAAGGAGCTGAGAGGGTTTGTGGCCCCATGAGGAGAGCAACAATACCAACCAACCACAGCTCCCCAGGGTCTAACCCACCATCCTGGGAGCACATAGGGAGGGACCCATGACTCTATCTGTATATATAGGGGAGGATGTCCTTGTTGGGTATAGGTGGGAGAGGAGATCCTTGGTCCCATGAAGGCTGAACACCGAGTGATGGGGAATTTGAGGGTGAGAAAATGGGAGTGGGGGGATAGATGGGGGTACATCCTATTAGAAGCAGAAGAGGGGTGATGGGATAGGAGGTTCCTGGGTGGTGGGAGGAATGGGGTAAAAGGATAAAATCTGAAATGTAAATATAATATCCAATAAAAAAGAGAGATAAAAAAGTGATAATAAATATTACCAATCTCTTGAAAGCTCCAGGTTTGCTAAGATTTTTCAGTGACATTTTCAAAGACTAATTTTCTTTCCTAAAATGACTGTAGAATGTGGATTACATATTTTGATGAGATTTTTAACAATACAAACATCTGAAAACAAGCAAGATTTGGTATTATATGAAAAATCATACATGTATAACAATAGTTAAATTATATTTTCTATGAAATCTTCTGAAACATATCTACATGAAATGCTAAAGAACTAAACACTCAGAATCAAAATGTTCAAGGAGACTATAAAAATTTCTGTTTCTACACTTGAAAATTAATTAAAGCATATTACAAAGAACAGCAAGTCACATATCTAAAATATCTTTCAGAAATGAAAAGTTTTCTTACGTGTTGTTTTTTGTCTAATAGTGTAAATTTGTGATTTTTAAAGATTAACATCAAATGCTCTTATGATCTGTGTTAATACTTTAAATTCAAAATGCTTATGTTTAACATCAGTATAATTTTAGAATTCTTAGAGTGACAAAATGTCTAAAAGATTCTGTAGAAAAAAAAACTATAGTATGTAGTCTGTGGATGTCATACATTGAATTACTTTTGTAACCAGACAGCTACTCTGAATTCTCAATTTTTCCTCTTGTATTCTACTTAGTAAATTATTAAAGGTATACTCTCCCTAGTCAGTTTTGCAAGCATGTCTTTCACTTGTATCATTAATTAATGAAAGTGAAACAACACATAAAGCATTTATAAGAGTAGAGGAGCAGTAACAACTCAAGTTATACAGAATATCTCGTTCTACTAACAATCTTGCTTCAGGTGCTGTCCATGTCTTTGTTTTATGGAAACTAAGCATTAAGTATAAATAGATGAAGGAATACATGATTTAACACTACTGGTGACACGTGCTCTGACTCTGTGAACCTAACTTATTGTAGCGTTCAACTTCTTGACAAGGTTCCTGATAGGTACCCAATGGTTAAAAGTACTCTAGAAAGAATTGCAATTTGTTAAAAACATTTATCTTAGTTTCATCCTACATGCATAATCCCAAGAATATCTTGTTCATAGAGTATGTGAGGGTACAGGCATTCTCTCTCTCTCTCTCTCTCTCTCTCTCTCTCTCTCTCTTTCTCTCAGATACACACACACACACACACACACACACTTAGACGTACGTCAAACAAAACTAAAGAAATCACAATATAACAGTGGTAATTATTTTATAGATGCTCTTATAGATACTCAAATTAAGTAATGGTAGTAAAATAGTTACTTGTACTAGGTTAATCACCTTAGGGGAGGCTAAATTATCTAATGCTAGATATGGTTCATCTCTCAAGGCATTTATGATGTCCATGTGATTCATAGCGGGAATATTATATATCTGTAAATGTATCTAAGGTGTTTTTTTTTTTTTTTTTTGTAATTCTACTGCTATGTTTCTAGCTTGCATAATCTTAAGTTAGATCAAGCAACTGTAAAAGTGTTAGCCTCTAAGAGTCCAGGTGCCATCTCTAAAAGAAAAATTCATGTGTGACAAAGCCTAGGCTTTATCTGTGCATTATCAACCCTTCATTGCTAGATACATTTTGTCTTATTTGAGTGCTTTTCTCTTTGGGAATATAATCATGGCCTGTTTTTTTTCATGTTTAATATTTATGATATTTCATAGAAAATGACTTGAGGGACTATGGAGTTTGCAATCTCTGAGATAACAAGTATAAAATTCTAGTTGAGTGTAGTGCTAAAATTTTACTTACCTTGAAAGTAAAGATATACTTAATACAGTTCTTTAGGCTTGATCAGCATCACTATCATCATAATAACCATCATAGTCATCATAAAAATAGTTATGGTTGATGTGACAATATATAGTGATCAAAAAGATTAGATGTTATTTTAAATGTCCATGATAGCTAATTAATATATTATGAGAAAGAAACAAATTCTACATAATTAGTAATTCACTTGAGGTCACATCGCAAATATATCAACTGAGACTTTTATACTAAATTCTCTTTTTAGCAGATGACTTTCTCCATTAGATGTACATTTCATGGGAAAACAAAATACCAAAAATACATGTCCTTGAGACACTGTCTTCAAAACACACTATTTTCTATGCCAACAAGAGAATTTGGTACAACCACTAAGATTGACAATCAAGAACTTTCAGTTTTGAAGTTTTTAAATAAAACATGAGCTGTGATCTTTCTACAAATTATTGACTATGATGTGAGCCTTTGTAACGTATTAAGCTTAGGTAAAAAAAAATTCAAGTATATAGAATACCATACTAATTTTCTAAGGGCCTTTTAAAATAATAAATATATTTCTACAAACAAATCATTGTATACCTTTTATACATAGGTAATTTGAGCTTGGAATTTACACTAAACTCCCAGATTTTACACACACACTCTCTCTCTCTCTCTCTCTCTCTCTCTCTCTCTCTCTCTCTCTCTCTCTGTGTGTGTGTGTGTGTGTGTATTTATGATTTATGTGTGTGTAATAAAGTCTTCAAAAATGAGAGGTGGATTCCAAAATATATCTTATGAAGTGTTGATCGTTAAAATATGAATCCTTTTGTTTTGAAAAATCTCTTGGATCTGCCTGTCCTGAGAAATTGTCTAGTGCAATTTCTTTCAGTCTTATTATTGGCACAAAGTTAGAAAATAAGTCTAGGCAGCTGGGGTTGATAGGAAATGACCTGATGTTTGTCCTTATCCTATTCATCACTTTTTAATGAACAGATTAGCCAGCTCAGAGGAGCAGTTCCTGTACACAGCGCTTCTGTGAGGTGCCATACCTAGAATTTGACTCTACAACAGACTTATCCAAATCACTAGGAGAATTTCTTTATTCCTTGTTTAAGATATCTCCCCTCAGCCTCAACATCAGACTAAGATTAGATTTGACTCAGGTTCTGGTATTGATCTGTTTTCAAAGTAACTGAAAATAGCATTTTCTGTCACCATTGATAAACCATTACCATGTAAAAATCAATCTTTCTCTCTTTCCTTCTTCAAGGTATAGATGATTAGAGAATTAGTAGATACTTTACAAGCCAGAGTAAATGATGAGTTTTATCATGAAGTTCATTTGGGTTTCATCATTTATTTTATTTAGTGTTTATTAACAAACAGAATTAGCATGAGGATTGCTTATTAAGTAAATATTTACAGTTTAGGTAGCTGTTAAGATGAGGTTGTAAAACTTCTTGTTATCTTCATTAACGATTCTTTTTGTTGTTCAGCAAGTAGTTGTCGAGAGCAGAGAGTAGTCATAGAGCCATCAATATTGGAATTTACACTTCCAAATTAGTTCATCTCAGGATCTCCTACAAGCCCTATGCCTAGACACTATGTCCAGGGTTCCTGACTTAGCAGGGTCAGAAGGCACTGTAGAGTCCACATTTTTTAGTATGTTTCTGACTGCCAATAATGAGAGACTCTCAGAAAACAACTGTTTAAACCAATGTGACAAAGCTCTTATAGACAGGTGAACAAATCATATTATTGTCACAATAACACTATTACGTATGTATTCTTGTCCTGTTTTTGAAGAAATAAATAATAAAAACTAAAGTGAAGATGTTGTAAGAACTTTCCCAAAGCTACCTTGTAAGAACTGTCTTAGTGCACTCATGCTGCTGTAGTCACATACTTTCACCTTAGCAATTTGGGAAGAACAATAACTCATTTCTCATCCTTCCTGAGGTTCAGAAATGTAAAGTAAAATCCATGCCTCATGCAACAGAGCTGAATAGCTGAGAGAGAGATTTGAGTTTATGTAGTAGATGACTCAAGAATTCTTAATTCTAAGGAGATCAACTCTGAAGAAAGACAAGAATATTCTGAAGAAGAGAGACATGTGGATATTTGTATGATTAAAAATGAATAAAAAGTTTTTACTGTGCCAAACACCAGTAGCAGGCCAAGTAGGACAAACACTGCATATTTAGGTATATCAAGATGGTATTCTCATTGACAAGTATAATTTCACTCAAGGTCTGGGCTTAAGAAAAAAGGAAAAGTAGAAGAAATAATATTGGACACACTTTTGAGATATTTTGTCAGAAGAGAGAGTTAGAAGTGAGCAACAGCTTAAAAATACTGCATGGAACATTGAGTTGACTTTGTTTTATTTTTGATAGAACACATTATTGCACATTTACATTATGAATAGATGTAGCCAGTAGAAATAAAGTGATGACAAAGAAAAAAACATTAATTTTAGACATTAACTTCTATTCAATCATAAATGTGTCCATAGATAGGAATGTCCAGTTCATTAATTATAATGGGAAAGATGTTGCATACTTTATAATAAATGCAGGGCTTTGGTTGATCTTGTAGTGAACATTATAGATACTTGGCTTAAGCTTACTGTTTTTGTTTGCTTGCTTGCTTGCTTATTTTGGGATTTAGAAAACAGTAATGGGAAGAAAAGTGAAAGTACATTTGTTTTTATTTGAAGAATTTACTGTGAATTGACATTTTTGACTCTTTGTCTTATTTATCCTTATGTATACAAACATTCCTATTGGCATATTGTTTTTAAATATGCAGGAAAATAATATTAAAATCTACAAAATATTTTTAATCAATTGTAAGTGAAGATGAACAATTGATTAAATGTTCTATTGACTCTAAACACAAAATGGCTAATGTTCATAAAGCAATTCACAAATTTTCGTCAGTTAAACATCCAAACAGGACATAGAATTTTATTTTCTTAGTGTGATAGACCAATATGCAGGTATAAGATTGTAATGCTTTTCAAACTGTAGAAATCTCACATGTCAACACTGCTGGCTTCCTGGCAACTTCTATAACAGCAAGTAGGATTCCCAGAAAATTTCATGTTTTCCTTTGAAGATTGTGGCCATAAATTCAAAATCTTGAGGGCAAGGTTATGTGTTTCTATGTGGTTATTATTCATAATAAAAATGGAGAGCTGCAGAGTTGGATTTCAGTGAACAAGCAAGGGCAAATGAGAGGGGCAGAAAGAATTGGAATGTAAGAGTTAGCTTTATGTATAAGAGAGGGCTTTTCAAGACAGGATTTAGAATATAAGTCTGTTTCTGAGAGATTTGAGAATGTGATAGCACCTGTGGTGAATAAAAGTAGTAGTGAGATCAATAAATTGCATTAAAAATGAGATTTAAAATTGCCAGTGTGTGAAGGCCAGAGTGAGTTGGGATACGAATTGTACATGGTATGTGTGAAAACAAAGCTTCAGAGGTGATACAGCTGTGGCGCATAAGGTCTGCTCTATCATCATTGTTTAAACTGCTAAGGTGGATTTAAAATAAAATTTAAGTTGAGGCAATAAAAGCAAATGGGGCTATCAAATTTCTAAGAAAATATCTTCTGTTTTATATTTAGGTGAACTTGTCAACAATAACAAAACCAAGGAGTACAATATTCCAGTGATTGCAAAACAGAAAAAGATTTCTTCATATGTTAAATGAAGTCTTCCACAAAATCTGTATTCAATCAAATCATACTCTCCTCCATGAATACATGTTTCACCTATATTTGGAAGGCATGAGCATCCAGAAGAACACATTAGTATCTGAAAAGGACAAAGGTACTTTTTTGTTTATTCCTCCTTAAGTCTTTAGCTAAGACAGTCTAACAAATGGCACAAACTCAATGACATTTTTTAAACAAAAGGCAGCATAGAGAGCCACTAAGTGCAGGAAGGCTACACATTAGGCACTGCTCTGTTATTTTGTACTGACATTTTTATTTTAAATCCACCCTGCCATTTCTTGAAATAGTCATTTCAGATTTATCTAATAAGAACTTCTTTGGATAATGGAGAAAAAAAGAGGAAACAGAGTTCATAAAGGAAGAAAATGTATAAAAAATTAAAAGCAGTGCTCTCTCTAAATGGGCATGAGACCTGGCTTATTCTCCAACTTAGAGTTACAATCAGCATTACATTTAGCCATTGTTACTCTTAGAGTTTAATCTACCTTGAGGAAACTTGTCTTAACCTATTTTGAGACTGTTTCCTACTCTGGAGTAAGCTGTTGCATTCAAAATAGAATTGATTTTCTATTCCACTAAGCTTTATTCTGTAACATGTTCCCAAGAACTTTCCATATCAGAACTTTATGTAGCCACACAAGGAATATTTGCCTTTCTTCGGTATTTATCATCTTTGAGAAACTTTTAAAATATTAGTTAATTTGGCCTAGAACAATCCTGTGGTAAAATGTATCACTTTTGTCTTGGTTACGGTTTACATTGCTGTGAAGAGATACCATGACCAAAGCAACTCTTAAAGAAAGGCACTTAATTGGGGCAGGCTTACAGGTTCAGAGGTTCAGTTGATTGTCATCAAAGCAGGAACAATGGCAGCATTTTGGCAGGAGTGATACTGGAGGAGCTGAGAGTTCTTCATTTTGTTCTGAAGGCAAACAGGAGAAGACTGGATTTCAAATAGCTAGGAGAATGATCTTAAAGCCCATTCCCACAGTGATGTACTCCCTCCAACAAGACCACACCTACTTGCCTTCTAATAATGCCACTCCTTAGGCCAAGCATATTCAAACCACTGCAACCCACATATTAGGAATAAACCATAAAATGAAGAAGCAATGTAAGACAATGTGCCTACAAGGCCACAGAGGTAAGAGATTGCACTTAAAGACAAAAACAAACAAACAAAAATCAAAAAATGAAACACAACAACATCAAGAAAAAAAAACACCCAAGGTTACACAATATAACACCTCCCCCCAACCCCCATCCCCGCCAAAGTAAAGATGCTGTCAGTTGTAGGTCATTGTTTAGTACTCTTTCAATTTCTTAAAAACAATTTTATATGAAAAAAACAGCACATGGGTAGTAGGGATATGGTATGAGAGCTAATTTGTCCATAGCAGGTATGTATCTTTAGAGACACGGATTTGTAAAGATGATACTAGGCAATGGTTACTAATTTTCAATCTTTGCTTTTCACTGGGCAACAAATGAAAATAACACTTCTAGACATGCTACTTCTCACTCTTCTTTTGGACAGTATCTTCCATAGGCTTACACAGTCTCTTTTCTACTTCCGCATTATAGGTCTATCAGGGATGTGTCAAACACCCTAGAGAAAAATATTTGTCTGTCCTTACAGGATGTCATGATGAACTGTGTCTGGCCACCTTTTTTTTTCCTTTCCTGTCTTTTCATTTTCGATACTGCCCAGAACATTTTGATACCATGGGCTTCTTTAGTGTTTTTCTCTGAAGGCTTACTTTTCACTCTGTGGCTAGTGCCATGTTAGAGGAGCATCATGGTGACTCAGATGTCATGACTCTTCCATTTTCCCCCTATTCCTCCATTCTCCTTCCCAGGGCAGCTACTGAGATATACAGGGTGCATTCCTAGGGTGTTTTTCATTAAATAATAAAATTATCTTTGAGCCTCAAAAAATAGTATTTAAGGTTGCTCTCTTATATGCATATGCATTATATCAAAGGGAGTTAAAGGGTTAATTTGATCTAAAGTTCATGATAAGATTAAGAAAAAGTAAGATACTATTATCTAATTTATATTTCTTTGGTATTTTTTACTTTCAAATTTATCACTATGTCAGAAATCCCTCACATTCTAAAAAAGAAAACTCGTAAATTGCTGTGCCCGTGTAAGACTAGTGGAAGAATGAACTGGAGAGTCCAAATAGGTGGATTGGATAAGTGAAGAGTGTCAGAGCTATATTTCTGTATTGTGACTTAGACTCGATTTGCCATGGTGTTTTAACAGAACCAGAGGAAGAAATCACTTTCTCACTTATAAGTCTGTTTTAACTAAAGCTTTTCTTCTGCATACATTTCTAAAACATGTTTGATATTCTATTTTCCTGAGATATCCAACTTCATCTTCATCTAATAATTAAGTAAATTCTAGGTGTACTTCCTCTATGGGACTATATCTTCAGCAAAACTGTGGCTCTTGGCTGAATAAACTAGTAACCCTCCGACATATTATCTAATTTATATTTCTTTGGTATTTTTTACTTTCAAATTTATCACTATGTCAGAAATCCCTCACATTCTAAAAAAGAAAACTCGTAAATTGCTGTGCCCGTGTAAGACTAGTGGAAGAATGAACTGGAGAGTCCAAATAGGTGGATTGGATAAGTGAAGAGTGAAATCTCAAAGCCCTTAGGAATTAAACTGCGCCTCTCCATCAACACATCTGGGCAATCTCTTTTCTGAGTTTTGAATCATTGACCAACTATAAGTTATTAAGAGTGAAAAATTCCTCTTATTCAAAACACAAATATCTGTGATAGTAGCAGGCGCATGTAACAAAGAACTGGTCAACAAAATTGGTTTTTGAATAATAGTTTCTAGCACATTTCTTTTCATAAGTAGTAACATATTTCTCTGTTAAATTTATACAGCAAGTTCTGAGTTTTGAACTTTTCTATAAATTAGTATTGTTCCATAAAGAATCACATTTTCCCACTACACATCCATTTTAGGAAGCAGATTGAAGCTGGCTAACAGACAGCTAACCTACCCAGCACCACCATAGCATATCTGAATCAAGTTTCCAATTTCCAGTTTTGAAATAAAAGTAGCAACTTTAAAGAATCCCTTTATATCAAAATTTTGTGATTGTCAAGATACTGATCAATGTGTTTATGGTTGTAAACATACAGAAAGTGTGTTCTGCCCATCGATTCAATAGCTTTTACTTAACAATCATTTATTTATTGTGATTTGAGAGACTTCAGGGCTGACCATTGAATGAGCCTATAATAAAGACAGAGAGCCTCACTGTCTGGAGAGCAAGACAGATATTATCCAATCACGCTACAAGGAAACACAGATTTCCCCCAAAGCTTCTAAGATTCTAAGAGAACTACTATGAGGAAATCATAAAATAGGAGAGCCTAACTTAGTCTATGTGTATGAAAAAAATATCTCCTATAAGAATGCATCATTTTGAAGCTAGATGTAAATCAATGGTAAGCATTTACCTTGTATGCATAAGGTTCTGGATTTAATCTCTGAATTAAAACTCTGGAGAGCCACACACACTCTAAACAGGAGAAACCAAGAGTTGGGGGAAGATAGAGAGCAAAATGTATTAAGGGCATTGTAAAATATGCTAGACATTATTATTCCAGGAGGGGCAAAAGAAGTAGTATCCAGACAGAGGTGATTCTAAATTGAATGTGATGTGTTGTAAATGCTGGTAGTATGGTTCAACTGAGCAGACAAAAAGTATGATTGGATATAAATACTGACCAAGCTTATCAAAGATTCAAAGTGATAGTTATGATTCTAATAGGAATGACAGATATCCACCCAGGTTACTTGAAGGAACTGACCTAGAGATGAGAGACAGAAATTATTAGACACTTTTTGCCTGATCTTGGTTTTTGTTGTTGTTGTTTTGTTTTGTTTTTGTTTTGTTTTGACTTAGGGTGGGAAGAAAAAAATATTTTGGATTTATCAAGTAAATGTAGTTGAAATCTTCAGTGACAAGATGACAGGAATATATCCCAAAGAGGCGGTGGGCATATGGAGATTCACACATTTAGTACTGTTAAACATGAGTGGGACTGGTGATATATTAATTGATTTTTGTTAATCATTAGTAAGAGTAACTACTGTAAGGTACCTTAGAAATTTCTGGATTATTCAGACTTACATATGTTAGAAAGATTCTCAGAAAAAAACTGAGATAGGCCATGGAAAGAAGCAAGTTTTGAAGGTAGGGAGTCTTCATAGTTTCCTCTTACAGGTGACATAGTCAAAAGAAGAAGACCAGAAATCTAGACACGATAATAATTATTTTACTTCCTATGTATGTTGTTACTACCAAACTGCTAATTTAAAACCAAGCTTCAGAGGGTTGACTTCTTCTGAGGGTTTCAAATGCTTCCTATTTTCTGGTAATTGATATCTTTTGGTTGATAGGTACATTATTCTGTTGTCATATTGCTTTTACCTGTGTCTTCTTGCCCTCTTTTTTCTTCATTTATTTATTTATTTTTTTATTGAAAGAACTTGAGTCATTGGATTTGGAACCCACTCTAAATCCAAGATAATATCATCTTTAGATGTTAAGTTTAATTACATTTGCAGTAACATTATTTCCCAACAAGTTCTCTTTCAGAGGTGGTCAAGATTAGGGCATGGGCTTAACTTTCTAGGGCACAGTACACAGCCTACTATAATACAGTCGTCAGAAGTGGGAAGACAAGGCATGCAAAGGGTATAGCTACACAGGGAGTAGTGTAGATTTTACAGTAACAGGATGATAAATGAGATCATGAGAGAAAAGCAATGTTTAAGAAGACAGAAGCAAAGAGGTCACAGAAGTCAGATGACACAAAACAAAGAAAACATGACAGCACAGGAAGACAGAAATGAGGAATCCTGGAACAAGGCTGAGAAGAAACTGGTGATGTTACTAAAATGTTGGTTACCAATATTTTATCAGAAGATTTCAGGTTAGTGATGAAATTTTTACCTCTGCATTAAGTCTTGATGATACTCTCTAAAATTCCAGGGTGCAGCAAGAGATGTTAATTTATTGAGGGTCCTAAGTTTTAAGTGTTAGAAAAAGAAGTTAAATTCAAACCTGCCCTTCCCAGCAGTACAGCAGAAAGAGAAGCAGTAGCATGATGGGCCAACCTACCACCAGTCTTGTGATCTGAAAATATTTTCTGAATTCTCTTGAAGCTCAATTTTTACAACCAACGATATGAATATTAAATGATATATAAGTTACCAAGAATGTTTTTAAAGTAGAACACTAAAATTTTAAGTTAAAATGTACACAGAAAGATTTTTTTTTAGATTTTGTTTTATTAATGATTTAATAAAACCATGATAGATAATAATAAATAGACAACTATTAATTGCTAATTAATAGTAAATTAATAATTAGTTGAGCATACTCTACAATTGTATAGTGATAATCTTCACTAGGTCACTTTCTTCTAATTTCCCCAAGGTTCACACCACATCATCTTACTCTTTTCCACCTTCGAATTCTCTTTGAAAACAACATTTTCCTAAGTCTTTTGAGAATGTTGTACAATGTGTTTTGATAATACTCACCCCCTACTCTTCCCAGAACTAGACACATTCTTAAACTCTCAACTTTTTCTTCCTTTCAAATAATACCATTTTATTTTATGTGTGTCGGTGTTGCTCTGCATTTGTCTCTGTACTATGCGTATGCAGTGCTTATCAAGGCCAGAAGAAGACAAAAGATCCTTTGAGTCCAGAACCAAGAAGTGTTCTAATACACCATATGAGTATCAGTACTTGAATTTGGGTCCCATAGAAGAATAGATAAGACTATTAGCCATCTCTTCTACTCTCTGTCCTCTTTGTTTTTCTTTTCTTTGTTTTGTTTGTAAACTACCAAGTCTAATTTGTACTATGAATAGTGGATGTGGGCCCTTCCACTAAAGTGTGGCCTACTTATCAGCTGCTACAATCTCAGAGAAAACTGACCCTTTCTCTCACAGCACCTAAGTATTGCCAATAGCTCTTTGTCTAGAGGTAGGACTTCACGCTTGCCTATCCACTTCTTGCTATTATTTGGTCTATTTTGAACTTGTACAAATCTTGTACATGCTGTCATAACTATTGTAAGTTCATATGTATACCTGCCCTGCTATATCCACGAGACATAGTTTCCTAGTAGCCACCTACTGCTTCTGGATCTTACACTCCTTTTACTTTTTCTTCTGCAATGATCTCTACATCAACTATCCAACTGAATAATCTTTTGCTATCTTCAAGAATAACAATATACTACTTTAATGGAGAAAAACTAATACTATTTAATTGGTAGTATTTCAAATTTTGGCTTTGAAATCCATACATAAGCAAACCTTTACCCATTGCTTTTTCTTTATCTGTTATTAGGTGAAGAAGCTATTCATCAGCAATATCAAGATCCCAATTCAAATGTATTCAAAGGTAGTTGTATTGGCTTCTTTTTCTGAATATCTGAGACTCAAGCACATTCCACACTACCTTACTCAGAAGTCCCACCATAGACGTGACAACATCTTGCTTCAGCTTTGCCGCTAGCCTCCTTCTAGGGAGAATTCAGTGAATAGTTTATGACTACATAGTGTCTTCTTTCTATATGTTTTATATTCTCAAATGGGGCCTTCAATCAATTTCTAGTCTAAGGATCACTAATTTACAGATAGCTACACTGTAAAATTTAAAATAAGCTGACACTGAAGAAATTAGGATGCTTCACGGGCTTGCGGAAAGATAAGATACTTCTCATCTGGTAGTTATGACACCATGGAGGAGAAATAAAGTGCATGCTACAGTTTGAAATTACATTGCAATTTCTCAATAATCCACAGCACATTTCTGATAAACTGTACAGAAAATGGTTATGATCTTCCTTATTTGTTGAATCAGGTTTCATAGTTGCTCAAGCACAAAAATGCAGGGCATGGCTCTTTTCATCCACTCTTTTCTCTCTTCTATCTACTTCCTGCCCAATATATTTAATTGTAAATGCATTTAAAATGAATATTATTTTACATTATAAATTATTTTCTTCAATTTATCCACTTTTACCCATACTCTCAATTTATTTTTACAGACATATATATACTAAAATAAGTATCGCTAAATAAATCTTGATCTGCCAATATTCTTATTTCTGAAGATTAAATTCCACATATGAAGGCTGTTGGAAAAGTTATTTGGACCAATTCAAAACACTATATACAGCTTTAATACTCAGTCTTGCTGAATTTATGAAATTTCCTTTCCACAAAACATTACATTTCCCAAACTCCAAAGAATTTTATTTTCATGGATAAAAGAAAAACCCTGATTATTCAGAGCAATGGGATGGTTAGAATGTTTTAACAAAAGTTTCAAACTGGCTCTGTGCTTGGCAAGGGACATTACCTCTCTTCTTTTTGATGTTCTGCTTCAGATTCACGCCAATTTCTCATTTTGTAAAAACTGAAGAAGACGAAGGCTCATGGTTTTTTGACAAATGAGCATTGTTCCCAGAACTCATTGACTTTTAAAGAAAGAATGGCACCATTTACCTATTTTTCATGGGATGACTTTCTACTCTTCCAACAAAAAAGAGCCTAAACTTTTCCATGCAAGTATTGCAAAACAAAGAAGCTCTCTATTACCATGCAATGGTTATTTTTGCTCCCTCTTTTGAATGTCTTATTTTCCTCCCATAATACTCATGATAACAATCATTTTGAATATTTTATATGCCCTTTTTCCTTTTATTTTTTAAAAAATATTATCTGGAGCACATAGCCTTATAATTCCCAATTTAAATATGTAGAAAATAACATTTTTGTTTCTTTTTCACTTAGGTTGTGAGTTGGTAAATTAGGAGCCCGAAGTCCATTAAGGCTTTCACTGAGCACTTGAGTGCTAAGGTTTTTAGTGTGGAACAGTGTCTTCCAGTGAGTACCTGAACGTGGCATTCTTACAGTATCTTCTATAGAGGCAGACATCAGGGCCCTCTACATTTCATCTTTTCATGAATTGTTGTTGAGATGGATTTTTTTGGAATGAATAAATTTTAAGGCCCAATATCTAAAACTTTGTTTAATAGTCACCAACCTCTGTGATATAATATACAAAGCTTTATATCAGTCTCAACTGACAGGTACAAAATGACAGGTTTATAATTCTGAGCAGTAAATGATGGACATGTAAACTCAAGAGAATCATGAACGTGTTAGTAGTTGTCAATCAAACACTGCCCTAGAATAAAGTTGAGTATCTTTTTTTCTTTCTAGTGTTTCATCTTAAATTACAGAGGTCTCCTTACTCTGCTCCTAGGTTCCAATACAGAACTTTCTTATGCTCAACAAAACTACAACTCACCTGAGTTGTGGTCTCATCATCTATTCCTAGCCTTAAAACTTCTCTTGATATGTAAGCACAAGTATAATGTCCTGTGCTACTGATTTGACAATTAGTAGATTGTAGTGAGCTATTTCTTGTTGCTTATACAATTTAGTCTGAAGAGTACTATACAAAGCAGTGTTTTAACAATGTTAACTCAACCAAACCCTTTGCATGCTTCTGATTTACAGTACTCCCTAAAATCTCATTTGAATAATATCTGATCACACAAGTTATCATTAGAAATGGAGACCGGAGAAAGAGAAAGACTGGAGAAAACATTTTAGCATGAACTGTTTGGAATTAATATTTCTATGCTTTTCAAAGATACTGAACATTTAATAAGTAGATAATTTTGTTACATTCACTTGGAAAAGGAAATTGGGCAAATTTTTAAATTCTCAGATTATAAAGATGAAAATAACTAGTATTCAAGTCTTATCCAAAGACATACAACCCCTTCTATTAGCACACACTGTGTTCTATAAAAAGACCTAGGACATAGGCAACACCCAACATCAAATATATAATTTGATAGGAATGTATACAGCTATGTGATTGCAAAGGAAGAGATATTTTTTGAATGGTGAAGGATAAAGAAACAGCCTTGGTTTTATTTAACCTTCTGAATTAATTTGATGTATTCATTGTCCATCATTATAACAAAACACCTAAGATAATTATCTTCTAAAATATATGTTGTGTTTACTGCATAGATTTTAAAGTCCAAGTCAATAAACTTTGAGATCATTCATGGTGTATATGTAGTGGGGTAATACATGATTTCAGGAGCACTTAGTAAAGAAAACCATTCAGCTCATGTCTACGGAGTAAAGGAAGGTAAACAAAGCACTGGGTTTCATATTTTTCACTGATAAAATGACTTAAGTCACCCAAATACTTGCACTAGGTTTGTCATGATTACCCTACATCCCAGTCTATGAGCCTGGACAAGAAAACACATTAGCCTTTGAGAGACATTAAAAAGTCTAAATGTATCTGTTATGTGATGTGAAACTTATTTCACACTTCACAATTTCTTTCCTTATGGAACATGACAATTGATACTGTCGTCACTCTTACAAGAAGTCTAAAAGTTTTCTTTCAGTAACTAACTATAAGATATGCCTTCACTAGTAACTGGAGGATTGACATTTACCATATCCTCGTTTTATAGTAGCACTTTAAAAGTAAATACCTCATGCAAATCTCAGGAAAACTCTGAAGCCTAATGTTATTTGCTCTAACTGTATCAAAAATAAAAACTAAACTTCATAAATGGAGATTGGGTGATATTAGTAATATTCTTAAGTCTCAATCTGGTGGTGCTAGAATTTTACTAATTTAAATATTTTTTAACCTCAGCAATGTTGTGACAGTTTTGGAATTTTGCTTTCTTTAAAAAACACAGAAGTAATATATAAAAGTGGTTTTATTTTAAGCTCACATGTGAGGATATGGGGTTGCTTTGAACTGACTGTGAAAGGTGACTGTGATTTGTATCATGCTCTAGCAGATACGTGTCTGCTGCAGAAAGTTTCTGCAATTGTGTGATATTTGGAATTCTGGAAACTGGCCAGAGTGTATATAAACGCTTGAGTCCTGAGAGCTAAATTTGGAGATTGTCACTAAACGAGAGTTTGGTTGCAGTGTGTTAGAAATCATGCTCAAAGGAGAAACAAAGGGAAAGAAATTAAGTCCATGGACATTATCTATCTATCTATCTATCTATCTATCTATCTATCTATCTATCTATCTCTAGCTTCTATCTCTATCTCTTTCCTAGATCATTCTTTTTGTCCTGTCTAGTGTTAGGGGAAGAAACTGGTAGAGGAATATTAAAGGACGGAAAATAGAAGAACCCACAAAATAGTAAAGGAACAGATACAAGTGGTGACTCAATGTGTGGTGTGAGAGTTAAGGTTAAAACTCAGAAATTTGATTTCAAATGCTATAGGAGAAATGGCAAGGGAAGGAGGAATGGATAGTTATTTTTAATTATATTTTTATTCTTTTTTTATATTTTGTATTGTATATTATGTTTACATTTCAGATATGATCCCCTCATCCCATTCCCCCCACCACCCAGGAACCCCTTATTCCATCCTTCCTCTCCTGCCTCCATAAGCATGTGCCCACACCTACCCCCAACCCCACTTCCCACCCTCGAATTCCTCCCCACTCGGTGTTCAGCCTTCATGGGACCAAGGATTTCCTCTCCCACCCATGCCTGACAAGGCCATCCTCCCCTAAGTATACGGCTGAAGTCATGGGTGCCTCCCTTTGTGCTCCCAGGCTGGTGGTTTAGACCCTGGGGAGTTCTGGTTAGTTGGCATTGTTACTCTCCTCTTGGGGCCACCAACCCTTTCAGCTCCCTCGGTCCTCTAACCTCTCCATTGAGAACCCTTGATCAGATCAATGGGTAGCTGCCAGCATCCGCCTCTGAATACATCAGACTCTGACAGACCTCCAGGAGACAGTTACATCAGGCTCCTGTCAGCATGCACTTCCTGACATCCATAACCGCATCTATCTTTGGTAAGTGCACATAGGACGGATACCAAGGTAGAGTGGTCTCCCGATGGCCCCTCCTTGACTTTTTGTCCCACACTTTGTCGCCCTATTTGATCCCTTGAGCATTCTGTCACTCCTTCCAAGTAGGACCGTGACACCCACAGTTGATCTTCCTTCTTCATGAGCTTAATGTGGTCTGTTAGTTGAATCTTGGCTATTTCAAGCTTTGGGGCTAATATCTGCATATCAGTGAGTAAATACCATGTGAGTTCTTTTGTGATTGGGTTACCTCACTCAGGATGATATTTTCTAGTTCCATCCATTTACCTAAGAATTTCTCTAATTTATTATTTTTAATAGCTGAGTAGTACTCCATTGTGTAAATGTACCACATTTTTTGTATCCATTCCTCTGTTGAAGGACATCTGGGTTCTTTCCAGCTTCTGGCTATTATAAATAAGGCTACTATGAACATAGTGGAGCATATGTCCTTGTTATATGCTGGAGCATCTTCTGGGTATATGCCGAGGAGTGGTATAGGAGGACAGCAAAATATTTATTGTAGATGCTACCCCGGGTTATTTCTTTGCTTTGCTCTCAGAGGTGATTTTTTTGTTTGTTTGTTTGCTTGTTTCTTTTCCTTTTTCTTTTTCCTATATTGTTTCAAAAGTAGTTGAGACAATGGCTGCACAATTTGAAAATATTTCAGGTGAAAATGAATGGACCTGAGAAACAAAAACAAACAAACAAATAAAAAACAAAAGGCTGAAATAGGAAAACAAAATGGTTTACTTAGCTCTGTCTTTTTGGAAAAGGTTGCAAAGTTGACTGTGCAACTACAAAAAAGGTGAGAGTAGAATTAGAAGCAACGAGGAGGGAAGGAGCACATAAAAAAAAAAAAGAAAGAACAAAAGAGCTCAATCTCAGTGACTGAGCAAATAGAGGATGTTTTCCACAAGAGGAAAGAGGGGAAAAAACTGCACTGGAGGACATTCAGTTCAGCGAAAGGCTGGAAGGGCAGAAGGACAATTTGATGAAATAGCCTATTTTGGAAGAAAGGTTTAATCTTATACCAACTGCACTGTCAGAGTTAGAGGAAGGGCAGCCCTGGATTACAAAATCACCATCAGCTTTCCCAGTATTGTACAACATATGCTTCCTAAGGGAGTGGAACAAGAAGATGACAAGATAGTATGCCCTTCTAGAGAAATGATAGATCTTGGGAATTTTTAAAAGGCTATAATTTTATATGCTATGTATTCACCTTATGTGAAACAAATTCTAAATAACTGATTTACTCAAAATTATTGACACTCTTGCACGGGGCTGCAAACCCCCTCAGTTCCTTCAGTCAGTTCTCCAACTCCTCTATCAGGGACACCACACTCAGTTCAATGATTGGCTGTGAGCCTCAGTATCAGAATTTGTCAGGCTCTGGCAGAGCCCCTCAGGTGATAGCCATATCAGGCTCCTGTCAGCAAGCACTTCTGGCAATAGCATACAGGTTTGGCAACTGTATATCAGATGAATTCCTAGGTTGGGCAGTCTCTGAATGGCCTTTCCTCCAGAGTCTGCTCCATACTTTGTCTCCATATTTCCTCCTGTGAGTAGTTTGTTCCCCCTGAAGAAGCATTGAAGCATCCACTAATTGTTCTTCCTTCCTCTTGAGCCTTATTTGGTCTGTGAATTTTATCTTGGTTATTCTAAGCATTTGGGTTAGCATCCACTTACCAGTGAGTGCATACCATGTGTGTTCTTTTAGCCTTGTATGTGGCAAAGGATGCCCTTGTTGAACATCAGTGGGAGGAGTGGTCCTCGTTCCTGTGGGGATTTTGATGCTCTGGTGTAGGGGAATACCAACGCAGGGAAGTAGGAGTCAGTAAGTGGGTGGGGGAACTCCCTCATAGAGATGGGGGGGAGGGGATAGAATACGGGGCTTCTGGAGGGGAGACCTGGAGATGGGATAACATTTGAAATGTAAATAAAGTAAATAGCCAATAAAAGAAAAATAAAATAAAATTATTCTCCAAGACTGGAAGGGATTGGTAACAGCTATACTAGAGGCCAATCAGCAGTTGCAATAATTACCAAGGTGGAA
The DNA here is from genome assembly GCA_030674055.1 of Rhabdomys pumilio. NCBI lineage: Eukaryota > Metazoa > Chordata > Mammalia > Rodentia > Muridae > Rhabdomys > Rhabdomys pumilio. The sequence continues at coordinate 162,427,567 of JANHMN010000002.1, read as the reverse complement.
GGACGAAGCCACAAATATCGAACAGCAAAATACAGTGAGAGGAATGAATAGAGTAAAAGACTAAAAGTAAAAGTTCTTAGGTGAAGGGTAGTACTCTGGTATACAAGTACAGATGCAATATGATGATGTTACTATAGAACATTGGTGCTTGGTGCCTTTAAAAGCATGGGGCAAAGTTTATGAGCCTGGGGAAAAGTCCACCTGATTTACAAAGATTTTACAAAAAACAAAAACAAAACAAAAACAAAAAAAGCCTTCACTGACATATATCAAAGCAAATGTTAACAAAGCCATATCAGGCCCTGACATGAGGCAGATGGTAATAGAAACTTTGGCCTATGAAAATGAGAATAACAAATGTAAAATATTATTATTAAATGTTATTAGATCATTAAAGATACAAGCACCACCTATGGACAAATGGATAAGGAATATGACCAAGTTTGGTTTTTAAATGTGCCATGCTAATATAAAAGATCAAGGCATAACTAGCTAGAGGTCTCATATCAAAATGCACAGTGCTTGAATTGTAGGAAATAAGATTGCCTTAGTTAGAGTTTTATTGCTGTGAACAGACACCATGACCAAGGCAACTATTATAAAGACAACATGTAATTGGAGCTGGCTTACAGGTTCAGAGTTTCTCTCTATTACCATCTAGGAAAGAATGTGGCAGCATCCAGGTAGGCATGGTGCAGGCAGAGCTGAGACTTCTACATCTTTATGAGAAGGCTGCTAGTTGAAGACTGGCTTCTAGGTAGCTAGGAAAAGGGTCTTAAAGCCCAACCCCACAGTGACACACCTATTCCAACATCATCACACCTTCACACCTTCTAATAGTACCACTTCCTGGGCTAAATATATACAAACCATCACAATGATCATTTGGAAAGAGATGTGACCAAATCAAAAGCCTCAGATCTCAAAATGTCTGCTGTGTTAACAGTGAGAAACACAATACTTTCAACTCAAAATGTGAACAAACCATTTTTTAGAGGCAATGTTTTCTTAAATCTCAAACAGAAAGCAACCTTAGTAGTCCTGGTGTGGGATGTGTATGTATTCAGCAATGGCCAACATTGACTTCAGAAATGCAAATTAAAAAAGAGATATTCCAGGTGCCTTGTACAGGCACTGAAGCAATAAAAATAATTGATCCACACCCAGACTCCAGGGAGCTCCTAGACACTGAGCCACCAAGCAGGGGCATAAATGGCCTGGTCTGAGGCCCCTGGCACAAATATAGCAGAGGTTGAGCCTGGTCAGGCCTTAATGGGAGATGTACTTAATCCTTGAGAAACTTGAGACTCCAGGAAAGGGGGAGGTCTGGTGGGGACAGCACCTTTTTGGAGGCAAGGAGTAGGAGGAGTGAGATGAGAAACTGTGGGAAGGGGAATCTTAGAGGATGGGCAGCAACTGGAATGAAAATAAAAAATACTTGATCCATTTCAGTCAAGGAGTAATGTGCAAAAAAAGAAATAATTAAAAAAAAAAAAAAAACCTTCAGAGACAGAATCAATAATGCTTTGCTAACTTTAATTTTTCTGAATGTTATTAAGAAATGAATAAAATCAGCCTAAAATGCTGGATTCATTCTTAAAAGAAAAACAAACAAACAAACAAAAACACCTGAAATTAAATCAGCCTAGATACTATAAGGATGTGTTAACATCAAAATGGAATCCAGTGATAGATTTACCTTTAGGATGCAGATTTGTTTATATATGCACAGGAAATTAAAAGCTGCAGATACCATCAAAACAGAGATTAAAATTGGGAGGGAAAATCTTCTGAAGAGCTTAGCCACTGACATAAATATCACTCACTTCACTGAAAATGTCTGTGTTTATAATTTTCCACTCCACATAGCATAATTAATGGTTTAAAACAGAAGGCAGGAAATGTAGTGACAATTTTGGAATTTTGGTTTCTTTAAAAAATACAGAAATTACTTCCAGTCTGGGCCTGGGCACAGAGTAGATCCCAGGAGGCAGCTCTGCCCCCAATCTCACAAAACCCAGAAGAAGTGGCCCTCCCAGGAGCTCTAACATAGGCAGTATCTTAGGTAAAAAGACAGCAACACCCTCCCCAAACAAGGAGTAACAGCGACTCACTAGGACCCAGGAATTCATTCCTGGCCCAGAGCACTGGTTCTTTCCTGTCTGTCCCTGAGCACTGAGCAGATCTTGGGCCCCAGCTCTAACACCAGTAGTAATACCCACCCCACACAGTTCTGATACAACCAAGATAATAGGAAGGACAGGCTCCAGTCAGACAGAATGCAGGTAGCACTAAGGAGATCCAGATGACAAAAGGCAAGTGCAAGAACATAAGCATCAGCAACCCAGGGTACTTGGCATTATTAGAACCTAGTTCTCCCACACTAGAATGTCCTGAATTTCGCATAACACTAGGAAAGCAAGATTCAAATTTAAAATTACTTCTAATGATGATGATACAGGACTTTAAGAATGACATAAATAACACTCTCAAAGAATTTGAGGAGAACACAGGTAAACAGGTAGAAGCCCTTAGAGAGGAAACACTAAAATCCCTTAAAGAATTACAAGAGAACACAACCTAACAGGTGAATGAATTGAACAAAACCATCCAGGACATAAAAATGGAAGTAGAAACAATAAAGAAACTACAAAGGGAGACTACCCTGAAGATAGAAAACTTAGGAAAGAAATCAGGAGTCATAGACACAAGCATCACCAACAGAATACAAGAGATAATAAGTATAGATAATAGAAGGATAATAGGTGTAGATGAGAGTGAAGATTCCCAACTTAAAGGGTCACTAAATATTTTCAACAAAATTATAGAAGAAAACTTCCCTAACCTAAAAAACAAGATGCTCATAAACATACAAGAAGCCTATAGGATGCCAAATAGACTAGACCAGAAAAGAAATACCTCCTGTCATATAATAATCAAAACACCAAATGCACAAAACAAAGAAAGAATATTAAATGCATTAAGGAAAAAAGGCCAAGTAACATGTAAAGGTAGACCTATCAGAATTACACCAAAGTTCTCACCAGGTACTATAAAAGTGAGAAGATACTGGACAGATGTCATATCGATCCTAAGAGAACACAAATGCTAGCCCAGGCTACTATACCCAGCAAAATTCCCAAAATTACCATATTTGAAGAAACCAAGATATTCCATGACAAAACCAAATTTACACAATATCTTTCCACAAACCCAGCACTATAAAGGATAATAGTGGGAAATCTCCAATACAACGAGGGAAATTATACCCTAGAAAGGGAAAGAAAGTAATAAATACTCTTCCAACAATCCAAAAGAAGATAGCCACACAAAGATAATTCCACCTCTAACTAAAAAACAAAAAACAAAAAACAAAAAACAAAAAACAAAAAAACAGGAAGTAACAATCACTGTTCCTTAATATCTCTTAACATCAATGGACTCAATTCCCCAAGTAAAAGACATAGACTAACAGATCAGGTACATAAACAAGACCCAGCATTTTGCTGCATACAGGAAACCCACCTCAGTGACAAAGACAGACTCTATGTTAGAGTAAAAGGCTGGAAAACAATTTTTCAAGCAAATGGTCCTAAGAAACAATCTGGAGTAGCCACTCTAAAATTTCCAGCCAAAGAACAAAAAGGGAGGAACTCATGGCTCCACTTGTATAGGTAGTTGAGAGTGGTCTTACTTGGCATCAGTGGAAGTAGATGGCCTTGGTGCCTGAAAGTTTGAATTCCCGAGTATTGGGGAATTGGAGAGCAGGGAGGCAGGAATGGGAGAATGGTGGGAGCACACCCTCATAGTAATAGGGGGAGGAGGATGAGGTAAGGGGTTTTGAGGGGTTATAGGAAAAGATATAACATTGAAAGGTAAATAAATAATATATCCAATAATTAATAAAAAACAGATAATGGGTCTGGCAATTTTAGTTGAGCAGTCAAGACATTTTGTAAACAATTTATTATGGGGATTTCATATAATCCTCAAGGACAAGATATTGTGGAAGACGCCCGTGGAACTTTAAAAAGACTCGTAAGACATCATGTGGCTGAGATAAAGAATGATGCTGACCTGTGAGCTTGCTGAGTGCCCTGACAAGGGTGAATGGGGAGATGTATTGTACATATGTTCCTGACCCACCTTTGCATGACTATATCCCAGATGGGTAAAGCTGCCTTGCCACAAGTTTTTAGACTTTGTGGGATAGACAATCAAAAAGAGAAAATATGTCTCTTGTATTCTTCTTAAAGATGCCCAGCTATTAGGACTCAATCATGTACTTGCCTAGAAATCAATCCAGTATGGGAAATAGCAGTCTACTTTTGGAAGATTGGATCTGGACTTCATCAAGAACATATTTGGAAGCTAGCTGTAGCTCACTACAATGTTAGGATAGCAAGAGATAACATTGGGACAGGATCTGAATTTCAAACAAGGGTTAGAGCATGTTTTAAGGCACTTTTAGTTGTCAAGCTAAAATTGGTTTTGTCTCTTCTACAGCATTTATTGTAAGTTGCATTGACTGTATAATTTTCAAATATGTTAGTGTGTTGAAACCTGGCATGTCTGTTACAGGGGTCTATCAAACAGCCTTTGTCTCACTGTCCTGATTATTAGAAAACCTTGATAATCTGAAAAAAGCTTGAAAGTGCTGGAAGAAGTGAGTTAGGCGTTAAGCAGAAGCAAGAGGGTAGCAGACTTGATTATTGCTGGTATAACAGCTTTAATTCTATTTATTGCTAGCACCACTTCTTTTGCAATAGCATTGAAACAAAAAGTTAAGACAACTATTTTTGTTAACCATCTAGCGAAATATGTTACTAATGTATTGAGTATACAAAAGGATTTATATAGGTATCTGGAACAATGAATAATGCTCTATAACCCATTCAAATTATCTGAAGGAGGTTCAGTATTCAAGAGTTATGAGCCATCCCAAGTGTCATGACAAATGTTACTGGAGTAGTGTGACTTTTGAAATTCACAATGCTTGCATTTTAATTAGAAAAAAAAGTTTAAAGATACCTGTAGGATATTTGGCATAATCCTAACACCTCTCTGGGTGTGTTAACTTTGAATAACAAGATTATGAATTTAAAGAATGATGCTCTGTTGACCTTTGATGCTGCAGATAATCCTGATAAAATTATCCATGGCCTGAACTCAGTATTTCCATTTTGGCCAAACCTCAGGAATGGCATATATAGCTTGATCAGGCTATCCCTTCTTGTCCTAGAAATACTTTTATTCCTGCCCATTGTGTTAAAGCTTATCTTTAACAACATCAGCATGTTGGTACCCAAAGTACATGGCTTAAACCTGAAAATGTACCCCCAGATAAAGTTATTAAATTAACAGACTGGCAAGCCAAGGATGGGTAAGATTCTGCTCAGAGCCTTACCAACCTAAGACATAAGTGCATTGCCTTTGATAATGCATATTCCATGATGGGGTAAGGAAGGCATTCATGTCAGAACGACCTAAGACAGGCTCAGTTTGTTACAAAATAAAAAAGGGGGAGAGGTGGAAAGCCTTTGGGGCTTCTTGGCAAGAAACTGACATGGGCCAAGGACAAGGAAACGGGCTACTTGACAGGAATATGACATTGGCCAAAGACAAGGAAGTAAGCTTCAAGCAGGAATCTGGCATTAGACTAGAACAAAGAAGTAATTTTGAGTAGGAATCTAAATCATAGGCTACAATAAAGAAGTAATCTCAGGCAGAAATCTAAATATTGTGTCAAAACAAAGAAGTGATTTTGCACAAGATTCTAAATTTTAGAGTAGAACAAGAAAGTAGGCTTCAGATATGAAAATGACCTTGGGCTAGGATAGAAAAGTAGACTCAGTTACTTTGGTCATCCTGAAAAACCCTTAGAAACAGTGATCATGGGAGTGTTCACATAACTGGGTTTAATGCCTTGCTTTTTCTTTGACTATTTGTGTTTATTGTATTGCTTGTTCCTTGACTATTTGCATCTATTGTATTGCTAGACCCTCAACCTAGAACTAACCTTATTACATACATTTAATCAAAATGGCATAAAAGCATAAAGGAAGAGAGAGTATATGATAGGGGATTCCATGAAGGGGAAATGGAGAAAGGATGAAGTCTGTACTGCAAATAAATAAAATATCCAATAGAAAAACACAGAAATACTGTCATAAAGTGTTTACATTTTAATCCCATGTGTGGGAATATGTGGCTGCTTCAATCTGACCACATCATCTGACTGTGATTTGTCTCATGCTCTAGCAAAGGCATAGGTTTGCCACCTGCATATAGTTCCTGATTATCTGTGACATTCAGAATTTGGGAACCTTTCAGAGTATATGTAAACAAAGCAGTCCTGAGAAGCAGGGTGGTGATTGTTCATTATTTGCAGAGGTTTAGAGAGGTTTGTTAGTAGTCATGCTTAAAAAAAAAAAACAAAGGGAAAAAATTAGATGCAGGGATCTCTATTTCTCTCTTTACTCTTCTTTCTCTCCTATTTAGTTTTAGGTAGAAAAACCTGAAATAAAAGAATGGGAAAAAGGAACCCATAACATAGTAAAAGACCAGCTGCACAACCTATCCTGGGTACAAGAATATTTATATTTAATTTTCCATAGATCAAATATAGGTCACTTGGGAAATAAATTTTATTCTCAAAACTGCAATTCATGTAAAAATACATATATACATACAAATATATGCTAATAAGCAAAAGTATTAAGAAAAAATATTTTTAAAATCAGTTTTCCCTGTTTTCTGGCCTGGCATACTTTAACTTGTGAAGGAGAAAGATACTAAAAAATATTTAAAAGTGTTATTATGTTTCTTGTGGAACATAATACAGTGAATAAAAAGAAGAGATCACGTAATTTTAAAAATGAAATAATAACAAAGGTGTTTATAGCCCTCTTTGAACATCAGATCTTCCAGATACAGACTAAGAATCTAAGAAATATGAATAAAAGTTTTATATTTTGAAAATGACCAGAAAATTCAAAGCAGTCCACGTATTTTTCATGTCACCATTTGTCTTTAGGTCTTTGGTATTATTTCTGAGGACCACCCTCAGCATAACCACATAAAAAGACATGATTTCCTTATCACATCCATTCTTCTCAATTTTCCTGCATTCATTTTTTCAAAGAGTTACATCAAATGAAACAAAGGTCTGTAAAACCTGATTTAAAGTGGGTTTTTGTGACTTCTGTGGACACAGTTCTCTGTAATAGAAAAGGAAAGATAGTTTCTTGCTATATTGTAGTAATATTGCAGGCCTAGCACTCACAGATTGAACAATGTAATAAATAAATCTTAATTGTTTTATTTTTATTTTAGGTATCATATCATCTGCAATGAATACACCTACAATAGTTAAAGATTATTGTATATTGTGTGAAGCAAGTACATGAAAGAAAATGTCCCAAATAAAACATTCACAATACTTTTATACATAATACATTCTATCATGTGATCTTTTCTATTTTGTCTCCAGCAGAATGTTCTTCTTCCTGCCTCCTTCTGAATCAGACCAAGAAGAGGAGTTATAACACCCATGCTATAGTATAAGTCACAACTATTTTCATTAGCTGCCCTACATGATTGCTACAATGGATATACTGACACCATCACTGTGTCATTTTAATCTTTTCTGTTCAGTTTTTATCTTTTATCTATGACATACTATCTATACCTGAAGTGGGAAATTTTTGGTTTCTTTGGAGACTCCATTGTGAGCTGTTTTTTTTTTTTTTTTTTCTGGAAAGTATCTTATGAGAGGATGTTTTTGCTGAAGCAGATGTGTTGAGAACAGTCACATGGTGGTTTTATTTATTTATTTATTTATTTTTATCATCCCGAGAAAAGGGCATGTGAACTTTTGCTAGATCAGATGTGTGAGAGAACACATGATCTTTGGAAAGGGTAAAAACACACCTAAAAGACAGTGGGCAATACTGTGTAGTGTTGGTTTGCCTTACCACTCTTTGCTAGCCATCATTGGGCATTGCTGATGCTTGTCTTCACTAATGACACTGTGTGGATTTGATTGGTGTTGTCACTCTTTGCTCGTCATCATTTGTTATGACATATATAGACAAATACACCAAAAACCTTCTGGTGGTGTTCTGATAGCTTCTTACTACTTCAGTGTACTCAGCCCCATGGGCAAAGCCTCCTGGTTTCTTCTGCATTGAACTGCACTTGCAGACTGTGAATGGTGTTTACTAGTGTATTGAGCTGGTACAGCTGATTTATATGAACTGAATTGCTGATATCCTGACAACACAGATTGGATTCGGCCCAAAGGACTATTTCTAAACAGGTCCACATTCTCCTTTACGCTTTTAATCTTTCCTTTCCACTACCTCTGGAGGGTAGTGGCCTAAAAGTGAAGTTAAGACGTTTAAGTATACTCATTAAAGTAGGTTTAGAAAAATATAAGCCTGTACACACTCTTCATTTTAATTCATCAAATATCAAAGAATACAACACATGTTCCTCTATGACTAATTATTTTAACAGTATCTCAATTTCAGAGAGATAGTGGATTAGTCACCGTTTTCTAGATTCATCGAATTTCTGGAATGTCTCTATACATTAAGAGACAGTTTGTTATGACTTAGATTTCGCAATCCACTAACCCAAAAATTTGCAGTGTGAGTGGAAAGTCAAAGAATCTAGTAGTTGCTCAGTCCCATGAGGATAGGTATTTCAGATGGTCTTTTGTATAAGTTGGAATCCTGATGTAGATTCCAACAGAAGTGTTGGTAATTGTGAGCAGCCAAAGCAGAAAGCAATCATTCCTTTTTCAATTGTTCTTATGCAGGACTCCAACAGAAGGTATGGCCCAGATTAAATGTGTCTACCACAATACCTAGGCCAAAGATGTCCTTTACTTGGTACTTGCTCTGTCCTAGGCTGGCCTTGAGCTCAGTGATCTGCTTACCTCTGTCTCCTGGGATGAAAGGAGTGTACCACCTTGCCTGGGACTAAACTTTTCATGGTCATTATGATCCAGATATTGGGTCAAAACTTTGTGTCTTTCAACCTCAAGATCTGGGTCATAGCTGTGCTCTGGATCTCTAGACTGTAGTACACTCCAGATAAAGTCAAGTTGACAACTGGAAATAGTCAACACAGATGGTAAAATTTGTCTTCCAGTGACACTTCAATACTTCAATTCAAAAGCAGGACTGAAAGCCTTCTTCATTCAGTCACGGTGTGATGACACCTCTCATACAGCTAGTTCCTATTGAAATAATTCTGCATCTATCAACCTTCTTCACGCCAGAAGGGTATCTTTATACATTGTAATTCAGTAGCATTTAGGTTGATTAGATATGTTTTGGAGGATGGGGAGGACTAGAGAAAACAGACTAAATTTAAAAGAGAATATTGTAATATATCAAAATAATATTTCAAAAGTAATATGAGTAAGATTGGAAATCATCATTGGGCATCTTATCAGTGTTTAGTAAATGTAGGTGACATATCAATAACTGCATAATAACATACACTTGCCAGTAAGAAATGGTTAATGTCCATTTCCTACTGGAATGTTTGACACCAAGGTCCTCATAGTGGGATAGACTGTAAGTAGATGGGTGTAGTCATTTATAGTCTTTTTAGAGATTATCTTATTAATTAATTAATAAGGAAAATATTTCTAACATATTTTATAGTTTATGATTGATACTTTTTCCATGTCCTTTTTAATCCAATTCATTTCTATTTTATGAACTATTGATTTGAGAAAGAATTGAAGAAAACTAGCCCTGACTACAGGGTCTAGGGTAGGACTACTAAGAATATGGCATAATTCTTCATTTGCTCTGGAGTTCCTGGTAGACTATTCAAATCTAATAGTACATTCTTTTTGAGAATGTGTTTCATGCTATTCACTCATGACTTTTTTCAAATTTTTAAAAATTTTCCTTTAAATCCTATATGTGTCAAGACATGAAACCAGGTTCAATCTATATTTGTGACTAGCCATCCAATATTTTCACTTTTGTGAATTCAGTTATCGTTGCTAACAAGTAGTATGGGCATTGCATGGCATTGGTTTGAAATACAGAATCTCAAAGTTTCTCAAAGAAAATGACATGTTCCTCAAATCCCATGTGATTTACATTTGTAGATGCATAGTTTACACTGTTATGGGGAGTGAAAATGTAAAGGAATTCACAGAGCTCTAAGAGTGACACCAGCTATAGACATCATTAGACATTATTGCCACATTCACTGTACGTCATTTGCTGGGACCTCAGATAACAAAGAAAAACACCAGCACCACCAAAACCCTGTCAACTCATTTTGTTTCTGAATGTCTTCTTAGCATCATTTTGCTGCTTTTAATCTCCTCGAAGGGAACAAGAAGAAACCTGAATGCCTGCTTAGAATTCAGACTAGAAAATAATCAAATATAAATCCCTCTGGAATATTTTGATTTAATAGAAACAGATTCAGTTACCCAATATTAACCTCTGCCTCGGGTACTTGGAAATCTTGCTCAAAACATCTTCCTGATAAGTTTTTGGTGTTAGTCAGTGAAGAGAATCAGAGTATGGTTTAAAAAGCATGAACTGCTTGCTTGTTTGAAGAATTTGTAATCTCAGATTATTGTTCAACATCATGCTTCTCCCTTCATGATGTCCAGACACCTTTCCACATCAGGCAGGACCTCAGTCTGTCTCTGAGTGTTAGGAGAAGAGGGTTTTCTCTGAGTTGGTTTTCAATGTTAAAATTCTCCGTTATTGGTAAAAGTGAAATATCTTTCTATTATTCAAAGTGAACAAAGACTATACAAACTTTGGGGAGTGGGGAGTGGGTTTGCTGTGAGAATACATTATTGTCTATGGTTGAGGTACTAGAAAACTGCATTTACATAAAGAGGAATTCCAGGTGCTTAAACCTGTAATTTGGTCATAAGGCTATGTGGCTGGTTACTCAAGAATGAAGGAGGTGAGTCAAATGCACTGCAACATCCTTGAAAGCAATCAGAAAGGCTAACAGGTGTGCTGTGGGGAAAAGTAGGATTGGTATTTTGAGTGAAGTATGTTGACTATCTAAAGAAATGTCAATATTCTCTGGAAATTAAAATATTCTAACATCATTATAATCCAATTCTCGCAATTTATTAGAATCATTGACTTACAAGTTCAGAATAATTGTGACAAGGAGTGTCAGAATGAATGTCAACATTTCAACAGACTGGCTGCTTGAAATTAAGAAGCTCAAATATTTCGTAATTAGCATGAAATGGAAATGGAAAATAACAGATATAAATTCTGTATTAGGAGACACACTGGAATGGGCAGGGAAGGCTTTTTGTAGTGAAGAATTTAGCAACAATCTGCTGATATGGAGAAAAGGATTCAGCAGAGAAGGAAGAGGAATGACTTGGAGCAAACAAACCAAATAACATTTTAAAAAAAGCAATGGCAGCCACACTTTGCTTTTAAGCACTTATCTAAGCACCAGTGTTGGGAAATTGTGCCTGGCATGATCCAGTTACTCTAAGACTTTGCATACACTTTTTTTTTTTTGCTTCCTGAGTGGCTGTGCAAAGTGACCACTGCTTCACATCCTTTGCCATGCATTTCCCTGACATGAAACACAGTCCGAGTTTCTCTTTCTTTCTTCAGATATATGGTCACAACAAGAAAAAATCAAACAAACTTAGACAATGTATAAACAAATGAACATAATTACATCACAATAAAGCCCTATTTATAAAATCAGGAAGCCTTCAGGTATGATTTAATCCAATACTGACCCTGTGCTATATTCTACATATTCAAAAAGTCAAGCTTTTATTAAATAAGCTATAATTAGCCTTCTTTTGAAATACTATTCTCTCTTCCTTGGGTCTTTAGGGATTGCCTAATAATTTTTATATTATTACACTCAACTGGAGTTCTAGATAAAATTTACAGTATGATTTCTGTTGCTTCAGACCTGCATTTAGTCTCATTTATGAGTATTTTGATGTTAGTTATGATTCAATGCTTTAAAGGCATTGTTGTGCGAACTCTTCAAAGCACACCATGTGGTTGTCACTATCAGGCCAATTTTAACAGATTTTAAAATTTGCATAGAAAGATTTGATAACTCAATAAAACATGCAGCTTCTCATTACACCTTCCCATGCCCTCTCTCCATCAAATATCTGTGTCCATATGTCTTACATAAGCAGATCCAACCAAACATGTATAGGAAATATTTGCAAGAATATTATTCTATTTTATTTGTCAATATTGTGAAGTGACAAAAACAGCTTAAAGGAGGAAGATTATATTTGGTCTTACGATTTAAGATAATACAGATCATAAGGCAGAGAAGCCATGCTGGCTGTAAGATATTTTGTCTCAGCATCAGGAACTATATTAGCTGAGAGTTGGATCCAGAAGTAAAACCTGGCTATAAATCTAAAAGGTTCATGCTTAGTTAGCCACTCTCCTCCAGGTGGGCTCTGTGTCTGAAAGACTTTACAATAGTTTCTAATACAATTCTTAAATAGTTTAAGCAATGATAGAACAAGTGTCCAAACAGAAGACATTATAGAAAATATTTGGTATCCAAACTAACCAACCAAAAACCATTATGTTTATGTTTGATTTTAAACCATTGTATTTAAACAGAGGTGAGCAACGGCAATATTAGCATCACCTCTAGTCAATACTGAATAGGGAGGAAACTATCTAGGATTATAAACATGAAATTTATAAGAAGAAAACTTGAAGAAATGTAGCTTTCTTTCCACTCAAATTTTATAATAACACACACACACACACACACACACACACACACACACACACACTCACACACTTCAAAAATATGAAAGTGGATGTAATTAGACTTTCTCCTGAGATGGCTTGATATAAACTCAGTACCCAGTGTACGATTTTGGCTGACACAAGGCATTCCAGTTTTACTATATTATATAATGATTACATCTCAGCATTCTATTCACTACAACTAAAACTTTGATGCAAAATTAAAACTAAGATGTGGTAACTTTCCAGGACCATGAAATAAAGAAGCAAAAGCAAATCTACTATAGAACTAGAATTTAAATCAATAGCTGGCATGGCCATACATTCCCTATTTAATTCTTTTTCTTCTAGCATATTCTTGAAAGTGAATTGCATAACTGAATGGGATAGCATCTTAGACACTTGAGCCTTATTTAAAAATATATATTATATATGCAGTCTAGGGAATCAGGTAATTGATTTTCATGCTCCCTGCTTCTTTCCAATTCCAATTTCCCTGTTTTATCTCTCACTTCTTTAGAAGACTACCAGATTCTCTTTCTCAGTTTTTCATTTCCCCCTTTCTCAGAGACTATATAGGTCAATATGGAAAAATAACCAGCTTTCCTCCCTCTTGAGGACTCTCTCAGCTATTCCTTTCTATTCCATCCTCATTTTTTTGTGTTGTTACCTAGTATCTAGAAACTTTTTCTTCACAAGACCTAAAGTAGCCATACCTGGCAGCGTCTCACAAACACTTTCTCCAAGACACTCACAGCCACAATATGTTCCAGATATGCAAAAGCATAACAGAACCAATAAATTGACTACCCACCCAACAAAGACAAGGCCAGATATCAACACCTAGAATTAAAATTATCACAAACTGAAGTTTCTAGATGACCAGCATCAAAACACAGCCAATATCAGCCAAGACAGTAAGTATCCATTAGAGTCTAGGAAACTTATTACACTATGTCCTGAGAAACACAATAAAGTAGGGCACAAAACAAGGACTACAAAATAGCTATTCTGAATATGTATAAGAACGTTAAAGAGAATATGAAGGAACTGACTAATAAAAAGTATAAAATGCATACAGTAGAATAAAGTAATGAAACTGTTCAAGATATGAAAGTAAACATACAATAACCAAAGAAGACCCAAAGTGAGATAAAACTCTAAAGGTATATTTTAAGAATTTCAAAAGGAACCTTAGAGATAAGGCTCACAGAATATAAGAGATGAAAGAGAGAATCTCAAGCATTGCAGACAAGAGAGAAGAGACAATTATCTCAGTCAAGAAAATGTAATATTTAAAAACCAAACAACGAAAATGAGACATGAAAGTTTCAGGAAATCTGGGACACTATGATAGACCAAATATATAAATAATAAGAATAGAGAAAGAAAAAAAGTCAAAGGCACAGGAAATATTTGTAACAAAATCATAGAAAAAAATTTCCTAACCTAAAAAGGTTGTATTTATTAAAGTATAAGAAGCATACAGAACACCAAATGGATAGGACCAAAAAAGGAATCCCCTTAGTCACATAATAATAAAACCTCTAAATGTATAGCAAAAGTGAAGGGAAATAAACCACATAGCATATAAGAGAAGACTCATTAGAATAACACTCTGACACTTGAAATTTCAAGAAGACTATATATCCAGAAGGAGGCGGACAGATATTCTCTGAACTCTAATGGGCCACATATGCCATCACAGTTATACCCTGTAAAACATTCAATGAAAAGGAAAGAAAAGACATTCCACAAGAAAACTATCTTAAGGTATACCTACAATTTCAGCATGCAGAAAGAACTAGAAAGAAAATTTAATCCTGCATTAGAAAACTGAGAGGGGGAGGGAAGAAAAGAGTGAAAAAAAGTCACAGAGTGGGTTTGGGGAAAGAGACCTTACCAAAAAAGTGACAGGAATCAATATGTAATGTTCATTGATAACTCTTATCATCAATGGTCACTACTCACCAATAAAAAGACAAATAGAGTCTGCTGGGGCATACCCATTTGCCCAGAGTGGCATGCTGTCTCTCCAGAGCTCCAAAGTCCAGCAGCTTCTTCATTCATCTTCATCACATCTGTTGATCCAGAAATATACAGGTTAGATCCCTTTCTTGTCCCCATCTCCATGACCACCAAATCCTCTGAAGTATGCCAAGCTTTTGTCTTCACCACCCCTAGCTCAATTGTCCCACTGCCTCTCTGCACATCTACCCCTCTGTGCCTACAATGCCCTACCTGCTTTTGTCCTCTGTGGCATAGCTGTTGCGAGACATGTCCTCTCCACTGATTTCCATTGTCCAGCCCAGGTTACCCACCAGTAGACTGCTGTACCAGGAACGTTGTTGGTAGTCACACCCCTCCAATACCTGCTACATTAGAAACATCCAGGGGCATCCAGATGGTTAAAGGTCAGCATAAGAACACAGTCAACAAAAGGAGGTCAATATGACACCTCCAGAAAACAGCTTTCCCACTACAGCAAGCCATGGATATCCTAATACAATTGAAGCACAAGAAAATTACCTTGAGTCCAATCTTATTAAGAAGAGAAAGTGAGAAAGAGCCTCAAACTCATTGGCACAGGGAGAAATTTTCTGAACAGAACACCAATAGGCTCAGGCTTTAAAATCAACAATTGATAAACAGAACCTCATTAAACTGAAAAGCTTCTGTAAGGCAAAAAGACACCATTAATAGGACAGATCGGCAACCTACAAATTGGGAAAAAAAAATTCTTCATTAATCCTATATCCAACTGAGGGCTAATATCCAAAATATATAAAGAACTCAAGGAGTTCAAAAAACCAAATAGCCCAATTAAAATATGGGGTACAGAGCTAAACAGAGAATTCACAATGGAAGAATATCAAATGGCAGAGAAGCATTTAAAGAAATGTCCAAAGTCCTTATTCATCAGAGAAATGCAAATCAAAATGACCCTGAGATTCCATCTCACAGCAGTCAGAATAGCTATGATCAAAACTCAAGTGATGGTACACTCTGGTGAGGATATGGAGAAAGAGGAACACTCCTTTATTGCTGGTGGGATTGCAAACTGGTACAACTACTCTGGAAATCAATCTGTAAGTTCCTCAGAAAATTGGAAGTTGTTTTACCTGAAGATCCAGCTATACCACTCTTAGGTATATACCCAAAAGATACCCCACCATGCCAAAAGGACATGTCCTCCACTGTTTATAGCAGCCTTATTTATGATAGCCAGAAGCTAAAAACAACCCAAATGTTCCTCAGCAAAAGAATGGATACAGAAAATGTGGTTCATTTATACAATGGAACCACACTATTCAGCTATTAAAAACAAGGATATCATGAATTTTGCATGTAAATGGATAGAACTAGTTATCTCATGCTGTGTGAGATAACTCAAACCCAAAATGATATGCATAGTATGTACTCAATGATTAGTGGATATTAGCCAAAAAGGACAGAATACCTAGGATACAACGCATAGACTGTAAGAAGTGTAATAAGAAGAAAGGTCCATGGGAGGATGTTTCAGTTCCACTTAGAGCGAGGTTGAGGGAGGGAGGGACATAGGTGGAAGAAGGGAGGGGGAGGGAAAATGGGGAACATGATCAGGTATGGGGAGGGGGCCAGGAAAGAAACCCAGAGGACCAAGAGAATGAATGAAGATAAGCAGCATTGTGGACTTAGGGACAGAGGTTGGGGGTACCCACTAGAAAGTACCAGAGACGTTAGAGATGAGAGACTCTAAGTACTCAACAGGGGCGACCTTAGCCAAAATACCCAACTCTTGGGAGAGGGAACTCAAAGAGTCCATCAAGAGGAGATAACTAGGACTCCAAATGGAAAGACATAGTTACTAACCTACAGTCAAAATTTCTGACCCAGAACTGTTCCTGTCTAAATGATCTGCTGGGACAAAAGTCGAGAAGATATTGAAGGAAAGATAGTCCAATGACTGGCCCAAATTGGGATCCATCTCATGGGTGGACACCAAGGCCTGACCCTATTCCTGATGCTATGATGTGCTTACAGAGGAAAACCTGGCATGACAGTCCTATGAGAGGTCCAACGAGCAGTTGACTGAGACAGAAGCAGATACTTACATCCACCCATTCTACTGATATCAGGGACCACTATGGTTGAATTAGTGGAAAGACTGAAGACGATGAAGAGGAGAGTAATACAATAGGAAGACCAGCAGTTTCAACTTACCCAGACCCCAGGGAGCTCCCAGAGACTAAACCATCAACCAGAAACATACAGGATCCAGTCCAAGGTCCCTTGAAAAAATATAGCAGAGGTCTGCCTGGTCAGGCTTTAGTGAAAGAAGATGACCTTGATCTTGGAGAGACACGAGGCCCCAGTGAAGGGGGAGAACTGGTGCTGGCAACACCCTTACATGGCCTCAGTGGGAAAAGGTTGGACTAGGACTACAGAGAATTGATGTGCCAGGGTTGTGGGATAGCTAGGAGAAGCCTCCACCATCTCAGAGGAGCAGAGCAGGTATGGGCGAAGGAACTGTGTGAGAGGGGAACTGAAATAGGAGCAACAATCAGATTGTAAAGTTATCAAATACAAAAATTAATAAACACAAAAAACAAAAATTAGATGAACAAAACACAATAGCTAAAAAGAGGTCTCATCCTTTTGCTGTATCCTTTTTTGTATTTTGTTATTAATGTATGCTCCTGTTTGTTTTCTAATGAGTTATAAAGGTTGTAGCTTTTGATGGGAGGGGAGATGTGACGATCTGGGAGGAGTTAGGTGTTAGAAAACCATAATCAGAATACGTTATATGAAAAAAATCTATTTTTAGTAAAAGAAAAATAGAAAAAAATTGTTATTCTCAATAACACTAATTCTCAAACACTAATTCTCAAACCTGCATTTCTTTATAATTAACAGGAGTCCTAAAAAGGGCTGAGATAAAAATAAATATTATTTTATATATTATATATTATATATAATCATATATGTATGAATACACACAAACATATAACTAGAAGGAATAGGAGAAATAACCTGTGTAGGTGAACATATACTTTAATGTCTCAGCTATATATGTATACGACGGATGCAGAGTTAGGATGGCAAAGGCTTGGACATCTCAACCGATATTGGAACTGCCTTCCAGAATATAGGAGCTAATATGTTTCCTAATATTAATCAGAAAAAGCAAAGAGCCTATATTCTACCCAGCACTGTAATAGCAAGCAGAACCCACACTACACTAACTTCCCAATACCCAAGATACAATCAAATTACTCAGTAGGCAAAAATGCAAGGATTGACTGTCTATGGACAATTAAAAATGCCAGTGCTAAGGACACTTAAACTTAGTAACTGACAGAAACGTTAAACAGCTTTTGCAGCTATTCTAATCTGAATAAAATAATACCTCATTAAAAATATTTCTGAGAATTTATATGTGAATACTGTATTTATGTCTTTTACACTGCTTCCTATCCTCACTCCCATTCCTCCTATGCCATCCCTACCTCCACATAAACCAAATTCAATACTTTTTCTAAAATATTGTTACATATACATACATACAAACATATGCATATGTATCACATTGGTCCAGGAAAATAGCAATAGTAGGTTCTTCTATGCAGTGATTCTCAACCTGTGGCTTCACCAACACTGAAAATATATTTAAGAGGAACTGAGGAACTGAGGAACCACTCAGTAGCAAAATTACAGTTATAAAGTAGCAACGAAACAAATGTATTGATGGGGGTTCCTATGACGATCAGAATTATGTCTTCTAATGGCTACAACTCACAGGTTGAGAAACTGTCCTGAAGGGTTTGTTCTCCCGAGCTATAGGTAAATTGCCTGTGTTTAATGGTATAGGCATGAATCCCTTTCCTACTGAATGGTGCTGAAGTTTAATTAGATAGGTCTTGCTTATGTCAAGGTAGAAGTGGTACTATTGCTGAGGATGTTGTGTCAGGCCAGTTTCATGGTTTTAGAATTGTGTAGGACTATTGAATACTTGTTCTCTTTCGGCAGTTTGCATAGTACCTGCAACTGTACTCTGATAACTCATCTATGAAACTATATCTAAAGTCTAATTGTTGATAATTTTTCTAATTTCTACAAGACAGGGTAGCCTTGTAATTAATTTATTACGTGTTGTCTTTGCTTCTCTTTTGATATTCTGTAATGCCGTTTCTTATTATTGAGGGAATGTGATACAGACTATCTCGCTGGATCCTCTGTTTTCCTCGGTTCACCTGGCTTTTAAGAAAGATTCCTGTTACAGAAATCTTAACAGATGTTGGGCCGCTAAATCTGTGGACTTAGGAGGCATCATCTGTGTTTTCTTATTCCCTATCTGTGTTTTAGAAACCTTTCAGAGGCAAGAGAATGATGAAGATGATGGGCCCACACTCTGAGATTATAAATTAGAATGTATACTCCCCCCAAAGACCTTGTGCTCATCCTTTCTTGTCTGGCTGAAAGCCCAGCTTCTTGTTCCTGTTTTAGTCTCTTCTGTTGCTTTTTTTCCTGGATTGCATTTCTAGCACCAGGTGGGAACAATAGTGGAACACTGTGGGGATGAAACACACAGGGAGCTTGCTAAAATACTAATGATGTTCTGCAGCAAGGCAGAGCCCTCATAAACACAAGGACAGATGTAGCATCAGCTGAGAAAGCACCACAAAAGGAGTTAGCTTTTCTCTTGAGTCTGCAGTTTCTCTCCAAATTGTGAAATTTTATCAAATGATAAAACAAAAAACATTGGTTTTCTACAGCAGTGGCTTTTACACAAGAAATGATATAAAGTCAGACCTGGAATAAATTTCCTATCAAGTTCATCAGAAGTAAGGCCTAATTTAATTGTTTTAGTCTTGTAGAGCCTTAGCTTAAGCACGTCCATTATGTCTAATAATGTAAG
Organism: Rhabdomys pumilio; assembly: GCA_030674055.1. Lineage (NCBI taxonomy): Eukaryota > Metazoa > Chordata > Mammalia > Rodentia > Muridae > Rhabdomys > Rhabdomys pumilio. The sequence continues at coordinate 162,407,890 of JANHMN010000002.1, read as the reverse complement.
CAAAGAAATTGCATCCTTACTCAACTTATGTTAATAAGGATAGGGAAATAACATTCATTTGCTTGTAAATAAAAACTGAAACTACTTAAACATGTTCACGGTGTATTCTACATAAGAAGGGGCATCCATGATTCTTCATAACATAATACCTGCTGAGACCTGATGATTGTTAAGTATTGTTATATTTTATCAGCTTTTAGCACTGTAGACTAAAGTATCATAAAAAAAGTCCCATGTATTATTTTAAATCAAGTTTATATAGAAAGAGCATAGTTAAATAAAAATGTTAACCATAACATCATGCACTTGCAGCAGTTGGTACTCAGTAAAACCTTGTTTAAATTGATCTCCTTAGAGATTTTTAGCACCTCTGGTATACAATCACTTAACAACTGTAAGCAGAGACATAAGTTCCTTTCTTTTTGATGTATTAACAATTGTGAAGAAAAATAGGAGCTTCAAAAAATTGGTCATGACAGGAATCTAACTAGAAGCAGCATTTTGCTCACTATACTAAGATTTCATAGCTAGAGTTCCTATAGCTTGACCAATAGTTTCCTTCATGGGAAATATTTGTGGTCTTTTGCATCAGCGAAAGCAGATGATTTTCTGCTCAAATGGTGACAATAGCAACAAAATAGATCAATGTAAGTTATTCAGGATTGTGTCACTTAGTTCCACAACAAATGTGACAGCAAGAGATCTTCTACCACTGTGGTTATTAGTTAAGATTGCAATTTGATGTATTTTCAAAGCTCAGCTTGCAATGCATTATTGTATCAATAATATTAAATAAATGAAAAGATACAAAAGAGGGGGAAAGAGGATAAAACAGAAAGAAAAGAAAGAAAGAAAGAAAGAAAGAAAGAAAGAAAGAAAGAAAGGAAGGAAGAAAACTGACATAGTTTTTCTTTACATTCTCTATTTAAAGCAGAAGGGAACAAAAATAAAGAAATTAAAAACAACTTTGTAAGGATATAATACATTTGAAATTGAGCTGTTTAACTATTTAGTGATAATAATGATATATAAGAAAGGATATTTCAAAAATATTTAAAAAGCAAAGACTAAAATTTAAAATGTGAATTTTAAAATATTTTGATAAAATAAAATTTTATATTAATTTAACTCATCCATTCCTATTGAAATATATTCCATCATTACACCTGTCTTCTTCTCTTTTCTCTTTTTCCTTTCTCCCTCACTCCTTCTTTTCTTCCCTTTCTTCCTCCCTCTCTCCCTCCCTCCCTTATCATTTATATTGCTTCTCTCATTCTTTCTCTTATAATTTTTGTTCTTCCATTCTACTGGAAGATTGTAAGTTTTAATGGTACCATTAGAGACTTCATTCAGAAGGTGATATTTTATAAGTTTGTGAAATACAATTGTGTTTTAATCAAATTCTAATACTAAGGCCCTCAGAGATTTAAACATGAAACCTCCATTTTCAAAGGATGAAAGCCCATATCCTGGAAAAGAATTGAGTCTTGACCTTAGACCTGAGTAGCACTGAAAGTTACAATGAGCTGCTTCTGTGGCAGTGCAGGCATCTTAGAGTGAGAATTGGAGACATTGCTTACCATGTGACTAATTTTTTTCTGATAAAGCTTTCACTCAGTAATGAACTTGAGGTTCATTCATACTGTAATAAATAATTAAGTAGCATTTTGAGGCTAGACAAATGATGAAGGAACTTTAAAGTATCAATTCCTAATCTTGAGGACCAGGCATGAAGTTAAAAGATCATCCTGGAGTTATTAAATCACCTATGTCTTGAAGGTAATTTCATACTTCTGATCTTGGGGAAAGAGTTAAGAAATAAAGAAGAAAGAAGAGAGAAGTAGGATATAAAGACTATTAGAAAGAATATCAAAAGAACAGATTACTGTAAGGTTAAGTTCACAACATATAGATGGCAACTATCCCAAAGTGTATGTAAAATAGATAAATAGTGTGGACATAATCTCCCTACAATTGATTGTTTCAATCAAAATCACCTCTTGTGGTTCCCTTTGATAGTTTTATATCCCTGGTGTGCCATGCTTGTTGGCTTTCCTTTCTTATAATGTTGGAGGCATACTTTAAGAAAAATCAAAGGATAATTTTTAACTTTACCTTGAGCTTCTTATTAAAAATAATCTAGAGAGAAATTCAATAGATATGCTGAATAAGTCCTGCTATAGTGAACAATATAAGATGACACCTACCAGATTTAATTGAGTAACAGTTTCTTCATATAAGCCATCAATCAGTGCAGCATTTATTCAAGGGGAAAATGAGACTACATCTATGTTCCAATGCAATAGAGACTTTGAGTACATTTCAAAGTTACCTATAATCTCTTAAAACATCATGGAGAATTTATCTGTTAAAAATCTATGCTGGATGGGTTGGAAAGTTTTGTCTCAGCATTTCAGAGCACTTTTTGCTCTTTTAGAAGCCCTGAGTTTGATTCCCAGCACCTATATGGTGATTTATAACTATTTGAAGTTCCAGTTCTGGGAGATCAGACACCATCTTCTAACCTCCAATGATATGTACGTGGGATACAGTACATGTATGTAGGCAAAACATATAAGATCAAAAGAATAAATATAATAATTTTAATGGATCAATTTCAGGTGGAAGCACATGTCTAAAGAGACCATTACACAAAGCCCTATAAACAGTTCTTTCTAAATATGCCATAAGAAATATTAATTTATAAAAATATGAGTCAATGAAGAAAAGAAGGGTCCATCAATTGGCTAATGATTGGCTACTAAGACACCACAACACCATGATACTGTCATATCAGCAACAAAATTGAGCTAAGCATAAAATCCATAGTCCCATGCAGTAAAGCACTGCAAATGAAGATCAAACAAAATTCACCATCATCTGAGACTTTAATTCTAAAATATGTAATTGGATTTCAGCACATACTGAAAAGAGAGATAATAGCACATTAAAGATTAAAATGCTCATATAGAGTAACATAATATCACAATTACATTTCTCGCTAATGTAAGAAAGTAATAAAATATGATTATGTTTGATTTTAAAGTAATTATGACTACCAGTAAATGTATTAAAAGATATAAAACTAAAAAATAATCAAAGCATGAAATAAACTCAACCAAAACAACAGATACATAAATATAAAACCCTTAATAATTGGTAAAACACATAATGAGTACATCAGCTATAATATAATTATAGTTGAATTAGTTCATTATATGTGTGAATATGATAAAATGAGTTGCTTTAAATACACACATTTCTTTTTAAATTTAAACTATATAAATGTTATAGATGGCTTGAACAAAATGAATCAGAAGGTTTCCATTTTGTGAATTAAAATTGAGATAGTAAATGGGAAAAATTTAGTAATATGAAAAAAATAAAAGTAAATGGTTATATAGTATACAGGTGTTAACTGATAATCATGCTTTCTCATTTTAGCATGAAGCAACATTTGTAGGAAAATTTGGCTGCATATGCCAAATTTTCATAAACCACTTCGTAATTATTTCAAATATTAAAATTCTAAATTTCTGAGAGAAAATGAGATGCTAAAAATAAGATTCTAGCTTTTTCTAAAAGAAGCTCACACCCTCCATAGATGAAACACTTACAGTAGCTGGTATTAAGGAGTTGACAACAGAGCAAGTGAAGACTGATATTTTATTTTCCCTCCTTTATAGGAGAGAGAAATGCTCTTCTGTCAGATATGGTTTGACATTTTAAAATTAAACGTAATTAGGTTAAGTATCAAATACAGAAAGTTCTCACAGTGCTGTTATGGGATATGGTGTGTTTAAGAGAGAGCAAGTTAATATAACTCCATGGGGAAAGATATCTACTTGTATAAAGATATTTTAAAAGCAGGGGCAAGTACCATAAAATGAGAATCAGTAAACGGCACAGATAAAATTCATAGATAAGAATAAATAAACACAGACACACATTTCTTCATTACAACAACATAAAATATCTTACTACCATGTGTGTCTTGGCATGAGGGAAAAATGACTTTGGAGGATTTCAGTGCTAATGACTCAGCCACACCAATCACCCAACAAATGGACTTTCAACAGCCACATTGTGGTGACACAACCAACGTGGAGTGAGGAGTGAGAACTAAGAAGGGCAAGTCCCCAGTGCACATAAGATGACAGGAGTCTTGTGGAAATTATGTGAGTGAAAAGAATCTTCTTCAGAACCTGAATACTCTTGCTAGGAAGTCACCATGTATACTTTTCACAAAACTTAGCTTCAAGGTTTTACTGAAATGGAGGTTGTGTGATTTGGGTTCACAAAGTTCAGATTTTTAAAAGCAGACATCAAAAGCTATGAGCCGTGTGAACCTGACCCATTTATTTTAACCCAGTTGCCTTATTCTTGTAAGTTCCACAGAATCAGAGCTTCACGTTATCTTAAATTTGAGGAAATTAAACGAGAAAATTCCAGTGAGGCAAATGATGGAAATACACACTGATAGAGTTAGATCACAAAATGATTTCAAAGCCAAACTTCTGTAGGAGAAAATAAATGAATAAAACAAGTACTATCATTTGGGCAGGCAACTTAGTTAACCTTTGTTTCAGTTAAATAATGAAAGTAATACTATCATTATCCAAAGTTACTCTGAGGATAAGTGAGCTTATTTATGATAAGGTTTAGAATGTGAGCCATATGGTAACTGATCTAGAAATGTCAGATCATCTTTTTATGTTCATTTTATACATGGAAAGTCTGGAAGACAAAAAAGTTAAGTAACTAATCTACCACTTAAAAAAAAAAGTGAACCAACACTTTTGGAAGCTAATGTAAGAAGATTTTTATCAGTTTGAAGCCATTCTGGGCTGTAGAGCATGCTTCAGGCAATCTTAAGTTATAAAGTAAGACTCTGAAAAGAAAAGCAAAAAAGAAAAAGCCAACACAAGTATATACATAAGAGGTTATACTTAAATCCAGGCACTATGGCTCCATATTTTCTATTCTTATCCTCTGTGCAACAGATTTATTTAATATTGTCTTTATTGTTTTATAGATTTTATTTCACTGTGTGTAAGTGCTCATGTACATGTGTTCACGTACATTGCATCTGGCTGTGGAGACCAGAAGAAAGCATTGAATTTTTTGGAGCTGGAAGTACAGGCATTTATGGCATAACTAATGTTAGTGCTGAGATCTCAACTCAGATCCTCATGCTAGAAACTCAGGTGCTCTTAAATAGTGAACTACATCTATAGCACCCTGCATTTATTGAATCTAGAAAGAGAAAACAGTTCCCTGATGACTAAAAATGTTAAACATTTCTTTAGGTGCTTTACAGCCATTTGATATTCATCAGTTGAGAATTCTTTGTTCAGCTCTATACCCCATTTTTAATAGGGTTATTTGATTCTCTGGAGTCTAACTTCTTGAGTTTTTTATATATATTTGATATTAGCCATCGATTGGATATAAGATTGGTAAAGATCTTTTCCCAATCTGTTGATTGTTGTTTTGTCCTATTGACGGACAGTGTCCTTTGCCTTACAGAAAATTGGAAATTTTATGAGGTCTCATTAATCCATTGTTGTTCTTAGAGCATAAGCCATTGGTGTTCTGTTTAGGACACTATTATGCATGAGAATTGGTGCTTGCTAACAGGAGCCTGATATAACTTTCTCCTGAGAGGCTCTGCTGGAGCCAGGCATATATAGAGACAGATTCTGGCAGCCAACCATTGGACTGAGCACAGGGTCCCCAATGGAGCAGTTAGAGAAAAGACTGAAGGAGCTGAAGGGTTTTGCAACTCTATAGGAAGAATAACAATATCAACCCACCAGACTCCCAGAGCTCCCATGGACTAAACTACCAACCAAAGATTATATATGAAGGGACTCATGACTCCAGCTGCATATGTAGCAGATGATAGCCTTGTCAGGCATCAATGGAAGGAGAGGCCCTTCATCCTGTGAAGGCTGGATGCCCCAGTGTAGGGGAATGCCAGGGTGGTGAGGAAGTAGTGGGTGGGTTGGTGGGAGAACACCCTTATAGAACAGGGGGAGGTGGGGTGGGATAGGGGGATTCAGTGTTGGAAACCAGGAAAAGGGATATCATTTGAAATGTAAATAAAGAAAATATCTAATAAATAACTAAATAAATAAATACATAAATAAATAAAAGAACTAAAAAAAAGACAGCCGTAACATCTTTCTTAATAGGACTGATTGTGTTACTCTGGGCCCCAGTGTCTAGTATCTCAATATTTCTACTGTAATTCTTTCAAAATCATCACATGATTATTCCACTTCTGTGCAAGCATTTTCTCTTTCTTTGGAAATTTCAGATTATATCTGCTTCCAATTTCTTTTCTTATTTCCTAACTGCAGAGTTAACTTCTTATTGGCTTCAGACAATCAATATGTCCCTTTTTTATGATGGTTAACGACTGAGAAATGGATGCCTGACTCAGCTGGATCCAATTTTAAAAATAACTGCATAAATTTAAGCCAAAGTTGTTTTGGGCCCCCTACTTCCCTTTGAGCTTTACTGGTTGATGTGGGTTCTAATGGAATACCTAAAAAGGAATTCAACATGGCCAATTCATTATAGAACTACAACTGAACTACTATTATCTTGAGTCTTGTTTCAGTTTTGTCAGCCCAAATTTATCTCTGGCTAATTGGCTACACTGATTTTCATTTAGTTCTGTTAGTTGTATAAGTATAAAGCCCTGAAAAACAATGTCCATTACCTTGATTTCAAGGAAATATTACATAATTGTGCAATGTTTAAACTTCTAATGGTTGTTACGGAACAGTGAACTAAGGTAGTATAAACACTACAATCTCTTCTTCAAAAGAATAAACACACTTACTGACTTTCAATATACTTAATTGTCTCAGTAGGACATGCTTAATCAATGATTCATCTACTTTTTATAGTTACATAACATTGTGTACCTTCAGGGTAGACTGCATCTCACATCTCCTGTATCAGGGCTTTTGAAAGTACTGCCTAGATACAAAGCCCTAGTGTTTACTTTCCTGTGTTTCAGAATCCACTGAAAACATTAGCTTTATAATAATTCCAATTTGAGTGTATAATATCATACCTCTATCCTGTGATTTAATGGTATCTTATAACATAGTGCCACATAAAGAAGATGAACACCTATCTTTTGGCAGATAATATGAAACTAAAATGATGGGCAGTCTATGGTATTTAAAATAGTTTGTTATTAAATAAGGATGAATATCTTCAATACTCTCTTGTACATTATATTTACTATATATTCAAAGATAGAGAGACTGAGAGATAGAGAGATACAGAGAGAGATAGATATGATAGCAAGAATATAGATAAATGGACAGAGAAGTCAGACACAGAGATAGGTTGGTAGATAGGTAGATAGATAGATAGATAGATAGATAGATAGATAGATAGATAGACAGACAGATAGACAGATAGACAGACATAGAGATGATAGAAATAATGGAGGTGGAGATAAATGTTTACATAGATGAGGATGTTCTAGTCTTTCAAACATTTAAAAACGTGAGATTACGTTCACAGGTTTCAAACAAAATACATTCATATCATTGTCCAGCATCCTTTTATTTATCAAAATAAGCTTTCTTTTAACATTTTTATAATCTATAAAAATATCCCAATTATAAAATAATATATAACTTATGTTCTGTGAGAATAAAATGAATAGACACAGAAGGATTCAAAACAGAATTAGTCTTTAAGACACATTCAGTTGTGATGAATATAATTCATCTATAATATCAGAGTGAAAGGAAATAATAGCTGGATAGAATCTGAAGAGTAGGACAAGACAGAAAAGATTTTTTAATGCTCAAATATGTCTTCATCTAATCATTAGCCCAATTTTTGTCAGTTAGTATCTCAATGATGTGAAACACACTTGGTAAGAAAGCAAGATTTAAAAAAAAAAATTCTCACTAGCCAGGACAGAAGGGCAGTGTCAGGAGAGAGAAAGAGAGCACAGCTGGGGGTTTGCCCTGACAAGACAAGTTTGTTTGCAGCAGAAGGCATTTGACTGGAAGCTCATATTTTAAGCTCTATTTTATATATTTATTTAATAGACTAGCAGATTGTAGCACAGATTCACCTTTGATGCTGCTTCTCACATAATGAGTTTCCTAAACTATATTATAAAGCCATTGACTATAAGTGCTTCTTTTCTTTCAAATGGAAATTTCACAATAAATGGGAGCTTTAGAAGCAAATGCTATCATCATACATGAGAAAGAATAAAACATATTTTTTTGTTTTCTCTTGAGAATGGAAAAACAATAAATTAAAAATGACTGCCTTAGGAACACATCAATCAACAATATTGCCTGGCCACTTGGATTTAAAGTCCTTTCTAAAGGTGTTGTCTTGGTTCATTTATTTAACCTTTCAAAACATATTTTTCATCCAGAAAGTGGAGATTATATGAGTCTTGCTTTATATGATTCTTTGAAACTTTAAAAGAGTGAATAGGGTTCACAAAGCATCCTTCCCACTCATTACTCCTGCTGTAGTTTTCTTATCACTCTTTGGTTTATGAGAGAATAAGTCATGTCAAATTATTTTCTATGAGAAATCCTATAACCAGTTTTATGAATACGAGTGAGAAGAGAGCATTTCCACAAAACAGAACAGTGAACAAGTGAATAACCTGTCACCTACCTTCTTATGAAGATGTATATATGTCCATAGTGATAGCTGGCTATTCTGCTCAGAATGGCATGGAATGTATACTGTGGTTATACAGCCACATCTTTAAACAACTAATAGTATTTATAAATTATTATTTGATAATTTAGTTATTAAAATTAGTTGATAACTAATTAGTTATGAACATTAGTTGAGCACAATTGTGTCTCAGAGAGGTGGTTTCTGTCATGCTGGAAGGCAATATTTCGTGGTCTTTTTCTTTTGCAGTATTACATTGTTTTGCTTGGCTATGAACTTGTTCTACGAACATTATCTTCTAAAATGTAAGTTCTCAGACATCAAAGACTTGATTCGACTGATTATCACCAATTATCAATTTTTAGCAAATTGACTTAACTTCAACACATGTAATTGTTAAAGGTTCAATAAATTCATAACTTGATACTAGAATCCTGATTCTGCTCCTGCCCAGTTGGGTCTTAATTATTCTTACGAGTCAATTAAAGTAACAATTGTTTACATAGAGTCTTCTGGAACAATCTAGATTTTAACTATTCTATTTTGCTATTATATATTTGTCAGAAAATAGTCTTAATTTCTGATGTGAAACCCCTATTTACCTTTGAGAGTTAGATAATATCTACCCCAACAAAGTGTGTTTATCTTGAAAGAATTTTATTGACCCCACATTGATTTAGGTTTTAGTCTCCAGGTCAGTTATGACTCTCAGAACCTTTCTGTATAAAAGGGCAGATTTATAAATAGATTAGCTTTTAAATAAGCAAGTATTAGTTGGTCACACTTTCTTTAAATTCTTCTTAAGCAGCATACTCTATAACCTACTTCTTTCAGACCCTATTGCTAAATCAACAGAGCTGGAAAAGGCAAGGAGATGAGAGTTAGGATTCAACATTTGTGCTAAATCGTATCATGAGTGTTAGAGGTGAAGAGATTCCATGGCATCATCTTTTCAATAGTCATCCACAGACAGATTCAAAATAACCATAAATGGTCGCTTGTAGTACGTCAGTGTCATGTAAACCATTGTTGCATCCTCCAAGAGAAGTCTGTAATATGGCTATCCATCCGTGTCTTCTTACCACCTCACATCACAGGTGATATAATTTATTCTAAGTGTTTTTCTAGCACCACTCACACATTTCTACATATTTCATTCATTGCTACATGAACAGCATCCCCAAAGTAACAGAAGAAAATAATGTGTGTTTTTCTGGCTTTTGATTATCTGAGTTGCCTTTTGAGAGAGGTGTAGCCAAGTGGTTCCTGTGATTGTTTCAGAAGACAAAATGATGTAATTCAAGGCTGCATTTTTTACTTACTTCTGACTGCTCAATCTAAAATGCTCATGCTCATTTTCACGAAGCAGCTGGTGCATCACTAGGTTCTACACTGAGCTAACTAATGCAGGTATGTTCTCATTTTCTCTCATTGTTTCCATCTTAGGCTTGGATATGACACAGTTAACTAAGGCCATGTTTTGGCACATTGGTTGCTAGCTGTTGGATTATAGGAGATGTTCAGACTCTGTAGAAAGTAGGAAGACTGCACCTCACACCTCATTGGAAGATGTAGGTGTCTGGAGGCATGTCCTTGAGCATCTTCTTTGTACTGACTCTTTCATGCATTCCTTTTCTGTGCTTCCTGTCTGCAATAAGACAAGCAGCCTCTGTCGTATGCTGCTCTCACTGTAGAGTTCTGTCTTGTACTGGGATTTATCAATGGAAACAAGGACTATGAGTGTGAACCTCTGAAAACATGAGTCAAAATAGAAATTTCTCCCCAAATACTTTTTTACATAAGATAATTCATAGCAGTGGTATAAAAGTAGTTACCCTTTATAAAAAGTAGGCTCTAAGTGTCAAGGTCCAAGCAACTCTTAAGCCCCTGCTCATGGAAAAATGAGAAATACCATCCTGATAAAAAAGACAGTTAACAGCACAGGTACAGTTTTCCTGAGTGAGAAGTATCTCATAACCAAATGTGAAATGATAACCCTAGAAGGATGCAAGAATGTTGCAGCTCATTTTGAAAACATTCACCCTTAGATCATTGACTTTCAAATATAAGCTACTTCACAGAACCTGGAGGGTCTTTGTGTTGTAGTGAGCTCAATGTTGCTCCTGAAGTTGCTTCTTATTTTTTTTTAAATCAGAGTTTTTCAAAGGCAAGAAAGGAAAATTAAATCATACCTAATGTTTTGTTATTGTTTTAAGTCTTGTTGGCTGAAGGTCAATGCAGCTTTGAAAGGATATTGATAACTACAGTCACCTAGGAGACAAAAGACCAGGTTTTCAAGCACATAGAAATAGAAAGGCTCACAAACCACAATAGGTCATTAATAGGTTTCATCTTCTGTACACTGAGTTAAGATAAATTCACAAATATTTTGAGTATTTTTTGTCCTTCCATTCTTGCTCAGTTTCCAGATGAAAATAATTAGGTTTAACAGATATTTCATCATATATTGGTCATTAATGTAGACGATGGACAGAAAAGTATCTTTTTCTCAAATGATATTCAGTGTTTTGTGGAAAGAGAAAAGTGGATGCTGGCAGCTAACAGTAGCAAAAGTCAGCTCAGTTCAATAAATGGAGTTTGTCATTCCTGAGATAGAGATATACATCAAACAAGTTAGTTGGGAAGAAAATGCCAAAGTTTTAGAAATAATTCTTTAAATCATTGAAAGGTCTATGATAAAGCAATTTCAGATGTCAAAGACAGGTCTTCACACTTTTTTGTTTGTTTGTTTCTGGCTCAATGTTGGAGTACTTAGGTCTTGGTCATGGTATCATGCCTAGGCTGAGCAGAAAACCTGATAACCCTTGCTTTAGTCTAAGCCATCTGGATCATGTTTCAACTGATGGTATGCTTGTCATTCAGCCAAAAGAAGAGGGAAGAGTTTCACAGTATTGAGGAGTTAACAATTGTCTCTTGGAGGTTAGCACTCCCATGCTGTTGTTAACTGCCCTCTCAGCAAACCCTGCAGGGACGGGGGTCATAACTCTGCCTCCAGCTGTGGATGTCTGTTGAGCATGGTGGTTTGGAATCTGATGACTCAAGCCACCATCCCAGGTAGCAGCTGGCTGTCTTTGGATTTCTCTCTTCTCCTAATGTTCCATTAACCTCTCACAGCTGGCCTTCCTGTGCAAGATCAGCAGTTCTACTAATCTTTCCCTGATCTCTCCCCTTCTTGCAGGAGGATCATCATTAATACATTCTCCCTCTGCTCCTTGCATCCTCTCAGCCTACCAGTGCTCTCTATTAGTACACGCTGTGCCAGAGGCAATTCATTCTGCTGTGAGCTCAGTACCAGCTTTGTTGGGCTTCGGCACAGTTGGACCCTAAGGCAATGCATGTCCGAGTCCATTATACACTGTGTTGGAAGCAATGTGAGGGTATCAACTTGTATAGGAAGAGGTTGATATGCATTTTCTTTTTGCATGCTTCTTGATGCTCCTCCTACGTCTATGGCTGAAATTAGTCACAATAACAAAAACTGTAGTAACAATGGTTATACAGTAACAATAATAGCGATATCAAAATAAAAGGAATGGTCAGTTTTATATGCACAGGCTGTTAATTGGGCCAAATGTTTCAGGTTCCCATTAGCTTCCTACAAATTCTCTGTGACTTAGATAATATTGGTGAGGTTGTATCAGGTCAATGCAAGTTTAATGACTTTGCCAAAGCCATCCTGCCAGTAAGAAGGTTTGTAACTGGTCCTCACTTTCCAATTCCTTTAAAGTTTGATAGTTTAAGCATTAACATAAAAGCAAAATAACCACAAGCCTTGATGCTTGAAATATACCTTTATTGATATAGCAAAATAAAATACAGTTCAGTTTTGAAATTTTGGAGAGAATAATATAAATTAATTAGTTATATTTATGTAATAGCATGTTAAACTTGTATGAACTTAAGAAGTAAACTATGAAAAAGAAATATCTGTGTGTGCTCCATTAAATAACCAAGTTGCTCTTTGTCTCTCTGATGGGAATGGGAAAATTTATAAAAAATCAGAGTGAGAAATGAGGCTGTACAAGGATATTCGTAAGACATGGATGAAGTATGAAAACTTTACTTATTTGTGCTTGAGTGTTTCTCTGTGTGAAAATACATGTGAGAATGTGTGTTCACACAAGTATATGAATGTGTGTGTGTGTGTGTGTGTATGCACATGGATGTGTATAAATGTATGCCTGTGTGGGCTTGTCTGTATGTTCACTATATATTTGCAAATTCTTGGGAAGGCCATACAACAAAATGAAACAACAACAAAAACCCTAAAAGCAAAATAAAACAAAGCAAAACCTATCAAATGCCCTGAAACTGAAGCCCAGCATTTGTGAGCAGCCTAATGCAGGTATTGAAACTGAAAGCTAAGTCTTCTGCAAAAGTAATACATGCATAACCTCTGAGCATTTCTCCAGCCCCACAAGATTGGACTTTGTTCCAATGCCTATGGATAACTTGTTTGTTTTGATTTTCAATGTTTTTAATTTAAATATGACTTGCAAATTAACATAACTATCATGTCATTAATGGGTTTCTATGTGCTAGGTCCTTTATGAAGTATCTTGTTGCCTCTCCATTCTCAGCACAATCTGAATACCTAAGCAAGTTACATTTTTTTAATTGGAAATTTTCTTTATTTACATTTCAAATGTTATCCTCTTTCCAGGTTCTTCCCCTCCCCCAAAAAAATTCTCAATCCCATTCCCCCTCCCCCTGCTTCTATGAGGGTGTACCCACTCCCGCCTCCCTGCCCTCGTATTCGCCTACACTGTGTTATCGAACCTTCACAGGACCTCTCCTAGAATAAATACCCACCAAGGCCATCCTCTGCTACATATGCAACTGGAGCCATGGGTACCTCCATGTGTACCCTTTGATTGGTGGTTTCATCCCTAGAAGTTCTAGGACGGTCTGGTTGGTTGATATTGTTGTTCTTCCCGTGGGGTTGCAATCCCCTTCAACTCCTTCAGTCTTTTCTCTAACTCCTTCATTGGAGACCCCTTGCTCAGTCCAATGGTTGGCTGTGAGCATCTGCCTCTGTATTTGTCAGGAGACAGCTATATCAGGATCCTGTCAGGAAGTACTTCTTGGCATCCACAATAGTGTCTGGGTTTGGTGACTGTATATGGGATGGATCTTCAGGTGGGGCAGTCTCTGGATGGCCTTTCCTTCAGTCTATGCTCCACATTTTGTCTTCATCTTTGCTCCATGAGGATTTTGTTTCCCCCTTCTAAGAAGAACCAAAACATTCACCCTTTGATCTTTTTTCTTTTTGAGCTTCATGGGGTCTCTGAGGCAAATGGTTTCAACCAAACTCTCCATTCATATATCTTTTACTATTTGGCTACCATGTTATTTCTACTGTTTTCTGAGATTAGAGGGTTGTTCCCATCTCTTTTTTCCCAAGTAATTTATTTTCAACTTCCAGAGTTTAATTGATAGTTTGAAAACTTGACAAATACAGGTCAGTCTAAGCAGTATTCCCACATATTGATGGCTTACCCTCCTCTTTTTGAGCTCTGCTGTGGATATGAGAGTATTTGACTTTACCTTCAGTAACTCGGATGGAAGAAAGTATTGATGCCACAGGAATAATGATTAGTGAATAAAGAATTAAGCCTAGATTAATGTTTGTTTGAGTTTTGTCCCTCGGTCATCAAACATGCTCATGGAAGTATTTTTTTTCTAATGCTAGTAGCTCTCCTTTCAGCACATCACTTTAGAACAAGCTACTTCTGACATTTTTACAGTTCTGCTTATGGAAACCAATGCAAGAGAAGGAAAAAGACACTGTTTAGAGGTAGAGAAGAAATATGAGAAAGAATGAAGCAAAGAAGGTAAGAAGAAAGGATAAATAAAAAAACAGAAAAGAAAGGAATAAAGCAAAGGAAGGACAAGGGTGAGTAAAAAAAAAGCCAGGATTTGAAATTCAAAGAAAGGAATAGATATTTAATACATTAAAAAAAGAATAATCAAAAGAGGGCAAAAATAAGTCAGTATGAGTAAAGCAAAGGAGGAAAAAAGAAGTATAGTAAAATAAAGGAAAAGTCATGGTACCAGAAGGTACCATGCAAGCTTCCAAAGGAGAAAACAACCAAATATCCCATCCAGCTATAATGCCTGAGCCACATCAATGGCCAGCATGGTGTGATAACACTATGAGGGCAGTAGTGCCACATATACTTTGGTGTTAGCTGGCTCACTGGACTTAAAACCTGCTCAACAATAGTGACTTTTGCCCTATAGTGGAAATCTAGCCAACTACCCAGGACAAATAAGTTATTTATTTTGGAGGAGAATCTGCAACTGCCACTTTACTAAACTAGCATGATCGCTAAATGTATTCTAAAAATATAGTTACTTTGCTTATTACCACAGAAAAGTGTAGTCCTCACACCTCACTGAGCATGATTCTCTTTTGCAACAGATGGAGACTATTACAGAAAACAATAACTAATCAATATATGGAGTGGTCATAGATAAAAAGCTATGGGCAACTAAGAAAAACTAAACAGGAAAAAATAGTCTCCCTCAGAGAAGAGTACACAAATTACCAAATATTCACCCCTGATATATTGTATGGACTGGTCAGGTTGTGTGTGTGTGTGTGTATGTGTGTGTGTGTGTGTGTGTGTGTGTGTGTGTGTATGTGTGTGTGTGTGTGTATAACAATAATTACAGAAATATATATCATGCCTTTGAAAGAGAATGGGAGTGTACATGAAAGAGGTTAGAAGGAAGAAACAAAGAGGGAAGTGATATAATTATAATATCAAAAATTTAAATATTAATTAAATAATATGACAAAAGACTAACACAAAGAGAAGATCAAGAAGATGGTGTAGAACACAGGAAGGAAAGAGTAAGTATAGAAAGAATGGAAAGAAGGTAAAAATTGGGGAGTGAGGGGAAACATTAAGGATTGGAGTTGTGATTACAAAATTTGGAAAAATAGTGACTTATAGGAGGTATAATGCAGAGTTAAATGCTTCTAACAGAAAACCAAACACAAAGTTAAAAGAATATTTTTCCAGATGGTTGAATATTTTACTATGAAACATTGACCTGCTTCCCTACCACAATGTGAATGGAGGATTCCTTTTTCAAAGTTATGACTTTTATGCAGAGTGCCTGTGCCAGCTCACAGTGAGGTCTTGCCTTGCTTGTATCTCCCAAGTTTAATTTGCACTCCTTCTGTGGTCATTTCCTGCTTCCCCTGTACTGGTGATTCCATACATACAAAGAACTTTGAAAACACTTATTGAGGCAACTGTAAGGTAGAAGATTGCTAAGACATCTCCACAGACTTCTCAGTGTGTTTCAGGGGATCCAGATCAGGTTAAGTATGCTACCTAAGCAATGAAGAATTAAAAACTTGAAAACAAATTTACTCAGGTAAGATGAATCTCCATCATGGCATAGCCTTTCCACTGAAGTATCTCATACTTATTGTTTTATTAACTTTTGGGTTGTCCTGTCTGAAGATTATTACAGACAACTCAGCCATCAAAATACTAATTTGTTTTCATTTTAAGTGATTTTCATTTTAAGAGTTTTATTTTACTTTCATGATTTTTTAAATTGAGTTTTTATGTCTCCACCTCCCTCCCAACTCTTATTCTACCCCAATCACTTCCAAGCCTCCAGTACTAGGTAGGAAAGAAAGAAACATAGAGGAGAAAGGGGACATAGACCTCTTTTGACTACTTACTGCTGATTAAGGACATTGGGTTTCTTGGGGCAAATATTTTTTATCAGAATAGCTCCAACTTCTCCTCATCAAACTGCAACAACAGCAACCAGAAGCAGCATGGGCAGCAGCAGCAGCCACCACAGCCCCCAACCCCGGGATCTCCCATTTATACCCCTCCTAGAGTGTCCAGAATTAAACTATCCACAGTTGGCAAACTATATCAACTCTCAAGACTCCAAGTGTACATCATATCATAACTTCCTGTTGTGAATTAGCCCCTTATCCTAAACATGATATTAAAACAAAAATGTATTCACATAGTATAACTGGATTTTTAAAGGAACTAAAATTCTTACTATAGTACATGACCTTGGATAAATTAATGAGAAGCAAAGCCGAGCACATGGGACAAAGTTTTGTCACCAGCTAGTAGCACCACTTTGGGTCCTCTGCTTTTATACAGAGACATTTGGGTAAATTCAACAGCATCCAACAGAGTCCAGAATTGGGCTATGTAGTGGCCCATGTGCAATGCAAATAAACAAAAGGGATCTAACTTTCCCTCCAGCTGTGCTTCAGTGAGAGCAATCATGATGATTTATTTTTCCATGTTATATTTGTGTAAGCCTCAATTTGAATAGGTTATGCTACATATATTAACACAGCGTATTGATATCTGCAATTATACATTTATATAGTATTGTTAGAGTGGCAACATAATGACACGGTCATGCCATTACCACCATTGTAAGGTTATTTGCAAGTCTAAAATTTATTCAGTTTCTAGAAACAATCAGAGTGGGAAAGCATACCCTAATAAAAACCTAAAGGCATAGTAGCGGTGTCACTGACTTCATCCAGGCAGAATGTGTCAATAGGTAAATGTTAAAATAGATTAAGGAGACCTTATAGATATATATGCAAATAAACTTCTGTGAGTCTGATTGTTCTTACAACTATTGCAACTTCTCAAAACACCCAAGGGAGATCCACTTCACCTTCTGAGATGTATTCAAAGGTGTACTTTGAAAAGGGATACCTTGTGGGGATGCTGTGCCTACCTTTCCTGGTGCTTATCAAAATGCTAGAAGAGTACATACAAAGACAATCTCTTCCCCTTTATACAAATTTCCCTCACCCTGTAGAAAAGATATCTATCATGGAGGTTGAATGAAGGGATAAATATTTTTCTTCTAAAATTTCACTTGTGATTCTTCCATGCCAGGAAGGAAAGTCAAAAATGGTTCTGTAGTTTGGCAATTCCAAATGATCAAGCAGGGCAGGCAGACCAGTTGAGTCAAAGGGAAAATATCTTCTGAGAGTCTCTCAAGTCCCATATACTTCTGATCACTCGGATAAGGAGTTAGAAAGAGGTTAAAGGCATTCAAACAGGAAATGCCTACAAGTGCATCAGTTCCCTAGTAATCATGTCTGATTCAAAAGGGGTCCCTATTATATAGGCAGATATAAGGCAAATGAAGATATAAAGCATTTCTGAATCTAGGACTTTAAACCCTATTAAACATTTTGCTCGTCCTATGATTTGAAGAACAGAGGATTTTGTGTTGATTTATAGTCACAGCTTCTGACATCAACCTTTAGTTCTCTGTTCTAGTTGTAGTATTGGTCTGGGACACATAGGAATTTGATCTTCCAACTTAGATTGAATTCTTCATTCATAAGCTATTTTAAAGTGAACTGCACTTATCAAGAAAATTGTATAATGTATTAGCTTTTAAAAATGTACAACATTCATTTTATTCTTCATAAAAAAGTAAAAATACAATAAACTTATGACAATTTTAAATTATTTTGAATATTGAATTTATTTATGTCTAACTAACAGACTGAAGATACTTCCTTTCTAGAAAATTTGTGTAACAAAATTTATATCATTAGTTCTAAACTTCCAAAAGACTTAGCATATTATTTAGTGATAAAAAAAACTCTGAAAACCTATTGGTCTAGAGAGATGCTTTTAGTGGGTGAGAGTCTGTTGGTCTTTCAAAGAATCTAAGTTCTATTCTGGGTATCAGGTAGCTCATGACTGCCTCTAACTCCAGCTCAAGGGGGCCTAACTTACATTGATGGACTCACTATACACCCACATGTTCATGGCATATGATTTCTTATACACATAAACAAAAGTAAAAGTAAAACTTAAAGAAAATTCATCACTGTAAAACAATATATATATATATATATATATATATATATATATATATATATTTACACACACACACTATACACACATACACACACACACACACACACACACACACAAAGGTCATTTTTAGTATGTGTGTGTGTGTTTGTATGTGTTAGTGGTGTGTGTGTGTGTGTGTGTGTCCTTGGTCAATGTTATATTCTGCCAAGCAATCCATTTCCTTGTCCTTGGCCCATGTCGGATTCTTGCCAAACAACCCCAAAGGCTCTCCACCTCTCCCCCTTTTTTTTTCATTAACAAGACTGAGCCTGTCTTAGGTCATTCTGACAAGAATGCCTTCCTTACATATCATGGAATATGCATTACCGAAAGCAATGCATTTCTGTCTTAGGTTAGTAAGGCTTTGTGTACAGTCTTACCTGTTCTTGGCTTGCCAGCCAGTTAATTTAATAACTTTGTCTGGGGTTCCATTTTCAGGTTCAAGCCATGTACTTGTCTGCCAACCCCTGTAATATGGGTAATGTTAAATTGCTGCTAAAGGGTCTCAAATGTTCCACTGCCATAGCCAGTTTCATTATTTGTTTGTTTGTTTTTCTTTTTCTTTCTTTTACAGTATTTAATGTAAATTGCAATGATTGTACACCTTCTAATAGTGTTTTGAAATTCAGCATGTCAGTTATGAAAGTCTATCAACCACCTTTTGTTTTAGTGCCCTGAGTATCACAGTTTATATTTCTTGACACAGGATTTCATAGTGAAAAATTAATTCAGGAAAAAGTACAGACAAAATGGCAATCATCATTGAAATGCAAGAATGAAGGAAGGTATTAAAAGACAATGAGAAGCAAGGAGGAACGGTTTTGTCTAGACATGGTTGTACCTTCTTGTAATCTTAGCATTTGAGAAGCTGCAGCAAAAGATCTGGAGTTTAAGTCCAGATTGATCTCTATAAAGTCCCTTTAAACTCCTTTCAAAATGTCCTCTTCTGTTTCAAAATTTTGGGAAGATTTGTTATATGTCATGTGGAGGACTATACCTCCCTTGAAACATCCACATTTGAATTAAATTTACAGTAGGGAGACTTTCTATTTGAAAAGCTGTGAAAGAAAAAAGTTAGAGAAAAGAAGAACAAAAAAAGCAAACAAAAATAATTAAAAAAATTTTTAAGTTTAAAAAATGATTCAGGATTCAGCATCATTTAAAATTTCCATGTTAGTAACATCCATATTGAAATTTGTATAAAATTTTACATACAATTATTTTGTTTGTTGTCTTATCAATGGTAGACCATGTTCTCACCCATAATATGAATTTTAAATTCCACTAATTGCACCTTGTAAATATGAGAGCTATGCACTCAGACAAAGTAGTTTAATAACTTAATTGTTGAAATAAACTGAGTGAACTTACTCAGTTTCTCTCAGTGAACAGGTGCATATGGAAGTCAATGACTTACCTTGAGAATGTCAAACACTGAAATGAATAAGCTTCCACATAAACATTATTCATATATTACATTTAAAATTGGGTCAAAAGAGATAATGTGGCCTTTAATGAAAAAATGTAAAAGGAATAATTAGAGCTATGCATTATTAAAGTATCAAATATAGAACTTTATACCATATTGTTTAACAGCAGACACTCCACATAAATTGTCAAATGCAGAGTGATAATTTATGGCAAATAGTATGAAATTCTATTGTGAAACAGGTTTTTGGTTTTCTTTGGTTTTTTTTTTTTATTTTGTTTTTTTGGAGATTGCATGCAGTGGTGCATGGATATTTAAACTATCAACTACGATACAAATTTAGGTTGCTGAGTCACTTGTCTAGTCTTTGAGGTAGAAGCTACATCAGACTTTAATGATTATTGAAGATATTATGAATGAGATAACACTTTCATATTTATCTAGATAAATGGGCTCAAAATTGATGTATATTTATCGAGCAACATCATCATGCATATAAATTACTTTAAAGAAAATTTTAAATTAAAGTTATTATGTGAAGGCTAGGGGTATACTTCAGTGACACATCATATTCTTTATATACATGAGACTCTGTATTTGATCCCCAACACCACTAATAAATAAAATGAAAGGATATATGAGATGGGTTTAAGGTACTTAGTAGAAAAGAGAATTGAATTTGGAAATATACAAATATAAGAATTTTACATGTCTGGCTAAGGTTTTTGTGCTTTTATCAATTATGAATCTCAGAGCCATTGAAGTTTTCTGAATAGAAGAAAGAAAGGGTAATTTTTATAAGAAATCTGGCTAACATATGAAGAATAAGTAGAAAAAGAAAAATTAAGCTAGAACAAACATGAGTGACTTTTAGAATGGTTAATTTTAAGGCAAAAGACATACCCATATTCTGTTGTACATTTATGTTAAGTGTGAAACCTCAAATATGCCAATATTAATTGAGCTTTATTAGGGAATTCCATTCAGGTTTTAACGAATACACTGATCTCTCTCTGTAGCCAATGTCATACCAAGAACACAGAAGAACATAGACTATGCAGACACATGGCCCAGATGTCTGTTTCCAGAGAAACAATCTGTTGTTTACAACCTCCATTCATAAGTCTTTCATTCTATAAAGTCAATTTACTAATAGTTTAATTCTTATATGTATATCTTTAATATCTGTACATATCTGTATTTATATCTATATATCTGTACTTATATTAACCTGTTTATATAAAATAATATATATTATATATGCAGAATAAGCTATATATTCTATATTCTATATATTCTACTAGGCCATAAAAGATAATGAATATAACTATATATTATATATTATTATTTTTATCAAAAAACAAATACATCTATGAGATCCATTACTATCTTCAATAGTTGTTATGATTTGAATAGGAAATGGCTTCTCTGATTTACATATTTGAACACGGGGATATTAGTTGGTCTCTGTGATTTGAAGGATTCTGAGATGTTTGGAACATACAACCTGTTTAGAAAATATAGGCCATTTGGGTCCTGGCTTGTGGGTAATTATCCTTGCCCTTCTCTGGCACCCCTCAACTTCCCATTCTACCATCCAGGAACAATATAGATTATATTGACACTTATACTGTGCTGTTTAAGTTCACTTAGAAGCTGGCTTTGAAAATGAGTTTAACCTCCAACTTTGGACCAAAACGTGTTTATATCAA
Source organism: Rhabdomys pumilio (assembly GCA_030674055.1). NCBI lineage: Eukaryota > Metazoa > Chordata > Mammalia > Rodentia > Muridae > Rhabdomys > Rhabdomys pumilio. Next base: position 162,386,144 of record JANHMN010000002.1, on the reverse strand, counting down.
GAGTCATCCAAACCCCTCTGTCATCAGTCAGGCTGACCTTCTGGATCTGCAATGAAAATGAGAAAACTAACAGCAGATAAGAGTATTAAATACACACTGTCTTTTAGATAAGCTAGAAGTTTTATCATTTCAACAGAGGTCATTGTTGTTTATCCCATAATATATAAATACTGGTAGTGGGAAAGAAAAAAACAGAAGCTCATCCTTAGAGAAGGTAAAGAGGATCCATTTAATATGGATTCCCAGTTGACTGCCTCAGCTTCCTCAGTCAGTTTCTGATAGATAACTGTCAGTTCCTAATGTGATGAAGATATTTTTCTACTGTTATTTTTCTTTTTATGTGAACGTCAAAATTCAAGGTTCATTCAGCTCCATCTACAAGTCTTTCTATTGGGGACTCTAACTCTCTGACTGAACTGACTTCCTGAGTTGATTTCTTCTAGATTATGTTGCTGCAATCTATCTGTGACTTGGTATTTATTCTTTTACCTTTTCTTATTTTATACTTGATAAACTTTCTCATTCATAGCCCAAAGCATTACAACTGTAGATCATTTTGTTGATCAGACAGTACACGTTACTGTTAACTCCCCCCAAAAATAAGCTGTCCCCCTGCTGTGCTTTCTCTTCAATAATGAAATAATATCCCTGAAATAATGTCCTATAGTTTGTTTGTTTTGTGTATTTCATCACTCTAGTAAGAAAAAATAATTATTAAAAAATTGGTATCAAGAAGTTGAGTTGTTTCTCTGACAAACCTGACTGTGTATTTCTTGGGACTTCAGATATGGTTTTCATTAGAATGAAAAATAGTTTGGTGCTAGGGGCTGCAAGTTCTCAGAAAGTGGCAATTGTGACTCTTTTTATGTGCTTCTGAATTTTTGTTTTTTAAAAAATACCATACCACTTCTAAATTATTTGTAATGTCATGAAAACAAAGACATAGTGCTATTTTCTCTCTTTATCCAAGTTACTTAGTATTTTTTAAACATTTATGTAATGTAATTGCAGTATTTAGCATTTTTTACAAAAACGATCTATCCATTTATGTACCTAAATGTTACTGCTCGTGATTGAATCTTACATACAATAAAAAGCAGAATGCCACTCACTTCTTCCTCACAGCTACATCTGGTATTTTTTCTGTATTACTGATGCACAGCTAAGCCACGGTAATTGGTTCATGTATGTGAAAAAATGAAAAGCACAGGGATGGCCAATGACAGAGATTGGGTGCAGTCAACTTTCTGAGTCATTCAGTCTTGTTGAAGATCTGAAGCTTATTCCGTGAAGAATGTCTTCTAGTAGGAATTAATATAGAACATTAAGGGTTTTTTTTTTCACTGACACTCCCAATATTTTATTCACATATATTTTCCCCAGACAATATTGTGAAAATGACTATACAACTGAAAGAAGTCCAAAGATTCTATCCAATTCTCATCAAAACTCCAACAGAACTCTACAGAAATGGAAAAATCATCTTAACACTCTTATGGAAACATGCAAAACTCTATCTAAAACTCAAAGTAATCAGGGCAGAAAAAGCAACACTGGTGATATAACAATACCTGACCTCAAATTACACTATATGAATCTAAGGCCAAACACAGTAAAGAATTGGTACAAAAATGACAGAATTAGAAGTAAGTCAAAATAATAATATCAACCAAAGTTTCAACATGTGTATAGAAAACACACAGAGAAAAGAATTTCATCTTACACATATGAAACTCTGAAAATTGTGTATCTACATACATATATTCAGATGACATTAGATCCACACATTTTACCTTAAAAATAATCAATTTAAAATAAATCTAGTATTTTATTATATAATTTCCAACATTGAAATTGGTAAAGAAAATTGAAAAGAAAAACTTAAAAAATAGACAATAGCTTTCTGTAAGAGGGATCAGCATAGAAAATAACTTAGGATCCTATATATTTATATGTCATTATATGAAGTTCAAAGCTTCTGGTCAATAGAGCAGATGTAGAGAACTACAGAATGATAGCAAACCCTCAGCAGCTAAATTTCACATAAATATGTAGCTAGAATGTGCATAAAATTCTGAGAATTCAAAAGTAGAACTTTATCTTCCAATCAATAAACAGGCAAATGAACTAGGTGGTTCTCTAAAGAAGAGATATAAATAGTCAAAGATATTTAAAGAATTCTTCTTTAGCCATTAAGGAAATTCAAATTAGAACTCCATGTGGAGATTCCAATCTCATTTCAATTAGAACGACTAAATTCAAGAATATGGAAAATAATGCTGGTGAGGGTGATGATGAGGAATATTATTCTGCTGATAGAAATATAAATTTGTGAAGCTTCTGTGGACATTAGTATGGAGGTTTCTCAACAAAACAAAACAAACAAACAAGCAAGCAAATAACCTAATTACTTAATGATCCAGCTATTCTATTCATGTTTATCTGTATTATGAAACTAGAAGAGGTATCATGAGGAAGGAGAAAAGTTCTTAAGGGAGGGAGATCAAAGTAGAAAAATATAGCAGTAAAACCCATGTGTTATGGAGTAGAGCAGGGACTAGACATTATTAGTCTATATTAGACTATATATTAGTCTATATTAGACAGGTAATATTGTGGTGAGAGAGGAGACAAGAAAGAAAAAAGAAAAGGATAAAGAAAACAAACCAACAAAACAAACAAAAATAGGAGCAGTGAGTGGAATAGAAGGAACAAGACATCAAACTATGGAGATTCAAATAAGATAAAGCCTATCATTGTAAAGTAGTCAACATTATTTGGCATGTAATAACATCAGGACTAATCTTCACTGCCAACTTGACTGAACTATGTGTGTCTTTGAGGGTATTTCCAGAAGGTTTAACTAAGCACACATTGGAAGCTGGGATGGCTTATGGCTTTCCATGAGGCCCTGATAGATGGAGAAGTAACACAACTCTTTCTTAAAACCAGGAACCTGCTTAGCAAATCCAGTAATACTCTAGGGTCAGAGACTTTAGAGTATGGAGTTACGCCCTGTGTATAGCAGTAAAATGCAGTATATCTACCCGTGTCCCCCAACCCCAAAATGGAGCTGTAGTTCCCAGTTCCAAAGTCACTGAGTACTCAATCTATAATGTTCTTGAGATACCCTGCATTCATTTTGTGCAACATTGCTTGTTCATCATTGTTCTGACTTTGTCCCATTGAATCAGTTTCTGCTGACTTTGTTCCATTGTTTTCCCAGAAATGGTATATAAGACGCTGTACTTCTTAATAACCTTGTGTGAAGACCTCCTGATCCACAAACTTGTTTATCTTCTGTATCTTCTATTTTCTTTGCCTTCTCATCTCCTAGCTACCTCCCACTTAAGACTCTGACACTGAAAACAAGCAAGCCAGTCCATGTCAGGCAAAAAGGGCAGGCCAGAGCAAAGGAAATACCATCAAGATGCTGAGATTAAATTAATCAAGATGTCTTAGATTAAATAAAGAGAAAAGGCAAACTAAAGATATGCATTTTAGTCTCTCCAGTTTCTCAGTGTTGGTACAATGTGATATCTGCTTTGTGTGTCTGCTCCCATGGATTCCCCACTATGGGGTGCATCATTCAACTTCAAGCTAATATAAATTTTCTTGCCTTATATTCCTTTTACAGTACTTTGTTATAGGAACAGAGAAAAGAGGGTTTGTATTGTTATCATTATCTATTATTATTATTATTATTATTATTATTATTATTATTAAAAACAGAGTAAGCAAGGTTGTTTCTAGAAACTTTAAAATGTTCTTATCTACACCAATAAGCATTTTATTTTTTCTTGTTATATTCCTTAATTATAAATTGTAGGATTATAAATTGTAGAAGACTTAATTGTAAGACTTTATTCAGGTATGTATTCTTTCCCTTCCCTGTGGTTATAGTCATATTTCAGTATTCAGAGTAGATGCAGAATAAAACTTTTACATGCTTTAGGAGGATGTGCAGTGGCTCAATGGGAAATATACTTGTATTGCAAGTTCATGGTTGTAATTCCTGAAACCTGCTGGAAAGAAGAGATTGACTCACCAAGTTGTCTTCTAATTTTCATATGTATGTTATAATATGGACTCAAACTCACATATACGGGCACCACACACACATACACACACACATATGCACACACATACGCACACACACATACACACACACAATAGTAGTAGTAGTAATAGTAAATAAAACAAATTTAAACAGGTAAAAATATTTTAAGTGGTAAAAATGTTTGAAAATTGTCATACAAAGAAAATTCATTTGAGACTTTTATATTTATCTTTTTTTAAAACAAAATATTAACACCTTCATGTTCTTTGAAACAGTGCTCTATCTGGTCCCATTTCCACACATTAAATGCTCTTCTGCGTTACATATACATTTATGGCTTTCAAAGTTGTCACGTTTCTCTCTAATAGCTTTCAATTGATTGGGCTCTGATCCTCCAGAGGCTGAGTAGAAAAGACGAAAGAAGAAGAAGAAGAAAAAAAGCTTGAGATGAGAGGTGGTAAGTCACAAGTAATATTGACTGAGAAGGAACAGAAAGATTTTTCTTCACCTTCCGAAATTGACTCAAATTTACTTTTGAAGTCATTTTCAGCAGGAAATAGATTACAAATTCAGAGTTTTCTCAAGAGATCACCTTCCTTTTCTTCTTTGTGCTTTTCAGGGAAACACAAAAGGTGGGTGGAACCTTGAAACTGAAATTCATTTCTTAAGTGGGAAGATAAGTCTAGAGAGGCAGCTCCTTCAGAGAACTATCCAGGGGCCAGACGATTGAGGCTTGTTGAAGTGGAGTAAATTTTCTCTTACAGCACTCAGAAGTACTGAAGAAGATGGCTGTCTGAATACACTGCCCTTGTGTATGTGCCATCCCAGTGTGTCTAATCTCAGGTGAAAGAAAGAAAACCAAGAAAGGGCTAGTAAGAAAAAAAAATACATACACTTAAAGCAAAAAACCTGTGTAAGCAGAAACCTGGATGAATGCATTCTAGTTGGCAAGAAATTAGATCTAAACAGGACAACAGTCTCAAATTATTTTTGCACTCTTCTTACTTTCCTGAAATACATTTTTATTTGTACAACAACATTGCATTTATGTATTTAAAAAATTTGTATTTATTAGTGGAAAAGATAAGATGGAGGCATGTCACCATGATTTGGAGGAAGAAATACATCCCAAAGTAACATACCAACAGTAAGCAGACTATGGCAAGCATCTTTTATTTTTTCCCCAGAGACCAAAGTCTTTTTATAGGATCACAGTCACTACTACCCTTGTCAATTCATTCATCACTAAAAGGTATCGATCCCTAGTCAGAGTCAAGTGATTTGGGTGTTGGTATGGTGTTTATGTGAAATTACTCAAATCTGACTCTTTTAAAATGTAGGAATAAAAAATTTATTATTTTTTATAATGAGCTGATGTCAAAGCAATAGTGAGCACAAGACTGAAGCAGATACTAAGAAGAATATAGACATAATCTCATGTAGGGAAACTTAACAGTTTGTTTGAAATCAGATGACTGTATTCTAATCCCAGAAGAACACTAATTAATATGAAATATACTGTAGTGTAACCGTTTCCAAGGTCTTTGTATACCAGGCGTATAATCACACAGATTATAAAACCACAGTTGTAAGTGTGCCTCACCATGAGACACTTAAATTTTCCATAACAGATTTTCTGAAAATATCCAAGTGAGCAACAGTTTGCTTTTAAATTCAGATTGAATGTGAAGACAGCAAGAGCAAGCCTGTCATGTCTAATTGGGTTAAAAGTCTAAACACCTACAATTGCCTGTAGGTCTTGATCTGTAGTTGAAGTCTCATGAGCTTTTCTCCCTTCCATGTAAGCCTGTCTATTGGTTTTGTCCTTGTTCAGCTCATATTGAAGTAGAAATGCTAGAAAGGTTTTCTGGAATGTAGCTTATGACATGTCTGAATGACACACTCTCACAACCAACTTGTTTCTCATACTCTTACTTAGAATCATTATTATTCCTCTTCCACAATAATTCCTGAGCCTTAGATACAGCAGTTGGGTTGCAACTGGGTCAATTAGAACTCAGCTCCACAACTCCCCCTTTTCACCAGTTGTTGTCTATAGTGGTCTCCATCCTTTGCAAAGAGAATTTACTTTGATAAGGAGTGATGACTATACTTATCTATGTATATAAGAATGAATATCTTTTGAAAAGATGTTTATAATGTAATTAGGAATCATGTTCTTTTAGTAATGTGGTGGTTGCATGTTCTCTGCAAAGATTGTTATTAGTCCTGGATAGATGTCTAGGTTTCCAGTACCAGGTATCCTTTCCCTTTATGATGGGAAAAGCAGTCTTTCCCAGGGAAAACCACTTCAATGGGTTATCCAACACTAAATGATCATTCCTGAAAATACACAGAAGCAATATTATGCAGACTAAGTATACTATACTTATATATTAAGAATTTATATGGCTACTCTTGGTTGTCAGCTTGACTGTATCTGGACTTAACTAAAGCCCAAGCTACTGGGCACACCTGTGAAAGCTAATGTTTTTGTTGTTGATGATGGTGTTGCTTGTAGTGGTGGTGGTTGTTTTTGATTGCTTGTTTTGTACTAATTAATCGTTTCAAGTGGGAAGACCTACTTTTTATCTTGATCTTTTAAGATGGGAAAATCCACCTTGATCTAGACCTTACCGTCTTCTGGCAGCCTATATAGTAGACATGCAAGGAGGAAGCTTACTCTCCATGCCTGTTTTTTCTTACTCTCACTGCAAGTCCATCCCTTCTCTGGCATTAGAGTTGATATCTTTGGGATTCAGGTGGATACTGAAGATCAGCTGAGACATCAAACCACATAGAGTTAACAACTCTTGGATTCTTGGACCTTACACTAGTAGACAGCCATTATTGGACTAGCTGGAGCTTATAAGCTATTCTAATAAATTTCCTTAATATAAACATAGATAAAGAGAGATAGGGAAAGGAAGAAGTAAATTCATTCTATAAGTTCTATAGAATTCTGTAGTACCCTTACTAATACAGGAGTGCAGAAATATTATTCCTAAATTATATATATATATATATATATATATATATATATTCTATAATATAAATATAAAAAAATGATAAATGATGAAATAACAAAAGAAGGAATCTTTGAAATCAGAAGACAGAATGGACCGCAGAAAGCAAAAATGTTAGCAACAAAAACTGCTTCATTTAAAAAGACATACACAACTGAAATAATTTGAAAAAAGCATTACTGGCAGTCATATGATGATGTCGGTGACACAGCAGACCCTGTAGCTTCAAAAAGCAGTTAATCTAACAAAAGATATAACTGCCTCATTTTGCCCACCCCCCCCAAAAAAAACTACCTTTGTTTGCTTTTTCCAATCCTTAGCTACAAATTCTCAGTTTGAAACATGTAATCTGTGATCTCCTGAATCCTGGTCATTAAGTGCTAAGTCCTGGACGGTGGTGGAAGGGATGACATGATATAGTTTCCTTCCCCTGGAGCAGAGCCAGTAAGACATGGATATCCAGAATGTAAATGGTGGTTTGACATGGAGCTTATTTGTATAATAATGCATATATTTCACTTCATGTTCCTCATTTGGGAAATATTCTCCTTGCCAAGGTAGGAGAATGTTCTTCCTGCCAAGGTTAATGATTTCATGATAATTAGAAACAGCACAAATCTGGGAGGTAAAAGTGTGTCTACTATTCTTCAGCATGGTGGTGAACTCTGTGACCTTCAGGACAGTCCTTAAGACAGTAGAACAAACTCTGAACACATGAGTTCAAGAATATAGAAACAGGATTTCTCAACTATATAAAATACAAGGATGTAATACGAATTGTATGAGGGGGCTTCACAGACAAGAAAGAAAAGAGACAGCTGCACTAATGAGTCGATCAAGGGAAAGGAATTGTTAAAACCAAAACAAAACAGAAATTAAAACAAAACAAAACAGAACAAAGCAAGGTTCATGGTTTAGGTAATAAAGGGGCACCAGGAAGTGAGAGAGTAGTTATCTCAGGATAGAATCCCACTCAGTTAGTTTATTGTTTATGCTTACAAAGACAGGTAGACCACTAAATTCATTTGGTAGTTTAAAAAAAAATGCACTTGCTGTCTATTTCTAAGAATCAAAATGCTTACTTGTGGGATAATCAAAAGGGAACCTGAGTAATGATTGAATTGATATGTAAATAAATACTACGCCTAGGTCTGAAAGAGCTAACTAGATGAGCTCTCTAGAGAACTTTTTTGAATAGAAGACAGGGCTGTCAGCTTGCACTCATTACTGACTTAGTGTTGTTTCTTCTGCTGCTTCCACACATCTTTTCCTCAGGACCTCCATTCCACACTAAGGCTGTCTTAGCAAATGTCTGGTCCTATGTCCTGATCAAGATGTGGGTAGAACTAGAGTTCCACCTTTCTGGTATTAAGCAAAGCCTTCTCTAATAGTTTAAGGTCAATTAAATTTTTGGGTGGGTTAGTGTCCCCTCTTACCACTGGTTACAGTTGGTAGCCATTTCAGTCTCCAGATGTGCACTGATAAGAGTATCAGCTAGGATCACCTCATAAACTCCCAGAGCCTTCCCTGTCCCAGGTCTCTATCTACTGCCAAGGATGCCCCATCTCACGATGGTTTTCATTTTCATACCTAGCACTCTCATACCGGACCTCTCAGCACACCCAACCCCCATTCTTGTTCACCTGATCAGCCCCTCTAAATTTGTAGTCAAACTGGGAAAACTAGAAAATACCCTGGGTGAGGTAAGTAATACCCAGAAAGACACGTACATATGTACTCGCTGATATGTGGACATTAGACATAATAATACAGGATAACCATTCTACAGTCCACAAACCCAAAGAAATTAACTAATAAAGAGGTCCAAGGGAGGATGCATGATTCTTACACAGAAGAGGAAATAAAATTGTTATCAGAGGTAGATAGATTACATTCTTACAGCTAGATACCAAGGTCCATTCCCTTATTTGGCTATTTTGTTATGCCTGACTTATTCCTTAAAGTGATCACCAAGGTCCAACTATCAAAATACCAAGGTCCGGCAATCAAAATTCATTATTTTGACTGACATAATTAAAATACCCTATCAAAACTTACCAATTCATATTATCTTATTCTATCACAGACTTTCCCCCTTTTTCCTAAAAATTAACACTTGCAAAGCATTTGCTGCTGTTTCTAACCATTTCAGACTCAGGTGCCTTGTCTCATTGCTTTGCTTAATAAAAGATCACTTTGTGTTTGGTTTATGCTCGTATATTGGTATTTGGGTGTGGTCTGTGCCTAATTTAGGATCCAGAGGGGAATATCCCAGAGTATGACGAGTCTCTTCACTGATTAATATATGGCCAGATTTTGGGATGGAAAATTAACCACTGTGTTTACTGCTCAAGTATAAGGCATTGAGCTCAAATCCCAAGACCTTACATAAGGTCCATTCAATATTTATAAAATAAATAAAGCAAGATATTGTAGCATATATCTGTAATCATACTACTGTTAAGACAAGAGAGGGGTGGCAACAACAAAATTCTCCGAATCTCTCAGGTCAACTAGTCAGGCAAAATAGCATAAAGTGATAAGTAACCCTGTCTCAAAGTGGAGGACCAAGATTGACACAGGAGGTTTCTTCCAACTTTTATAAGCACACTGTAGCATTTCCATGATGACCTTCAAAAAACCATGGGACAAAAGATAAAACAACACAAAAGCATTAACACAAACTGAAGAAATACACATTTGTGAATATATCCATATGCATATAGAAAAGCAAGTATACAAATGCAGACACCTACACCCTGACACACAATTATATGCAAACATACACACATACACACACACACAAACAAGCATGTCAGCTTAGCTTCACCAAATGTGAACTTCACCAAGTATTAAATCTCATTAGATCTCTCACACTTTTTAATGCCTTCTAACCTTCTCTTCTTCGCACACTACCCGTATCTTCAGTAGAAGTTTTGCTATCGATCTTCATATTAGCAAACAACAAAGGACCATGTGATAGCTATCACAGATAGCACATTAGTTTTGTTGAATTTGCATGTATTTGCCTTATGGCTTTTTAATTGAGTAGCTTGTTTATTTTAATTCCTTTGCATTGAATTGTCATCAAGTTTCTCTACTTAACCATACGGTTTTTAGCAAAAGAGCCATCAAGCTCCTTGGGGAAAAATAACTTCTTTGTTGCTGTTCAATTTAAACATTGTGCTCAGTGTCACTCTTCATAAGAATCACTCAGAGGAAGTAGTATTAGAAGTTGATGTCATGATAGTCTCAGTCATAATAGAGCACAGGAAGTACTCCATTATCTTTAAGTCATCTCGCAGTCTCCAAGTGATAAGAGCATGCATCCCCAGGACCTACACATATCTTCTTGGAGTTGACATCTATCAGTGTATGGAATAAAGCAACAAAAATCCATGAAGGGACCTAAGCCAGGAAGTTCCTGAAAATGACTTAAGAAATAACAATCTAAAATGATCGAACTGGGTTCTGCTTCTGTGCTGTTTGTAGGTAGCCTGTGTTATTCATGTGTTTGCATGTCTTATAGGAAGGAAGATATTCTTTAGAAAGATTTACAGCATCTTCTCCAATTAATTATAAGCATTTTTTTGTTTGGGTTTCCCACTACTTGATAAACCGTTCACACCCTGTATCTCTATTTTAGTGGGCCTTTCCTGATTGTTTCTTTAACTACTTATGTAGCACTCTCTAGTATGCATCACTTTGCTTATGTCACAAATAGCCATGCCATAGGTACACACCATCTGGTAACAATTTATTATATGCCTCAATTTTTTTTATAGGAAACATGTCCTAACTGAAATATGGGAATAAGCTGACGTTCTACATACAAATAGATTGATTCTTCATATGCTTTATCTATTACACTTTATTATACACAAGGTTTTAGGATTACTGGCTTCATTCAAGTTGAAATTTAGAAGCTTGCCCCAACCTATGGCAAGTATTTTAAGCTTTGCTATCTGGAAGCAATCTTAATTTAATGAAAACTAAGTATACTCATAATTTGTGAATAAACTGAAATTAAAGTAAATTGCAAAGAAAAAATTAGTAAAGTTATCACAATTCTCAAAATCATACAACTAGTTCTGGAAAAGGGTGTAAAAGGGTATCTTTTCCAATCGTAGCTGATATTCACACTCCACGTACCCACAAAAACCAGCTGTGTACTGTGTGTGTATGTGTGTGTGTGTGTGTGTGTGTGTGTGTGTGTTTGTGTAAGGGTAGGTAATATATATTTACACACACACACACACACACACACACACACACACATATATGTATTTATATATACACCCTTCTATGTTTAAACAACTCTGCATGATAATGTTTTGTCAGCACATAGGTTTACATTTTCTTTCAAAAATTTCAACATTGCTTACAATGCAAGTTCATTTCTCATTCATTTTGTGTGTTGACTGTGTATAACACCTGCAAATCCACTGCAAGTCACAGGATTTATGTAAGTTTATTAATATCCTATAGATACCTTTACAAATTATAAACTGAATTGTATAAATAAGTAAATTTATCATAGAAATTGCCCAGGTTTATTAAGCCTTTGGCTCTTCTAATTAAGTAGGGGTTAAAAAAATCTCGCTTTATCCCTTTTTTGCTCTGGGAAAAGAATTACTGTATGATACTACAGAAGAATTTAACATGACTTAGTGATGCCAGCTGTTTTGGGATCTGACTAGTCCAGGAATAACATCTTTGGTTTCTATTTATTCTTTTCATCAATCTAAACACACTCTTGTAAACACATACTCCTTAAGAGTCATTCTTCCCCAAAGTCCCTCAGTGACCTTTACTTCTATCCTTACTTACAATGATGAATTGTACTTCATCAGATTTGGCTTTGATTAAGATTCAGGCTTCTGGTTTAGTCAATGTTTTCAATCCAAAGAGTTGGGTTGTACCACCATTTCTCACCACAATGGAGAATTCATTAAATGGAAAAAGAGTATGGATGCTTAATAAATCTATCTTTAAAATAGGAAAATATTCATTGCAATTTTCTACCATCTTTTTTCTTGTTATCTGCAATGGTTTCTTTCATCTGAAACAACAGTGAGCTGTGGTAGGCATCTGCAGGTAAAATGGCTAGAAACTCCAGGCTATATGATGAATCCTGGGCTGGGAATGAGACAAATACAAGAAGACTTTTGGATCCAAGTGGGGAGGCATCCCAGGCTGTACCTGTCTAAGAGTATGAATCAGTAAGACAGCAGCTCAGTGCACTTGAAGGAAAGCCAAGAGAACTTTCATAAGAATAAATAATTACAGAAGGAATAATTATGAAGGAGAATGGAATGAAAGTAACCTTTTCCTTTCTTCTGTAGCAAACTCAATATAATTTACCATTTCAAAAAAAGATAAAGAGTAAGATATGCCAAATAAATAAACACAATAGATTTCCACTTTCTGTTTGTCATAACATAAGTATTCTCTTGGACATAAGGAAAAGAGAATAAAAGTGATTTTGCTAGCAGCATCTTTCCTTTCTTACTCTGTAGGAGAGAAAATATCTAAGGCCATTTAGCTTCAGCTCACAGCACACACTATAATTCCTCAATGATTTCTGCATCTTCAGATCAACAATTCTCTGCTTAAGTAATCATTCCATTGAATATTTCATTAGAACCTCACTTGCTGTACCCATTTGTCTTGTCTAGATTCAATTACAGCTGCTATCATTCTTTTAAGGGCAGTTACATGTAACTTTTCAATCTGTCTTGAATTTTTCTTCTGTAAAAATGACATATTTTATGAGAAATTCTCAGAGTATTACTGATGGTAAGGACAGAAACTTTCTTTATTTCCCTTCTCATCATTGAAGTCAAAACCATTCCCATTAGTATCAACAGTTGTTAGGCAAAGATGCCAGTGGTAGTACTTTCATGCCTATTGCCAACCTGATATGGGATTCAGCATTCAGTCACTGAATTCAATTATTTAATTCCTATGTCCACAGTGACTGACTGAGAGATTACAGGGCTGCTGTGCAAGGAATATAATCTGAGTAAGTGAATAACGCAGCTCAGGTCAGCCCAATTTATGTAACCAGTGCTGAGCCAGTACTTCTTGAGTTTGCCATTGGCATGTTCATGTGTGCCATATTTAAGCATAGTAAAATTTTGGAGAAAAATGTTTTCATATAACAATGAACTCAGCCCCATGAATAAAACAAAGCTTAAAAATGATTACACCAAAACTCTTTCTATAGTGTGTATGGGTTCATACATAAGAAGGGTTTTTGTTGACTTTGAAAAAGTGCTCAGGATAGGGGTCTACGAGAATGACAGAGGTCAACAAAATCCCCACAGGAGTCACGATTTTACCTGGCCCTAAAGTATCAGAGAAGCCACTTTGTAAAGTACAAATGACATATCTCACAAGAGTAAGTTTTATGACCTGGAAGCAATGCTCAAGATTTTTGGGGAAAAGAGTCAGGGATAAGTAAAACATAAATTCTTCAGGAAGTGAGTGGAGATAGGGATTACCAGTTGGTAAATCATATTCATTCTAGTGTCCCAGCATTCCAGGAGGAGGGCAGCTTAGGCATCTTTGCTTTCAAAGCTGTATAATGTTCCTGGCTTCTTCAGTGCTAATCTGTGTGAACACTCACTTTTTGCTCTCTAGACTTTTCTTTTAAACAAATTCCTGTAAAAGGCAAACAAAAATTAAATCAAACAAAATGGCCTTAATTTATTTTTTAGATTTTTCTTTTCCTGATTGCAAAATAATAGTTGTAAACAGGACTGAGAAGTCTCAGAAAATTAATCAATTTAATGTTTATTTTGCTAAAAAGAATCTGAAATACTTTCCCCAAGATGATCTATTTAAGTAAGAAGTAAAATTTGTGTATTGTTAAGTTTATTGTTTTAGTTAAAAAGAAATTATCTTTAAAATACTGATCAACTTCACTGTCATACTCATTTTGTCTTGCTGTTAATTGTCATGTATGATACTAAGGTCTACTTTTCGGTGTTTATGTTGCTGTAGGTCCCTCTCCCTAACTTCCCCCTTTTAGGGTCTTAGCAACAACCATTTCCCAACTTTAAATTCATATATTTCTGAGTAATTCTGAGAAAAATGCTCTCATTGACATAAAACTCTTTTATTCTTTTGTTTTTATCAAAGATATATGTTACTTAAAAGAAAGAAATATGCATTTATTTGCGTATGTATGTGTATGTGTGCTTGCACATGTGCACACATGTGCAATTATACTTGTACATGTATGTATATGTATATGAAAGCCAGAGGTTGATGTCAAGTGTCCTCCTTTTAGCTCTCAACCTTATTTTCTGAGATAGAGTCTTTCTCTAAACCTGGAACCCACTGATTTGGCTAAACCATTTCTACTATAGTGCTGAGATCTGAAATCAGGTCTTTAAACATTCAGAACCATAACTTTACTAACTGAGCCATCTCATTAGCCCTAGAAGTTTGCTTTTTTGTCTATATACTTGAAATCCTAAAGAGATATCTGGTCAGTAGCAGGAGCCTGTAAATAGTTGCTGAATGTATAACTCCATTAGTTTCTTCCTTTTTAGGATGACTGGGTCATGCTAGTAGTTATTTATCCTAAATAGCCATTACCTAGTCACACTTTGGTATTGCTTCTCAAACTACCTTCAATTTTTATCTTTCATCATAGTTAAATAATATACTTGATTTAATGGGGGTCTCCAAATATTACAGAGTACAAATTTTTATATCTAATATTATTTCTCTTTTATAAATATGCCACATCAGTAGACACAGTCACATTTGATTTGTTATTCTTATTTTTCTAGATTTCTGAAGCATACCAGTTATTATTTCAGAATTTGCATTTTTTTATACTTTGACTGATCCAATATTTACTCATTCACTTAAGCAGCACTTACCTACTAGCACCTGTAAGCCACGTGGATCTTAGTGACAGAGAATAAACACTTAACAAACTGAGTTACTCTTAATGTCATGGGTCTTATAGAGTAAGAAAGAACACAGAAAAAATAAGAAATAAATCCTAAATAATAAAAATTTTTAAAAAATGAACAACTGTAAAGACAAGAAAATCTATTCAAAATAAAGCATCTTACTTCAGTTTTACACTTATTTGAAGAAGATTATTTTTTGTTTTTGGTTTTTTTTTGGTGTTTGTTTGTTTGTTTGTTTGTTTTGTTTTTTTTGGATTTTTTTTTTGTTTTGTTTTTTTCAAGAAAGGGTTTCTTTGTATAGCCCAGGTTGTCCTGGAACTCATTCTGTAGACCAGGCTGGCCTGGAACTCAGAAATCCACCTGCCTCTGCCTCACAAGTGCTAAAATTAAAGGCATGTGCCATCACTGCCCGGTGGTTTTTTGTTTTTTAAGTGAATCCTTTTTGTAATATTGTACTGAAATCCACTGTAGTGATTTGAATGAATATGGCCCTTATAGTCTTATATATTTGAATACTTGAACCCCTCTTGTTGGAACTGCTTGGGAAAGATTAGGATATGTGTCTTTGTTGAAGGAAGTATGTCACTGGAGCTGGGTTTTAAGGTTTGAAAAGCCATTCACAGTGTTCAGTGTTTTATACAGTGGCTGTTAACCAAGATGTTAACTCTCAGCTGTATGTACACTCTGCCATTATAGACTCTATCACTTGGAAACCCATAGACTAAAATATTGTTTTCAATAGTAGCCTTAGCCCTATCACAGCAGTAGAGAAGTTGGTAGCAGATCTACTTACTACTATGTCTATTTTAAACTTAAGAGACATGTAAAAAGTATTGTATTAATGCCTGACAGTGAACTGGTTTGCTCTATTGTCAGTAGGAAATGTTTAAAATAGTGTAATTTAACCTTGCTCATTTTTTTCTCTTTAATTTGATTCAGTGTTAGTGAGAAGTAACCATGAGAAAAATGTTAAGGATTAAATAGTGATAGCTTATAATGTTTAGCGAGGGCATAGTTTAACCTCAGAGGCCTTTTCTTTCTTATTTTGTGTTTCTATGGGGTTTACATGTGTGATGATGAGTATAGCGTGTCTATATGCTGTTTCTTGTGCATGTTATTTGGTTACTTTTCTTCTGTTTTTACTTAATTACTTTTTTGATGCCTGGTTGTCTTCAAACAAGAAACAGAAAGAAAAGATGTGCATCTGAGTGAGAGAAGAAGTTGGGGAGGATCTAGGAAGAGTTTAGGGGAAGTGAAATCTTAATCAGAACAGGGTGTATGAAAAATCTATTTTCAATAAAAGCTAGAAAAAATAGAATGCTATTATCATAAAACAGTTTCAAATAAAAGAGAGCTTTAGTGAAGAATAATTGCTGTGTCAGTAAATATAACAAGTGAACACTAAGAAAATGGATAACTTTTGGCTTAGTGTCCTTAAGGAAAAAAACTTATTCAATAGTTTACGAGAATATGGCCAGGTTTAAGCCAATGTCTGTAGCTACAACCTCATGTACATACAACATGGAACTAAATTAGGTTCCTGAGTATGTATTAAAAGGCTGTGACTTCCAGAAGAAGTAGTTTAAGCTTTCTTGACATGCTGTTTGACAAAACTTGAAGACCTATTTGACAGGTGCCAGCGATGTTTTGGGGAACCATATGCCACTGTTTAAGAAACTCATCAATTTTTCTTGCTCTATTAAAAAAAAACAATATTCTCTCCTCCCCCCCCCCTCTCTCTCCTCCCTCTCTCTCTCTCTCTCTCTCTGTGTGTGTGTGTGTGTGTGTGTGTGTGTGTGTGTGTGTGTGTAAGCGAGTGCAGAGGAAGGCCAGAGGTGCCAAACCTCTAAGTCACCTATTACGGCTGTTGCAAAATGAACTCTGATCCTGTGAAACAGCAAATGGTACTCTTAATGTCTAGGCCTTCTCTTCAGTCCAAAGTGCTTTGTACTTCAGTATTAAACTGAATTCAAAGCAACTTTGACCTGTTTTCAGTCGTTTTAGATTTTAGAAAGCAGATCAGATTTTATGTTCATGATATAGTCAACACATTTGAATCTTATATGCTCCTTTTGTAACACGCAGATAGTGGAAGCCTAGTAGCCTAGTAGTTTATTCCACATCAACTCAAGTATGTGTCCTCATCTCATAAGCAATGATGTTTAACGTACTATATTCCAGGGGAGTTTTCTCAGTGCTAATTGAGTTTCATATATTGTGTTCTGATAGGATATACTGAAGTCTAAAGAGGTCACAGTATTGGAAATATGCAGCATACAAGGGGCAAGAAAGCAAGGTTGTTGATAGGAGTCAGGATCCTGCAAGTCTGAGACAATGGTCAATACCCTACTTAAGAACAGGATTGAAGAAAGACTTCTGTATGCTACCATCTATAACAGGAATAGAACAAGAACAGATTCTCAAAAGTCTCTCCAGGGTAACTGTGCTGACTACTGCACCCAATAGCTTGCTTCAAAAGCTATTCTGAGGCCTAAGAAATGTTTTTCACATCCACACAGAAATCTGCAGATCAGGAAAAGCTGATATTATGTTACAGTTACTAATGAAATTTGTTGAGACTGGTGGAGAAGGATAAAACACCTGAAACAGCTTCTTAAAGTCAAATTTAGTTGTCCTGATAAACAATTGGGAAAAATAATGTTTCCCACATGATTTTCAATATTTTAAAGATAATTGGCAAGGACAATAGTAAACCAATGGAACTATTTTCTTTAAAATCAAAACAAAATAAAACAAAGCAAAAATACTGAAAAGCAAAACACATTTGAAGGCCAAGAATAGAGAGAATATACATGAAATAAATAGAATTGGAATTTCCATCAGTGTTTATGTTAGATAACCCTTTCATGGTAGGCAGGCTGCAGAAGTAGAGGCAAAACACACTTGATAAAGGATATATCATATAATAGACTTTAAATTTTCTTCCTGGAGTGTTTTGAGTTTCATCTCTGGAAAATTGGCAATTGTGTTAAATTCACCAGCAGCTACTGCTGATCTCTGAAGTCAGTGTAGTCAGTGTCAATCCTTTTGATATTTTTCATGGGCCTCCTAGCAGCTGGCACTTACCATTGATTGTCTATTGTGACCGGAGTACATTGGATGATACTAGCATTTCCCTTGGGATTTGGAACTGTGCTTACCCTGGGATATGCCATCTCCTCTGACTGATGATTGGATTCCACTTTCAAATCTTCAACAACCACCCACTAAACATACACTCTCATTAGACAGAAAGAAACATAGATAAAAATCCAATGGCTTGTTCATTTGCTTCATGAGTTACTATGCCACACAATCTCTCAAGGGAAATCTTGTAACATAAATGATTGTAGGATAATGTTTCCCAGTCCCAGGTCTTAAGGAAGCCATGAGCCTCCACAGCGACAAAAAAAAGGGAGGGGGGTCAATTACCAATCGCCAATCTCCTAAAAAACATTTTAATCAGAGTCTCACCATAGAGCCATGACTGGTATGAAATACATTATGCAGTCCAGACTGGTTTTTCACTCTAAATCTTTTTGTCTCTGTCTCTCAAGTGATGGAATTACCATCCTGTCACACCCCCCCAAAAAAAATCCAAAAAAAAAAAAAAAAAACAAAAAACAAAAAAACTTCTTGCATCTCCTTGTTATCAATGATGTATGGAGTGTATCCTCTTATTCTTTTGTCTCATTGCAGAGACAAAAGTACTTGGGTACAGGGTAACATGTCCCACAAACTCACACACCCATGTTAATGAACTAGTCACAGATATAATTCTGTCCTTAACTTTGCTCTATGCCAGTTGTGTTCTTACTGGTCTCTCAACAACCTAGGTGGTTCATTTAAAAAGGCGTCCAGCCACTTTCAAGGTTTCAGATACCACGTTATAATATTTATGAAATCAGAGACCTTTGCTGATGTCATAAGCACCTGCCAACCCTAGCCTTACATTCTTGGTTGCACCTCTGATCTTCCATTGGAATCTCTGTCTTGGGCTATGTACCAGGCTGGGAACAGACCAAAACCGCTGACTGGTGCCTAGCTAGCAATAATGTGGATTGTTTTTTAATAATTTCATGCTACAGGAATATAGTGATAAAGACAAAGTAGCTTTAAGAACATCATATTACTTTTGTTTTATTTTGGTTGGTTTAGTGAATACACATACATATACATATAAAACACACATGCAAACACGCATGCACATAACCATCCACACACAACCTATAAAGAATAAGATGTATTCAGTTAACAATCAAAGCATGTAATTGTGATCAGTGACAGTAACTGGAATGGTATCTAACTTCCAACTACCAGGACTCATGCTGATTTTAAAATGGGAGTGTTCCACAGAACAATAATAATAATAATAACATAATAATAATAATATAATATAATAATAATAATAATAATAATAATAACAAACGTATTAATGTCTTCTATTGGTGAAAATTACCTACCTAGAAATATGATCAAAAAACAAAACCAAATACATCAACTTTACTTTATGGATAATTTCCTTTCAGTTTTGAATAACAGTAACAGAAAGAAACAAACAAAACCGTTTGGAGCAAATATTTGGCATTTTGTTTTTTTTCCATCTGGTGTACAAGTGGAAGCTTCCTAAGCAGGATAGCTGCCTGATCTTTCTACAGCAAGGGCTGTCCATTTCCTCTGCCAGGCACTGTACAATGTACTATACTAACGACTAAGTACATATTTAACATTATGGATACTGCCACACTGTTCAGAAAATTAGTAGACCATTTTCTGAAAGTGTATTATCTGCAAGCTCTGGATGAGATACATTTCATTTGACATAGGTAATACCATCATGTCAAGGCACATCTTTCTCATCTTAAATATGGGGCAAAAACTTGTGAATGCTTGGCATAAAAAAAAGAATTGTTACTGGGAAAAAGAATCCACAGCTCCATTTTCTTTACCTACCAACTGAATTGAATTTTATTAATTTGTAGATATAGGGTAAGAATAAAATGTTTTAGTAAAAGTATGAACTGAACTTGTCACTACTGTTCAATATCAGTTTATTTCAACTTTCTAGGCAAATGGTACTATAGTCCAACTAGTTATTGACTCAGAAGAGTTTAGAGTGATTTCTGGTGTTGTCTTGGATGCTTCTCAGTTTATGATAGGATTGCATCTTGTCTAAACCCACAATGAACTTAAAATGTGTCAAAATGCATCAGTACACATGCCTCAATTACTAATATAGCATAGAACATTCAGACTGGACATGAGCAGTAACTGTGGTCATCATGTAATTTGCTGTAGCTCATTACTTCCTCCCAGCATCTGGAAGAAGTACCAAATAACTAATTAAAAGCCTGGAAAAGACCAATATTTAAAACTCCCAGTAGGACAATGTAAGGAGCTCAATTTTACAAACATAGCATAACCAGACATTATTTTAAATGGAGGGTTCTATTCATAAAACTAAGATCTATTTAAGGAATGGAAAGAATTTCATTAGAGCTCATGTTGATGTCAGGAACACATAATATTGATTAATTAACTTATGCTGGTCTGATTATTCATTTGCAAAATTTTCTTCTTTCATGAAGCCAATAGTATGAGAGACTACATTACCTTGCTAGCAGGAACCATTGCTTCTGCTCATCAATACTATTTCTTCATTATTACAAGAAATTTTTGCGTATCTCTTTGGATTTTTATTAATTAGGATAGTATAACTCTGTCTCTTAGAATATGTCCTGACTAAATTGGGTTTGAAAACAACACAACAGAAGGGCAAGGGAGAGGAAAGAGTGAAGAAATTGGATGTTGGCAATTTGTAACAAGAGCTTCATTTTGAATTCTGCCCTTACAAGATACACAATATCTATCCAGTCCTTCTTGGTTTGATGAAGCAAAGTATGTTCATAGAACTATGTCTATACTTTTAATCAATACCCTTCAGATACTTATTTCTGGAGCAAAAGGCAGGCAGGGAAAAGGTAAAAGCTGGGAAACAGGGTGTTTCAGCTCTCCCTACTGGATTTCCAGATTGCTTTGTGTGCTTGGATATTTTGTTGAACAAATAACCTCTTCCATCAAAATGACAGGTCTTTTTGGTTAACTTGTTTTCATAATATATGTTTCATCACCTACATTTATTTTTATTAAACAAGGTGTGGTGAGGGGAGAGAATGAGTTTTGTATACTTATGGGCACTTCTATTTTCAGCAGCTATTTTGTTTTTAATTCACATTTTATATCATGTTAGAATAATATGTAGCAGGTTATTAATACCAGTCTTGTAATAAGACTGTTTTCCACTGTCATAAGCTCTCATAAGAATTCACAGACAGGTTATACCAGTTGAGCCCCACAAGCATTTGATGTCACCTGACTTATAAATTACTCTGTCCCTTCAGCTGATGATTGATTTCTGGACATAAATAACAAAGAAAATGCCAAAGTAATAATTCATCCATTCTTTGTGGTCATGACTTGTGTTTCAGAAACATTGTTTATCTTGCTTGGATTCTGACTGAAGTAATAATTTATCTCCTTCACACCCCCTGACCAAATCCGTAAGCACACCAACTGCTTTTGCATCTGCCTCTTATGGGAAGCAAAGGCAAATGTTACATGTTCCATGGATAGACAAAAGAGCAGTCAGCCAACCATATGTCTTGTAAGCATAAGGACTTAAGTTCTATTCTCAGGAACCATATAAAAGCCAAGCATCATAGCACTTGCTTATAATCTGACTGTTGAGAAGCTATAGAATGGTGGATCTCTGGACCTGGGACACAGTGGCCAGTTATCCTATCCTTTTTGATGAGTCTAATATGGAAAAACCCAGCCTGATATAAAGCAGATGACACCAAGGTAGACAATGTGGTCTTCTGGTCTCCACATACATTTGTATATGTGTATGAGTACACACACACACACACACACACACACACACACACACACGGTGGAATCCTGTGCTCCTATACTAAAATCCAAAGCTCTATAAACCTGTAATTGTCATTTTGGAGCTAAGTTTGCTGAGGGAAAGTGTGGAACAAAATCATGAAAAGAAAATAGAAAACATAACAAAACATGTGTCTTCCCTCCTTTTTTATCATGCTTTTTGACCACATTTCTTTACTGTCTTTCTACTTTTCTTAAAGTATTAGTATCTGGAAAATGTAGAGTAAGTCAGGGCTTTTCTCCTACCACGTGGTGCCCTGTAATCCCAGTAAGGGCAATAGACTTGGGAGCAAATGCCGTGATCCACTGAGCTATCCCATTAGCCCCATTTTTGTACACGTGACTGAACTGTTCTTCCTGGAGAGTATTACCTTGCATTCTTTCAAGAGTTCATGTACTTGCTCACATTTTATCATCCACCAAATAAGATTTATTTTCAATCTCTAAGAATACACAAAGCCCTTCCTATTCCAAAGCCATTGGATATATTCATTTTTATACCAATGCCTTTAGAAAAGACTTGATTCTATGAACAACTCCTCATTAGTGTCTTGCTCACCGGACATAGAAAAGCCTTTGTTATTTAAGAAATTTTTTTATATACACAACTTGTACCCTACCTGAGATGTCCTGCATAAAATGCACATAAAAGAAACCTTACTAAACTAAAAGCATAATAATAACAATGCCTAGTATTGCAAAAAAAGCAAGACACCTGGAGGCAAAACTCAGGGCCCAAGATTCCCCTGCTGTCATTTAGTAGCCTCTGATTCAGACAAACCTTTGCATCTCAATTGCCTTATGTATAAATGTCCCACTTTCTCTTTTCTTTTTCTCCTTGCTACAGTCACAGCTTTAAAATTTATGACTGTAATGCGTACCTGCTGTTAAATTATTCAACATCAAATAAATCAGAGGGTCACACTATCAAAGGCAGAGTTTCAAAGCATGCTGTGATAACTTTGCAGACTCCCTAGATAGAAGATCCAACATATCATATCACTTCAATGGATTGATAGCACAGAGTCATTACTGAGCACTTCGTAGATTGCAGGCACTGTGCTAGTTTCATACATTACGGTCTTCATTCCTACCCAGAATAGACAAAAAAAAAAAAAGTTTCACACAACACTCTACATCAGTTCATATCCTTCACTAGTGAGGAAGCTGAGATGTAACCAGAGCCCAGTTGCTAACCCTTTTCAACATGACCAATAAAATCTGATTTTTTTAATTAAATGAAAGTTCCTAGTCCTTGTGCAAGTTTAATCTCTTTCAATTAACTTTTATATTTGAAGTTAGAGGCTTTTTTAAAAACGTGTTAATCTCAAGTTTTAGTTAGTTCTATGAGTGCCTCATACTCAGGCTCTAAATGGCTCATGTACCAACAACGTAGCGCATGTAATCTATCTGCATACTCCTGAGCTGCCTCAGTCCTGACTGTGAGTTTATTTCTAGTCCTTTGAATTGTTGAATCTCTTCATTATTCTTTTCTATTTACCATACTTCTTAAACTCCAGAGGGTAGAATTGGTGATGTAAATAGTGGCTTCAAAATGCAACATGCTTAGAGATCAAAAGAAGATGAACTGATGTCATCAGGTACAATCATGGGCTCTATTAGTCTATATTCCAAACAAGTGGTTTTGGCTATAGCATTAATGGATGTAGCCCTGTGTTCTTCTGTTGAGTGTCTATTTCCATTAAATATTTACTGGGCAACCCTGCCTAGTATAGATTGATGCTCCACATTCATTATTATTTGATTAAATAATAATAAATATATTATTTTGCTGTTTTCTTCTAATTTGCATAATTTCTAACAGGTTTTATAGGAGAATAGCTCACAATGTGGAAGAACAAATTTAAACTTGTTGAAAATGTAAGATCTTTAATTTCTTCTCTTTCTCTCTCTGTATTTCTAATTATATTGCACTGTTCTCAGTGTAAAAATGGTTGGTGACAATGTCATCTTGCAATGTCAAAATGTTGGATATATTGAAAGACACAGAATTTACAACTTTCATTTATTCTTTCTTGCAATTAGACATCTTTTAATTTTTTCATATCTTATAAGGGTAAAAATTCCTACTTTTGGTACAATCAAATAAATAAAATGTTTTCCTTATATAATTCATTTTCTACTATTTTCAAATTCTTAAAGTATAAGCACGATCATAAATGTCCTCATTTTAAAAGACAATTGTAAAACTATGTCAAAACTTTTTTTCTTTTTTTATTGGATATTTTATTTATTTACAATACAGATTTCCCCATTTCCTCTCCCTAGAACCCCTCTATCCCATCTCCCCTCCTCCTTTTTGCTTTTATACCATTTTAATTACATGCAAATATTAAAGTCGGTTCTAGGTTGAGTGACTAGCAATACAATAGATGCAAATAGTTAAGAAACAAGGAAGACAATAAACACAAATAGTCAAAGAACAAGCAAGGCAATAAAGAAATTTCTGTGAACATTCCTGTAATCGATGTTTCTAAGGGCTTATCAGGAAGATCAAAATAGCTGAGCCAACTTTCTTGTCCTAGCCCAAAAACATTTTCATGTCTGAAGCCTACTTCCTTGTTCTAGCCTAAAATTTAGATTCCTGTCTGAAATTACTTCTTTGTTCTACCCTAATGTCAGATTCTTGCCTGAAGCACACTTCCTTGCCCTTGGCAAATGGCAGATTCCTGCCAAGCAGTCCCAAAAGCTCTCAGTCTCTCTCCATTTTCTTTTAGACCACATGTTCATTTCTTTAATGTACTTCAGTTTTGCCTTTTAGACTCTGGCTTATATTCTGGCAAGAGGTTTCATACACACATACACACACACACACACACACACACACACACACACACACACACACACACAAACACACATTTTAAAAAAAAGATACATTCTGTTTATTGTGGGTAAACGTTGTGGGCAACGCTGAAAGGTCCATGGCAGAAGCATGTGGGATCTTGGCTGAGTTTAATTTGTGTAGCACTGGGTAAGCCCAGTGGGGCTCCGTCCTACATGGGGAATTTTTACTTAGTCTGGTTTTGTGGGGGCACAGAGCTCTTAGATTGGGGATCCTTAGACCTGGAGACAGCCAGGGTCTGACTGGTCTCAAGCCCTTGGGCTCTCAGATGCCACTGAGAGGCTGTGGAAGGACAGAGACAGGGGGCATGTGGGTGTGTGACTGGCTGGAGGGGGCAAGGGAGAAGAAAGAGGCTCTGGAAGCACCTCCAGGGAGAGACTCAGTTACTGTACTCACTTAGCAGACTTGGTGGCCCGATAGCTTGCTTGAAGAGGACTGTACCTGTGGCTGGAACACAGAGAGGTCCTTCATGACAGCAACATGATAGTTGAGACCTTCTCCATGCTTACCCATGGTATCAGTTTCTGTACTTGTGTCGCTGTGCCTCACATTAGGCACCAGCTGTGGGTAGGGTGGCTGGGAACTCTGAAAGTTCCTCCAGGAGGGAATTTAGGCATAGCAGCTGTGGGTACAATGGCTCATTAAAGGCCTTCTCCATGGTTCCTCATAGCGTGGCCCAATGACATGGGAAAATGGCTTTATTGGCATGACGGATGATGGTTGACTCTGGATGTGCACCCCTGTGAAATTCAGGGCAGACCCGAGTTAAATAGGGAGGGAGAGAGGGGAGAGGGGCTGGGGAAGAATGCTTAATTGGCTCTGCCCTTTGGCCTTCAGATATCTCATTAGTATGTAAATCTCTCTAGGGCCTTCTACCTGTAGTTATGCCCTCTACCCATGTTCTTTGGGTGGGGCTGCATTGCTCTGAATGTGCCTGAACAGTGCAGGTCAATGGAGTTCCATGCCATGTGTTAGGAGCCTGGATTCTGGGAGCCCATCCCTTACAGGCAATGGACACCTATTGGATCTCTGGGATCTCCAGCCAATGTTTCAACCAAAACCAAGACCCCTTTCATGACCCTAAAGTTTATTTTGTGATATATTTGATGGTATTATTATGGTCTGTTCTCTCTTGATTTATTTCATCATGTTAATCCATATTTATCATCTGGCAAGCTGCTTCATATTCAACTTTCTCTTTGGAGTTGTATTTCTCTCGTCTAGTTATATTTCAACTCATTGTTTTTTGCTTCACAGGGTGCTCAGTCTACTATTTTTTACACCATGGCTTTGGAACATGACATTTATTGTGGATAGCCCCAGTCTTGTATTTTGATGTTAATTCCACATTCCGAGGTACTGCAGATGAGGAGTGAATCAGTATACAGGTGACTTTGTGAACCTTCTGCCCACCTTAATTTGTAAAATAAAGGCTAGAGCTGGTAGTTATGCAGTAGAAGAGGTAGATGGAGCTAGGAGTTTGGAGAAGGAGAGAATAAGGAGAAAGAAGGATGAAGAGGAGAGGAGGGAAGATGTCAGTGGATGTCCACAAGGCTCTAGCATTCTAACGTAGTTATTCATTCAAGGTTAGGCATTTGGGTTAGTAATTCTAATTGTGTGGGCATCTTGTGTATTGAGTATTAGTTAATATATAAATATATTGGATAATCTTAAACATTAAGAGTCTTCTTTCTACCAGGTGCCATGAGAATGGCAGTTATTGTCTGGGGTTGAGTCAAGCACTATGGGGGTGCAGAGTTGGCCCAAGGGCCATGCTTAGGGCCATGGAGTCCACAGAGCTGACCAGCAGAGGCAGAAGCCACACCAGCATCTCATGGGTCTTGGGCCAGTGCTCCTGGCCAACTGGGGCTGTTAGTGTGGGAAGTTAGAGTGGAAACACAGTGCCAGGACAGGAATAAGCTGGACCATGCAGCTACTTTCAAATACCTCCCACTATAAACATCCTCTTTTCAAAGTGTTTTCCTAATTCAAAATCAGTTTATTAATTCATTGACTGACACAACACAGACAGGTGTATTAACTTTCTACTGACAATTATGTATTGCTAAAGTTTTTATAATTTATGAAACGAAGAGATTTCTTTTTGTCCAAGGATTGAGGTAACGTCTAACGATGTACTTCTGAGCAATTAAGTCACCAGAAGATGCATGGTGTGGGATTTATAAAGGTGTGAGCCTCTGTTTTTATCTCACCTAGTTTCTAGAGCTCTTCTCACAAAGTCATATTCATTCAGTTGTGAGACCTCTGTTCTGATAACCTCATTTAATCCTAAGTGCTACACTTTTAAACATCAATTGGATTAAGTTCCTACCGTTTGAAACCCTCAATATAGATGAACTTGAGAATGAAGTTGGAAGCATAAACCAAATTTTAAAACAGTATTAAATCTTCAGTGTTGCATAAAATAATAAGGATATATCTGAACATTGAGTTGATAATCTTTTTATACTGATTAAGTCCACTGTTGAACTATATCCTTGGAACTGTTTAGTCAGTAACTATACTTCTGTAGATAATTGACTTTAAAAATCCCCAATTCATCTTCAATTGAAAACTCAATGCTTGTAGTTTCTCCATTAAGTATGGAGTTTGCTACAATATTTCTCAGAAAAACTGGGAATAGTTCTACCTCAAGACATAGCTATACCACTCCTCAGCATATACCCAAAAGATGCTCCATTATCCCACAAAGATACTTGGCCAACTATGTTCATAGCGGCTTTATTTGTAATAGCCACAAACTGGAAACAACCTGGATGCCCCTCAGCTGAAGAATAGATAAAGAAAGCATGGTACATCTGCACAATGGAATACTATTTAGCTATTAAAAACAAAGACATCATGAATTTTTCAGGCAAATGGATGTAACTTGAGACTATCTTCCTGAATGAGGTAACCCAGTACCAAAGTACATGCATGGTATATACTCACTTATAAGTTGATATTAGCGATGAAATACAGGTGCCACCCCACACTTGACAGACTCAAAGAAGCTAAACAAGAAGGAAGGCCCAAGCAAGGAAGCTAGACTCTCACTTAGAAGAGGGAATAAAATAGTCATAAGAAGCAGATGGAGAGAGGTAACAGGAAGGAAGAAGAAATGGGTATGGAAATTCAGAATCAGGTGTGGGGAAGGACAGGAGAGATGGCTAGATGACCATGAAAATGAATATAAATCTGCAGCTGACAGGGGTGAGGAGGTGGGGAGATCTTCAAGATAAGACAGAGACCTGGGATAAGAGAGGCACCCAAGAATCAATGGGGGTGACATTAGATGTGACTCACAATATTAGGAATATGGAACCTGAAGAGGCCACCTCCTGTAAACATGCAGAAAACCCAATGGAGCAATAGAAACACCAACACAACCATAAAACTTTCAACCCAAAATTTGATCAGTAAAAAAAAAAAAAGTAGACATGGGGATGGAGCAGAGAAACTAAGGGAATGGCCATCCAATCATCTGCCCAATTTGAGATTCATCTCATGGGCAAGCACCTATCCCTGACACTATTAATTTTATACTCTGTTATGCTTGCAGACTGGAGCATGATGTCTTCTGAGAGGATCCACCCAGCAGATGACTCAGATAGGTACAGATTTCCACAGCCAAAGAGTGAATCTTAAGTAATCTTATCAAAAAATAGAAAGAAAGATTGAGGCCACGAAATAGGTTGGGAATTCCATAGGAAGACCAACAGAATCAAATAACATGAACACTTGGGAGTCTCAGAGTTTAACCACCAACTGAAGAACATACACAGACTGAACCTAGGCCTCCCTGCACATATGTAGCAGATGTGAAGCTTGGTCTTCATGTGGATACTAAACAACTGGAATAAGGACTATCCCAAAAGCTGTTGCCTGTATGTTCTTCTAGCTGGGCTACTTCATGTGGCCTCAGTGGGAGAAGAAGTGCCTAGTCTGACAGAGACATGAAATGCCATGGTCATAGGAAATTGATAGGAGACACCTGTAGTAGTACTCAGTAAAATACTCAAATTGATTCAGGTGGCAGCACTTTTCTCATTATCCACCCCAATATTTTAGGTGCCTGAATGAAAGACACACAGCCTTTATATTTTAATATGCCTAAAAGAGCTTAGTGGTTGGGACAGTTGCTAACCTCCACATAACTAATCTACCACCCTCCAATATTCCCAAGTTATTACTAAATTCTATATTTCATCATTTCTGCCATGGACTCAGTCAGGTAGCGCTGTTAGGGCCACTCTGCTTGCCCCATTCCTACATGGAAGGCTATGCTCTCCGTTAAATACCTTCTGATGAATGTCATCTCTCCTCTCCTTCTTCATCTCTCTGGATGATAGATCCTTTCTTCTTCTTTCCTTGGTCCCCTGCCCAGAAATCCTAAAAGTCTTGCCTTTGCCTGCCCTGTCCAGCCATTAGCTGCTGGCAAATTTATTTACCAATCAGAACCAACTGGGAGCAGGGTCTTTCTTTGTCTTAAATGAGAATGTGTGGATTCTACTGCAAACAATTTTGGGAACCCAAATTAACATAATACAAGCAGCCAGAGGCCTCTACTCACTCAGAGAAGGGCATAGGAGAAGGCCTGGGGAAAGGTGACTAAGAGTGGGGCCAAGAGTAGTACATAAAGTGAGTAATTAAAAATATAATAAATTAAATTTAAAGAAAAGATTTCAGTCAATGGCTTCTAGAGGAGTTTGCTGGCCCCATACAAATGTGTATTACCCAATGATGAGGAGGCATTCTGCTAACTTTGCCATTAATATTATTTTGTCATTGAAAACAAATTTAGATGCCAAGAAACTTTCTGCTGAGTGTCTATGGCACCCTATGACTATGCATGCCTATGCCTAGGT
Source organism: Rhabdomys pumilio (assembly GCA_030674055.1). NCBI lineage: Eukaryota > Metazoa > Chordata > Mammalia > Rodentia > Muridae > Rhabdomys > Rhabdomys pumilio. Next base: position 162,356,442 of record JANHMN010000002.1, on the reverse strand, counting down.
GAAAAGGAAGAGCTCACTTACTGACATATGACATCATACTGCTCAGGTATATAATATGGGGAAGAGGGCATATTTGTGTGTGTGGGTGTGTGGGTGTTTCCTGTAGGATGCTGAAAGAGTGTGGTGACTGCCAGAGTGTTTGGTGAGACATGCTGATGTTGGGACAAAGAATGATGCTGACTTGTGAGCTTGCTGAGTGCTCTGACAATGTTGATTGGGAAGCTGTATTGGACATATGTTCCTGACCCACCTTAGCTTTCTTATATCCCAGATAGGACAAGCTGTTTTGCCTCAAATTTTTAGACATTGTGGAACAGATTATCAAAAAGAGAAGTTATAATGACTCATATATTTCTTAAATGTGACCAGTTATTCAGACTCAATCATGTACTAGTCTAGAAATCAATCCAATATTGGAAATAACAGTCTTCAGTTGGAAGACTAGATCTGGACATTTTCAAAGACATGTTTAGATGTTAGCTGCAATTCTCTATGATGTTATGTTTGCAAGAGATAAAGCTGGGACAGGATCTGGATTTTAAACAAATGTTAGTGCATGTGTTAAGGCTCTTAATTGCCAAGTTAAAATGACTTTTGTTTCTTTTACAGTATTTATTGTAAGTTGCATTGATTGTACACTTTCTAATTGTGTTAGTGTGTTGAAACCTGGCATGTCTGTTACAGGGTCTATCAACCAGCTTTGGTCTTATTGCCCTGAGTATTAAAGAACCTTGGTTTTCTGAAAAAAGTTTGGAAGTACTGAAAGAAGTGAGTTAGGCTTTAAGCAGTAGGAAGAGGGTAGTGTGGGGAGCTGGCAGAAGGTGGCTATCTTTGCAGTCATCTTGAGCCATATACCCTGACAAGAGACTTGTTTTCAACAGCCTACAACAGCTGAGCACACTTTGATAACATCTTGTTTTATATACCCAGGATTTTCCCTTGGGTGTGTGTGACTTAAAGGTATGACTTAGAGACAGACTTAAAGGTGTGACTTAAAGGCATGACTTGAGAAGTCAGACTTATTAAAGGCAAGAGGCAGACGGAAGGGGACTGAAAACTTGGAACTTGGAGGCACTAGGGATCAGGAAATAGGGACTAAGAACTCGAGACTTGGGACTTGGACTAGGAACAAGAAACTTGGAAAGAGAGAAGAAGAGAGACTTGACAATAAATGGAACTGAATCACACTCTGTCTGGTCTCCATTCTTCATGTCCACCTTCACTCTCTCTCTTACTGAACCCTGACCCACAGACCGGAGCAGCAGTGTGGGCTCTGACAATTTAGCCCCCAAAGCTTGGGGCAGTGTGGGTTCCAACATTTGGCAGAGCAGTCCCCTACACTTTGGCACCCAACATGGGGCAGCAAGAACAAGAGACCCAGTGAGGGACATTACTGGAAGAAGGATATGCCTAAAATTCAGAAGTGAAAGGAAAGTGATCACCACGAGAATCTGCTGCATTGAGAAAGGTAAATCATGATAATGAAAATGGGGCAAGAAATAAGTCAGCCTGAACTCAACTCTCCATTTTTATTTTGCTGTTTACTGTTCACGTGTGTTAATTGTCTGATTTTGCTTCCTTCATTCCTTAAATGCTATCTTTTATGTTCAAAATAAAAAGAAACATATTTATCTGAAATTAGAATCTATAATACAACCGAAGGTTGATGACAATTTGTCAGAGACAGATTGTGCTGACCTAGAGGAAGAGACAGCCGAACATTACGACCCTGAATGGCCCTCTTCCTGAAGAACCCCTCCCTATGCACCTCTGCTTCCAAATGCTCCCGAAATGGAGATGGTAGTTGTAGATCCCAGAAAGGAGTTACAGGACAAAATTTCTATTCTTAAACAACTAATAGAGTTAGAAAAAGAATATCAGGACTTAATTAATAAGCTACAAAAATTAATGACAGGGAAAAGGTCTCAAGAGGGCAAGGAATATCCCCCAGGTTCTCGCATTCCTCAACCTGGAGTCCAAAGATGGTTCCTGTCCTCTAGCTCTAGTTTAGCCACAGATCATGCAGAGGAGGGAAACGCTGAGGCTTTCCCTGTATCAGAGACCAGAAACACTCAAGGGGTTGCTTGGAGACATCACACATGGTTTAATTTTTAAATTATTAAAGAATTTAAAAATGCAGTATCACAATACAGTGTCACTACTCCCTTTACTCTTGCAATCTTAGAGTCTGCCACAGAGGAGTGGCTGGCTCCTGGTGATTGGAATACTTTAGTGAGAGCAGTTCTTAGCGATGGTGACTATCTTATTTGGAAATCAGAGTATCATGAGAATTGTAAAGAAACAGCTAGGAGAAACATTCAGGCAGGTAATGGTTGGGCCTTTGATGCCTTAGTAGGAGAAGGGCAATTTGCTTCTAGTGATAACCAGATGCAATATGACCCTGACTTATTTGCTCAAATTCAAAACACAGCCATAAAGGCTTGGCCCAAACTCCCGGCAAAGGGAGACCCTGATGCACCCTTAATAGCAGTCAGACAAGGACCTGATGAACTATTTTCTGATTTTGTTCATTGATTAATGACAACAGCAGAGAGAATTTTGGGTAATGCAGGGGCAGGAGTAGATTATGTGAAACAATTTGCATATAAAAATGCCAATACTGCCTGCCAAGTGGCCATTAGACCCTACAGGAAAAAGACAGACCTTATGGGGTATATCAGACTCTGTTCTAACATAGGTCCCTCCTACCAACAGGGCTTAGCTATGGCAGCTGCCATTCAAGGACAATCAGTAAGAGATTTTTTTGGCTAGTAGCAACCAAAAGGCCTGTTTTAAATGTGGCAAGCCTAGACACTTTGCAAGAGATTGCAGGCAGAAAATGAGTTAACCAAGAGACAGCCCTGAAAACAGCCTGGGATCTGCCAACTTTGCAAACATGGAAGGCATTGGGCTAGTGAATGTATGTCCAGAAGAGACGCACAAGGAAACACCCTTTGCCATAATCAGGGAAATGAGAACAGGGGCCAGCTCCAGGAACCAACACAAGCCAAAACAGGCTTATAGAGCAGTCAGTTTCATACCAGCAAACAACAATCCTTTTCTGAACTTAGTCAAGCAACACCAGGAAGCGCAGGACTGGACCTCAGTTCTGCCACCCATACAGTATTAACCCCAGAAATGGGACCTCAGGCCTTACCCACTGGAGTGTTTGGACCGCTCTATGCAAATGTGTTTGGCCTGATAGTGGGAAGAAGCAGTACTACTATGCAGGGACTACAAATTTTTTCTGGAGTTATAGACAATGATTATCAAGGTGAGATTAAGGTGATAGCACAGGCAATCCAGGATATAGTCACCATTCCTACAGGAAGGAGGATAGCTCAACTATTGTTACTTCCATTGTTCCCTACTAATCACAAATTTAAGAGTCCTAAGAGAGGGGATCAAGGCTTTGGTTCCTCTGATGCATATTGGGTACAGCCTATAGTTAAACAAAAAACTATAATGACACTATGGCTGGATGGAAAGGCATTTCAAGGCTTGGTTGATACAGGAGCTGATGTGACTATCCTAAAACAAGGTGATTGGCCTGCCACCTCGCCTCTGACCTCAACCTTAACCAAGGTATTGGTATTGGCCAAAGTAAAAGTCCACAACAAAGCTCTAAGGTGCTGATGTGGAAAGATAAAGAAGGAAATACAGGGAATATGCTAGCCTATCTCATCCCAGGCCTTCCTATTTATCTCTGTTATCTGTTATCTGTTATCTGTTATCCCATTTGGGATTGATTATGTGCAACCCTAATGAAGTAATCATGGCTCAAATGGAAAACTCTGGATTTTCCCCAGGGAACGGATTAGGAAAAAGTGAAGAAGGTATTACTTATCCTGTTGAAGTCCATGGTAACACTGGAAGAAGAGGCTTGGGGTATTTTTGATGGGGGCTACTGATTCAGTTGTACCCCTAGGGCATTGTGGGATCCCATCACCTGGAAGGGGGACTCACCCATCTGGGTGGATCAGTGGTCCCTAACCACTGAAAAATTACAAAATGCTCAATTGCTAGTGCAGGAGCAATTACATGCAGGACATTTAGAGAAGAGTAACTCTCCCTGGAATACCCTGATATTTGTCATTAGGAAAAAGTCAGGAAAGTGGAGACTGTTGCAAGACTTGAGGGCTGTTAACGCAACCATGATTAGGATGGGGCCTTACAACCTGGGCTGCCCACTACAGTGGCCATACATTTAGGCTATTATAAAATAGTTATAGATTTAAAAGACTGTTTTTTTACTATCCCATTGCATCCTAATGATAGAAAGCACTTTGCTTTCAGTGTTTCCACTATAAACTTTAGAGAACCTATGAAAGGGTATCAATGGCAGGTCTTGCCTCAGTGTATGAATAACAGTCCTACTTTGTGCCATAAGTTTGTGGTTTCTGCCATAGAGGGTGTTAGAACCATGTGGAAGCAAATCTATATGATATATTTCATGGATGATATTTTAATAGCAGGAAAAGATGGAAAACAGGTACTCCAATGCTTTGATGATCGTAGAACAACTTTACAGACTGCAGAATTATAATTAGCACCAGAAAAGGTACAATTACAAGGTCCATATACTTATTTAGGATTTTAGATTAGTGGTACACATATTATTAATAGTAAGGCCACCTTGAGGACTGATTCCCTTAAGACATTTAATGATTTTCAAAAATTTTGGGGAGACATTAATTGGCTACGACCATATTTGAAACTCACGACAGGAGAATTGAAGCCTCTGTTTGAGATTCTCAAAGAAGATCCTGACCCTAAGTCTGACAGGGCTCTAACAGAGGAGGGTAGAAAAGCCTTACATAAGGTAAAGAGTGCTATTTCATCCCAATTTGTAACTCATATTAATTATTCTAAACCTTTATATTTTCTTATTTTTAACACGAAACTAACTCCTACTGCAGTTTTTTTGGCAAAATGCACCCATATTATGGGTTCATCTTCACTCATCCCCTAAGAAGGTTCTTTATCCATCATACTATGTTGCTGTAGCTGATATGATTATGTTGGGCAGAGATAATAGTCAAAAATATTTTGGAAAGGATCCTGATGTAATAGTACAACTCTATACAAGGCATCAGGTTGATTGGCTTATGCAGAGTTCTGAAGTCTGGCCTATTGCATGTGCCTCATTTGCTGGTCAGATAGATAATCATTATCCACCAGATAAATTGATTCAGTTTTGTAATCACCATGCATTCATTTTTCCAACTGGTACTTCCCGTGCACCTATCAAGGAAGCACTGCTAGTTTTCACTGATGGTTCCTCATCAGGAACAGCTGATTATGCCTTTCAAGATCAAGTTATCTCCTTTGCTACATCATCTGTGTCAGCTCAGTTGGTTGAATTATACGCTGTTATTGCTGTGTTTCAATCATTTCCAAATTAAACCATTAATATTTATACAGATAGCTCATATATAGCTCAATCTATCCTTCTGCTTGAAACTGCTTTGCAAATAAAACATTCCTCAGAAGCAGCCTATTTGTTTTTACAATGCCAACAATTAATTTTGAGGAGAGAGTGTAAATTCTTTATAGGACACCTGAGAGCCCACACTGGGCTACCAGGCCCTCTCTCTGAGGGAAACATCAAGGCAGATCTAGCTACTCCTGTAGCTGCAGTGACTTTATCAGATTCACCATCTAACTTGAATCAGGCCATAAAGGCTTATGAGTTACATCACCTTAATTCTAAAACTTTAAAAATTATGTTTAAAATTACCAGAGAACAAGCTAGACAAATTGTTAAACAATGTCAATCATGTGTTAAACTTTTACCAGTTCCTCATTTTGGCATTAATCCAAAGGGACTGATACCAAACAGTCTCTGGCAAATGGATGTTACTCATAATCAATTTGGCAATCAAAAATATATACATATATGTGTAGATACATACAGCAATTTCATTTATGCAACATTACAATCTGGAGAAACTAACAAGCATATGATCACTCATATGCTTGCTACAATTGCTGTAATGGGTGTGCCTAAACAGATAAAGACTGAGAATGGCCCAGGTTATACAAGCTCCAGTTTCCACCAATTCTGTCAAAAATTGGGAATACTACATAAAATGGGTATTCCATATAATCCATATAGCCAAGGTATACTAGAAAGGGTGCATTGAACCATTAAATGTCAATTCGAAAAAAAATTTAAAAGGGGAATGGTACCCTACCAAGGGATCCCCCAGAAATATCCTTCATCACACACTCTTTATTTTAAATTTTTTAACTTTGGATTCTGAAGGAAAATCTGTTGCAGATAGATTTTGGCATCCTGATACCAAAAAGAATTTTGCAACAGTCCTCTGGAAAGACCCATTAACTGAAATCTGGAATGGGCCAGATCCAGTGCTTATTTGGGGAAGTGGCTCTGTCTGCATATATTTCCAAACTGTAGATGCTGCATGCTGGCAGCCAGAGAAACTAATTAAACAAATAGACAACAATGACAAACCCAGGGGGGAGAAACCCCCTGAGAAGCGTATTTTTTTTCTTTGCAGGAAACATAAAGATGCTTCTCAATTGCCTTCAAACTAGAACAGATTAACCAGCAAACCTGACTTGAGAAGTCCTCCGTGTGGAAGGAGACATCTCTACCCGTACCTCCAGGGTGACTCTATTGGACTCTTGGTTCCCCAACTTATGATTTAGTGGGGAACATTGTTTAGACCCAGGAGAAAACCCACTGCCACAGTTACTATAATTGTTTTTTTTTGGGGGGGGGTTGAGACTGACTGGAGCAGGAACAGGGATTTCCCTACTTGTTTGGTTAAGATCAAAGTTATGATCAGTTCTGTATTTTTATAGATTTAGATTCTGCTATAACACATTTGTAAACAGAATAGAAGAGGCTTATACTTTTTACTCCTCAGAGAGAGGGAGTTATCTGTTTCCCTTAAAAAAGATTGTTGCTGTTATATTGACTATTCAGGCATTGTTAAGTCTTTTGCCTCTCAGGTTCATGCTGTTTAACAAACTGATGGCTTTTGTAAGTCAACAGATAGACAAACGCTATTCAAATGGAACACATACAGGTCCATCATTACAGGCTGAAAGTAGGGGATTCTAAAACCTGTCATTAAGATGCTGTCATTAAGATTGTAAGTATGGTAATGCTCTGATTGAGCATTACCATACTTACAAATCCCTTGATTAACATTTAAAAAATTGTATAAAAGTCAAATGGAAAAGGGGGGGGGCACGGGATAGGGGTTTTCTGGGGAAGGGAAATGGGGAAAGGGATTGGCATCTGAAATGTAAATAAAATATCCAATAAAAAAATTTGAAAAAAAAATTTTTACCCCCCCCAAAAAAGAAAAATTATTAGAGCTGCCAATAAACAATAAATGTACTAACCTTCTAATGTATGTGTGTGTGTGTGTGTGTGTGTGTATATATATATATATATATATATATATATATACCAAATAAAAACTTTAAAACCATAATGCAAATTTCTTAGAATAAAACAACTGAAAAAAAAAAAAAGACTAACAAGGATTGACCTCTAACTTACACACTAAGCCAGATAGTCAATGATGGGTAAGAGGGGTAAGAGAACACCTCAAGACTATTGCCCCTAAAAAAGGAGGCCTCACCATCCTTAGACAGGAGCTCAACCAATGACTGTTGAGTATTCAGAGACAGGAAACTAAGATCCTTTGTTCTGACCTAAGGCAGGCACAGTTTCTGTAAGTTTTCCCAGCCTTTCCTTTTAAAAAAATTAAAAAAGGGACTGGCTTCCCACAGGTAGTGGACTTGATTATTGCTGATATAGCAGATTTAATTACATTACTTGCGAGCACCACTGCTTCTGCTATTGCTGTGACACATGAAGTTAAGACAGCTACTTTTGTTAATCAGTTAGCAAAAAAAAAAAAAAAAAAAAAAATTGTTACTAAAGTGTTGAAAATACAAGAGGATTTGGATAGGTATTTGGAAGAATGGATTGATGCTCTTTATCCTATTCAAATTATTGGAAGGACGCTCAGAGTTTAAGAGTAAGTAGCCATCTTGAGTATCATGCTAAATACCAATGGAGTTGTGCTACTTCTAAAATTCACAATGAGAGTCATTATAATTAGGAAAAAGTTTAAGACACTTGCAGGGTATTTGGCATAATTCTAACACCTGTCTGGATGTTTTAATTGTGCATAGTGAGTATATGAATTCAAAGAATACTGCTATGTTGAGCTTTGTTGCTGCAGATAATGCGGATAAAATTATCTATGGCTTATGGTCAATATTTCAATTTTGGGCAAGTATCAAGAATAGCATATATAGCTTGATCATGCTAGCCCTTGTCCTGAGAATACTTTTATTCTTGACCATCATGTGAAAGTGCTTGTCTTTAACAACATCAATATTTTGGCAGCCAAAGTACATTACCTGAAACTGAAAATGGATCTCCAGACAGAGTTATTAATTTAACAAGCTGGCAAGCCAAGGACAAGTAAAATTCTGCACAGAGCCTTACCAACCTAAGACATAAGTGCATTGCTTTTGGTAATGCATATTCCATAATTGGTAAGGAAGGCATTCTTGTCAGAATGACCTAAGACAGGCTCAGTTTTGCTTATAAAATAAAAAAGGGGAAGATGTGGAGAGCTTTTTTGGTTGCTTGGCAGGAATCTGACATTGGCCAAGGACAAGGAAATGAGTTGCTTGGAAGGAATATGACATTGGCCAAGGACAAGGAAGTGGGCTTCAGGCAGGAATCTGACATTAGGCTAGAAGAATGAAATAATTTTAGGCAGGAATCTAAATCTTATGTTAGAACAAAGAAGTAATTTTAGGCAGGAATCTAAATCTTAGGCTAGAACAAAGAAGTAGACTTCAGGCATTAAAATTACTTTGGGTTAGGACAGGAAAGTAGGCTAAGATTTTCTTTCTTTCTTTCTTTCTTTCTTTCTTTCTTTCTTTCTTTCTGGTAAGTCCTTAGAAATATTGGTCACATGAGTGATCATGGAACTGTGTTTATTGCCTTGCTTGTTCCTTGACTATTTGCATCTATTGTATTGCTAGTCATTCAACCTAGAACTAACCTTAATACTTGCAGGTAATTAAAACATTATAAAAGCAAAAAGGAGGAGGAGGGATGGGATAGGGGGTTTATTGCGGGGAAACGGGGAAAGGAATAAATATTTTATTTATTTACATTTAAGCATCTAAAATGTAAATAAATAAAATATCCAATTAAAAAATCATAGCAAACAACATAGTAACATTCTGTTACTGTCACTGTATTAACACAATAGAATGAGATTACAAAAATTCATATAGGCTAGTTCAAACATTACTTGTAGCTACTTGACATAATCAAAAGGTATCATAAATGTAAAATTGTGAGTCTGTGTCTAACATAATATAGCATGGTGCTCCACACTAATGTTTTTTCTAATAAGTAGAAAGAAAAGATGACTAAATACACACAGTAAGTATATACATGAATTAAGTCATCACTTACTACCAATCACATGGACTAGATATAAGAGTGTGTTCTATACTTTGTAAGTAAAAACACATTCAATTTAATTATGCAATGATTCTCACAAAAAATGACTAATACTTTTTATGACTATGACAGCATTATGTGGGAAATTTTTGCATTGCAATTTAAATTTATGGGATCTACATCATGTGCATGGTCCATCCTTATTGGGAATATGTATGCTTGTACTACCAAAGTACAAACCAATGTTTTAAAACTGGAAAAAATCTCAGGCATAAGCTATATTCCTATAATCACTGTGCTTGAGCTGAGCAAAAAGATACTTTGTGCTAAATTCAAAGACACCTTGGACTATGTATGGAGAGCTTTAGTTAAGAAACAAAAAAGAAAAAGAACAAAGTAATATTCTTCAAATGGCTCTTGTACTGTTAGAAAAAGAACTTATGAATTTCTATTTTTCCAAAGTAAACTAGTGAAATTAAATTGAATGATTGTTCAATGAGCAGAAAATAAAATCTTTAACCTCACATTAACTATACTTCTATCACATTTATTATAATATACCATCCTTATTAGCTGTAATTTCATTTGGTGTTTTTGTGTTCATGCTAATAACGTTAGCGGAATTTTAATTTAATTTAGTTCTTTATCTGATTTTGCAATGACGTTTTCCCTTACCTTATAAAATAAATTCTTCAAATTATTTCCAATGTATCAAAAACTTGGAATAAAATAAGCATTCTTGAAATTCCCCAATCATGTTTGACTTTTCTCTTCAGAAAGTAGCTTATATTGAGAACTTCTGCTTCTTGATATTGATATTTAACATTGTGTCCTTTAATTTACCTTACACTCCAGAGTAAGGAATAATGGTTTCTAAATTTCTGCTTTCATTTAATTATATTCATACATTGCTTGTGATTAATGGCATTATGATATGTGCTACAGACCATGGAAATTTGCTGATATCAGTCTATAAGTTCCATTTACTTTTATCCTCAAATAATGCCATTGTGAAAGCAGATTCATGTCTGGAATTTATTATAGAACCAGTGGAAAATGAAAGTCAAAACTGCTTCCTCTTCTGTCATTCTTTACTCCCAAAGGCAGGATTCTATAGACTTATGTCTCCTGTGGCATCCACATTCTGCCCCTGCTTTTAAATACTGTGTAACAAAAAAAGTAATGTATCAAATATTTTGAGATGTAATACATTGGATAGAGTGTACTCTAAATAGTTATATTTGAAAATAATTTAGACAAAGCCTGCATTTAAAATTCTCTTTTAGTGTTTTAAAGCAATGGTTCATCCTCAGATATGTTGCTGCTATGAGTTTAATATCAATCTGATTTTCACTCTTGTACATGTGATATGTCTTTTATCTGTACAAAAGAAATGCATTTTTATTTTCACATTTAAATATCTTTCTAAAAACTGTATGAAAATTTTGTTTGTGGTCTTTTGTTCAGTCTTATTTCTGTAAAATGTAACCTTGATTTTACCCAATTGTTTTCTTTCATTTGGTGTGTTTATGGGTTATATTTCCAACTGTATGACTGCACACATGAACCTATATAAATAATAATTTAAACTTACATATATGAATATATAACTATGCACATCTATACATTAATCTGTTTTCTCTTCGAAACTTATGTCATCTGGCATTGAGACATTTTATTTTATTATCTGTTTCCATCCTCTATAACCTATCTGTTGGGAAATTTTCACTTGAAATTTTAAGCTCATTAATCTGTTTTTTCCCAGAAAATCACTCCTCTTCGCAATACTTTTGCTTTTCCATTTTAGCTACTATATTTGATGACAGTTTCCAATTTAGTTACCTATTGTCAATAGACTATTTGTAGAGGTTTGCTTTTACCTATTGACTTAGAGTGAAAGTCCAGAGACTTTTTAAATATATCCTGTCTCCATTTTTTGGATAATAATAAACAAAATAGTGTAAGTGTCATAGTCAATAATATGGTAATATGTTATTATAATGCAAAGCCCATGTTTTATATTAGGATCTACTCTGGATCTTTTTTACTTTTGGGGTTCTAGGCAAACTTAAAATGGTTTTAGATCTATATCTAGCACCTTGCACAAACATTAACTGAAAATGAATTAAAGACCTCAGTTCGAAGTCTGAAACACTAATCTGCTAGAAGAAAACATAGGCAGTGCTCTACAAAATATAGGTGTAGGAAAGGATGTTCTGAAAACTTCATTTTCCCAGAAACATTTGAACATTTCTTTAAGTACTTTTAAGTCATTACAGATTCTGTTAAGAATTCTCTGTTTATCTCTTTACTCTGTTTTGTAAATGAATTATTTGGATTGTTGTTGTCTAACTTCTTGGGTTCTTTATATATTTCGGATATTAGTCCTCTGTCTGATATAGGGTTGGTGAAGATCCTTTCCCAATTGATAGGCCGCTGTTTTGTCCTACTGAGGGTGTCCTTTGCCTAACAGAAGCTTTTCAGTTTCAAGAAGTTCCATTCATCAGTTGTTGATCTCAGAACCTGAGCCATTGGTATTCTGTTTAGGAAGTTGTCTCCTATGTCAATGCATTCAAGGCTATAGCCCACATTTTTTTCATTAGAATTTATTGTATCAGATTTAATGTTGAGATCTTTGATCTAGTTGGACTTGAATTTTTTCCATATTTTTTATTGGATATTATGCTTACATTTCAGATTTTATCCCCTCACACCACTCCCCCCACCACCCAGGAACCCCCTATCCTGTCCCCCCTCCTGCCTCCACAAGGGTGTGCCCCCACCTATCCCCCAATACATCTACCCTCCCCACCCACAAATTCCTCCCCGCTCAGTGTTCAGCATTCATGGTACCAAGGATCTCCTCTCCCACCCATGCCTGAGAAGGTCATCCTCCCCTAAGTTTACAGCTGAAGACATGGGTGCCTCCCTTTGTGCTCCCAGGCTCGTGGTTTAGACCCTGGGGAGCTCTGGTTGGTTGGCATTGTTGCTCTCCTCTTGGGGCCACCAACCCTTTCAGCTCCCTCAGTCCTCTAACTTCTCCATTGGAAACACTTGATCAGATCAATGGGTAGCTGCTAGCATCTGCCTCTGGATATGTCAGGCTCTGGCAGACCTCCAAGAAGACAGCTACATCAGGGTCCTGTCAGCATGCACTTCCTGACATCCATATAGGCATCTATATTTGGTGACTGCACATGGGACAAATACCAAGGTAAAGTGGTCTCCAGACGGGCCCCTCCTTGACTTTCTGTCCCACTCTTTGTCTCCATATTTGCTCCTTTGGGCATTCTGTCACTCCTTCCAGGTAGGACCGAGGCATCCACACTTGGTCTTCCTTCTTCATGAGCTTCATATGGTCTGTTAGTTGAATCTTGGCTATTTCAAGCTTTTGGGCTAATATCCGCATATCAGTCAGTAAATACCATGTATGTTCTTTTGTGATTGGATTACCTCACTCAGGAAGATATTTTCTAGTTTCATCCATTTACCTAAAAATTTCTTGAATTCATTATTTTTAATAGCTGAGTAGTATTCCATTGTGTAAATGTACCACATTTTATGTATCCATTCCTCTGTTGAAGGACATCTGGGTTCTTTCCAGCTTCTGGCTATTATAAATAAGGCTTCTATGAACATAGTGCAGCATATGTCCTTGTTATATGTTGGAGCATCTTCTGGGTATATGCCCAGGAGTTGTATAGCTGTGTCCTCAGGTAGTGCTATGTCCATTTTCTGAGTAACCTCCAGACTGATTTCCAGAGTGGTTGTGCCAGCTTGCATTCCCACCAACAATGGAGGAGTGTTCCTCTTTCTCCACATCCTTGCCAGCATCTACCACCACTTGAATTTTTGATCTTAGCCATTCGGGCTGGTGTGATGTAGTATCTCAGGGTTGTTTTGATTTGCATTTCTCTGATGACTAAGGATGTTGAGCATTTCTTAAAGTGCTTCTCGGCCATTTGATTTTCCTCACTTGAGAATTCTTTGTTTAGCTCTATACCCCATTTTTTAATACAGTTAATTGGTTGTCTGGAGTCTAATTTTTTGAGTTCTTTGTATATATTGGATATTAGCCCTCTATCGGATCTAGGATTGGTAATGATCTTTTCCCTATCTGTTGGTTGCCGTTTTGTCTTATTGACAGTGTCTTTTGCCTTACAGAAGCTTTGCAATGTTATGAAGTCCCATTTGTCAATTCTTGATCTTAGATCATAAGCCATTGGTGTTCTGTTCAGGAACAATTCCCCTGTGCCTAAGTATTTGAGAGTCTTCCCCAACTTCTCTTCTATTAGTTTCAGTGTATCTGGTTTTATGTGAAGGTTCCTTATCCACTTGGACTTGAGCTTTGTACAGGGGAATAAGAATGCATTAATTTGCATTCTTCTACATGCTGACCTCCAGTTGATCCAGCACCATTTCTTAAAAATGCTGTCCTTTTTCCACTGGATGGTTTTAGCTCCTTTGTCAAAGATCAAGTAAACATAGGTGTGTGGGTTTATTTCTGGATCTTCAGTTCTATTCCATTGATCTTCCTGCATGTCTCTGTACCAATACCATGCAGTTTTTATCACTACTGCTCTGTAGTACAGTTTGTGGTCAGGGATGGTGATTCCCCCAGAAGTTCTTTTATTGTTGAGAATGGTTCTTGCTATCCTGGGTTTTTGTTATTCCAAATGAATTTGCAAATTGCTCTTTCTATCTCTATGAAGAATTGATTTGGAATTTTGATGTGGATTGCATTGAACTTGTACGTTGCTTTTGGTAAGATAGCCATTTTTACTAAATTAATTCTGCCAATCCAGGAGCATGGGAGATCTTTCCATTTTCTGAGATCTTTGATTTCTTTCTTCAGAGACTTGAAGTTCTTGTCATACAGATCTTTCACTTGCTTGGTTAGATTCACTCCAAGATATTTTATATTATTTGTGACTATTGTGAAGGGTATCATTTGCCTAATTTCTTTTTCAGCCTGTTTATCTTTTGAGTAGAGGATGGCTACTGATTTGCTTGAGTTGATTTTATATCCAGCCACTTTGCTGAAGTTGTTTATCATGTTTCAGAGTTCTCTGGTGGAAGTTTTAGGGTCACTTAAGGATACTCTCATATCATCTGAGAATAGTGAAATTTTGACTTCTTCCTTTCTTATTTGTATCCTTTTGACTTCCTTTTGTTGTCTAATTGCTCTGGCTAGGACTTCCAGTACTATATTGAATACGTAGGGTGAGAGTTGTCAGCCTTGTCTAGTCCCTGATCTTAGTGGAATTGCTTCAAGTTTCTCTCCATTTAGTTTGATGTTAGCTACTGGCTTGCTGTATATTGCTTTTACTATGTTTAGGTATGTGCCTTGAATTCCTGATCTTTCCAAGTCTTTTAACATGAAAGGTTGTTGAATTTTGTCAAATGCTTTCTCTGCATCTAGTGAGATGATCATGTGGTTTTTTTTCTTTGAGTTTATTTATGTAGTGGATTACATTGATGGATTTCTGAATATTGAACCATCCCTACATTCCTGGGATAAAGCCTACTTGATCATGATGGATGATTGTTTTGATGTGTTCTTGGTTTCAGTTTGAGAGAATTTTATTGAGTATTTTTGCATCAATATTTAAGTGAGATTGGTCTGTAGTTTTCTTTCTTTGTTGTGTCTTTGTGAGGTTTAGGTATGAGCGTAATTGTAGCTGCATAGAACGGATTGGGAAGTGTTCCTTCTGTTTCTGTTCTGTGGAATAATTTGAAGGTATTAGGTCTTCCTTGAAGGTTTGATAGAATTCTGCACTAAAACCATCTTTCCCGGACATTTTATGGTGGGGTGACTTTTAATGACTGATTCTGTTTCTTTAGGGGTTATAGGACTGTTTAGATGGTTTATCTGCTCCTCGTTTAACTTTGGTACCTGGTATCTGTCTAGAAAATTGTCCATTTCATCCAGATTATCCAATTTTGTTGAGTATAGGCCTTTGTAGTAGGATCTGATTATTTTTTTAATTTCTTCAGTTTCTGTTGTTTGGATACTGTCTCTGTGCTCTTTCATTAGTCTGGCTAAGCATTTATCTATCTTGTTGATTTTCTCAAAGAACCAGCTCCTGGTTTTTTGATATTTTGTATATTTCTTTCTGTTTCTACTTGGTTGATTTCAGCTCTGAATTTGATTATTTCCCGCAGTCTATTCCTCTTAGATATATTTGCTTCTTTTTGTTCTAATGCTTTCAGGTGCGCTCTCAAGTTGCTAGTGTATGCTCTCTTCAGTTTTTTGTTTGTTTGTTTGTTTGTTTGTTTGTTTTGGGGGGTTGTTGTTGTTTTGTTTGTTTTTTGTAAGCACTTAGAGCTATGAGTTTTCCTCTTAGTACTGCTTATGGAGTCCCACAAATTTGGGTATTATGTGTCCTCCTTTTTATTAAATTCTAAAAAGTCTTTAATTTCTTTCTTTACTTCTTCCTTGAGCAAGTCATCATTGAGTAGAGTATTGTTCAATTTTCATGTGTATGTGGGCTTTCCATTGTTTTTGTCATTATTAAAGACCAGCCTTAGTCCATGGTGGTCTGATAGGGTGCAAGGGATTGTTTCAATCTTTTTGTATCTGTTGAGGCCTGTTTTGTGACCAATTATATGGTCTATTTTGGAGAAAGTACCATTAGGTGCTGAGAAAAAGGTATATTCTTTTCTTTTAGGATGAAATGTTCTATAGATATTTATTACATCCATTTGGTGCATAACTTCTGTTAGTGTCAATATATCTCTGTTTAGTTTGTGTTTCTATAATCTGTCCATTGTTGAGAGTGAAGTGTTGAATCTCCCACTATTGTCTCCACTATTATTGTGTGAGGTGCAATGTGTGCTTTGAACTTTAGTAAAGTTTCTCTTATGAGTGTGGATGCC
The DNA here is from genome assembly GCA_030674055.1 of Rhabdomys pumilio. Taxonomy (NCBI): domain Eukaryota; kingdom Metazoa; phylum Chordata; class Mammalia; order Rodentia; family Muridae; genus Rhabdomys; species Rhabdomys pumilio. The sequence goes on along the minus strand of JANHMN010000002.1, from coordinate 162,340,085 downwards.
CTTGCATTTGGAGCATAGATGTTCAAAATTGAGAGTTCTCCTTGGTAGATTTTTCCTTTGATAAGTATGAAGTGTCCTTCCTTATCCTTTTTGATAATTTTTTATTGAAAGTTGATTTTATTGGATACTAGAATGGCTAGTCTAGCTTCTTTCTTAGGATCATTTACTTGAAAAATTGTTTCTAACCCTTTACTCTGAGATAGTGTCTGTCTTTGATACTGAGGTGTATTTCCTATATGCAGCAAAATACTGGGTCCTATTTATGTACCCAGTCTGTTAGTCTATGTTTTTGTTGTTGTTGTTGTTGTTGTTGTTTTGTTTTGTTTTGTTTTGTATTGCAGAATTGAGTCCATTATTGTAAAGAGATATTAAGGAATAATGATTGTTGCTTCCTATATTTTTGATGTTATTTTTATGTTTGTGTGGCTATCTTCTTTTGAGTTTTTTGAAAGGTTACTTTATTGATTTTTCTAGGGTATAATTTTCCTCCTTGTGTTGGTGTTTTCCATCTATTGTCCTTTGTAGGGCTGGATTTATGGAAATATATTGTGTAAATTTGTTTTTGTCATGGAATATCTTGGTTTCTCTATTTATGGTAATTGAGAGTTTTGCTGGGTATAGTAGCCTGGGTTGGCATTTTTGTTCCTTTAGGGTCTGTATATCATTGGCCCAGGATCTTGTAGCTTTCATTGTCTCTGGTAAGAAGTCTGGTGTAATTCTGATACGTCTACCTTTATATGCTCCTTGACCTTTTCCCTTACTGCTTTTAATATTCTTTCTATGTTTTGTTGATTTGGTTATTGATTTTTTGATTTGGTTTTGATTATTATATGACTGGAGGAGTTTCTTTTCTGGTCTATTTGATGTTCTGTAGGCCTCTTGTGTGTTTATGGACCTCTCTTTCTTTATGTTAGTGAAGCTTTCTGCTATAATTTTGTTGAAGATATTTACTGGCCCTTTAAGTTGGGAATCTTCACTTTCTTCTATACCTATTATTCTTAGGTTTGGTCTTCTTATTGTGTCCTGGATTTCCTGAATGTTTTTGGTTAGGAACTTTTTGCGATTTGCATTTTCTTTGAGAGTTGTGTCAATGTTTTCTATGGTACCTTCTGCACCTGATATTCTCTCTTTTATCTATTGTATTCTGTTGGTGATGCTTTCATCTATGACTCCTGATCTCTCTCCTAGGTTTCCTATTCCCAGGGTTGTTTGTCTTTGTGATTTCTTTATTGTTTCTATTTCCATTTTTAGATCCTGGATGGATTTCTTCAATTTCTGCACCTGTTTGGTTGTGTTTTCCTATAATTCTTTAAGGGATTTCTTTTTTCTTCTTTAAGGGCTTTCAGCTGTTTACCTATGTTCTCCTGTATTTCTTTAATGGTGTCACTTATGTTCTTCTTAAAATTATCTATCATCCTCATGAGATGTGATTTTAGATCAGAATTCTGCTTTTCTGGTGTGTTGGGGTATCCAGGACTTGCTGTGGTGGGAGAATTGGGTTCTGCTGTTGCCAAGTATCATTAGTCTCTGTTGCTTATGTTCTTGCCCTTGCCTCTTGCCATCTAGTTATCTCTGCTGTTAACTAATCTTGCTGTCTCAGACTGTGGCTTATCCCTTCTGCAAGTCTGTGTGTCAGTACTCCTGGGAAACCAGTTGTCTCCAGGAGGAATTTGGGTATAGAGAGCTGTGGCACAGAGTCAGCTTCAGGGTGCAGAAGGAAACTGGAAGTATCCTGTCCCCTGCTGTTCCTTGGTTCCTGTGTCTTGATGACTGTGGGCAGGTCCCTCTTGGGTCGGGAATTTGAATGGATGTAGTGATTATACCTGTGCTAACAGTTGTGTCTGCACTCACGGAAGACCAGCTCTCTCCTGGAGGTATTTGAGAATGGAGTCCTGTGGCACAGGATCAGCTCTAGGCACAGACAGAAATTAGAAGGATCCTATCACAGGCTGCTCCTCAGTTCCTGTGTCCTGTGGGCTCCAGGCAGGTCCCTTGGAGCAGAAGTGGTGATCTTACTTGTGCTCACAGGCTGTCAGCACTTCTGGGAGACCTGCTCTGTCCTGGCGGTATATAGGTATGAAGCCAACCAAGGTAATTCTTTTTTTCCCCTTCCCTTCACTTGCTCTGGCCCAAAGGTTTATTTTTACTTATATGTAAGTACACTGTAGCTGTCTTCAGGCACCCCATAAAAGGGCATCATATCTCATTACAAATGGTTGGTTGTGAGACACCATGTGGTTGCTGGGATTTGAAGTCAGGATCTCTGGAAGAACAGTCAGTGCTCTTACCCACTGAGCCATCTCACCAGCCCAACCAAGGTAATTCTTATAAAGGACATTATTTAATTGGGACTAGCTAACAGGTTCAGAGGTTTATAACCAAGGCAGGAGCAAGACAGCTCCCAGCAGGCATGGTGTAAGAGATGCTGAGAGTTCTACTTCTTTATCCAAAGGAATCCAGGAGCAGACTGGCTTCCAGGCAGTTAAGAGAAGAGTCTCAAAGCCCACCCTTTTAGTGACACACTTCCTCCAACAAGGCCAAACCTACTAATAGTGCCACTCCCTGGGCCAAGTATATTTAAACCACCACATAAAGTTTTGCTTCTTTGTGAAAAATCAAGTGTATGTAGGTATGTGCATTTATTTCAGGGTCTTCTACTTGATTCCATTGATCAATCTATCTGTTTCTATTACAATACCATGGTGTTTTTATTACTATTGCTCTGTAGTATGCTTGAGATTATGGATGGCGTTAAGCCCAGAAGTTCTTCTATTGTTCAGGATTGTTATAGCTATCCTGGGTTTCTTGCTGTTGTTGTTGTTTGTTTGTTTGTTTTGCTTTGCTTTTCCATATGAAGTTGAGTATTGTCATTTTCAAGGTCTGTAAAGAAATGTATTGTAGTTTTGATGGAAATAGCATTGAATCTGTAGATTGCTTTTGGTAAGATGGCCATTTTCATTATGTTAATCTTATTGATCCATGAGCATGGGAATTCGTTCTGTCTTCTACTATCTTCCTCAGTTTCTTTCTTCAGACACTTGAAATTTGTGTCATACAGGTCTTTTATTTGTTTGTTTGGAGTTACACTAGGATGTTTTATATTATTTGTGGCTATTGTAAAGGATGCTTTTTCTCTTCTTTCTTTCTCAACCCATTCATTGTTTGTATAAAGGAGGGATACTAATTTCTTTGAGTTAATTTTGTATCAAGCCACATTGCTAAAGGTATTTTTCAGCTGTAGGTATTATCTGGCAAACATGTGTCTATGCATCTATGCTTCTATTTTCATAACCTCTGAAGCAGTGGTTTTTGACCTTCCTAATGATGCAACATTTTAATACAGTTTCTCATATTATGGTGACCCCCCAACCATAAAGTTATTTGATTCTACTTCATAACTTTAAATTTGCTACTGTTATGAATTGTCATATAATTATTTAATATTCAAGATATCTGATATGTGAACCCAAAGGGTTTGCAAACCACTGGTTGAGAACCACTGCTTTAACAGAATACAGATGTATTATTAAATAAAATATGTAGTTTATTAACACCCCCTTAGACTTTGCCTACAGTCCTATCTCTTCCAGTTCAGTATCCCACATTACATTTGATTGTTAGGGCTTTTTGTAGTCCTATTGGGTGTGACTACTATATTTTTTATTACAAGTTTTTTAATTATCTTTCTTTATTTCATCAGATCATCCCTTATGTCACTACAAATATTTTTATGATTAAATTATTGATTCCCTTTTTCTAATTTATGTGGTAAATATTGTTCATTAATTTTCTTTTTATATTAACAGTTGTATTTCCCAAGCATCTGTTTATTTTGAATGAGAGCTCTGGTCTCCACAGATATGTCAAAAAGAATTCTGTCTGTTGTTGTATATAAGCAGGAGCCAAATATCCTAGGAATCTGTGTTCTTCCTGCAAGCCAAGAGAGAATGTCTCAGAACTGCTGTCAACTTTCCTCTTTGCTGATTTCTACCCCTAAGATTCTATGATTGTAGGTTCTCCTTTAAACCTATTGAACAACATAATAAGAGGATAAGCCATTCTCTTTGGATCATAATACACTGTAGCTGAACTATGAAAAAAAGAATTAAATATTATATGGAGTGATATAGCTCATATTTCTTAAAGTCTGTTTGGTTTTGGCTTCGGTACTTTGTATCACTGGGAACGTGAGCAGATGCTATTAAATATGGGCCCATGGAGTGCCAATGGAGATGAGAAATCTTGACCAGTTGAGTGTTGGAGAGAAGTCTACACCCCATACCCTCTTTATCTGACAGTTAACCTCCAGTGCTGCATGGTGCCACTTACTACATTTAGTTCTGAAATTCAAAGAAGGGTTCAGTGTCTCTCCATGGGCTTTCCCAGAATCAAAATGTAAATCTCCAAAGGTTAATTTGGAGGAGGGGGAGCTCACAAACTATACTGGCTCTCTTTTTCTTTTTCTTCTAAGTTTAAAAAGCAGCAGAGGCTGAAGTGTGGCATCTAATGCCCTTAAGCTAGTAAGATGTAGAGTGAGAATACATTTATTAATTAGCATTCCAAAGTCTTGCAAAATCTTGGCCTACAAAGATGAGGACAGTCCAGGCTCTGATAAAGCAGAGAGAAAAAAAGCAAGTTCAATAAATTCTACATTACATCATGTCACAGGTCTCATCTCTCTTCCAAAATCTGCAAAAACATTTTAAAAATTATTTTGTAAATATAAAGTACAGTAGAACTTTTGGACCCACCAGCAATATAAATAATGACACAGAACCTTTTTAATATTTTAAAGCTTAGGTCTTTTAGCTAAGGCAGTCTCCCAGCCAGCTATCAAGCTTATCCCAATGAATTCTGGCACTATGTCTTAGCACCAGTGTGCTCTGCTTTAGTCTGTCCATTCACCACTCTATTTACTGGTGAATCTCCCACATCTCATTTTCTTTTTCAGTGTCTCCCTCTTTCAGAAATTTTTGCTCTGTATTTTCTGCCCAGCTGTCATCTTTTTATTACAGTAAATCAGATACAATTCTCAATTGCCTTTAAACTAGAGAGGAAGGATGAATATTTCCAAAATATGAGAATAGTGATGGCCGTAGAAATAAAAATATCCAATGTTCTGACAGCTCATAGCACTCAGCCCAGTACGTAATTAACAATTGAGTATAGAGAGACATATCATCACACAATGTACCCCAATAATTAAGATTTTGTTTGTAGTAAGTAAAATCATTCACAGGCTGCTTGATTTTAAACAACTAGAAAGTAGAGAAATGCTGCATTACAGACACTTCTGACTGTATTGCACACTGATTTAACAATCCCTACGGACTGGTGACTTTGTATTCTTCTCAATAAGAATCATGCTATAAAGAAATTCATAATCACAGTTGTGCATTTACATGTCCTGAATATTTTTAAAACACTTCTATTTTCATGTTAGTTTTTAATAAAACTCTTTCATAAAGAACTGTGTTCCCTCATGATTGCTCTCTTAGAACTGCAGATTCTCTCTATAACCTTGGGTCAAGGGAGCACAGAGAACCTAGAAATACTGTCAATGTGCTGAGAATGATTAAAACTTTGAATATGTGATGCAAATTATATACATTTTTCCAACATAATAATTTTTATCAATTATTTGAAAATTTCACATAATGTACCCTGATCACACCCATTTTCCCCAGGTGTACCTTGCTACCCTTGTGCCCCACCCTCCAAAACATTTAAAAAAATACATATCAAGTATAACTTGTGTGGTCCATATATTTAGTGTCTCTCGTTCTTAGCTATGAGTGTGGGATTGCTGATACCACTGCAGTGTAAGTTTCCCTGCCCAGAGCAGCCCGCAGAAGCATGTTTTGTGGATGTCCACATGGTTTCTCATGGTTGCACGGAGCACAGTCATTCACAAACATCAACATGGCCACAACATGGATCAAAGATATCAACATGATCTGCAGTGGCAGCTCAGATCATGGACCTCATCATAGTTTCCAGTGGCTGCGCAGACTTTGATCCTAAACAAGGCCCCAGAGCACAAATTAGGAACATCAATATGGCCTCTGGTGGCTGCAGAAACCACAGACATCAACATTATCCCCTTGGCAATCCAAATCACTTACCTTAATATGATTTGAGCAAAATTGATGAGCATTAGAAATCAGTGTACAATATATATATATATATATATATATATATATATATATATATATATATAATCTTTTAAACTTAAATATTAAAGAATTCTAAAATAATATGTTTAATATGAGGAATGAATTGAGGATTCAGAAGTCAAAGCCCCTTTTCTCAGAAGGTATGTACTTCTTAAAAAATCAGTAAGTTTACCCGGCAAGCAAAGTGCAATGCTTGCAAAGAGGCAAACAATTGAAAAGATTTCTCACATGTATTTTTGCTCTAGAGGACCATAAGCTATTGATTGCAGGCACAAGATAAGAAAATGAAATTTTCCCTAATGATGGGGCTCCAGGACTATGTGTTTGAAATGTTTCTTTCACAAGCTTATCAGGCAACAAAAAAATTGAATGTGTTTTGCACTGAGATCAGACAAACACTTTCAGGAGTGTACATTCCATGCAGCACAGAGGAAAAGCCAATAAAAGCAATTACCAGGCAGTTGAGTTGCTCATTCGATGATCAGCATCAGCATAAGCAAATAACATAGTCTGAGATCAATCACCTGCTTCTCCTCGAAGAACAGGAAGTTTGGCGCATGAAGTAGGAGACTCTGCTGTATCAGAATTGTGCTTTATCAGCCAGCTTCTGAAAGGGCGTATCAGCTTATGTAATATACATGCCTACTGATTCAAGGACTGATAAAATGCTACCACTGGTCAATCAATAGTTAGATAGAGGGAATGGAAGAGTAAGGGAAAGGCAGCATCAGTAGAGCAGCCTAGTGCCCTTCACATTGGGAAAGCTCAGATAAAAAGCTCTCTAGGAGCTGAGTTAAAAGAGTAAGAAATGAGTCTAGAAACTAATTAATAAATGAAAACAAGGCAGGACTATTTGAGTGAAAGAAGGGAGCCTGTAAAATTGGGGAAGAAGCATAGAGAGGTAGCAGAGGACTGATGACTTATGACTTGCACTAAACCATAGTTATTTGAACAGTCATAATAAACAGTAACAAGCAAACAATATCAAATAGGCATCTACTTGTTAGTGTGACTGCTTACTATAGTCTGTTAAATGATCCTCAAGCAGACATTTCCATAATTCAAGCATTTCTACAGAAAATACATGTAGATCTACTGTTTATTAGACCTATTGCTGGGTTCCAGAGGCCAGAGCAAGGACAGATTATCATTCACTCCCATGTTTTCTGTGGTAGAGGGGTATAGTGCTCAGAGACAAGACACCTCACAAATGTATAATGTTGTGGAACTTGGAATAGTATTGTTTTTTTGTTTATTCTTTAATCTTTTCTGTTTTTACAGTCCAGACTTTATTCCCCTCCTGATCCACTCCGACTGTCCCATCTCATACCTCCTTCTTCTATCTCCAAGAGTATGTCCAGATCCTTCCATCCCTACTTCAACAGAACTCTCCTCTCCCTGGGGCATCAAGTCTCTTGAGGGTTAGGTGCATCTTCTCTAGATGTGCAGACCTGGCTGGCCTCTGCTGTATATGTGTTTATACCAGCTAGTACATGCTGCTTGGTTGGTAGCTCAGTGTCTGGGAGATCTAGGGGCTCCAGGTTAGTTGAGACTTCTGGTCTTCCTATAGGGTTGCCATCCTCCTCAGCTTCTTCTAGCTTTTCCCTAATTTAACCACAGGGGTCCTGGCTTCTGTTCATTGGTTGGGTGGAAGTATCGGTATCTGACCCTTTCAGCTGCTTGTTGGGTCTTTTGGAGGGCAGTCATGACAGACTCCTGTTTGTAAGCCACCATAGCATCAGAAATAGTGTCAGACCTTGGGCCCTCACCTTGAGCTGAATTCCAACTTGGGCCTGTAACTGGACTTCCTTTTCCTTAGGCTTTTCTCAGCTTTTGTCCCTGCAGTTCTTTCAGACAGGAATAATTCTGGGTCAGAGGTTTTATTGTACAATGATAACCCCATCCCTCCAGTTAATGTCCTGTCTTCTACAAGTTTCCTCTCTCTAATGTAGGGCATTTTATCTAAGGTCCCACCCGTTGAGCCCTGAAAGTCTCTCACCTCCACCTCCTACATCTCTGGTACATTCTAGAGAGGCCCCACTCTTACCTCCCAAGGTTGCCTGGTTTTCCATTCTTTCTACTCACCCTCAGAGCTTCTTCAGTCCTGTTTCCTGCACCCAATATCTGATGTGTTCTCTAGTTGCCCTCACTGTCCCCTTTCTAACCTAAGTCCCTCCATCTCTCCCCACCCTCCTGTGATTGCTTTTTTCTCCCTCCCAAATGGGATTAGGGCATCCTCACTTGGGCTTGTTAACTTTTTTGAGTTCTGTGGATTGTATCCTGGGTATTCTTTATTTTGTTTTATTTTATTTTATTTTATTTTATTTTATTTTATTTTATTTTATTTTTTGGCTAATATCCACTTATTAGTGAGTATGAACTATACATGTCTTTTTGGGTCTGAGCTACCTCACTCAGGATGATATTTTCTAGCTCCATCCATTTGCCTGCAAAACTCATGATGTCCTCATTCTTAATAAAAGAGTAGTATTCTATTATGTAAATGAACCACACTTTCTGTATCCACTTTTCTGTTATGGGACATCTTCTTTGTGATCACTGACCTCACAAATATGGCCAAGGAACATTGGGATAACAGGTAAGAATAAAGGATTGGGATCAAATGACTTTACAGTAGGGATTGAACTATTAAGAATGGTAAATTGCAAAATATACATAACATAGCAGTCGAGGCAAATGGTAGGATAGAAGTAACTGAACATGGAAGCACCTTCTTTGGTCTGATGGCTTGTAAAAGATTGGAAACAGATACTAGCCAAGGAAAGCTCTCTGACTCTGCAAGCTATAAGACCAAGTTAATGAAGTTTCCTTAGTATATTCTATTATAATATCGATTTTAGCCACATGAATTTTATGCTAATATTTTGAATGTTAGAACTAAAAGATGATACATTTTTATTGGTTAACCCAATAAAATATAATAATTTGGATGGGAAAGCCTTTCTACAGAATTCATAAATATGGACAAACTTGTGTTTTAGTAATAAAATTAATTGCTTTTAACCAGGATTTGTATTATGTGGCATGAGACACATCTGAGTATACTAAAATAATGGGACCATGAGTCTCGGCCTTCCTGGTCTCTGTGATGCTTATAGCTGCACTTCTGTATGGATCCAGTTAATATATAAAATAGCAAGTACCTAGAAAGAAGGCAAGACAAGTTCTTAGTTCTAGGGTGGTAGCAGACAAAGACTTTATCATAAATAAATAAATAAATAAATAAGTGTCATAAATAAGCAAACTAATAAATCATTTTAAATGTTTGTATTCTGAATATTTAAAAAATAAGAGAACTGTAGGTTCATTCTGAAATTTTTCAGCCCCTAACCAAATGCATAATTAAATAAGTTTGGATTAGAAAGGAAGAGAGGGAATTGGATGTAGGGTAGAATGGAAAGGTGGTATGTTTTCTAAAATACAATTCAATTGAAACATACCCATAGAATGTTTTTACATGCTCGGCATTCTTGTGCAATAAGCACACATTTCTCTTATTAGTGATTCTCAAGCATCAATCACATACTGCATAATTTAAGAGCAACAAATCATTTACTGAAAAATTTGTTCCAAAACATCAGCAGATACCATTGAGCCACATTTTTGTGAAGAAGCCCTAGCCTCCTTCTATGTGTGGGCCTCAAGCATTTTGCTTCATTGTTGGAAATATGCATTCACAAATATGCATGCTTGCAAAGGTTTGAAAATGTGGAATCTGCCTTATAATTTGAAACATATGCAGTGTGCTTCCAATCATCATCTCTAACCAGCATCAGTTTGTTCGTTCTTACTTTCCTCATATCTGAATAAAAAGCATGTATGCATTCTGCTCCCACCTGAGCTTGCCTATGTGCTGCTGCAGGTTCTTTAAACTTCCATGACTATCACTCCTCACTGTCCTCCAGCCTGAGTTTATATTCTGTCATGATAATGTTTACTTGTATAAACTTTAGGAAGGTGGGAAAAGTGTCGATTGAAAATATAGCTTCTTCTAACAACTCTGAAAAACTGGCGAGTCATATGTATACCTCTAAATTCATTTGCAAGGAGGGGACAACACTCACTTACCACTCCATTTTACAGACTGATAATATGTCTTCCTTAGAATATAATCATAATTAATTTTGATTGTCACAACTATTTTTCATCTCAGAACACAGTTGACTATCTAAATATGTACCTTGCTGACAGAAAAGTTCTAGCTGGATGTTAGGTGTAGCCATAAATTCATAACCTACACAAACAGATATAGAAGAAAGAGTGTTTCTAAGCATATTACACCTGTCTGTATTCACTAAGAACCTCCAATTTTGTTTCTGAAACTTCCTTCAGGTCATCTTAATAGATTTACTTGTCTGGGGAGAAAGTTTTTTTGATTTTTTGTTTGTTTGGATTTGTTGTTGTTTGTTTGGATTTGTTGTTTGTTTGTTGTTGTTTCTGAGGGTGAGAAAACCTGATGATTGTTTGCTTATTTATTTATTTATTTATTTATTTATTTATTTATTTATTTATTGGTGGATAGTGTCATACACATCCCAGCACTTTGGGAGCAGAAGCAGGTAGATTTCTGAGCTAGAGGCCAGCCTGGTCTACAGAGTGAGTTCCAGGACAGCCAGGGCTATAAAGAAAAACCCTGTCTTGAAAAACAAAACAAAACAAAACAAAACAAAACAAAACAAAACAAAGCAAAGCAAAGCAAAGCAAAGCAAAGCAAAGCAAAGCAAAGCAAAGCAAAGCAAAGCAAAACAAAACAAAACAAAACAAAACAAAACAAAAACCAAAAACCAAAAACCAAAAACCAAAAACCAAAAACCAAAACCCAAAAACCAAAAACCAAAAACCAAAAACCAAAAACCAAAAACCAAAAACCAAAAACCAAAATCCAAAAACCAAAAACCAAAAACAACCAAAAACCAAAAACCAAAACCCAAAAACCAAAAAACAAAATAAGGTATCCCTGGGTAGCCCTGGATGTCCAGGAGCTATCTCTGCATACCAGGCTGGTCTTGAACTCAGAGATCCAGTGTGATGCTACATGTGTCTTAAGTATTTACTATGATTTAATAGAAATAACTGATAAATTTGATGGCCATGTTACATTTAATTGGCTTCCTACTATACTTAATAAAAGTTACAGATGCAAATATATATAATTATGTTTTCATGAACCAGGGTAAATATTTACTTCATCCATATGAGTTTCATTTTCATGTAAATGTAATCACTGTCAGAGGAAGGAGTTAACATGTGATATGCAGTATGGCTGCTCTGAGTAGTAAGGAAGTGAACTAAGAAAAGATAGTCTTCAAGGTTTTCCTTTGCTAGACACTTGCTCATATTTTTAGAGAAATTTCAGTCTGCAAAAGGGGAATATCTGCACTCTTCATGCTGATCCTTGTAATTCTTAATTGTCAATAATTAATAAAGTCTTTACTTTTGCTTATTTAATGAAAATAATTTGGCTAACAAGAAAAACAACAAAAAGCTAAAGTTTCTGACTATAATGAGGTTCAGTAACAGTGATACCCTTCCATATGTATAAACTTTGTAAGCCTTCCTTCCCACTAAATCATTCAAGTACTAATGTGACTGTTGTTAGATTGATATTATGTGGAAATGAGACTAATGTGTACAGTTAGTCCACTTAAATAATCAAGATTGTCTAGAGAAGATAAGTGGCTTTAGTTCACTAAAAGATAGGAGATGGATGGCTTTCTTGGACAGAAAGAAACTGCCTGTGATAAGACACTGCAGCTCATGCCTGCGATTCCTGAAGGTGAGCTGTGCATGTTTTGTACTTGCCTACCCAGCTCAACAAATCCATTTCTCTTAGTGCATTTTGACATAGGCATCCCTTGCTGTACAGTCTCTCTGACTGGCATAGGCCAGTGTATCCAACAACCACATAAGTGAGCAAGACTGACCTACAAATTGTGACACAGGAACCTAGGAGGTTGAGAAAATCATTTTCCCCAGAGAAGTGGCAAAGTAAAATGTCCCCATAGAAAACAGGCAGCCTAGGTGTGAAGCTCTCAGCCTTAGGGTTTTAGTCCTATCTTATGTTATCCACAGAAGATCCTGAGTGCTCTCATTGTATTGAATTAGATATGCTTTCCATAATTAAACAAGAGTAATTATCAAGTACCTGGTACACTAGAGGAAAAGAAAAATCTAGGTATTCGAGACATTTTCCTCCTATTCATTAGACAAAAATTAAATATCTACTATGTGTAAGAAAGAGTGTTAGAAGTGTAGCAAAAAAAAAAATGTGATTTCATTACACAGAGCCACTTTTACAGGACTCTCTAGAAATGGAGATGCTTTATCTTCTTAGTGGTAACACAGTGGTTACATGAAACAAACAAATCCTGTAAGGAGTAAAATAAGAGGGCAAAGGTGGCTGAATGGAATACACAGAGACAATTTAGAAGAATTTGGTAGTAATGTTTATATGCCTAGAAAAACAACACAAGATAAATCAACAAATACAACTGAATCAAATTATATCAAGATAAAGAAATACTTTCAAAATGAGATAGAAGGTTGGAATTTAATGTAGTGTAATGTTCTTTTACAGCTACACATTCCTTTTCCCCCACCTCTGTCTCCAAACTACTATATAGGGGGGCCTACATTTCAAAGCTTCTACTATACTCCAATCAACAGCAGCCTGCTGAACACCCCTGTTGCCTAGCATACTCACATCACTCACTCAGCAGCCCTTAAAGAATGTAGACCTTAAAAAGGTGCTTTTTTTTTTTTAAAGTATTTTAAACAATAAGTTTTCACAGTATAGCCCAGGCTGGCCTTAAGTTCAGTGTGTTGTTTTTGTTGGCTTTGAACTTGTGATCCTTCTGTCTAGCCTCACAAGTGCCAGAATATCATACGTGCACCATCTAACCCAATGGGAATCTGTCTCTTGAGGTAGTGAAGCAAGGGAAGCTTGGAATGTGCCTGGGTGAAAATTTCTCTTTGGTACATCAACTCCTTTCTTTAAAAAGTATCAGATAGAGTTTCCTGAAGTTTAAACACAAATCGAATCTCTGACATTGTAAATGCAAGGGAAGATCTTGGGGAAGTTAGTTTTTAAATCCATTAGACATTAGTAAATACATTTTCTATTTTCCGCAAAACCAGAATATATCTTATTTTTCCTATTTCAGCTTTGCCATTATTTAGTAACCTTCTGTGTAGTAGAAGACCACAGTTAAAATGCATAGGACCTATTTAAGCAGTGTAGACATTAAGTCAAGGAGTAATATATGATATATTATTTACTATTATATAGATGTGACCATCCCAAGAAAAGCAACTTAAAAGAAAGATTTACTTGTTCACAGTTTCAGAAGGCACAGCCATGTTTATTTGACTCACTACAATTGGACAAACCATCCTGGTGACATGAGAATGTGAAGCAGAACAGTTTGTAATAGAAAGGAAAGAAGAGAGAGAGACAGAAAACATCCAAGGGCAGCACATTCTTAAGGACCCATGCCCGATGATGTACTTCTAGCTAATTCCTTTCTCAACATCCACAAAAGAGTGTTCCAGCTGGATACCAAACTCTGAACATTTAAGCTTTGGGAGAGACACCATGTCAAAACCTTAACATTTAGAGATCAGAAATTAACAATAAGGAATATAAACCGTACAGTAACACTTATTCCTTCTTGAGGAAGAAAGAATGATTTTAAAAAGCTGGAAAATGCAGTCCTGTAGAAGGGTTGGAAATACAGAGCCATGCTGGTTTTAATCTTCATGCCCTATTTTCTTAAAAGCAAAGGAAGAAAAATGGAGGATGGGTGGGCAGGAGGACAAAAGGAGAGAAAGAAAGGGCAAATTTGCTGTCATCTTTTCACTACTTCTTTGTGTTTGGCAGACACTGTTAAAAAGTGATTTTGTGTACTCAATAACATTTTCCACTAGGAAGATGATTAAACTATTGTTGGGGTAGAGAAAAAATGGTGACCATCCATTTCTGTGTGCAACACAGGAGCACTTTGTTTTCTTTCCAGAATAGTCTTCATTTAACATTTATAGATACAGTCAGAAAAGTCAAAAATAAAGCATAATAAATGGCAGCTTCCTCTACCCTCCTGGGTGATCACAAAGAGGATGGTGTCCATTAACTGCTCTACAGATGTTTCAAGCTAAGGTAGAGCAGACCTGCTGTGAGGCTGAGTGGACTTAAGGATTTGGAATCTTTTATCTTTCCTCAATGCCTGATGTGTGCTGGTAAGCTGTGTGCGGATGCATCAAAACATGTCTTCTCCCAGAATTGAGAACTGGTGATAGATGCTGAGTTGAAAAACTTTAAAACTAACATTCAAGTTAGTTTTTCTCATTTATCCATAAAAAATATTGAAACAAACGGTTTAGACTATTTTGTGTCTCCAGTAAGTAGTAAGAAATAAAATGTCATTAACTTCCTCCTTTTCAAATATATATTCAAACTTTGTGTAGTAGAAAATTTTTATATACTTATGAAATAATCTTGTTTCCATGATAAATATCACATTTCTACATAAGAAATGAACTGTGTTTACAAATACTAAAGAAATATGCTGTTTTAAAAATAACTCTATTGTATAATCATTATACAATAAAGATTTTAGATATTATATATACATAATATATATAATCACTTGATAAAAAATATAATGTGCAAATATCTGATAGTAGTGGTAAAATATGTACACAATCAAGATAATAAAGACATGCATCATCTTTAAAAGTTTCCTTGTGTAATTTTGTGCCTTTTAAAAATTATTTGTGAGAGGAACCCTTCATATAAAACCCATTTGTTTAATTTAAATTAATTTAAATTCAACTGTGTGGCATTGTATTGCTCACTGAAGACAGTGCATTGTAAAGCAAAACAGTTTTTCATTCTGTGTAACTGCAACTTTATATTCTTTAAAAAATAACTTCCAGGTTCCCTCCACAAGCTCTATTCAACAAGTCTTTCTGCTTCTGCATCTAGAAGAGTGACTGAGGTATTGCATACAAGCAGAATTATTCCCATATGTCTTTTATTCTTGGCTCATGTCACTTAGTACAATGCTTCCCAGGTTCATTCACACTGTTCCAAATAGTTCAATTTCACCCTTTCTCCTTTGAAAAGCTCAATTCATTGTGCATTCCACTGCATGCACATACCATGTTTGTTTATTTGTCTGCTTATGGTTAAAAAGTATTTCCTTCCATGCTTTGGCTGCCATAGACATGGGTGCACAGATTATGTGTGTGTATATATATATATATATACCTTAACTTCAAATATGGAGGGTATGTATTCAAAAGTCAGAATGCAGTATAAAATGGAAGTTCTACTCTTAATGTTTAAGACAAGTTCCATCCTGTTTTCTAGAGTGATAAAATATTTTTTTTTATCTGAAATCACAATGTAGACGTATTTGAATGCTCCAGGATTCTCACTGACTTTTGTTCTTTTTTTACCTTGTTGTAGTTCCACTGGATAACATCCATCCTAACAGGTTAAATACACACTACTTCATGGGAGTGAATATGACCAGTTTATTGGGCTGTTTATGGTTAAAGAACATTTGAGTTTCCTTCCATGCTTTGGATGCATAGAAGGGACAGAATTATTCCCATATGTCTTTTATGCTAACCGGGGGCAGGCAGCAGAGGTTAGCTATTCCTTGACAGATAAAAGTAGAATATATCTACACAGAAATACATAATGTTTTAACCTATAATTACATCTTGGAATAATTGAATACAATACACCAAGTAGGTCCTGTTAAAATCCCTACCTTTCACACTAGAAAAAAAAAATAAATAAAGTTAAGGTACCTTGCCCAAGAGCACAAGTGAAATAAGTGAAGAAGGAAAACAGAAACAGAGGAAATGATGTCATGATAACTCTTTCCCAAGGGGTGGCTTTGAATTGCTTTGCTTTAAGCACACATGATATCTCTGAGCCAGGTACAGGTTCCCAGTTCAGCATAACTTCTTCTAGTTAAGTGTATGAATGACTACAGCCATCTACAACTCCTGTTCTCCTTTTTTCCACAGTCTATGAAGGTGAGCACAGGGTCTAGCTGAGTGTCCTTCATTTTCTTCACTCTTCCCAGGAGACCTTATTTTATTTTACAATCTGTGGTACTATAGTGCTAGGGACATCTGTCCTTAGGGGAAAAAAACATTCTTGTCAGATATTAAGTGCACACTTTTGAAAAACTAAAGCCTAATAAATATGAAATATTAACAATGATGTATGATTAAGACAGTCTATTCATCTTTTATTCATTTAAAATCTTTCCTAGATCAATCTAGACTACCAAAAAGTGTTTAAATTTTAGTACTTCTTCCATCCTCATAGAATTATAGTATTATTTATACCCATTTAGTAACAGGGGCATGTCATTTTAGAATGCATTCACATACATGTTATAGGCACCTTTGGGAAGAGACCTAAGCAATCTCTGATTGCTGTTTTGAGAATCAATAGAACAATTAGTCTTTGACATTAATGCACAAAAGCTTTTCCTAATCATATGCATCCAACTCTAGTTGATTATATAATGGAGGTTGTATGTCATCAAAAAAGAGTCTCATTGAGACATTTAAGTTTTCATTGAACCCCTGTTCTCAAGCATTCTTCTAGCTACAGGCTACTGAGTAGTTAGGGCAGCAGTCCTGTGCTACTGACAAGTTTCATACGGGTAGAGAGCTCTTGAGTCTAATTGATGTCATTGTAATCTATTTTTTTAGCCTTATAGTTTTTCTCCCTCTACTCATTAGACAAGTGATGCTAGACAGAAGAATGTCCCTCAGAGCTGAAAAATGAACTTCAAAATTCACTATGCTTTTAGAGAAAAAATGGTTCTATACCTCAACACTATCTAGGTTTTAAAATAATGATTCCTTTCATATGCTTATTTTATGAGAATATAGTGAGCTATGCTTTTTTTCTGGTATATAGTGACCTACATGTTTCTACCAACAATACCAGCCACCTTTGTCTTCTAGCTACTTTGATTTCCTTTCACAATCTTTCTTTCCATGTAGCTTATTTTACATGAAGGTAGAAATGCCAAAGTGGTATGCATCTCTACGGTCACACTTCCAGCATCTAGAACTTTATAATTGTTTATCTCCTCATCATTAACATTATGTGTGATTATGCTGTTAATGGCGATGTGCTGAAGAACAGAAAGCACAAGTACTTTCTTTTGTACCTTTTGCTTTTAAATTTTTTATTATATATTGTTTTTGAGCTTATGAGTAGTATTATTTTGCATGTCACTTGCATATTTTTGTCCAACTAAAAAGGCAAAAAAATCCCTGTAATGTTCAACTATATGCCACATATGACTTTGTGTCAAATGGCTAATTATAGTACAGTTGTTTTTTTAATTAATTGATTGATTGATTGATTGATTTACATATCAAATGATGATCTCACTATCTCCCCTTCTCTTCTACTCTGAGACTGTAGAATGGAAGAATAAAAGAGAAAGTGGGAAATAGACTTGAACACATTGGTAAAGGAGAAATTTTCCTGGTCAGAACACCAATGGCATGGACTCTCAGATCAGCAATTGATAAATGAGACCTCATGAAACTGAAAAGCCTCCATCAGACAAAGCACACTGTCAGTAGGACACAATGTCAGTCTACAGATTGGGAAAAAATCTTCACTAACCCTTCATGTGATAAAGGGCTAATATCCAACATATATAAAGAACTCAGGAAGTTACATTCCAACAAACCAAATAACCCAATAGAAAAATAAGTACAGAGCTAAACAGAGAATTCTCAACAGAGAAATCTCAAATGGCAGAAAATTAACTAAAAAAAAGTTCAACATTCTTAGTCATCAAGAAAACACAAATCAAAATGACCCTGAGATTCCACCTTATACCAGTCACGATGGCTAAGACCATATCTTGAGCATGAATACTTACAAGAATCAATGATCTATTCTCACCTATCTTTATGGCTACTGTTCTCCCTGATTCCATTGTAAACCTAGTGCCTAGGAGCTACTGTTCTCACATGGTCTAGACATCAGGTTTGAAATGAGCTTTTGTAGTTTCAAGCTTCTGAGATATATAGGATCACTATCAAATTGGACCAAGTACTGCATATAATGAATCATTGTTTCTATACATAAAGGTACCTTCCAATACATGCAAAAAGGGAAAAAAATATGGGCTACCACAGAGAACAAAGAAGGGGAGAACTAAAACTCTATTAGCGGTTTCATGTGGTAAACAGTCTTTGAATGATGATGTCTAGGTCCTAGAATAATACCACAGTAGAAAGAGCAGGATGTTTGGAGGTCAAATCATGATGGATTATTTTAAATCCTAGATCTGCTACTACCAGGTTGGATGTGCTAGTTCAACCTCCATAAAGATTGAGGTTCAATACTCTCATCTGTGAAGGGAAATATCAATACTTACTATGCCTTGAAATGTAGACAGATATGGTACTGTCAGTGTTAAATGCAGTATGTTGTCATCGAGTGTTCACTATCTTTGTCTTTTGCTCCTAGTGACAATCAACACAGTAAGATAGTGCACACTTGAGCCAACCCAATGTGGTCAATGAATAAAACGAGATTTAAAACTCTTCCCATTTGTGAAATGATGGTATAGATGAGCTCTGTAATTTGTGTCATCCCTATAATCCTTACTATCATTAAAGAAAGGCCCCTTTCAAAGCAAACACGTATTATAGATATGATTGAAACAACTCAATAAAGCAGCTTTGCCTCATTGATTTTAGACTCATAAGTTTGACTTCTACCAAAAAGTAATTGTGTGTACACACATACACACACACTCATGCACACATGCACACAGACACAGACACACAGACACAGACACACACACACACACACACACACACACAGAGAGAGAGAGAGAGAGAGAGAGAGAGAGAGAGAGAGAGAGAGATTTAATCTTAAAGAATAGATTAAACTCAAATTTGTTTTTTTGTGCAATTTAAATGTCTTCATATAGGTGTAAGTTTTCATAGTCTAATACAATAACAAGACAAGGTGTATGCTGTTTGTAGAATTCTAACTTTCTCTAATACCTCAATATTTGCTTATACAAGAATCAGTGTTACATTAATAGATATTTTATAAGCTGTTATGATGAAGGAAAATAACTGTAGAGGGTTAAAGGTAAGTAAGATTTATGTATCTAGATATAAAACTTTTATTTTGCAGTTGAGGATTTCTAAGACCCAGTGACCTGTATATAAATATGAGGAAAAACAGTACCCTGAAAACTAAACACTTATTAGTTTCCAGTTATTCTTATACATTAAACTATTGGACTGAGAGGTTATTTGCCAGAAGACTGAAGAAAGACTCTGCTCTGAGCATCCAGATTCCATTCCACACAAGCGGTAAGAGCTTTCAGATTTAGTGCACCATATGTTGTTCCTCACTGTCCCTTTTCTTACATATTTCTAAGCTGAGAATGTGAAGGCAGCTAGAAAGTTTTGTACAAAATCTTTCTTCAGTGACAACATCACCTTTCTGTGTTTGAACCCTTTCTGAGTTATTAGGAAAAACGGATTCAAATCGACATGTAACACCATACATTACTTTTTGATGAGATAAGATTTTATTTTACTTTTTTATTTTTTAAGGTTACTATTATTTTTTCTTAATTTTATTTTATCTTTTTATACACTCCAGATTTTATCCCTGTCCTGGTTTCCCCCCTGCTGTCTCCATGAAGATGTCCCCCACACCCCACCAGAACCCCCTACACCCTGGGGCCTCCAGTCTCTTCAGGGTTAGGTGTATCTTCATTTCAGGAAGTCCTCTGTTGTATATGTGTTTGGGGGCCTCATATAAGCTGGGTAACATCACACATTTGGTAGCTGTCACTGTTCATCAAGTAATCTCTCTCTCTCTCTCTCTCTCTCTCTCTCTCTCTCTCTCTCTCCATCTCTTACTCCGTGTGTGTGTGTGTGTGTGTGTGTGTGTGTGTGTGTGTGTGTGTGTTGGAGAGAGGTATAGAGGCAGAAATGAAGACAGAGAATGAAAACACTAAAACAGAACAAGCCACTGAGACCAGGGTGCCATCTAATGTTCCTAAGTGTTAAATCCTTAGGACTAACACTGCTTGCTGTATCTTAGTCTCCAAAAACATTAATCATTTAAAATAAAGTTGAACATATTATAACTTCAACGTAATTTTGTTACAGTTTTCAAAGGATTTCTTTGTATATTTAATTGTGAATATTTGGCTTTAGGGACACTCTTAAACCCACAACATAATTGTTTCATGTATGTTTATATTTTTATACCTCAAATACATCATGGTGATTGGCAAATCAGTGCACATGTTGGGTAGTAAATATGTTTGTGATGAATAAGATAAAATTTTACTATAGAGTATCAATTATGATTATTTACATTTTTGAGTAAAGAAAGAGAATGCTAACAAAAAAAATGCCTATTTTCCTCCAAATATTTTCACTGAGACTTTTCTTACAAGTTTTTGGACTATGATTACTGGTTCACTAAGCAAAATTAGTTAGTCTGCATAGTACTAGTCATTGCTTTCTTTGTGTGGGACTTCTCCCAGGAAGAGACAACTCTCAAATAAAATTTTTTTCTTCTAGTTCCCTAGAAAAAGACACATCACAAAAAATGTATCCATAACATATATAAAGACTTCATTTTCATGGTTTATTCCACCATTTTTAATCCATAAATGAAAAATGAAGAAGTGGTCTGCTATAGTCTTTCAAATCGAATACATTCACAGTTAACTTTTTTCATGTGACAATAAACAAACAAAAACTCAAAAAAAAAAAAAACCCATATAATCGCAAATTCACACAAGCATAAACATTTCTTTCTCGCTTCAAGGTTTCTGGGACCATCTCAGAATTGGAGCTAGGTATTTATGCAGATTTTTTAAGAGCTGAAGATACATTTTACTTTTGTATATTTGAGATCATAGCTCAAGTGGAGAAAGATTTAAGGTGAATGGAGATGTATTTCCACTCCTGGGAACACAGTGATGCTCAGGAGAGAAGTCTAACCTTATCAACACTGACATGTCAGGCATATGAAGTGCAGCTTGGATAAAGCATGGCAGAGAAGAAGGAAGGAAGACAGGGGGACCACAAATATCTCCTGAAGATAATCTGGTTTGCCCTACTCATGTCTTTCTATACATAACATCCTATCACCCCCCAACCACAAGCATTGGACTAAAAATTAAGTGTGTGGTGAATTTGAATTCTTTCTTAAAGATACAAACAAACTATCTATGTAGCATTCCATCTTGAATTTTCTTAGGATATTTGTTCTTATCACACTGATTGCCACCCATGATAGAAAGCTTCATATATTTCAGTACAGCAGTACAAATGGACAATTGAAGACACTATTGTCTTACACTGAAAGCATAAGGCAGGACAAAAGTTGCTAGACTGAGTTAATGGCAAACATTGTCACTGAAAACTTGTGACCTTATAACCTTAGACAAGGCATTAAGCCTTCGATTCCTTTACCATAAAATTCTGGTTAATAAAATCATCCATTCTGTTGACTTTTGAGAAGTAAACAGTACTTTAAAGCACTTGCCACAGTTTTCTGTGGGTAATAATACATTTTTCATAGCCATATAAGATTAATATTTGTGATTGTTATTTTCAAGGAAGTTTGATCCTTAGTCTATACACTCAAATATGCAAGCAGTAATTTTTTTATTTCTTTCTTTAGCCTTTATATTTATAATTTATTTTTCCAAACTTTACCCACTCAGCTGAGATTGATTGTGAATGGTTGTTCCAAACCTTAAATTGCTAAGAAAAAAAAAGTAGCTGATGTGGTTCAGGGAGACTTCCATCTGGTTCCAAGTCATTGGTTACCCACTAATCCCTGTGACATACAGTGCTACAGTCTTTTGTCTCTTTAGTGTACTCATTACAATGTCAGGGACTCCCCTTCATGGGCTGCAGTATTTTGTAGCATCTTAGTCTTTGTTTTATGTTGCTACAATACAATTATAGAGATTGTGTAACTTAGAGAGAATATATATTTATTTCTTTATAGTTCCAAGGATTGTCTACCAAGGAAAAAGGTTTCATACTGTGAGGAAACACAAGGTCGAAAACTATTTTTTCAAAGCCACTGGTCTCAAGCTTATCAGCACTTACACATTTCTCACTTAAATTCTAATGTCAGAATCCTGTAATTCAGTTTGAAACACATCAACACTTGGAGAGCACATTCTAACCACAGCATCCAGGCCGTGTCTTTCCCCATCACCCTGTGCTGCAAAAGGCCATTTGTGCCTATGCCTCATTACTCAAACTCACCATAAGACCCTAAGGCAGTGACATTCCTCAGCCTTCCTTTTCTTATTTGGGATACTTTTTTTCTCATACCTGAGATATTTTATGAATATCCCAAATATCTCTCCACATAGATTTTATAACCAGAGTGCAAATATTTCTGTTTCACCAATGAAGCTTCCCTTGGCTAGGAAAAAAAAAAAAAAAAAAAAAAAAAAAAAGGAAAGTACTGTCAATTTGAACAGGAACAAAAGGGCAAGGGTGGTGTTTAAAAACAGAAAAACAAGCATATGCTACTATCTCAAGACTATGCTACTGTTATGTGATCACAAATCACATTTTCCTCATCACTGATATCATTAGTTGTCATTATTTTATATTCACAGGGTTGTTGGACTTACTGTGAATACATTGTCAGCATTCTCAATTCAGAGCAGACATATCTTAGTACATATAGCACTGCTTTGTAACTCAGGTATTTGTTTAGGCTCCACTCTGCTACTCATCATTCATGAGTATTCTTTGGGACTCAAAGCTTTATTTGTTTCTGCATATTTACAACTGGAATACAAATTATTAGGTCTCGGTTTTGTGATGGAGAAGAAATTGCTATGCAAAGCACCCTCTACTATTCTGACAATTATTTGAAAATATTAGACAGATTTCCTGAGAGAGATTTTCCTCTAGTCTTCTGATTCATGAGCGCTCCCTCTGCAGGGAGTTTCTGATTCAGGCTAATAGAAGACCTTATTGTACTGGGTTATAATGCCTAGTCCTTTAAAGCAGCTATGGGCCTCTTTACCTTATTTAACATAATCTGCATCTTGCTGGAAACTTTGAATTGTAGATGCCAGGAATTAATTATAAGAATAGAATACACATTAGTAAGAGAAGCCCCTCCAAAGTGGCAATTCATTGGACAGTGTTGGGGAAATTAAGACAGTAAGCCCAACGGGCATTTCTTTCCCTTTTGCTTACAGCACTTGGCTTTCATTTATGGAGCCACTGGGTTCAATTAGACCTCTGCACAACAAGCTGTCCATCCCCATCAAGAAACCTCAAGGCTACATGTCAAAGCTCCCTCCTCCTTGTCACTTCAATGTTGTTCTGAAAACCTGTGAACCGGATTTCAAAAAGTTGAGCTGGTGTATATTGTGTAACACCACTTTCTTATACTTCTCCCCTGCTGTTTTCCTAGAGGCTTCTGCTATTGTAGTCAGGCTCTCAGGGAGCTCAAGATTGCCAGGTTGAAGAGTCCTCCAGGAGTGCAGATACCTGACAGTTACCTAGTGTTGATGGCTGTGGCAGCAGCTTGATCAGAGCAGGAAGTCATCGGCCTGTGCTATTTAGAGAGTTCATGTGAGCTAAATAAAGATGAAAAGGAGACTTAATTCCAAAAAGCAAATAACGTACTTCTTGGATAGTAATCTGAGTTATGAAGAGACTGGACATATTCTCACCTCACTCAAGCAACTGTATTTAATTTCCTCCTTCATCAGACACACTTGAGAAATAGAGTTTGCATACATTTTATACAAGAAACTCAAGAAACTGTATCTGAATGTAAATAGAGGGTTAACTCATTATGCAGTGATAACCTTGAATTTTCATTGTTTCAAGCAAGCCATGATATTCAGATTCTGCTCTTCTGGCTATTATCAACAACCAATTATTTGGATAGATCAACAGGATTAGATTAAGGCGTATTGTTACATCATGTTGCTGTCACTTATTTGACTGGATACTTAATGTTTCAGATTAAGAACAAGATACATTTTTCTCTCCAGGTAAATAAATTACTATCAATGAGGAACATTCCAGCAAGAACTATGCTGGTGGTAGCCCCACCTCTGATCACATCAGATGCTACTATAACTCTGTGTCACACAAAGCTATTTTTCTATGAAAGGACCAGGATGCCTGAATTTGGTGATTTCAGAAAATGTATCTGATTTGTAATCTTCTCTTCCTTCTTTGGTAGAGAGCTAGCAGAGAGTTACTACAAGAATTGAGTAATAATAAGCCAGATACTGTATTTGAATACTCATTTATTTGAATGCTTGGCCCATAGGGATTGTCAGTAATAAAATGTGTGACCTTATTGGAGTAGGCGTGTCCTTGTTGGAAGAAGTGTGTCATTGTGGGGACTGGCATTGTGGTCATATATGCTCAAGTTCTGCCCAGTGTGGAAAAGTCTCTTTTTGCTGCTGATCAAGATGTAGAACTCTTGGCTCTTTCAGCACCATTTCTGCCTGTATACTTCTATGCTTCCTGCCATGATGACAATGCACTAAGCTGCTGAAACTGTAAGCCAACCTCAGTTAAACGTTGCCTTACTAAGTGTTGCCATGATCATAGAGTCTCTTCACAGCAATGAAACTCTCAGGAAGAAAGGAACTATGTCCAAAAGTTTGAGGGATTTTCTTACTACTGAGTCTGTGTTTATACATTCTTTTCCAGAAGTTTACAGTACGCTCATTGAAAGGTTCACTCACTGTTGTTTTTTAGCTTTTAATGAATGGTGGATTTTTTCTACTTGATTTACCAGAATATAAAGTGGCATTTATTTTAAAACTTTTAAAACTAACACATATGGAAACCTACGTGGAACTCACACATACATACAATGCTTTAGCTATAGTTAAGTATGTGATTTTTTTTTTTTTAACTTTATCAATTAGGAGACCATGATTTTCTTTTTCTTTCTTTTTCTTAAACCTCAACAGAAATGGGTTTCTTGAAAATGTCTTTTGCTAACTTGAAGAATACGTATGATTCTCTTGTTATCTCTTCTTTTTTAATATTACTCACACATAAATGGTCTCTGTCTATCTGTAATCAGAGTAAGTCTAGATGAGGTTCTGGGTACAGAGAATGTACTAAGGCATCCATACACTGCAACAGAATCTGCAAAATACAATGGGACCTTCTTCTTAAAACCTCTTTCTACATCCTTCTTCTCTATGCCATTTATACATATAGTAAACTCTCCAAGGTCAGGCATCATGGTCTGAGGATTATCTCTTATCCTTGCATCATATGCTTACTCTTATACATTAGCTTACTCTTTTGAACTTGTATTTATCCAAGACCAGGTCATCTATTTGTCCCTCCATAATCTAGTTTACTTTCATTTGTTGGCTTTACACCAGTCAAAAGCAAGCTTAGGGAGAAAAGAATTTAACTTAGCCTACACTTAAACATCACTCTCCATCACTGATAGAAGACAAAGCAGTAACTCAATGCAAGAATCTGGAGCACAAACTGAACTTGAGGCCAGAGCAGAATCCTAGTTAATTGTTTTTACCCCCTGGTTGGCTCAGGCTGCTTTCCTATTCAACAAGAGTAATTGTGCATATACTTCGTGTTCTCTCTATAAATTGGCTTCCTTGACTGAAGGCACAAAGCATACAGTGGAAAGGGGCAGATTCGTCCATCTTTTCAGTAAACAGAGTCCCTGTTCTTACTCTATGACATACATTTGGATCAGTATTTCAGATATGCCACCATGCAGGAAGGAAGCAATGTATGCTCCTTCTTTAAACAATGAAGACATATGGTAACCATGGCTACCAGGTATTGAACACATTAGAGGAAGCTGCTGTCTTAACTTTCTACATATCATTAATCTTTACAGTAAGTGGAGAGATAGGCATCAATATTTTGTTAAGGAGAAGAATATGAGCTTTAAGCATTTATCCAATCCACTCTATCAATAAGAGCAGGAGAGGAATTTGAACTTGGCGAGCCATACTTGAGCAACAAGTTTGAGCAGTTATAAAATAAGAACAAAACAATCCTTCTTGGTATAGATTCAGGGTCTAGAGTCTTTATATGGTTAATTATACTTTTATAAGTTCTGTTTCTGGTGTTTGTCATACTTTGTATACTTGATCCAGGAATCCTGACTGTGGCGTTTTAGTAACTCAAAAGCAAGAATATACATATAGATCAGATGAGATCCAGTGGGATGTGCTCACTATAGTGGAGGACACCTACAAAGCAACTTGAAACTTTGATGTGTTTATGCTGTACAGTACAAGGATGTGAGAGTTAGCCAGTCATTGTGGGAGGCTCAGGAACCCCAGGGGTGCTCCAGATTATGTCTATCAGTTTGCTTGTTCTAAGGAAATTTATTTTGGAAACAATATTTCATGGAAGAGGAAAACAAATATAAAATGAGTATGACTGTGCATATACTTCATGCACAGCAGGGAAGCCATTTCAAGTTGTAAACTCATTGTCAATATCACTCATATTTGGGTCAGGGGAAGGCTTGTCATTTTACTCAGTTTGATCCAGGCAATGGAGTTCTTCACATGGACCGTTTTGATGTCAATAAGTCAATAATGCACACTTAGTCAGGACTTTATCTGTTCCCTCCAGGTGTTGCTTGTTTCATCAATTAGTTCCTAATACTATATAATGTTTTTGTTAAGGTCTAGGTAACTACTGTCTGTCTAGTCAGCCATTTGATGCTGTTACTTATGTAACAAGGAGACTTTATCATGCCTGAGCTGATTGCGTATTCTAGAACTGCTTTATATACTTAGTCACAGTAAGCTTGGTCACAAACCAACTACCTGGCAGTATTTCCTGTACCTGTATATGAGCTTTTATGGTGTTTGCACACATAAGCTGCTTCTCGAATGGACTCTAGCACAGGAGGGACACCTGCAACCTCCCTGGGAATTGACCTCCTGCTTGAAGGGAGGAGTCATATGTGTGGGTAATTGACATCCTGATTGGCAAGTTAAGACATGAATGCTATTCAAGGCAAGTCACCCACCATAACTGAATAACCCAACCAGTGGGGACAAAGTAAATGTACAATGAAGAAATCTTCTTAATGACGTTCCCTATTCCTAAATCCTGATCAGTGAAATAATTTGACATAGATTTTTAAGGATTTCAGGCTTAAAAAGCTCTTTAGGATCCTGACTTGGTGTCTCAATCAGCTCCCAAGTCTGGTTTTTGGGCCTGATCAATCATTCCTGGGGCAAACGCTCAATAAACTATCCCTGTATGACTGAGATCTGGGCTTTATGCAGGTCTTTTGTTGTTGTTTTTCTGTTGTTGTTGTTGTCTCAGGTTTTTTTGTTGTTGTTTCCCAACAGTAGTACATGAAAAGTAAAAAGAATTAGACAGAGAAATGAAAGAGTTGTTATTATTAAGATCAAAATTTGCCTCATTTGGTCGGCTAACAATCTTAAATCTATATGCTTCATACAATCCTTTGTAACCTTAGCAATATGTTTTCTGTAAATGTTACTTTTATTGCTTCAGATGAAGTCACGAGATAAGAGCTCCACTCACACAGTATGAATACATGGCTTGGGGTGGCATCTTAGATTAATGTTATAATTATTTTGACCCTCTTCACCAAAACACGGATTGTCCTTGGTAATTACTATGGATTGACTGAGTGTTGTTAAGAAGAGTACTGTTAACCAGGCAGTGGTGGCACATGCCTTTAATCCCAGCACTTGGGAGGCAGAGACAGACAGATTTCTGAGTTCGGGGACAGCCTGGTCTACAGAATGAGTTCCAGGGCAGTCAGGGCTATACAGAGAAACCCTGTCTCAAGAAACCTCAAGAGAGAGAGAGAGAGAGAGAGAGAGAGAGAGAGAGAGAGAGAGAGAGGAAGAAGAAAAAGAGGAGGAGGAGGAGGAGGAGGAGGGAGGAGAGGAGAGAGGAGAGAGGAGGAAGAGAGAGGAGAGATGAGGAGGAGAGAGGAGAGGAGAGGAAAGGAGAGGAGAGGAGAGGAGAGGAGAGGAGAGGAGAGGAGAGGAGAG
>JANHMN010000002.1:162260217-162311775 GCA_030674055.1 Rhabdomys pumilio | reverse complement strand
AGAGGAGAGGAGAGGAGAGGAGAGGAGAGGAGAGGAGAGGAGAGGAGGAGAGGAAAAAAAAGAGTACTGTTAAAGGCTAAAATCTTAGTTATATACCCTCCACTCTCACCATCAGCTGTTCACATGAAGGCCCTTGGACCAGAATAGAATGAGACCACTGGATCAACAAGGGAGGATATTCAGGGCCTTTGGCACTTCATCAGTGAGGAATAACTGTTCTCATTCTTGCTTTTCTCAGTGGTAATCCCTCCCCCCACAAGATAAACAGGAGAAATAAGTGCCTACTTAATGATGCCTATTTAGCCTTTTAAATCCTAAGACCTCTGTTTAGACAGACGGATCTGATCTAGATTGTTCTTGTTGAATAAGATTAAGCTGTTTTTTGAAGCATTTATAGTAATCACCTGCCATCAAAAAAAAAAAAATACCACTGTCCTAGAAATACTAAAGTAGAACACAGAAATTAGTGACGACCATTCACATTGGGACTTGAAGCTTCCCCTTTTCACTGCCATCTATAGTTGGAAAATTCTCCAACCCTCAGTCATAAGGGTTCACTGACAGGTGATTCTCTTTCTATGTAAAATTCCAATTTTATTCTCTCTCTCTCTCTCTCTCTCTCTCTCTCTCTCTCTCTCTGTGTGTGTGTGTGTGTGTGTGTGTGTGTGTGTGTGTGTGTGTGTGTTTACCCAAGATTAAAACTGGGATAAATTAATTAAAATTATCTGAGATACCAATCATCCAAATTACCATATAGTATTATGAGTGAAATCCAATGTTATTAATCATTTAAATACTAGTAGAGACTATTTGGTATAAATTTTTCTTTGTGCTTCGCCCCCTCACCCACTTTTCAAGTACATTAAGTAACATACACTGATTTCTAATTGAAATGTTATCTAGTTGATCATGCAAGTAAAACAGGTTAATTATTAGGTGGTGACTGAATAATTGCCTAGCAATTGGCATCTTAGATTGCTGTTATAATTATTTTGGCCCTCTTCACCAAAACACAGATTGTCCTTGATAATTACTTATGGATTCATGTCGTGTTATTAAGAAGAGTATTGTTAAGGGCTAAAACTAATGGTAATTATAGCTTTAAAATAAGATGATATTAAGGCTGTACATTGCTCCCCAATATTTAGTGTGAGTTGTCTTTGACATGTTGCCTACACTTACATTTTGTGTAGTCAGTAGAAAAATTGAGAGCCCATCAGCCACTGAGTTGATTATTTATATTCCAATAATTCTTTTAAAAAACAAAGAAAGGGTGAAAGAAAAATATGTAGAGGGGAATATAAGGCATAGAAAATAGAGGAAAAGGTCTACCGACTGACAGCTGGGTAGCAACCAAAAGGCAGGAGGAAGAAGTGCTGAGAACTAACCTGAAGCAAATAATCTGGTATGCTATACCATATCCATATCCTCATCCCTGCAACTTATCAATATTACTTTACGAGTCAAAAGAGTACTTTAGATATTATTATGTTAGGGACATTGAGATGAACTGATTGACCTGAAGTATGTATGAGTCCACACTCAATTGCCTGCATCTTTATGAGAAAGAGAAAAGAGGACATTGGAGCACTCAGTACAAGAGAGGATAATACAGCTATATAAGGTGAGTGGAATAATGGCAGCCACGTACCTGGGAGGCTCGGAAATCTCAGCCCTGCCTGGGCCTTAACTTTTGCTTAGTCTTTTTTATTTTAGCTTTGGAGGTGGAAGAACTCTTAAGGGCATGAAAACTGGCTATTAAAAGCCAGAAAACTGATAGAAATTTGTTTCAGCAGCTACAAGAAACACATAAAGTCTTTAAACCATTACAATTTTAATTTATTGCCTATCTGTGTCAGGTACTGACACATTGTAGAGAATGAGGAAGATATGGGGAGAGGGAAGGGGAGGAAAAAGAAACATAGAGACAATACAAAAGAGGGAGAGAGAGGTACACAGACAGAAACACAGAGATCCAGCAGTCTGAAGCATACACAGAAGTACAACAATAAATTCATTCCTATAGTGACAGGCAAGAACTGGATAAATGGAGAAGTCCAAAATCCCAGGGTAGGGAAGAAAAGGAATTCCATCCATGGAATCAGGAACAGCTCCACTGAAGGGGTATCAGGGCCAGATTTGTGAGCATATGCTTTCAGAAATCACGGCCACGTCCCCTAGTCTCAAAACCACTTGTCTTTTTTATAGATTTAAAAGTGTGGAGAAGAGTGTTAAAGCATTCAATCTACAATCACAGTGCTGTGAGCAGCACCACAGATGCAAGCTTGGGTTAGAGCTGCTGCATGCTATAAAGTGTATGAAATACTACTGGAAAGAAGGCTTTCTTGTGATGGATTAATATGATGTCACCAACATTTTTCCAAGTGCCTCAATTAAGAAAAAATGACTCTGTTTACATCTAAATAATTTGGTGTTTTCTGTTACTCAGTTTAGACAGACTATTTCACAATTTTTAGCAGCAAAATTCTGCACCTTGCCCAGGTAAATGAGGATTCTTTTTTGAGTCCTGTCACCCCAAAGATTCACCCATGTCCTTCTCAGTTTTACTGGGTTTTCCCCTAAGAATCGTTCTGACATTTGAATGAGAATATTATGTGCTGAAATGTAACAGGCAAGTTACAGACCTAGAGACATCAGGAAGATATGCGTTCTCTTGCTGAAGGCCTGAAGAATCCTAATTTGGTAGCTAAGACCTTTGACTTGATTGGGTTGTGGCACAAGAGAGGCATGCTGTGCTGTCCTGTCAGTTTCCAGACACCAGGGAATGCCTGACTGTGAGGCAAGGACCTGTCTGACTTGTAAGGAGCCAGCACACAGCACTCACACTGTGATTGTTAATGGCAGAGACCTGCTGGCTGGAGATTCCCTGGGGAAACCTCTCAGCCTGTCAGAACTTGTCAGCTTCACTGTGACAGCTGGACACTCAGGAAGAAGAAGTGCAAAGGAAGGGTAGGGATAATAACAAGGCCACCTTGAGAAGTCCTATGTTTTAGGCACTGGAGGAGTATTAGGAAGGGAAGGTTTGTGGCGTGGCTCACATTTTTAACATTTGCTCACTAGAAGGTAATGAGTGTTGTTGCCACAGATGAAGTGTGTGCACCCAAAAGAGTCCTGCCTCCAAGTACATAGGGCTTTTGAAATGATGACTTTTGTCATAGCTTTATCATAGCCTATGTTGTTGTAGACAACAACAACAACAATGGCAACAAATAGTAGACCTTGCTCTGTGGCTCTGTATATCAAGCTCTGTTTGAACAGCTGTAGGCCTAAAAAATCCTTTCATCCTACAGAGTCCTCTGCGATGGATGCTGTCATTATCCCATTCTCTGCTTCAGGAGAGGGAGGATGTAGCAAACAGCTGGTCTGAAAGTGTTATTAACTTCAAAAGGATTAAGCAAAGGATGAAACCAAGGAGTGCATAATTACCTCCACTGAGAAACAGGTATTCTAGGGGAAAGATCTTAAGTACCAAAGATCTCTTTCTCAGTTGGAAACTGGGATCTACCCTGTGTTAGTTGGACCACTTTAAGAAGACTAATCCCCTTAAAATTTAATTTTCTTATCTTTAAAATGGAGATAATACCTTCTTTATATGGTTGTTTAGATAGACCATTGAAAAATTTGTAAAGTATTTATTTATTCTTGAAGAATGGCATATCAAACCAGAAAAAGAGAAAAGAAACATATTAGAATTTTAAAGCTCAGATGCATAGACATAAAGTCTTCCTATAAGATCAAACTTCTCTGCCTCAGTTTGCTCATTATGGAATGGGTCCACTAATAACTTGCAGCAGAGAAGATATATATATATATTTTGAAATATTAGGTATTAGGTAACCATTTTGAGGTCATCTCATAATGTCCATGAGAAAACATATTGGTTGTACTGGGCAGTGGTGGCACACACCTTTAATCCCAAAAGTTGGGAGGCAGGGGAAGGCAGATTTCTGAGTTCGAGGCCAGCCTGGTCTAGAGTGAGTTCCAGGACAGGCAGTCTTACACAGAGAAACCCTGTCTTGAAAAAACAAAACAAAACAAAAGAAAATTGGTTGTGATGCTAAGATAGATACGAGACTGGATGAGCCATAGGAAACATGAAGGCAATAGCACCAGGACACAATCTCCAGGGAACTGTCAGTTGTCAATTTTGTCTTGCGGTTACTGAAGCACTGATGATTCCATTTACACTGTTCATTGCAGTTAAAAATTTCCAGTCATACATTTATTTATTTATTTTTGCTCAAAGAAGCATAATAATCTAGTAAAAATCTGAGAAAACTACTACCTTCTTGAAGGTCTCTGAACAAGAAGTAATCATGGAGAGGATATTTGTCCAAAGTTCTCAGGGGTTAGGAAAAAGAGGCAATCCTTAGATCATATTACAGAAAATTACTAAACCAGCTTTTGCCTTGACATAACTGTGAAGGAGCATGACAAGTCATGACTAAGGAAAAGGATGAAATGGAAACATGTTTTGTTTTGTTTTTTTAAATAAAGAGAGCATGGATCATTGCTCCTTTAAGGCGTTTGGAAAACAGGTAGTTTGGGATATTTAAAAGCAAAGAAAGCATCTCCTTTCACCTGCCTAAGTCTAACCTGAGCTAGGTCATCTTGATATTCAACTGAAGAAAGACATCTACTGTTTGTCTCCTGTTACCTGCTGGGTTGATAATCCCCAGATGCAGCTTTTAAAAAAAGATCAATGATCACACATAATGGTCTTTGGTGTTCCACCCTGTTCTTCAAACCAGCTAATGGGCTGAGTGCCTGTGATGTGGATAAAGTTAGAAACAGCTCATTATTGGAAGAGATCATGTTGAGATGTCTTGGTGGCTGGCTTTTTATAACAGTTGCTCAAGGGAGTCATTTCCTAGGCTTTCTGAAACTGTACAGAATGCTTGATTCTATCAATCCCAATCAAGGACTAATTAAACAGAGGACACACAGACCTGTGAAGGAAAATGTGTCTTTTATAAAACCGGGGCTTCTGATATACATGAGATAGAGTTGGTGACTTTCAAAACACAAGTACTAAAAAGGATGTGAACTGGATAGTGAAATAACTAAAAGAAGGTGTTCTCTCTTTGTTCAGATGTAATTTAACCACCACAAAAATCCAGTAATATGTTTTTCTTCTCCTTTCTCTTCACTCTAACATGCATACATTCACACAAATTCACATAAGCGTGAATGGTGAGATACTCAGAATCAAAGACTTCTGTGACCATAATAAACATGTTTTCTGTATTCTTAAGGATCATTGGATTTGAGTACTACAGACTTAAAACACACATAAACATGATTGGACACAGGGTATAAGTGTTCAGATGACTTCCACAAAGCTTCAAAAATTGTTAAAGAAGAAAATATTGTGTGGCCAAAGATAGTCACATTTTCTAAGGATGTATTCATTGCTCTCCTTCAGAGACGATCTGTAGGCACACTATTCATGCTGATGCCTCTACCTTACCAAGATGCCTGCCAAACTTTAGGAATCATGTCTGACTCAAACATTTCACTATTTGTGGGAACTATGCTGGTGACAGACTCTTAGCTGGGGAAAACACAGCATTACTGTCATATCTACTTCTAGTTATTTCTGGGAAAAGTAAACCACAATACAAACGGGAGACTGTCAAGAAGGGAGCAGGTGTCTGACAAACTGACAATATAGAAGGACTAACTTGAAGAAATTAGCTAAATCTTCATCCTGGAAAAGACATGATAGAAACCCTGAACAAAATAAATAATAGGGATCATATCACAGAAAGATTAACCCCATTCTTCAACCCTCTTCATTTTTAGGGATCACTGGAGCAAGAAGTTTTCAAAGAGATAAATTTGAGCTCATTATAAGGAAAGACTCTGATAGTCAGGCCTGCTATTGATGCCTCAGGAGAATGCAAAGAGGTATTGGGGAGAAGCCACTGAACCCAAGCAAAGGAATCATTTCTAACGAACACAGCTGCAGGCTGGTCATTTATCCTCTTGGCTGCGTTTTCCTTCTGATTTTGGAGAAGTACTATTGGAAAAGCTTTTAAGTGACTTACTTCCTGCTCTCAGATGTTCATTGAATTATAATAATTGAGACATTTCCACAAAAGGTAAGTTACTATGTCCTGGGAGTATTATAGAATATTCTTAGTCATCAAAGGCAGGTGTGATTAAATCTGTTGAGATTTTTCTACCTCTAAGATCTTAAGCAAAATGTAATGACATTAAGAGATAATGGACTATTTCAGATTTATCATTTAATCTTGAGAGAAATATAGTTAAATGTTTTAAAGTTACAGAAAATGAAAAAGGAGGTAAGCAAGGTGGAAATTTCCACTTTTTGCATAAATTTTGCTGATGTGGTTGTTCTGTTGAATGTTAGCAGTCTCACTCTTTCCTCAACATGGATGACTGTAACTGGGTTCCACAAGTCAGATAAACTTCCAGGCACACACATAAAAAACAACTGCAAGTATGCCAACCTGCTCTAGTGAAATGATACAAACAATGCTGGATACAGGCATGACAACAAACCCCAACACAATCCTGGCAGCTATCCCTGGACTCTACCACCAGAAATTCTGCAGTTACTCCATGCACAACTTTCATTTGCACTGACTCTATATATTCTCCATTCATGAAGATGTTAAGTGTATTTTCAGGATCAGAAAATATATGCTGAAAGTTAAAAAATAAATGTAAAAAGCACAAATTTGAGATAATATATTATCAGTTTGATGTAGTCACTCCTATGTGCATAGATAGTTAGATAGATAGATAAATAGATAGATGATAGATAGATAGATAGATAGAT
Source organism: Rhabdomys pumilio (assembly GCA_030674055.1). NCBI lineage: Eukaryota > Metazoa > Chordata > Mammalia > Rodentia > Muridae > Rhabdomys > Rhabdomys pumilio. The sequence goes on along the minus strand of JANHMN010000002.1, from coordinate 162,304,946 downwards.
AGATAGATAGATAGATGATAGATAGATAGATAGATAGATAGATGATAGATAGATGATAGATGTAGAGATATCAAAACATTTTTTAGTTTATAAGTGGTGAAATAAAAGCTGTATCTCTGTTGCTGAATTTAATCAAGAGTCAGTCAGGGAGAATGTACTGTCTTCAAGTTTTTCACTGACACAAGATTTTATCATTGAGTATAAACCACATTATTTTCAGGAGATTTTCTAATGTTTTTCTTGTACATCCTCAATTCTATCCCCAGCTTTTGGTAAAGGCTCTTGATTTCTAAAAATGTATCATTTTGTATTGTAGATACAAGTAAGACTATGTGAAGTTTGGATGGCTAGTCTGACCTATTTTACGTAACTAGTATACTTCAGGTTCATGTTGTTATTAATCATAGGTACTGCTATAGTGTACCCACACAGTAAACAGCATTGAGAGATAACTCCAGAATGTGTTCATTTTCCTCTACTCTAGTTTTTCATTCTTTATTGATGACTTTTATGATGATTGTTAATGATGATTTTTATTTAATACTGATTTTTATCCTGTCAAATCTACTCATAGTTCTTAATAGTATCCATAACCAATGGCCCTGACTATGGAAATCTAATTTTATTTTATTGAAAAACTAAAGGAAAGTTTTGAAACAATCTCCACTAATTCTATTGTTATCATGTTCTTTCACTTATTCATTCAGGAACTGTTTGGTGGAAAATGCCACTAATTAGGCACTGCTCTCATTACTGTCAGTTACTGCACTGTTTACATTTCAGGATATTTCATAGGAAATAGATTCCCCATAGTGGCTGCTGAGGACAATAAGTAAATTAAAAAAAAAACCAAAAAACAAAAACAAAAGACACATACTGTCCATTAAAGATAACTCTTTTTTTTCCTTAGAAGGTATCAATGACATGAAGCTTTGTGGTTAGGGGTGGACCTCTGTGACTACTTTACCTTTTTAGTGCTGGAATTTTGCCTAACTTAAACCTGTATAGGCTTTCTGTGTGTCACCACTGTCTCTTCCTTTATATACGCATCATATTGTTTCTAGAAGACTGTGTTTCTTTGGAGTTATTCACAATATTTTGCTCTGAAAATACTGTTATAAAATAAACTCTTTTCAAGAAAAAAAGCCAGATATATACAACACAAAGATTAGAAGCGCGCACTTTAGAAAAACGATGTTGTTATTAATAACTAAGTCACAGTGTAAAATTTATAACTGTAAAATCAACAATATGGTTAAATGAACATCACCCCAAAGTCCTTAATATACAGATTAATGAGTTCATAACACACACACACACACATACACACACACATACACACACACATACACGTGTCTTTTACATTGATACTATCAATGGAAATTTAATACATCCATAAGTTAGTCACAGAGATTCTTACAAAGCTGTAAATTTTGTATTGTAAAATGTGTCATGTCAAACAAGAAGGGACCTGTCTGTCATAGCATGATGATGAAGGCTGGGCTTCCTTCACTGCCAATAATAATGAGCTTAGAAGGTCTCAAAGGTCAGAGTTCCAGAAGGGGAAGTATCATTTGGGAAACAAATGTGTTTTATGACAAAATTAATACTTGCAAATTATCATAAAGCCAGGAATTTATTCCAGAAAACAAAGAACCAAATAAGGATGGGTACAAAACAAACCCGGTTTCTTTCTGCTGTCTCCAAAGTGTTCCAGGAACTGTCTTAGATCTAATGTTCTCTATGGCACATCAGGACTCTTTAAGAAGTTGCAGGAGCCCAGTCAATGGCACCAAGGCCTCCATCCCTTGTTTCTTCACAGGTTGGCATCCACATCCTCTATATTGGGTAAATTTAGGGATAGCATAGCTATATTATAATGAGCATGATCAATATTACTAACAATACTTGTGAAGTTGATATGTGGAAGGACATACAATAAATGAGGATCTTTCCCATTCCTTCTACACAGTTCTCCCAACTGTGGTTAGATTTGAAGCAAGGTTTCTCTATGTTGAAAGACAGAAAAATTATATGAGAAGTTAAACTGTAAAGATTATAATTTAATTTTTTACTCAATTAAGTATATTTTAAACTAATTTAGATTAATAACTTTGAGAGAAACAGATATGTGCATGGACCTGGATCTATCATTTATAACTGATTTTATTTTGTTTATTTATTTTCATTTATTTATGTATTTGATTGTTTGTGTTTTCAAAACAAAATTATATTCTGTAGGTTTAGCTGTCCTGAATATTTCTCTATAGACCAGATTGGCTTCAAACCCACAGGAATTTATTTGACTCTGGCTATTGAGTGCTGGAATTAAATGCTTGCACCATCACTGCCCATACCAAATGATTTAATTTTTATATTTTTAAAATATATTGCCCCATATGTAAACACAGACGACCTGTAGAAACTTCTGTAAAGCCGGGTGCTGAGCAGAATCTCATAATTTCTGACCACAAGCCAGTATCTATTAATGAGACAACTGGATCTGCCTTAGCATATGTTTATGGACAGGTTACCCTGTCCAGTCAGCCACATAGTCTATCTTAAGGTATCAACTGACTTGAGTTGAGAATTTGTGTTGCATTGATTCCAATGTTATATGAGTAATGATGAAGAGACCAAGGATTCATGGTAACTTTAGATTTAGGGCCCCCTGAAATGGTAGTAACTCACAGGTCAGAGAGAACAAAATCTATGTAGAATCACTGCAAGGATAGACACAAACAAATCAGAGTCTTAACACTAGAACAAATACCCAATTCTTCAATGTACAGATGTAGTCGTAAAATAAGAAGCAGCAAAGAATGTTAGGGAACCATATCTGTGAAGGATGAAAGTGCCAGAAGACAATCATAAAGCATCTGATATGTGTGAAATTTAAGACATTCAAAGTAGCTGTTTTTATAAAACTGAATGAATTTCAAGTAAAGGAAAATTTTTAAGTTTTCTATGAGAGAAAAATAGATTGAAACAATTTAATATGTCAAGCAGAAATTTTGAGTGAAGATTTTACTAAACAACAAAAAATGTTCTATCAGATATTAATAAGAAAACAGGAGCCTAGTATAGTTCCATATGCTCCTAATACCTATGCTTTGGAGGCTCCTGAGTTTAAGGCCAGTCTGAATTACAGAGGAAGATTCTATCTCAGAAATCAGGGTGCACAGCTACCCCTTCTACATACAAAATTGAGCTTGAAAGTAGAATATCTGTATATTTTCAAATGGAGGAGGGGAATTAAGGAAGGTAAAGAAAACTTCTACAAACTACTTAAGGACATTAGATGTCTCTAGGATGTCTGGTGGGGGTCTGGTTGGTTGATATTATTGTTCTTCCTAAACCACCAACCAAAGAGTTCACATGGAAGGAACTATGGCTCAGTTGCATATGTAGCAGAGGATGGTATTGTCTGACATCAGTAGGAGGAGAAGCCCCTGGTCCTGTGAAGGCTGGATTTCTCAGTGTAGGGGAATTCCAGGGCAGTGAGGTGAGAGTGGGGAGGTGGGAGGAGGAGCATCCTCATAGAAGCAGTGAGAGGGAGGATGGGAGAGTGGAATTCTGGAAAGGAAACCAGGAAAGGGGATGACATTTGAAATGTAAATACATAAAACATTTAAAAATAAAATAAGATTAGATGTTCTGATTTTCTGACTTTATGATCAAAGCTAACTTGCTATCATTTGAAAATCATTTGAAACTCAGTGTTTGTAACTACTCTACTAACTACAAGACAAAATTATGTAATATAATATATACACAAAATAACTTGTTAAACAAAATTCATTGCTATAGACTTTCATTTAATCTCAAAAGAAGATCAAGAAAAATAATGAAAGGAAATAAAAAACTAGAAAATAAGTATTTTAAAAAATTGTTATAGAAAGGTATGTATATGTTGCATATATACTCATATATTGAATGAATATATATATATATGTGTGTGTGTTTGTGTGTGTGTGTATGTATGTGTGTGTGTATCCAATATTAAAACATCTAAACATGTTTTTAAACTATTAAAAAGATAAAAAATACTTTTTATACAATAATTGTGTAGATTTAACCATTATTCTTTGAGCCAATGATGATCATCTTCACAGAAAATCTGCATAAAGTGAATGTTGATCAAATGTCTCTGACATCTATTGTGCATTCACTCCCATACCCACAAAACTCACTTTCTTCTAAAGAATGTAGAAACTGTTCTCCAGACAACATTAGACAGCAGACCACAAAATAAAATTCAAGTCATTCTTTATTTCCAACATTTGAGAGGCTGAGACAGCAAAATCATCAGTTTGACGCACTCCTGGGTTCTACAATAAGCTTTTGGATAGCCCGTTTCATAGCAGAAAAACCTGTACCAAAGAAATAATATTGATTTAAAACTAAGCTAATTAGTCATAACAAGTAATTTTTTTATAACATGGTAATATAATGTAAGAAATCATTAATAAGAAAGCTTTGAAATAATATAAATATATAGAAAATAAATACTTCCACATGCAGCAATCACATAATAGCTTACAAAAGCTAATCAAATATATTGCAGCAAATTTATCCAAGAATAATGCTTGTCTAAAGTAAAAAAACTAGAAAATGCTAGAAAATGAAAAATTGACAGGATGGCACAAGAATCTACAGATAGCTCATATTTAAACAACTGAAATTGTCAAAATGTTCATATTATCTAATTGACCTACAGATTGAATGTAATCTCTGTCAAAATATAACTGAAATTATTCACAGAACTAAAAATACTCCTATGATTGATTTTAACACACACATGCACGCACACACACACACACACTCAGAGAGAGACACACTTTCCTAAATACACAAACCAGAAACCACAAAACTGGATTAATTTTACTATTTTATGGGATTTCAAATGCAGTAAAAAACAAAAACGCTGAAATCCAGATGATCTAAAGGCAGGTCTAAGTTGAATGGACAGCATGGAGAACTAGAATAAACTTGCCCATTTACAGCAAATAGACCTGCAAACAGGTGCTAAAGCACATACAGATACAATGACAATTTTTTCATGTTCTAGGAAAATCAGATACTGAGAAAAGACAAAACTAGCAGGAAATGATACAAGATGGGGGTGACTTGCTTTAGGCCAGGATATTGAGTATTACAGGAAGGGACCTGGGAGAATGCTCAGAGGGTAAAATGCTTGCTACAGAAGTACTTGGAATAGGACTGGGTAGATCTGACAACTTACCTGTAAAGAAAAAAGCAGGGGATTCCAAGAGGAAACTTGGTGATTGAATTTAATCAGTTCAGGATTTGACTGAGAAACCCTGCATCAAAAGAAAAGAGTAAGAGAGATTTAAAAAGATTCTTAAAGCAATCTTGGGCCTGACCATACACACATACATGTGCATATGTGCACTCACATACATGTACACTCACATACAATTGACTATACAGACATGTATAGTATACACACACACTAAAAGAAAAAATGTAATAAAAAGATTAAACAGATGCTTTGACAATAATAAACATATCCTATATATTAGCATAGTCAACTGTCATAACACTTGGTATGGCTGAATTTTAGCTTTGGAAATCATATTCTAACAATCATTAAAGTTTTCAGCTATGTCACTAACATAATTGATATATTTATGTTTTACCACTTCAGCTCCAATAGTTACTGATAGCTTGTGGTTTGTGCCAGGCATATTAGTTGGAATAATTCAAATGAGAACCTCACCTTCCATTTTTGTAGCACTTCAATGGCTCCCTTTTGCATTTAGATTGACACTTAGACTCCTACCTGGGCCATAGGCCCTGTAAGTTAAAGCTCAGCGCTTTATATTTCCATTTCCATTTGCAACTCTTTATTGTATTTATTTAGTATTTTTCATATTTTGTACTTTCCATATTTTGAATATTTCTTATTCTCACCAAAAGAATCTCCTGAGACCGACAAGGTATGTCAGTGGGTAAATACTTGTCACGCAAATATGAGGTTGTTAGTTTGGATCCCAAGAACGCATGAACAACTTGACGTGATAATGATTCTCTATAATGCCAGGGAACTTATGTCCAGATGGAAAGTAGAGACAAAAAATTTCTTGGAAGTTCTCAGCCCAGTTAACCTGGTACAACCACTCTGGAAATCAATCTGGAGGTTCCTCAGAAAATTGAAAATAGATCTACCCAGCTATACCACTCTTGGGCATATACCCAAAAGATGTCCCACCATACATTGAGGCACAAGTTCATTTGTCTGTCTTAAATTTTCTTGTTCACTTCCATTTTTTCTTTGCATAGTCACCTCTTCCTATCCTGCTGAATTTCAGTTCAATTACACTTCTAGAAATTCTTCTACAACTCATTGAATTAGATAGATTCACTGTATGTTATACACTTCCTTGAAACATAAAGAAAAGTATGAATGTGTTATGTTAGTCGGTTAAGATTGAAATTGAAAAAGAAACATCCTGTTCTACTGTGGTTTGAATGACTGGAAGGAAGAACCTCTGTCCCCAAAGTCTTGTTAACTCTAAAATCTATCAGTGAAATTAGCTTTACTCATTTCTATAAGTCTTTTAGAGAAAGAGAACAGAGTCCCAATGAACCATTGTGGTTTCTGTATCTCCTTTAATTGCAAGTATCACATGCAATCCATACTTCCTTCACCTTGTCAGCATTATATTTCACAGTGATAATGTCGTCAGAACTGCCTAATTCAGTTGGTGTTAAAAATTTAAGCTGCTTCAAAGGGATTCTCTTGAAATTGTCAAGTGGTACTACTTTGTGGCTGGAACACACACACACACACACACACACACACACACATATATATATATAGTACAGAATATATAAATTCAATAAATTTGCTGTTCTAGGATATGCAGGATGTTAATTCACTTGATACACTTTCATTCTTTTTCAAAGTAGGAAAAATCTCCATGATTATTAGCTATTAGCAATAAAAACGCTATCTATATTATCATTAAGATATTGCCTGCTGTTCTTAGGATTATTGCAAATTACCTGACACACAGCAGATATTCAATAATTACAGTAACCATGAAAGATTCACAGAGAGAGGAAAAGATAATATTTTGTTTCCATTTGTGAGTACCCGAAGTAACAGTTGGGAGAATCAATAAAAGTCACTTCCTTAGGTCTTGAAGAATAATTGAATTAAAACACTTCTGTCTCCATCTGTGATCCTATTAATAGATGCCAGCCCCTTTAATCAATGTGTTTCTGGCAGGCCTGCCTGCCCAGGCACATGCCTGTTTAAAACAGACACGTACATTTGTAAGAGTCAGAGGTTGTCACAGCTGGGGCACTAAAGAAAAGAACTAAGCTGAACTAAATGATTGCTACTTTGAGACTAGAACACAGCCAACTGAATACCATAGCAATTCTGTTTGAAAATGACTAATGGAATTCCATTTATATTTTAATTTTCTATTTCCCAAATAGACAAAATTATTCCACATCTATCACACATAATACTTTTGATATTATTTTATAAAAATACATCATATTCTCCTTTGAGCAAAATTAAGAAAGTCCATCATCAAACATCAAAATTTGGAAAATCTTGCATTTAAAAACACTGGTTTTCATTTCCCACTGTCAATCAAATCTCTTAATGTTTTTTTATCTTGTTAGATTTTACATTGGCTCAATTTCCATTACTGCTTTTTTACAACTACCAATCTGCTTTCTCAATCCCATTCACTTCATTTTATTCTGGAAAAAGGTGTTATGGGTTTATTAGGAATACTGACTGCTGTTTGCCTATTTTGTGTGGTTTTAAAGAGAAAACAGGAGGACCAAAAGGGATAAAGGAAAGAACAAAGGTAGAAAGCAATGAAGAAGAAATGTCCTTTTCCAAAGGACTGATAAACTCCATTTTGATTATCTAGAGGTACACACACATACACATTTAACACTGTCTTTGGTATAAAGCCTTCTTTGATTACCTGCTATATTATCTCAGAGTTCAAGCTGATATATGCTATACTTTGAAGCCTCTGTGCCTCTGACTGAGACTCTGAATGAAGACCAGGCAAACACTGTAAATTTATGGAGACTAACTTCCAAGCCCACTATCTATCTTTAATTTTTCACCGCTCAATTCTCAGCATTAAGACTATACTAAGACAAAGAAACCAGAGCTAAAATGCTGACAATAAATGATTATGTCAGCCAATTTCTAAATAAGAATAAAGACGTGGAACATATTTACCACATCCCTTCCTCCAAGGGCACAGGGATCCTTTCAGAAGACAAAGCAAAAGTAGTGTAAAAGCCAGAAGCAGTAGATGCTTACAAGGAAACAGCATATTCTGGACAAAGCAGGTCAGCTACACATATGACCTTACAGTGTGCACAAGTCCTTTGGTAGCCCAAGCCAGACCAACTCTCAGGATGGAGATTAGAATTGGACATGAAGTTCTACTCATAGACAAGGAGCTACTGACAATTTTTAGTTGCTGAAGAGAAAAGATGAGGTTTCTTTTAAGACTGTAGTCCCTGATTACACTCCATTGGAGGACCATCCAAGAACATGTAGGCAACACAAATTGGACTCGATGGGGAAAATAAAAGAGCAAAAATATGTCTGCAAAAGGAGGAGGGTCAATCTGGAAAGAATTAGGAGAAGGATAAATATGTTCAAGACACATGATACAAAATTTTCAATGAACTAATAAAATATTTTTATTTAATAACATGCAGAAACAAGACATTCAAACCTTTCTTTTCAATCAACATATATCCTCCATTGCTGACAACCTTCCCTTCTATGCACTAGTATTCGTTATGCAGAATGTACCTACAGAATGATCAAATACAAAGCTTGTAAACAAAGACCCAGAAATTACAGAGTATATTCTTGAAGTTGTATAAGGTGCTTAAGAATAGGAATCCAATTCGAAGCCTGAGAACTGTAACCTTATTTAGGCTACTTTGCGGATCCCTTTTACTACTACCCTTCTCCACCCCAATTTCTTCCAACCCTTAACACTAATTAGAGGAGGAAGAAGGATAGAGGGGGAAAGGGGTGTTCACCCTCTTAGACTACTTTCTGCTGATTGGGGCAACAAGTTCCTTGGGGGCAAGTTTGATTTCCATCATCATCTTTGTTGTCAGGATATCTCCAACCTGCAAGCAGCAAGCATCATTCAGGAACCAGGAAAACCAGGAACCAGGAACCGGGAACCGGGAACCGGGAACCGGGAACCAGGAACCGGGAACCAGGAACCAGCAACTGTGGCAGCAGCAGGGGCAGGGGCTGTAGCAGCAGCAGCAGCAGCAGCAGCAGCAGCCTTCTGGCTCTAGCAGTTCTATACCCTCTCAAGAGTCTCTCAAATTCCAAACATAATACACTTGAAAAAAACATCTGCAGTAGGCAAAATCATACCACTTCTAGAACACAAGCCAAGTCATATTCTACTGCCATAGACAATCTAAAGCAGCCTCATATTCCAAATTAAAAGAAAAAAACATATTTCTGTAACACTTCTACATTGAGAGAAACCAAAATTCTCACTACAGAGGACTATAGTAGATGACATAATATTGTATCCTAGAAATGCCTTAAAAGAGGAGGTCGATAGACTTTATTATACTTTATTATTTATATGGATGCCAAAATAGTTTTTACTTTGTGTGTGTGTGTGTGTGTGTGTGTGTGTGTGTGTGTATTGTATGTATGTGTATGTTTGGGTGTGCATGTGTCTGTGTAATGGCTCTTTGAATGAAAAAGACCTTAAAGGCTCATATGTTTGAATAATTGGTCTACTGTTTGGGAAAGATCAGAGGATATTGACTTCTTGTGCCAATGTGGGACAAACTCTGAAGTTTCAGAAGAATCAGGCCATTTCAGTTCTCTCTCTCTCTTTCCTCCTTGGAGAAGAAACTGTAAACTCATAGCTGTTCCTGAATCCAAGATTTTTCCCTCTTCTATCACAGACTCTGAAATCATAAGCCTAATTAATTATTTTCTTTTATAAGTGGTCTAGTCATAGTGTTTTGTTAAAGGCAATAGGAAAATAAAACACACACATACAATGCAAGATATACCTAATGCATAACACAGTTATACCACTTCTATTTGTGTAAATGTCTCTAAGTCAATATGAAGCAGAAATAGTTACACATTAGTGTTTATTACCACATTATTTACAATAACCAAGTTGTGGAATCAACCTAATGCCTCACAACAGAGAAATAGATATTGAAGCAGATAATGGATATTACTTACACAAAATACATTTTTTTAATCAAAAGGTACTAAGGGGATGGGTAGAACAAAGGAGGATAGAGACTATGGTAAAGAAACATGGTCAACATAACAGGTGTATGTACAACAGTCCTCATATAACACAGTTCCACATACAATTGTTATCTTATATACGTTCAAAAGTTTTTGTGTAATTTTCAAAAGAGAACATGAAGAAAAACAAAGAAAATACATTTGATTAATATTGCTTTGTCTATGTATACAAACTAGTCTACCTAGGTTAAATGTTATAAATCAGTCAATCTATTTAGCTGCATATTTTTAAATGGTATTTTTTATGTATGCCTATGGGGCTATGGCTCACGCGTGGGTGTGGGTCCTGTTGGGCTGAGTTGTAGATCCCTAGTGTCTGCCATGGCTCAGGGAGCAGAAGCGTGGAAACTTGAGTAAGTTCACTCCAGGCTGCACCAGGCAGACACCAGGCTAGGGTAAGACACTGAGTTCCACTGGGTCATGGGGTGATCCCAGTCTGAGGTCGGTGGGGGCAGAACTCTTGGATTGGGGGTCTCCGGACTGAGCCAGCTGTCCAGAGACCAGCTGGTCTCAGCCCTTGGGCACCCAGGGCATATGGGCTGGACTGGCCCACAGCTGAAAGGGACAAGTGAGAGAAGCGGGGTGGATGAGTATCTCTGTCATGGCAACTGACTTAGTGCGTTATGGCTGGCTCAGCTAGCTTGCGTGAGTTGGTGGGTTTCATAGCAGGAATGCAGAGAGGTCCTCTGGTGGGAGATTAGGTGGTGGCTCATTGGTTGAAGGTCTCCTCTACAGTTCTCCACATGGGCCCCAAGTATGAGAGGAAGTCCATGGTTTTAAAAGGTTTATTGTCATGGAGGAAAGTGGATGAAGCTGTAACCCCTGTCCCCAAGGTGAACCTGAAGTTAAACATCTTTTGCAAGGAGGAGGGTGTGGGAAGGAATGTTTAATTGGCTATGCCCTCTGGCCTTTAGATATCTCATTAATATGAACATCTCTTGAGGTATCTCATTAATATGGAGATCTCTTGAGGATCTGTAGCCTGTAGTCATGCCCTCTACCTGTGCTAAGTGACACAAACATCTCTTTGGGAGGGGCTGTAGAGGGCTGAAGGTAAGTGAAAAGAACCAGGGCCCAGTAGCAAGGCTGATCACCTACCATTCCTTTAGGGTATCCAGGGTTTGAGGCCTGCACTCGACAATGTACCCAGCTGCCTATCACAGCCCACTGCCCCACATATGCACAGAAAAAAAAAAGATTGATTACATAAGAACTAATAAATAATCTAATTTTTGGAAGTGGATATTATATAGAGAGATATAGAAATAGAGAAAAAGATAGATAGATAGATAGATAGATAGATAGATAGATAGATAATAGATAGATAACCATTGCTAAATAGGAAACAAATATATATGAGTTTCAATAAATATGTTAAACCATTCAAACAAATTGTTCATAATTTTTGTTAATGCTAAAGAAATGAAAGAGTATGAGTTGTAGGTATCTTTAAAAGAAATATTACATGTCTTACTCTAAAAATATAAGTCTCTTTTAAATACTTAATAATTAAAGTATATTCCTATGCTATACATGCTTCATATATTTATGTATCCATGTTTTTAAATACACCTACATTGATAAAGATATTATATCTCTGTCTGAATTTTTTCACCTAGTTTAAAAAAAAAATCATGCCTCATCATATTTTCTGGAGCTGGGTTGAAATTTACTCTATAATTCAGTCTGTTCTTAAATTCTCTATCTTTCTCCTCAGTCTTCTGAGATCTATGTCTAGTTCTACTTTCATTTAATTTCTATTTTCCCTGTACACTACAAGTCCTTCATTTTGTTTTTCTCCTTTGATGAGGTGATGATTTTCATGACCATCATGCCCTGTGACACAAAAGCTGGCTTTATTGGTACCTACAGAGCACAAAAGACACGAGTTTCATGACCTCTGCCCACAGATTGTCCATGCCCCTGATCCTCCATTACCAGTTTTGGCAGGCTGGCTAAACTAATCCAAGAAACTAGATAATCAGTTCTCTATCATATTTTTTTAATGTAATGTTTAAGATAATTTTCTTTTCACCTAAGTGAGATGGCTCAGTAGGTAAGGTCTAGGGAATGCAATGCTGTCAACCTGACCTTGGTCACTATATCTTGATCACTTAATTTCTTCTGTAGAAAGCATTGAAGCATCTTATTTCATATGCTACAAAAATTTTTCTCTCAAGCAGAACCAGGTCTTTGACTGACTAGAGCCATACTATAGAAAAATGTCTTTCTTTACATCATTATATAATGGGTATAATAAACAAAAGAGATTAAATGAAAATATTAGCTTGCTTCATAAAATGACAGAAGTTATATACTACTAAGTGTTCTTATTTTCTGGTTGCTATTTTATCATTATGTTTATGATATAGGGGACCCTAGCATGTTAGGACTATGATTAATTTTTTTTATGAATAATGGTTGCTTACATATCCAACAGTGTTTAGTATGCATCACCTGTGTTCCCAACACTGGTATAAAGCTGGAAAAACTATCACATATAAAAATAGATGTGCACTTACTCTAATCATGGCTTATCTTATAACATAAGGAGTCATACTACCAGCAACATACACAATGAAATTACACAAAATTGCAATTCATGAACGCTAAAATTTTACTGTGGTACCAATAGCAACCATGGTTGCCTAAATTTGCCTCTAAGTATTTTTAATTCTAATGGTGTATACATTACATATTACAACCTTCCTGTCTGAAATCTGATAATGCATGATGCCTTCTGGGGGTCAAAGTCAGGGGACATACCAAGGATATACAAGACATCAATAAAAAAATATCTCATAGGAATTCATAACTTTTGTACGGTTGAATTTCAAACAGAAATTTGTCTGACCACAGGTCTAGAATACTGGAATCTGCTATTCAGGAACTCTTGAAATATATCTTAGATTCTCCTAAATGGCAATTATTCAAAAGAAGGTTAACAAAAATTTTTTCTTCCAAAATATTTTGATTTTTATTATTGCACATTTGGAGGTAGATATAACCACCAAGAATCCCAGATACAAAAGTCACATTTGAGTAGTTATTTCCATTTAACACACTTTAACTTTCAGAGTGCGCTTTTTATTTTGTTCATTTATTTCTTTTTGATTTATTAGTTCCCTTGTATAAATGTAGAATTTTATACAAAGACACTTGACTATATTCTCCTCTCATAACTCTTCCCAGAGCCTTCTCTCCTTCTCTACCCACCCAACTTTGTGTCTTCTCCCAGTTTTTAAACAAATGAGTATTGTATGCAATTTATATGATGTCTTTAGCAAGAGCATTTTACATTCAAGTTCTGGAAGCAAAAACGTCAATGGCAATAGTCATATTGATTTCAAAGTGTCTTTGAAGTCCTTAAACAATAGTTCAAGGGAGGGTTTCAATACCTGACAAAAGTTTTCTTAGACTTTTGCTATTTGTTGGGGGGGGGAGTATTATTGCTGCAAATAGCATAACTGTATTATGTTTACAAAAAATAATATGTTCCTTATAACTTTCTAATACCTTAACAGTTTTTATTTCTGTTACCTTTCTCTCCCTCTGCACTGTCATTTTCCCCCATCCCAGTTAAAGTACTTTAGTGTTTATTCCATTTCCCCATTCACACCCGCTGTGTAATATAATAAGCATGTATGGTTCCTTCCCCCAAATCCCTAGCAGTCTATTTTAACTTCCCTAATTTCTGTAGTTACTACAGATCATTTGTACATATCTAAAGATTTGAAGCTAAAATCCACAAACAGGAGAAACCATGGCATTTATTATTTTTGGTCTGAGATATCTCCCTCAGTATTAATATTTTCCTTAATCACATTCTGAATTATTTTTTAAAGTTAGGGTCTCCATGCCCATAGAGTTTGTTTTGACTAGGTTGACTGGCAACCAAGCCCCAAGGATACACCTAATTCCTATTACAAAGTTTGGGTTATAGAGGAAGACAAATTTGTGTAGCTTTTTTTCAGGCTTTATGTATAGAAAGATCATATATTGAAGGTGAAATCTATGATTGGCAAAATAATGGTCCAAGGGAGATAAGTATTTCCCAATCTCTGAAACAGGCTAGTGCGTCACACTACATGGTCAAATGAACTGGGACATTCATTACACTGTCTATCTGAACTATAAACATAGATTTGATATAATTGACAATATTTTTAAATGTAGAAAAAAGCAAAAGAAGAGAAAATCAGAATTATAGTAACATCAAAATTATTAGTCTATTGTTGACATTGGAGACAGAGTGGCTTTGCTCCAAAATATTTAATAAATCCCAGAGTCTAGAAAGGACAGGACATGGAAATCTTCTTTAAAGGAACACAGTCTTGAAAAGGAACACAACCCTGAGGCTTGAACTTTAGCCTGGGATGACCTATATGATAACCCTTCAGAACACACTTGAATATACTAAATTAGTAGGACTTTGCTGCATCTGTAAACTGAAAGTAATTTACAAGTTCCAAGAAATATGCTTGCCTCATGCTGCCTCACTCCTGACAAGTTGTTATCATCCAAGACTTTTGTAGCCAGTCTGCATCTCAGTTTTCTCATGTGGGAAGCACAAATCTTAACACTCAGTACTTCACAGGGCAGAGACAAAAGAACTCAAATGTATCTTAGAGAAGTGTTTTGATTTACAGTAAAGACTTAATATGCATTTCCTATGACCACTTCCACATAGGATACCAATTTTATATAAACATAGAGAATGCTTAATAAGGTGCAAAATATTTCATTCTGATAGGGCAGGTGGATGCAAGGACAACTAGGGCTCACTTACTGTTAGTGGTAGAGCATGGGAGGATACTCACAACAGTGGCAGAATCTTTCCCATTGACCTAACATTTTATCACATGTACTTTTAAAATCCATCTTGCTACTTCCAAACATGGGCGTGGAGAATGCACATAATTATTTTCTATTTCAAAGAAATAAAATTTAAAAGAACCACTAAAGTTATCTATCTTTCTCTCCTCAGATCGAGACATCAAAAATAGATGTCCTTGGCATGATAACACACTGAAGTCATGTTGAAAGAAAATTAGAATTTCCATTCCTCATTTTCTTTTCTCCACAGTAAGGTTGCAAGCAGATGGGAATATCAATTTAGTTACTTGACATTTAGAGGCATAAATGACTTAAGAGCTTTATGATCCACTTTCATTGAAGCATATTTGATAACATCTGCCCAACATCTTACACTCACATCAGAGCCAAGTAGGATTTAACAAGAGGAGAATGGCTATGAGCCAGCACCCTGGGGTTCCATCCTTGGCCCTGATGGTAACATAAGCAGCAGCCAGGATCTAATCATAAATAAAGCTTATTATTTGGGTGAAAGCTTATTTATTTTTAACATGGAGTAATTACTAATACTAAGAAGCTAGCAATGGAAATGTAATCATTTTTCCTCCTCAGAAAGAAAATGATACTACTCTTGGGAAATTTTTCATTCATAGCTCTAAAGAAATTTGTAATATTAACTTAATTAATATTGTATCAGAAGTCTGGTGTGATGACTCACCCCTGTAATACTGAACAGTCTAGAGCAGGAGATTGTGAGTTTGTGGTCAACTTAGGCTATAAAGTGAAATAAAAACAAGCAAGCAAGCAAGAAAGAAAGAAAGCAAAACAAACAAACAAATTTTCAAGTAGTATAAAGTATCTTAATGAATTGAAGTGTCTATTTTATTATTTTTGCAATTGTATATTGACACCTTTGATAGAAATTCTAATTTTCATTTTATACAATAAAGTACAGTACTTCATTTATATTGTCACTAGTTGTCACTGTCAAGCTAGGAGCATAAAAATAGGTGGTCAAACTTTTCCACTTTATACCATGCTTTAAAGGGAAGAAGGTGGATGCCATGCTTAAGATATTTATGAGGAATTATTGCACAACCTCCAACAGAAAAGAGACATAAAACAATTAAAGTCATTTATCAAAATCACTAGCAAGCATCCCTGGACCCAGAATTCACAAAGAAATGAGACATAAATCTCTATTGATCTCTTATTTGTGAACATGAGTGAATGAGAGATTTAATTCTTTCATGATTGAATACAATTAGGATTATATGGAAATACATACACTCTCTGTCTCCTAAGAATTCATTCAATAGTCCAGCCTAAAGAAATAAAAGTTCAGAAAAGATAGGATAATTTATTTGAGAATGTTTTTGATTCTACTGCTCTGGATTATCAAATTAAAGAAAATTTCTTGCATTTATTGTCCCTTTGAGATTTTATTTATAAAATACACCTATCATAATAACAGTAATACAATGTGGGATTTTGGAAACAACCCAAAAAGTCAATTGATCTTATTCCTTAGATTTCCAGCTTATAGGATAATTTAAGATCTCTCGTATGTCTCCAGCTCAATAGTGAGAAAACTCCATGAGAGACAGTAGTTTGTTTTGTGCTGTGAACATGCGTGGAATGATAATAGATTCACTCAGGAAAAAATTTAAATTACAAATAATTTCCTAAAAATGTTTTTTTTTTATAAAAACATGACTATATGTCCTATTTGCAATATGTAAACTATTTATGTAGACGAGAGAGTGATATGTAGCACATGCACACAAATATGCACATATACAGGTTATTGGTAGACATATATTGTAACATGAATACCACTTCCACATGTTATAGTTAAGAGTGGCAGTTATGATAGTTCATTTTATGTATCAACTAAATTGGATAAAGGATGATTAGATTCCTGGTAAAACATCATTTCTAGGTGTTCTTTTTTTTTTTTTTTCTGGAAGAGATCACATTTGAGTCCGTGAACTGAGTAAGGAAGATGAATAACCCATCAACCTTTGTGAGAACCACCCAGTGTGAGGGGCTGTAGAGAGATAATGCAACAAAGGGAAAGCATTTTTCTCTGTCCTTGTCCCACTATATCTGTCTTCTCAGCCACTGATGTTCCTGATTCTAAGACTACTGATTGGCATCGGTTATACAGCAGCTTTCCTGAAAAATCCTGACTAACACAATAAGATATTAAAGTAAAATATTTTATTCCAAAAATAAAAATAGTTTGATATGAAAACTATATAAAAATAAAATATCTTCTGCTGATACCAACTTAGCTGCTGCCTAACATATTTGATTTAATAATTATGTTTAAATTGAAAAGTTATATGCTTACTAGGGAATTACTTATTAACTGTGTCTTTAATGAAAATTCTACGAGAATACAGATCAAAAGTATTTATTTCCCGGTTTATTACTTTACAACCAATAGCTCATAAAGAAGTTATTGATAAAATATAAATTAAAGAAACTAAAAAAAATCTCAAAATTTAATTGAGCTAATCTTGCTGTACTATTCAAGCATATATATATATATGCAAAATTAGAGCACTAAATGAGAAAGATAGTCTGGACTGTGGCAAGAGAAACAGCCTTGGGATATTTCCTCTGTGGTGAAGACTTAGGATCAAAAGACACATGTTTTCATTCTAATTTAAATAGATCTCTACTTATCCTGATTTAAAAATACTCTTTTTTTATTTTCAAAAATGACTTCAATGAGGATTTCATGGTGGTTATTTGATGTTATATTTTCTTCCATCTCTTCCTACAGAAATGTAACTAACACCATTCAACATCTATTTGTAATGATAACAGCTTTATAGTATTCAGATGTTATTCCTATTACTCTAGTGGAATGTCTGAAAGCAAGTCATTGTAAAACATGAAGGTTTATTAAATTTTCACTTGGTCAAAACTCCAAGATAAGGTAGTCTCATGGGCTTGTCCCTTGGTTTGGTCAATAGATGATAAAAGATCTTGGTTTAAGTCCATGTAAAAGAGAGAGGTCACTTAAAAACCAAAATAAAAGGAGATGAGGAGAGAGCAGGCTTCAAAATCTACTTTGTAAGGTATTACTAATGATTCTAAGGATTACCAAATTTGTTTCTCCCAAATTCTACCCGATTCAAAGAGCTTCAAATTCAGATCAATTTCTTAATTAAGATAGAATTTTTTGGAGGGCTCATTGAACCCATATGCAAAACGTAACTGCTGCAGTTTGGAAAAAACATGAAGCATGGCGTATCACTTACTCATAATTATAGTATTATAAAAGATTGCCGAAACTTAGATAATTACATTCTTTTACTGACAACTCACAGCAGTGATCAAAAATGAGAAACACTTGCAGAGGATTCATAATAAGAATGGCAGTCAAATCTCTGCAACTTGGATGTCATGGATTCTTTCCTTTACATTCATCTCCATATTATCCTGGAATTTGTTTTCTGGCTATGCTTCACGTTCACTTCTCTTTTGTAAACTAAGAAGTAAA
Source organism: Rhabdomys pumilio (assembly GCA_030674055.1). Lineage (NCBI taxonomy): Eukaryota > Metazoa > Chordata > Mammalia > Rodentia > Muridae > Rhabdomys > Rhabdomys pumilio. Next base: position 162,286,278 of record JANHMN010000002.1, on the reverse strand, counting down.
AAGAGAAAAATAATGTAAAAAAAAACATAAAAATAGCTTTAAAAGGGTTAAAAATACAGAGTGAATAAGTCCTGAAGGATACAAAGATCCTAGCAGCTTTTTATAGAGGGCTCAGAGGACTCAAGGGAAGATTATGGAATCCCCACATCTGATCCTATGATATTCAGCAAGGTCTTTGACCTACTGAGAGCAAGTTACTATATAAAGATAAAGAAATTCTACAGCTAAGTGAGTGTATAGATTAAAGATCCTGTAACCATTTGATCCCAGATAAAATTTGAATTTGATAGGATCTGGTTAAAAAAGAATTCCCAGTGAAAATGTGATTTTATGACTTACCTATCAAGTCAACTATATCAGATGGTGGTTTAATATTTAGCACATATTAAATATTCACTACAAAGTGGTAGGCTAAAGTGAATATAAAAGTTATGGTTATTTTTCATAAAGATATCTAACCTAGAGAAAATTTAAGCTAATTGTACTTTCTCTAAGAGCTTCTCCCAAAGGCTTTTGTAAAAATTATTAACCAGTCCTTGATTTACCATTTCTGTGATTTTAAGACATAATTTAAGAAATTCTCACCTGTGATTCATCAGATTGTTCTTTGCATTTAATATGCTCATGCTTCTTTGCCTGTTTATACATTCTATCTCTGATTTGCTTTTTATGGTCGTGATAGACCCAATAAACAATTAACGTGGTCCTAAACTAGGAAATACCCAAAAAGGAGAAAATTCTGAAATGCTTATGCTTTAAAATATGTAATGAGGGATATATATATATATATATATATATATATATATATATATATTAGAGATAATAATAGAAATAGGGGATAATAATAGAAATAGGGGATATAGATAGAGAGATACATGTATCTCGCTGTTGGCAACCTTATCTAAATTTCTCAACTTATTAAATGAATTGTATCATTGCTACTTTACTGAAGGACTAAAGACATCTGATTGAAAGTTGTGAAGTCTGAAAATCTGGAGACAACAGCAGTAAAAAACAAACTGCATAGTTTTGTTATTGTTTTTTATCATAATTATTATTAATGTTGACTGAAAGAGCAGTATTGAGTCAGCCAAGCATACAAGGTGGTATTGATTTTCAAAGTGAGCATTTTAGCTGATGCATCAACATTAAATTTAAACATAATCCTTTAGCTGGGGAAAAACCCTGATCTCTGTCTACTAGCCAAATTTCTTCAACACAGGCTTATTTGAAGCAAGATGACATTGATCCCATGAGTGTTGGAGGTTGCTCAGTTTCAATCTTCAAAAGGGGAAAACTGCAGTTCAGAAATTGGTCCTTTGAATCTTAAAAACTTATATGGGAAATGTCAGAGCCATATGATAGATTTTTTTATACTTTGAAATACAAGAGAAAGAAGAAGAGAGATGGGATAATTTAAACAGTAATGGATTCAGATGCTACTGATATTCACTCTAAACCTTGACCTGTCACTTGCCTTACACAACTAATTTGGCATCTCTTAACCTGTTTCCTTACTTGAAAAAAAAAAAAAACCCTTTGTTAATGTTCAAAAGTTTAAATGCACATGTAAATTAAGCACATGTGTGTCTGAGTTAGATAAACATCCATACATAGACTTTCCTCCCTGGTGTTAAAACATGTTAAATGCTGTTGACTATACAATAACTAATTTTCATAGGTTAAAAGGGAAAGGGTATATTAAATTAAAATCATCTAGATTCTGTGATTCCAAATGAAGAAAATTTATATACTTGCCTTTGAATCTCGAAACCTGCAGTTTTAACCTGCCAATTACAAAATTATAGAAAACACACTGAAGTTGTGTTAACTAGTCAATTTCTAGGTTTTAAGAGCTATGGCATTTAAATATGGTATTAATTACCTTAACAACATATAGGTAGAATGAAGTATATGGAACAGCAAAGAAAACACCAGGAAATCCAAATAACATGATTCTAAAGAGTAAAGCTGACTATACAAGAAGAAAGGAGGAGGATGAAGAGATAGCTCTGTTTGCAAAGTGCTTGCCACACAGGCAGGACAGTACAAATTGGATGTCCAAAACATAAAATCAGGCACAGTGGCCCATTATTATAAACCCATTGCTAGAAATGCAGAGACAGTGGCTCCCTGAAGCTTGCTATTTATCCAGTCTAAATGATTTGGCAAAGTCCAGACCAGTAAAAGACCTGTATCACAAATCAACAGTTAAGAAGTAATAACCAGTGGTGATCTCTGACAATTACCCTTTCACGTAGAAAAAAACAATGATCCTGGACAAAAATGTCAACCTTGTGGGTAACTGCCACAACACAAGCAAGTACTGTTGAGACGTGATTAGCAGATGGAAGGAAGAACTATGTGACTGGACCAAAGTGTAGAGATGCTTCAGGTATCTTCTGAGACAGGAGCACAGTGAGTGGAGTAGAATCAATGGATGTTTTGTATACTGCTTGTTCTTTTGTTATGGGAGAATTTATAGAACTTTGTAGAGTGGAGATTTGCTGTCTGATGGCTCTAAGAGTGAATGTGGCCTTTTGGTGGAAAGAAATGATTAGTTTCTTAGCCAGAAACTAATAATAACTAATAATTTGTCTTTGCAAAGTCTATCAAGAGAATTATGATGTCAATGATGTTGAGAATAGACATTTTGTAAAGAAGTAGTTACACCTTAGGAAAAGTCATTTCATCAAAAATACATTACTAAAGGGAATGATTAAAACTCGGAGACCCTTCTCATTATTTATGATCCCTTGGCATGACACCTAGAATACTATTCTTTCTTTTTGAAGCATTTTTGCTAAAACATCTATGTTTATCTCTGACAGAAGACACAATTATTTTTAGATATTTTTGTAATTCTTACCCTTATTACAGAATATGACATGACAAAATTTCTGTTAAAAAATAACTAAATCAATGCATCATATTGAATATTATGTACTATGCATTGATTTCCAGTTGATAGTCAGTAATTTACCTCTTACTGTTGCTATCTTAAAATCTTAAAATTATATATTTGTTATTAGTGATGTGTGTGTGTTTGAATGTGTGTCAAAGAGAGAGAGAGAGTCAGAGACAGAAACAGAGACAGAGACAGAGACAGAGAGAATGAGAAAGAGGTACATGTGAATGTATGCACACATTGGTCATAACATACATGTCAACACCATCATAAGACAACTTCTTTCAAAAGTTGGTTCTTTTCCATGCATCAGTCCTGGGGATTGTTCACAGGTCATGTGGCTGCTGCTACAAGCTTTTGGGCTGCTAAGCTGTCTCTCCCACCTTGTACTAATTTTGAAAATGACATTACTGTGACTCAAAGAAGATCAGCAAGAATTCAAATTTCACAATCACAGTTTACAAAGAAAAGTATGAGCACTGAATCTCTAATATTCTATATTAGATTTGTCATGAATGTGCTTCTAATGCCTAACTGTCAGTCTGTAGACCAGGATTAGTCTCAATTTAAACCTATCTAGTCCACTATGTGCATGTAGAATAGCTGAAAGTCTGTGCAAAGTTCAAAGATCATCAGTTATCTGAAGACAACTGTATGAAACAAGGACCTGAATACATTTTCACATGTGAGAAAGGAATGCATCTTGTTCAATTTTAACATGTTAGGACAAGAGCCTTTGAAATTACTGAAGCATACATAGCAGGAATCAAATGAATGCATTATGATTGTTTTCCCACTGTGCATCCCATTTGTCTATTTGTAAGACGGTTTAGGCTTGTGAAAAGATTGCTCAATTATTGGCAGCTAAGAAACCTTATTACATGTCAATGACCTGAGTATTTATACCATTCTGTCAAGGATATGTTTTTCTCCCTACCCACTGTTGACCAATTTCTATTTGGCAAGATCAGGTTAGTTTCTCTCACAGTACATTTATACTCTGCCTTTTAATAAACCTTGGAAAGTGCCAAACTTGCTCTTACTCTTCAATTGAAACAGTGGGAAATAAGAGTCTTTATGGAATGAACGCTTAAGCAGCTTTTTAACTACTGAGAGTCTCTGGAGACAGAGCCATCACTCCATCCAATCCCCTCTTCTTTTTTTGGTTGCTCTTGGGGTCTCATTATCTTATCTGGTATTTCAAACTCAAGCAATTGTGCTAACACCAGGGACGTCACTCATTACTACCAAATTAAAAAAAAAAAAATAAGAAAGAATATGCCAGTGTTAGCATGTGCTGAAAGTCCAGAAAAGAAACAGATGCACAAAGATTAGTCATCATGAATAAGACGTGTCAGAACTAAGGGGGAGCAGATTTTAGAACTTCTTACAATGTGCTAATGATACTTCAGTCCATTGTTGAAGGGGAGAATGACGTTTTCCAAATCAATAGATTTTGTTCTTTGATGAAAATTGTTAACCACTCTAGTGGAGGTTTAAGACACAAAGAGGATGCTTGCTTTTTAGTAGGCAATGTGGGTTTCATTAATTTTACTTTGTTTCAGTTTTTGGCAATTTCCCTTTTCTCTCAAATCCATCATCTTCTCTTTTTACTTCTCCAACTTTACATTTATTACTCATTTTAGTGACTTTCCCAAATTTTGTCTGTATTGGGAATAGTGAGTAGCAATCCTTTTCTTAATGTAAGGGATATTTGACTTTGTCAAATATTTGGAAGTTTTCACTTAAAGCATGCTAACCACTATAAAATTTTAATCTTTTGGAACCAAATGACTTACATGATGAAGTATTATTTCAACTTTGGGTCAGTCCTAAACTTCTCTTCCTAAACATGCTAGATTCTACTTCCATGTTTCATGATCAGTAAATAAAAAAGTTTGTCCAAATAATATTACATAAATAAGAGTATCATTTACCAAAATAATGCACAAATACCCATTTACTTCAATAAGTGATCTATAAAAAATAAAATAAAGAAATTGATGTATGATTTTACTTTTCATCCACAGAAGTCGTCAGTTCTTCTGACAAATGAAAAAAATTTTATCAAGAAAGAGTACTTACAAAGAACCTTGCCTGACTCTGCTCTTCAACCTGCAGAAGATATGTTGATCTAAAATGAGAATAAAAATCAGCTAATAACAATATTGGATTCTGAGGAAAACTTTGCTTTGTAGTGAATACTCATCCCTCTAGTGAGATAAAAGCTGTAGATAAAAAAAAAAGTGACTGTTTTCCCTGTGAGGTGGTTTAGAGAGTGTAGGTATGGAAGGAACACAGTGAATGTTGGGAAGGCTATACATTTGTCACATACACTACTGAAGGTTTTTGTTTTTTCTTTGTTGGTTTGTATTATACTTTATATATGTGTGAGAATACTGAATGGTAGTGGTGCAGCTGACAAGAAGAATTATGTCTTTTTGTGAGATTGTGTTCTTTATTGCTCACATTAGTTCTTGCAAGAGAAAAAAATTATAAGGTAATTTGAGAGGATGAAACTTCAACAAGAATAAATCTTCCTAGACATACAGTATGATACTGAATCTTCATAGAAAAAAGGCAAGTAGGAGAGAGAACACTTCAAAGGTTTTAGTTTGTACTCTTTACAATTAGACTTTTCCTTACTCCTAAGACATGACTGCAATTCCGAAGGATGCATATGGCCAACAACAAGATCACTGAGCTACTGCCTCTTTGTATCTGAGATATTCATTTAATCCATTCTCTAACTTCCATGTGTATTCATGTATATTTGTGCATAGATACAAACAGACATAAATAAACATATACTGACACATATTTATTTTCATAATGAATGGAAAATTAGTTCTAAACAACTAAGTTGTATATGTTTCTGCCACTCATGCCTGACCACCATTCTTATTTTCCACTGGCTTCTTTCTACTATGTAGGTCTATTAAGAGACTGTAAGGTCTTCTATAGCATCAAAAGTCTATGAAATACCAAAGGGTTACACCAACCTGTCAGCTGAGATTCAATGATGGCTCAGTTATAATTCAAAGCTTTTCCTTTATAACAAATTTGTGCTGAGGAAGCAGAGCCGATATGCAACATAACACTCTTTTGATACAAAAGAGAAATGAGAGTCAGTAGAAGCAGTTTTGATGCTGACCTTCAACTGACATATGATAATATGGATTGTACAGAGTATTTTTATTCCCCTATGCTGAACTCCTGAGAATTTGAGGTCAATGGCCAGTACTAAAATATAACCAAATTAAAGTTTGTAGATATGGGTCATGAGTAATATTGAAAATGCAGCATTGGATATATGTGACATTGTCTTCAATATTAGGTCTTGAGCAGTGAGTAAACTGTGAATGATTATTGAAAAAATAATTTTATTTAACTCCATTCTACTCTCTCTGCAACTAAGATGCTTTAAAATAAAAAACAAAATATGTGACAGTTGTACTTCCTAATATGAATTTGGAATACAATAAGATTAATTCTTGAATTATTCCAATTTGCTTTAATAGATCTTAGGTATATGTGACACACTACTAATAAAGCTGGATAAGAAGCTTGCAGGTTTGCAAGCAAATTTTATCAACACAAGAAGAAATGCAAAAAGACTTTCTAGGAAGGTTTCAGAAAAATGTAACAACTTCTTATCAACAATACTTTAAGTAACTTGAACCATAATAACCAATTAAATTATGGTTTCAAGATTAAAAATAAAAACAAAAGGTACATCCCCTGGAGCCTTATTCAAATTGTGTAAGTATATTAGGAAACACTCCTTTGGATTAGCTGACTTAGAAGATGAAAAAGAAAAGACAAAATCAGTTTCAAAAATAAATGTTCAATAGGTTAAGGTTACTTGCAATTAACTTTAAAGTACAAGTTAAACAAAGTTTCTCAAGTTTCTTATTCCCTGTTATTCATACTCTTGGATTATCTCTAGTTGATGATGGGGGAGACTGAGAATAGCCACTGAACAATAAAACATGAAAATAAAGTGAGCCATGCCCCCATGGGCATATTGCTAGCTGCAGCTTGACACTTATTTAGAGTATTTAGAGGTTCCTTGGGATACCTTGATAAATTAACGGTCTTTGCTGAGTTAGTGCATGTGGCAGAAACTGTAAGTATCTTCTCATTATGAAAGATTACCTCCAGTCAGTCCTCAGCTAAAACCTCAGCAATTAGTCATAAGAACACACAAAGATGGAATTTGCTAACATCTCAAGAAAAGAGAGGAAGAGTTTCCTCCTCTGTTGAGCCAATAGGCAAACACAAGATTTAATTGACACTGATTAGAATTTATAAGACACTGAACAGATAATCAGTTTAGTCTTTCAACTACTAACCAACTAACCAACTAACTAACTAACTAACTATTTAAAAAAAGAGAAATGAAGAAAGAAAGAGGAAAGGAAGAAAGAAAGAATAAAAGAAGAAAGAGAAAGAGAAGGAAAGGAAGGAAGGAAGGAAGGAAGGAAGGAAGGAAGGAAGGAAGGAAGAAAGAAGAAAGAAAGAAAGAAAGAAAGAAAGAAAGAAAGACAAATTGTCTTAAAAGTATGTGATATTAATCCTCTGTGTTTAAATCATTTCTTTATTAGCCTGCATTAGAAATGTAACAATAATAGAGACAATAATATAAAGATCTGTAGATTGCTGTCTGTGTGCAGGTGAGGTCAAGTGAAATATAAGGCTAGAGCCTGTGATTGGGCAATGGAAAAAGAAGGCGGGGCTAAAAGTTTAAGAGAGAGAGAGAGAGGGGGGACAGAGGAAAGAGGACAAAAAAAGATGGAGGAAGAAGATGAACTGGATCCATGTGGCCTGAAATAGTTACACGTAGTTATGAATATCTTGGAAGAGCAATAGAGTAATATAGAACATATTTGTCCAATCTAGGTGAGCAGCTTGTATCAATACCAATTGAGTTTTGAGTTTTTTGTATGGGCATTTGTGGGGTTGAGAATTTACTGTTATAAATCTGACTGATAAATTACAAGCCTCTGGAGTCTTAATTACAAAGAGCTAGGGGTTTAAAGCCAGTGGCCACCAGGCCCAGGATAGCCTGGGAAGATATGAGTTTGGGCAGCAGTGAACCATGGGAAACTGAACAAACCTCTGCTTGGAGATAGCCTTAGGAGGGGAGACCGAGTTGCAAGTTGTGGATTATTTGTTAACAATTACATGATACAAAGCCTAAATAAGACAAAAACACAAAACTTACAAAAAGAACTGTATGTACACCAATGCAAATTACCAAGTGTATTCAAGTGTGTTGGCTATCTTCTCAGTACCTAGGGAGGAAGGATTTATTATGGCTTATAGTTATAAAGGCTTATTCCATGACAGTTATAGAAACAAAAGCAAAAGTCATAGTTGCAGCAAGAGGAGGCCAGATAGTAACATTCCATTAATAACTGAGAAGCAGAGAGAACCAGTGAAAGGTGCAGCATTTTTAAAATTGGAGAGCCATCTTCTGAGGAACAAGTTTTTAAACACATGTTCATATGGGCAGCATTTCATATTCAAACAGCACCTATGTTCATTTGCATACATCTTATAGAAGACTGTCTCCTCAACATACAATCATGGAAGGGTAGAAGTCCAGGAAACTCCACAATAAAACCTGAGAAAACATGATTAATTACTAATATTTAATTGTTGATGAGGAAGGGGTTTCTTCTTCTTTTCAGTGGGGTAGCCTCTGTTAACTTGCCCGTTCTTCATTAAATAACAGGCCAATTGTATACAGCAACTTTAATGAAGCACAGTGGTTCACACATAGAAATGAGATGTGAAAGTAGGAAGGAGACTCATTGGGAAAAGGGGTTTCAGTGGAAGAAGGGTGTGCATAAGGGAAGAGATCAAGAGTGAAAGGCACTAAAATTTGTTAAATAGATTCAGGACATTGTCAAAGAATTTTAAAGTGTCATAAATAAAATAATAAAATGAAATGATATTGGCATTTATTATTTAGAGATAGGAAAAGTAACACATTAATATTTGAAGAGTCATAAATCACAGCATAAACTGTAAGAGCAGTGAGTATACCACAGTGTTAAACATGGAATTATTATAAACAACCTAGTTAGATAAGGTGAGACAATTGAATGTCAAAATAGTTACAAATGAGGAAAGATTTTGACATAACATAAAATAAACTTTTCCTTAAGCTTTGTCTATTTCCACATCTTAAATACAATTCTTACATGAGGTGACAATTATAGAGAGGCCAAGAACGGAAGGTGTCTTAAAACTAAAAATTATCTCACAGATGGAGATGTAACTACCAGAAAGCACTTGCATAGCATGTATTGGTGAGGTCCTAAGTTTGAGTCCTGGAAGGAAATAAACACCTTCCCACCACACAAAAGCAAAATCTAACCCAAAAAATCTTTTTTATGTAGCCTCTTTAATTTATGAAGTAAAATATTTCATCCTAAAATAATATTCAGAATTATACATTGATGTGTTAACATTTTATGTTTTTTCATTAACTTATTTATTCACTTTACATCCTGATTGCAGCCCTCTCCCTCCTTTCCTCCCAATCTATTCTTACAAATCCCTGTTCCATTATACATTCCTTTTCTCCTCATCGAAAGGGGAAGGGGAGGCCTTTGGTACCACACCACCCTAGAACGTCCAGTTGCAGCAGGACTAAGGGCATCTTCTCTCACTAAGGCCCAACCAGGTAATCCAGTTAGGGGAAGAGGATCCAAGGCAGACAACAGAATCAAATTCAGCACCTGTTCCAATCGTTAGGGGACCCACAGGAATGCCAAGCTGCATGTCTACTACAAATCTGTAGAGGTCCTAGGTCTAGCTCCTGCTTGTTCCTTGGATGGTAGTTCAGTCACTGTGAAGCCCAAAGGTCTGCTTTTGGTGTTCTTAACCCTTCCAGCTCGCACAATTCCACCCCCAACTCTTCCACAAGAATCGCCTAATCTCTGTCTGATGTTTAGCTCTGGTTCTTTGCATGTTTCTATCAGCTTCTGGATGAAGCCTCACAGAGACTTCACCCAGAAATATATATAGCAAATATAGCAAAATATCATTGTGTCAGGGATTGGCTCTCTCATATGGGGATCTGAAATTGACACAGTCATTGGTTGATCACTCCCTCAATCCATGCTCCTATTTTACCCCTGCACATTTTGTAGGGAGGGCATTTTCTAGGTCTAAAGTTTTGTAGGTAGGTTTGTGTCTTTATTCCTTGGCTCGAAATCCTACCTGGCTACAAGGGGTGGCAACATCAGTCTCCATGTCCCCTGATGCAAGAAATTTCAGCTTGGAAGAGACCTAAAATTCGTCCCTGGTGCCGATACGTTCAAGATAAGTTCTCTACTTTCTCTTCTAACTGATATAATGTGTCCAGTTTTATTTTTAGGTCTTTGATTCTCTCGCATTCTACTAGGCGCAGGCAACAAGTTAGACCAGCACCATTTGTTGAAGAAGCTTTTTTTTTCTTTCAATGTATTCTTCTGCCATGTTTGTCAAAAATCAAGTTTCTATAAGTGTATGAATTTATTTCAGATTCTTTGATTCGATTCCATTGATAGACTTGTGTGTTTTTATGCCAATACCATGCAATTATTATTATTATTGTTCTGTAGTACTGCTTGAAATCAGGGATGGTGATATCTTCAGAAGTAATTGTTCTGGATTATTTTAGCTATCCTGAATTTTTTTTTTTCATGCGAAGTTGAGAATTATTCTTTCAGGGTCTGTAAAGAATTGTGTTGTAATTTTGATGGGGATTGCATTGAATCTGTAGATTGTTTTTGGTAAGATGGGCCTTTATACTACATTAATTCTATTGATCCACAAACATAGGAAATCTTTCTGTCTTCTGCTTTTTAATATCGTCCTCAATTTTTTTTTTTCTTCAGAGACTTGAAAGTCTTGTCATACATGTCATTCATTTGCTTACTTAGAGTTACACTAAGACAGTTTACATTCTTTGAGGCTATTGTAAAGGGGGTTGTTTCCCTAATTCTTCCTCAGGCCATTTGTAGTTTATATAAAGAGGTGGGGCAGCTAATGATTTATTTGAGTTAATTTTGTATTCAGTTCATTTGCTGAAGGTTTTTTTCTACTGTCAGAGTTCTCTGCAAGAATTTTTGGGTCATTTATAGCAATACTTTGACTCCTTCCTGTCTAATTTGTAAATCCTTCATCTCCTATAGTTGTCTTATTACTCAAGGTAGAATTTTGAATGCTATATATTGAAGAGAAATGGACAGAGTGGGCAAACTTGTCTTGTCCCTGATTTTAGTGAAATTGCTTTAAGTTTCTCTCCATCTAATTTTTTATTGGCTACTGGCTTACTGCATATTACCTTTATTGTTTAGTAATGCAGCTTGTATCCTCGATCTCTCCAAGAGTTTTATAATAAATGAGTGTTGAATTCTGTCAAAGGTTTTTGTTCAGTGTCTAATGAGATGATCATGTGGTTTTCTTCTCTGTTTATCTGGTGGATTACATTGTGAACTTTCATATGTTCAACCATCCATTCATTCCTGAAATGAAACCTACTTGTTCATGGTGGATTTTTTTTTATGTATTCTTGAATTCAATTTGCCAGTTATTGAGTATTTTTGCATCAATGTTCATAAAGGAAATTGGTTTGAAATTCTTTGTTGCGCCTTTATGTGGTTTAGATATCAGGGTAACTGTCGATACATAAAATGAGTCTGGCAATGTTCCTTTTGTTTCTATTTTGTGGAATAACTTGGAGTATTGGTATTAAGTAATCTTTGAATATCTGGTAGAATTCTGCACAAAAAAATTGGGTTTTCTGGGTTTTATTTGTTTGTTTGTCTTTGAGACTTTTAACAATTGTTTCTATTTTTGTAGGGATTACAGGACAATTTAAATTGTTTACCTGATCTTGGTTTAACATTGATTAGTGGCATCTATCAAGAAAATCATCCATTTTGTTTAGATTTTGAATTTTGTTGAATACAGTTTTCTGAAGTAAGACCTAAGGATTCTTTGATTTCCTCAGTAACTGATTTTATGTTCCCCTCTTCATTTCTGATTTTGTTAATTTTATACTGTCTCTGTCTTATAGTTAATTTGGCTAAGGCTTTGCCTATGACATTGATTTTTCTCAAAGAACGAACTCTTAGTTTCCTTGATTCTTTGAATTGTTATCATTGTTTTCCGTTGATTGATTTCAGCCATGAGTTTGATTATTTTTTGCCATCTACTAGTCTTGGGTGTGTTTGCTTCTCTTTTTTCCCCTAGAGCTTTCAGGTGTACTTTTAAATTGTTAGTATGAATCTCTCTAATTTTTTTATGAAGGGTCTTAGTGCTGTGAGCTTTCCTCCTAGCACTACTTTCACCGTGCCCTATAAGTTGAGGAATGTTGCACCTTCATTTCCTTGAATTCTAGAAAGTCTTCAATTTCTTTATTTCTTCCCTGATCCAGTGATCATTGATTAGAGAGTTGCTTAGTTCTGATGAATTTGTAAACTTTCTGCTGTTCCTCTTGTTCTTGAAGTCCAGCTTTAATCCATGGTGGTCTGATAAAAGAACAAGGGGTTATTTCAATTTCCTTATCTCATTTGAGGCTTTTTTTTTTTTTATGACAGACTACATGATCAGGCACAGAGAAGGTTCTGTGAGGTACTGAGAAGTAGGTGTATTCTTTTGTGTTTGGGTAAAATGGTTTATAGATACCTGCTAGTTCCATTTTATTCAAAACATTCTTTAGTTTCAAGTTTTTGTCTTGATGAACTGTCCATTGATGAGAATGGGGTATTAAACTGCCACTATTCATGAGTGGGGTTTGATACCTGATTTAAGTTTTAGCAATGTTTCTTTTACAAATGTGAATGCCCTTGCACTTATGACATTAATATTCAGCAGTGAGAAGTCATCTCCTATGTTGAGTATGAAGTGTCCTTCTCCATCTCCTTTGATTAATTTTAGTTTAAGTCTTTTTTTTTTTTTTTTTTAGAATGGTTATTCCAGCTTGCTTCTTTGGTCCATTTCCTTGGAAAACTTTTTTCCATCCCTTTGCTCTGAGGCAGTATTTATTTTAGTTGCTGAGGTGTGTTTCTTGTATGCAGATGGATTATGTTTATGTATCCAGTCTGTTAACTGGTTCTTATTTTAGAGAATTGAGTCCATTGATGTTGAGAGATATCAAAGACTGATGATTGTTAACTAATGTTATGTTGATATTGGTGGAGGTAGTGGTGGTGTTAGTAATGGTGTATGTGTGTGTGTTGGCTTTTATTTTGATTTGGGTGTAATGGAATTATTTATTTCCTGTGTTTTCTCAGGTGGAGTTAGCCTCCTTTTTTGAACTTTTTCTTCTGGTATTTTCTGTAGGGCTGGAATTGTGGATAAATATTGTTTAAATTTGATTTTCTTCTTGGAATACCTTGTTTTCTTCATCTCTGGTGATTGAGAGCTTACTCGGTATACTAGTCTAAATTGGCAATTGCAGTTTCTTAGAGGCTGCAAGACATCTGTCCAGAAACTTGTAGTTTTTAGATTCTCTTTTGAGAATTCTGGTGTGATTCGGATAGGTATGCCTGTTTATGTTATTTGCCCCTTTTCCTTGAAGATTTTCATATACTTTCTTCTTCTGTACATTAATTGTTTTGATTATTATGTGGTTGAGAATTTTCTTTACCGATTCAATCTATTTGGTGTTCTATAGGTTTTTTTTGTATGTTTATAGGCATCTCTTTTGTTATTCTGGGAAAATTGTCTTCTATTGTTTTATTTTAAATATTTTCTCATCATTAGAGCTGAGACTCTTCACCTTCTTATACTCCTATTATTGTTAGGTTTGGTGTTTTCATCATATACCAGATTTCCTGGATGTTTTGCATTAGGAATATTTTAGATTTAATTTAATTTAATTTTCTTTGACTTATGTATCATTTTTCTCTATGGTATCTTCAATGCCTGAGATTCTGTCTTACTTCTTTTATATTTTGTTGGTGATGCTTATGTCTACTCTTCTTGTTCTCTGCCTTGAGTCTTCCATCTCCAGAATTGCTTCACTTTGTGTTTCCTTATTGTTTCTATTTAAATTTTCATTTCTTGAACAATTTTATTCATTTCCTTCACCTGCTTAATTTTATTTTTCTGTATTTCTTTAAGAAATTTGTTCATTTTCTTTTTTAATTCTTCTATCTGCATGATTGAATTTTTCTGTACTTCTTTAAGGGATGTATTTATTTCCTCTTTAAAGGCTCCTATCATCTTAATAAAATTGATTTTAAGGTCATTTTCTTGTGTGTCAATTGTGTTAAGATATTGATATCTTCCTTTTGTAGGATAGTTGTGCTCCAAAGGTGTCGTATTTCCCTTACTCTTTTTAATTGTCTTCATATCATGGCCTTTGGACATCTGGGTACCCCTGAATATTCCTGGTAAGTCAGGTGTCTAATAGGCAGTCTTGGGCTGGACAATTGAACTCAGGAAGCAGCGCCCATCTCAGAGCAGCTGGACATAAGCCATGGGACACAGCAGACAGGGCATTTCAGACAGAGGGAAGCCTTTAACATAGATGATTCTGGTGTAGTAGTCCTGGTTAAGGTGGGTTGAGAGGTAGCCAGACCGTGGAGCTGGAACAGTAAGCAGCTCAAGGTAGCTGGGTGTGCTCCAGGAGACTTGGCATGAAAGGGAGTGGGGAGTGGTGGTGAATCTAATCTGGGCATTACTGGTACTGTCGGCTAGCAGAAAAGAGGCAGAACAGTGGCTGAACAATCCCAATTGTTAACATTTTACAGTGCTTTTCTTTCTATTTTTTAGCTCATGATAAAGTAATCAACAGAGCCATGTTCATGCATGCTCACTAGGCAGAATGCTGTGTAACAAGGAGCTAAATATGAGTCCACTATCCAACATTCTTTATGCTTATGGCTTGTAAATTTTCAGAGTAAATTTTTTATTCAGACCAAATTTATGACTTTTACATTATCCTTCAATGTAAGAGTTCCCATCTGGGAAGCAATACTGAGGAAATCACTAGAGTTGAATACAGATAGTTATGCATATTTGTGTTGCTGAATGCATTGTTTACATTGAAAAGGATAACTTAACTTAAGGTGATATGTAACTTCTAGAAGACTAAACAACTTGCACTAAATCTATTGTCATATGTGAAAATATGTTATTCTACTTCTTTACGTGTTATGCCATACTTACTAAAATTCACAGTAAGCATATGCACATTTACTTAATTGCCAATCAAGAAAGGAAGCAATAACATGATCAGTAATATATAACCACTTAGGTATTCCAATTTTTGAAACTCAGCTGCTTTTAAAACTGCTTTTAAAAATATTTTTTCATACAAATCAAAATGAAGCTAAAGAAAACTACAATTATTGGTTAAAGAATTTCATAAAGTTTCTCTGATCCTTAGAGTTTACATTATGTTTAAAATTTGTTATGAATAAGTAACATAAGTGAGTAAAATATAAAAAACCAGTCAGTTGGGTATACTTACATTTAGAAAGTGTCAGAATGATGAGGAAAAAAATACCCGGTCCACATTGATTATCTGAACTATTTAGCAATAGTAATAAAAAACATTTAGACAAAACCAGACAGGCTGATAAATGGAATTGAACCAAGGAACCCCAAATAAACACACACACCTAGATCTTTGACAAAGAAACCAAAAGCATACAATGGAAAAAGGAAAGCATCTTCAACAAATGGTGCTGATCTAACTGGGTCTTTGCATTTAGGAAAATGCAAATGGATCCATATCTATCACTGTGAACAAATTCAAATTCAAGTGGATCAAAGACTTTAACATAAAAGCAGATGAAATAAGTGTTATAGATGAGAAAGTAGGGAATAGCCTTGAAAATATTTGTACACGAGGCAACTTCCTAAACAAAACACTAACAGCTCAGGCACTAAGACAACAGTTAATAAATGGGACCTCAAGGAATTGGAAAGCTTCTATGTGGCAAAGGGCACCACAGTGAGCGTTGTAAAACCAAACCAAACCATTAACAACCAACAAAACAACAACAACAACAAAATCAAAAAATCAAAAAGAAAAGTTAAATTCATCTTGAGTTCTATCTAATTCTAGTGAGAGAGCTAGTAGTGTAGGAAAGATGTGCTAAGGAAGGATTTATTTGAAGAGATTCTGAAAAGTAATACTACTTTTTAACTTAAAAGAAGTGTTTCTTGTCATTTTGCTCATAATTAAACAATAATTTCTATTTTAATTTTAAGACACGGTTTATTATTCCAAAACTGGAACACCTTATTCACTTTTTATTCATTTTATCACTACGTATTTATTCCTATTTGAAGGTGTGTGTGTGTGTGTCTGTGTGTCTGTGTGTCTGTGTGTGTGTGTGTGTGTGTGTGTGTGTGTGTGTGTGTGTGTATCTGTGTGTGTCTGTGTGTCTCTGTGTCTCTGTCTGTGTTTGACAGGTATTCAGGCATGGGTGTACATGTATTGTGTTCATGTATATGGAAACCAGAAGACAGCCTTGTTCTTCAGACACTGTCAAACTCATTTGTTTGTTTGTTTGTTTGTTTTGTTTGTTTGTTAGTTTGGGGGAAAGGATCTCTCATTGACCTGCAGCTTAGCCTAAGGTGAAGGCAGCTACACAGGATCTGCTTGTTTCTGTTCTGCTCTGTTGTCAGAGCAGGCCACCACAATCAGATTTCTTAAGTGACATCCATAGGATTGGATATAGCTCTTTGTGTTCATTTGCTAACTGAGATATCCCTAAACCTAATTTCCTTTCTGGATCTTATGGATCCCATGTTGGCTTTAGATCCACTATAAAACTGAGAATGACCTTGAACTTCAATCCTCCTACCTGGGCTTCTCAGTGCTGGTATTACAGGCATGCAGTATCAGGTCTTGTTCATGCAGTTCTAGGAATTGTACTTAGGAACTTACGCATGCTAGGCAAACACTATACTGAGATACTCCCAAGGCTTTCCCATTTTCTATGTATACAGATAATCTGACTCTGTGTCTCTCTGTTTCTGTCTATCTCTTTGTCTCTCTCAGTCTCTCTCTCTCTATTTCTCTCTCCCTCTCTCTCCCTCTCTCTCCCTCTCTCTCCTTCTCTCTCCCTCCCTCCCTCCTTCCCTCCTTCCCTCCTCCTCTCTCTGTCTGATTACCCTGAAACTTCACTATGTATCTAAGAATAGCATAATTCATGATATGACCTCATATTACCTTACCTCAGCTCATCCTAATGAATTTTAAAATTAAAGGCACAAGCTGCCACACATAGCCTACTACTATTTTTAAATTATTAATTTTGCAAGCATCTGGTTTGTATGGTCTCATGTACCACCTGGTATATAGGTATAACCAGAAGTTATTGTCTTAATAATGTTTGTTTGTGGTGTACACATAAGGGATGGGGTTGGTAGAGGTATGTACATATGAGTGTTGGGGTAAGAGTGTGTTAGTGTAAGCATGTGGTTGAAGATGTATTGGTGAAAAGGTGTGGATGTGTGGATGAAAGGTTACTGGTATGCCCATGAACAGTGTGTGCATAGAGTCTAGAAGTGAACTTTAGGAAACAGTTCTCTCCAACAAATGGATACACTCATGTTCAAATCCATTTGACCAATCTACTGAGCCTTCTTCTTGGCCCTCAAAATTGGACTTTTGATGTTATTTCAATAGAAGTTAATTTTGCCATTCAAACTTTTTCTGGTGGTCACAATTTTCATGATTGGTAAGATTCTCTGAAGACATATATCCCTTATATTTTTGGCTTTGTCTCTTCAAGTATAGTTCTATCACAAATAGATTTGGTTCTTACATAACTTGATTTCGTTTTCTAACCCAGTCTTGATAGTTGCTATTTAAAACTATTCAAAAGAGGAGTACATACCAACCAACCAGAGTTCCCAGGGTCTAAACCACCAGCCTGGGAGCACATAGGGAGGGACCCATAGCTCCAGTTGTATATGTAGGGGAGGACGGCCTTGTCGAACATAGGTGGGAGAGGAAGTTCTTGCTCCCATGAAGGCTGGATACCCCAGTGTGGGGAAATTCATGGGCAGGGAGATGGGAGTGGGTGAGTGGGTAGGGGCACATCATCATAAAAACAGAAAGAGAGGGGATGGGATAGGAGGTTTCTGGGTGGGTGGGGGGAAATGGGGAGAGGGGATAACATCTAAAATGTAAATAAAATATCCAATAAAAAATTCAATTATTTCTCTTTCAGTTTCCTTTTAATTGCATTTTAGAGGTAAACATACATATGATGAAATCTCTACCAGTCCAGATAAACATAGCAACATATTGCCTGGGCTGAGAATTGGGAGGATGAGAAAATATATTCTAGACATGCTTGTATTAACAGACTCTTCAGACTCCACACTTTGCAGTTTCTGCATGTATATTTTATGCCTACAGATATATATTGTTTAATAATTGATAGAACCAGATACACTTGCTACAAGGCAATGTGATGTTCTCATTTGATCCACTTTGGTAGAATCACTTTCTATCCAGGAATTTACTGCAACTATGTGCATGGTAAATATTTAATAGCATTAGCAGCATCAGAGTCTATTTTTCTTTGAAGAGTACTTAATTATGTCAATTTCCCCAAGATGAGATGCTAAAGTAAAGGACGGATCATTTGAATTTGGAACAACGAGGTGAATATGTGGAGCTCCTTGCATATGCCTCCTCCAAAAATAATGCCAGCATGTCCCTCTAATAATGCAACAGCAGAACCCCAACACAATTCATTGGACAATACCAATAAATGAGTATCTACACAAATCCTTCACTGTGCCTGAGCAAAAGTCTACTTACTCGATGAATTAATGATTTGTTGAGTTAAGCATGAATATAATTGATATAAGATGAGGACATTGCTTGAAGTTGAAGGACAGATCTCAACCTTAGGGCCATCTCCGGAAAGTCATCCACCTTGGGTTGTTGTTTGTTTTTGTTTGTCTGTGTGTGTGTTTTGACACAGAGTCATTCATTGGTCTGAAACTTCAACACTTGTCTGATTTTTGAGGACCAGTGAGCTGCAGGGATCCTCTTATTTCTGCCTCCCTGATCTTAGGACTACAAATGTATATCACCATACCCAGATTTTGACATATATTCTAAAGATTAAATCACAACTGTTTTATTGACTGATCTAACACTCAATCCTTCCCCCGTTTTGGCATGAATATTAAATAGAATTATATGTACATATTTGATAATTTTGACCTAAAAGGGGGTGATTTTATGCATGCCAGTATTCTATATGCAGTACAGAATTTCTGATGAGGTACAAAAGATAATTCTATTCACTCTTCCCTCTGAATAACAGATCATGCAGTATTCTGGATTTTTTTTTATATTATCTCTACAATGTTCTATGCCAAGAGTATGAGTGATAGGAAAGCCGACAGAATGAGCAACCAAGTTCTGCATGGCTTTCATCTTAGTGTACTTGGGTCCTTGTGAAATAGCTATTTTATACTGTCCTCATGTGGTAACACAATTTCAGTTCTCACTTGGCATTTAATCATGCAAAGAAAAGAAACTTGCAATTCTTCACAATGCCAGAAACATACTGCTTCTCCAAAAAGAACAAACCAGACTATGGCCCTCTGTGATGATGGTAGCTTTGAATCAGGTATATGTTGGCAGGATTATTTTTATGTCCTATTGAAGGTGAACATTTTAAAGTATATAATTTTATCAGAATAATAATTTAAAAATCATATTTTTATGTTACTTTCTCTCTCTCTCTCTCTCTCTCTCTCTCTCTCTCTCTCTTTCTCTCTCTCTCACTCTCTGTTGCTCTCTCTCACTCTCTCTCTGTCTCCAAGCTATAGTTATCCAGGAAAGTAGTTTCAACTTAGAACATGTTCTGATCTTATTGCTTGTAGTAGGCAGGTATCTAAAGCATATTTTAAATGCAAACTTTAAGTAAGAGAGCCCAGATCAGTGGAGGCAGAGTGATGATTGTGAAGGTGGTCATAGTTGGTATTTAAAAAAAGCAGACTGAGTAAACAAAAAGAAGCAAGCAAGTAATCAGTGTTGCTCCATGACGCTTGGTGAGCTGCTGTGCAAGTTCCTGCCCTGACTTTCACTCATAAATAGACTGTAAACTCTAAAGTTAAATGAACCCCTTTCTACTCAAGTTGTATTTGGTTATGGTGTTTAATCATAGCACTAGAACTCAACCTAAGATATCATTCACTAAACATTTATGGAAAGTTTTATTCACTGAATTGGTGTCATTATTTATTTCATAAGTAAAATACTAAAAGTATGAATTTCTTATAGTACAGGAAACCAAGCAGATTTTATATTGGAAAATAATAATTTGACACAGAATTTATCACTGAGCATAATGGTGCTTTACTTGTATATTTTAATAAAAAACTATTTTGAAATTTTAAAAGAGCATGGTAATATCAAACTTACTAATTCATAGCATAGGGTTAATGTGGTTTATTTTTTAGGCTAAGGAGTGAACACTTTTACCATAATGAAGCTTCCAAAGCAAACTTTAGATAATCCAGAAAGCTGTGTCAATGACTTCACACAAAATTTGAGTTTTGAAGTGTAGGTCTACTGAGCTTCATTCTTTATCAAATAATTTAATTTTTACTTAACTTTTTAAATATTTCTGGTGATTCTATACAATTCCCATACCATAGCCTTACAGAAGATCATGGAATGGTAGACAAAATGATTATTTTATCCAGAGGACCAGGATGCTTCTTCTATACTTAACAAGAAATCATCATTCATAAAATCGCAACAATATGGCTGCATAAAGAAAACCTGCATGATAAACACACCCATTGACAGGCCAACATGGACAGGGGAAAATCCTCTAGTTCCCACCAGTAGATAAAGAGCTGCAGATAGGGAAGGAGTGCTGATGTGGAGGAGAAAGAGTTTTCTCCATGTCATTTCTTAAGGAGTAATATTTGTCCCAACTGTGCCTTTGTTCTTCTACCCACAATGTTGGTACAGTGACAGACAAGTGTCATTTATGGTGACTTAATCTAGAGGATTTTGCTGCTATTATTATTATTATTATTATTATTATTATTATTATTATTATATAATCTTTTTAGGGTATTTCTGAGAATAATTCACCATTCAAATGTTTTTGAAAATATTTGTAAATACTTCTTTTGCTGAGGCTTGTATAACAATGCTGGAGAGGTTCCCAAGAATAAAACTGAGGGAACATCAGAGCTGGATGATTTAGAGGGTCAAAATAGTCGTTAACCAAAGACTGCTACTAATCTTCATGATATACTTTCCCAGAACAGTAGTTTATTTTCAGGGCAACAGAGACACATGTGAACAATAGAAAACATGTCTATTCTAAGAATAGCTTTTTTATTTTCAATTATTAATCAGACAATGACATTAATATAATGACAATAAGTCATTATGTCAAGCATCCAATGTGTTTATTTATGTTGTGTGAGAGACTTTTCCTGGAGATGCACAATATACTTGTTCACTCACCCCCAAATAAGAATACATGACAGAACAATATAACAGTTATACCAATGTCTAATTTGGTGAACCTATGAGTTGTTAATGGGGTTACTAATAGGAGAATGGGTAAAGGGTTACTTATGGAAACAGGGGTGATTGGGGTCAGTAGTATAACCAAATTGCACACCCCAATACAGATGACAACTCACAGAATGATAAAGGTAGAGCTCTCTGTGCAACCTGCAGGCAGCTCAACAGTTCTGCCTACAAGCTGCTATAGGTCAGTGGGCTGTTCAATCACTTCCAGCAGTTGTCTTCTGCTCCCATAATATTAAAGAGAGGTCTTAAAGAATCTTTCAAGCTTCAGCTTTTCCATACATGAGGTTTGTTTAATCTTCTCTTTCTTGAATTTCATCAATGAGGAAGGAATTATTATACAACAATTTCTAGGAAAATAAATATGAGTAATAAAATTCACTTGAATTTATTTACTGGTTTACATAGAAACAAACATATCCACATACATACATACATATGTACAGAAATTTATAAAGTATAAATATTTCAAGTAATTACTTGTACATCAGAATGAGCATGAAATTACAGAGAAAAATCTGACTTCTCTAAGATACTGTATGTATATAATGTCTATATAATTATTTTGTTGACAATTATAATTTTGAATATTTTTAATATTATACATAGTTTTCTAATGAATTAAAATTCATAAACTTCTTTTAATTCATGAAAGCATGGTTTATAATATGAAAAAATAGTAAAGGAATGTGTAAGTAGTATTTTTTTAATTATTGATATTCATGTCTTAGTCAGGGTTTCTATTCTTGCATAAAAAATGACCAAGAAGCAAGTTGAGGAAGAAAGGGTTTATTCATTCAGCTTACACTTCCACACTGCTGTTCATCACCAAAGGAAGTCGGGACTGGAACTCAAGCAGGTCAAGAAGCAGGAGCTAATGCAGGGGCCATGGAGGTCTGTTACTGGCTTGCTTCACCCAGCTTGTTCAGTTTGCTTTCCTATGGAACCCAAGACTACTAGCCTAGGAATGGTACCACCCACAAGGGGCCCTCCCCCCTTGATCACTAATTGAGAAAATGCCTTGCTGGATCTCATAGAGGCAGTTTCTCAACTGAAGATCCTTTCTCTGTGATAACTCCAGCTTGTGTCAAGTTTACACAGAACCAGCAAGCACACTTCATATTATAGAGTATTCCATAGTTATTAAACTAAAAGAGGATGTAAAAGCAATTTGTGACATTTATAAACAAATTGATCACTAGAATTGATTCAGCTGAGGTGGCTAGATATATGTCCCTGTTCCCTACCACCTGTCCATGTTCACATCTCTCAAATTTCCAAATTCTGTCAAGAAAGATAACCTTTCCTGACAGACAGGGATGTAATATTTTGTTTGTTAAGGATACATAAGTAGCCCTCACCTTCTCCTTTAGCCTCCAAAGAATCTTACTGTAGAAGAAAGTGCTAAAGACATGAAAATAATCAGTGATTGAAGCCTAAATATAAGTGTTAGCTTATATACTTCATTATTTAAAATTATTAAAAATATAGGCTATATATATATACACACATTATATATATATATATATATATATGTATATACATGTGTTTGTTAAATTTACCATATATATATATATACATATATATATATGTATATATATATATATATGATTCAAATGAAATATCAACATACACATAAGCACAAGTGTGCCAAAAATCATATATGTACCTCTTATCAGTGATTATTCCTGACTTACGTGATTAAGCTACATTATTTATACTTTATAAACAAAAAGATCAAAAAAAAAACAAAATCAACAACAACAACAACAACAAAGTCAATGATCTTGTGAATAGGCCCTGGTTCTTTTAACATTATTTTTAACTGTCAAGTGACAATATGTTTATATTTGTGCTATATAGCATGATGTTTAAATACTTGCCTATGTGTATGATATGCAAAAATAGTTGTGTCAACCTCACAAATAAGTCCATGAACCCATGACACATTTTAAATTACTTTAAAATTATCTTGAAATACTCAATACCTTTTAAATTACTTTAGATACCATCTTAATGTGAAAAAAATTAAAAATCCTTTTATAGTTTCTTTTTTTTTAATTGCTAATTTTATTTATTTTCATTTCAAATGTTTTCCTCTTTCCCGGTTTTCCTTCTGGAAACCCCCAGTCCTATCCTCCCTTTCCTTGCTTCTATGAGGGTGCTCCCACATACACCCATCCACTCCTATCTCCCTGCCCTGTCATTCCCCTACACTGGGACTTTGAAACTTCACAGGCCCAAGAGCCTCTCTTCCCATTGATGCCAGATGAGGCCATTCTTTGCTACATATGTGGCTGGAGCCATAGTTCCCTTCATGTGTACTCTTTGGTTGACGGTTTAAGTCCTTGGGAGCTAAGGGGATCTGGTTGTTTGATATTGTTGTTCTTCTTATGTGGTTGTGTTGGGTTATAGTGTGTGGGGGACCTGTTGTTAGGTTGATATGTGGGTCCCGAGTCTGTCTTGTCTCGCCATGTGGCTAGGGACTCTCATGGGGACAGAGGTGTTGGAATTTGGCTGTGCTCACTCCACACTGGCACCAGGTGAACATCGGGCTATGTGAAGCTGTGGGACTCCCCTCTGGGGGTGAGGGAGCACAGTCTGAGGTCCTGCAGGGAGCTGGGACTCTTGGCTTTGGGGTCCCTGGGCCAAAAGTTGGCCGGGAACTGGCTGGTTCTCAGGCCCTTGGGCCCCGAGGTGCCACTCTGGGGCCACAGAAGGGCCAAGAATGAAGTGGGAGCAGAGGAGCCAGATTTGACAACAGCTGAAGGGGGAGAAGAAGATGCTCTGGCTGCATGGGAGGAGAGTTCTTGGTAGCAGAGTATCACTTGGCTGTGTGGCGGCTGCTCACTTGGCTTGGATGGCTGGATTGGTGGTCTTAGTGGCTGGGAACAAAGAGAGTTCTTCTACGTAAGATTAGACAGCGGCTCTGTGGATAAAGACCTGCTCCACTGTTCCCCACAGAGGGTCATAAAGAAGAGAAATAGTCCATGTTCTTAAGATGTTTATTGTCATGGAGGAAAATAGATGAAAACTATACCCTAGTTTCTCAGGGCCTGCCTGAAGATAATACCTTTTGCAAAGAGGAGGGTCTGCAAAGGAATGTTTAATTGGCTATGCTCCACTGGCCTTTAGATATCTCATCAATATGGAAATCTGTCTTGAGACTCTGTGGCCTGTAGTCATGCCTTCTACCTATAGAGGGGCTAGGAGACATTGTCCTATGTGACTGAAAGGCATGGATGGATGGAGGTTTGTGGCCTTATGTCAGAAGTCTAGAGTCTTGGAACATGGCAAAATTCATGCTGTTCTTAGGATCACCTGGGGTCTCCAGCGATTTCTAGCTGGTTGTTGACCAGAAATCATACTGTTCTTTCATAGTCCTACAGGGTTGCAACGGTTCATATTTTCTAGATGAGAATTTATACAGTTGGAGACATGGTTCTTGTCTTTCTTTTCTTCCTTCTTTCCTTCTTTCCTTCCTTCCTTCCTTTTTTCCTTCCTTCTTTTCTCCTTCCTTCTTTTCTTACCTTCATCTCTCTCTGTTTCTATTTCTTCATTGTATTCAGTTTTGTGTGTATGTTCTAATATTTTCCCTGCATGTATGTCTGTGTACAATATGCATGTCCTGTGCCTGAAGAAGCCAGAATATGGCATCATATCTCTTCAAACTGGACTTACATATGGTTGAGAGCTGCCATAAGGATACTGGAAAATTAACTGTGTCCTCTAGAAGAGGAGTCATTACTCCTAATTACTTAACTCCCTCTCCAGCTCCTGCTCATGCTGTCAATCACTATTCATCTTCAAGTATGCACACTGAATTTTTCTTCAATGAACTCAATGTTGTTGTGGTTTTTTTTTAATTCTTGTTAGATTCTGCCTACATTATTCAATTTTTCATTGCTATAGCAACATATCTTACAAAAACCAAGTAAGGAAATCAAAACTTCATCCTATCTTAAATTCTCAGAGAATGGAATCCAAAGACACCTGGCATCATGTTCCTCACCTGTACTGAAGAACCATGTCATGGCCATAGAAGCATGAGACAAAAGACGTTCATTCATCCCACAATAAAAACTGGTGGAAGTAATAAATCCAATATAATGTGTGTTAGAAATCACACATAAAGATACATATATATATATATATATATATATATATATAATCAGAGTTTCTTTTGGATTTTCTGTTTCTGTTGTATCCAAGTAGATTGCTTCTAACAGCTTAGAATCTGGCATGCTTGAACTTGAAGGTCATTGCTTTAGTAGATTAAACTGATTTCTCCATTTATAATACCATTGTATTTTGACTTTATTTCTTTTAAAGAAGAGTACTGATTGTTTTCTTACTTATACTTTATATATAACAGATAAAAGCTACAGGCAATATCAGTATTAAGTTTATGGTTAGGATTATAGAATATCTCTATCTATTTGTCTATCTAGTATTTAATATGTGTTTTGTGTATATATATATGTAAATGTACATATGCATGCATATATGTATAACCCATTTAATAATTATATATAATCCATGGAGTCAAGATATATATACATACACACACACACACACACACACACACACACACACA
>JANHMN010000002.1:162124561-162255567 GCA_030674055.1 Rhabdomys pumilio | reverse complement strand
GTGTGTGTGTGTGTGTGTGTGTGTGTGTGTGTGTGTGTGTGTGTGTGTGTTCATGTGTGTGCTGGTATACATGTACATATATGTGCATGTTCATTTTGTGCACACACCTGTGGAGGTCAGAGAATGACTTTGAACCTTCTCTTCCTCAGAAACATACCACCTTTGTTTTTTTAAGACAAGAGTCTCTCAAATGGCCTAGAATTTCCCAAATAAGCTATTCTAGCTGGCTGGTGAACCTCAGGGACCTACCCCCTATTCATCTCTCCACTAGTATTATAAACCTACAAATAGACTTGGATGTTGTGTGTATTGAGATCAGGGGACAGGTTCTGGTAATCTAATTCAGATCTTTCTGCTTCCAGACAAGCACTTTACAAACTAATGAATCTTCGCAGCTTAAATTTCTACATTTTTGACAATCCTTTTAATTGATCCAAATGATACATACATAGAGAAGCTGCCTTAGATTGTAAGTTATTTAAAAATACCAAATCACTTTTGCTAGCCATTATGCTATAGTGCCTACCAGAGAATTCTTTACAGAGAACCAATTTGTCATACATTTATTGAAAGACAAAAGTGTGGCCACATTTCATTATTTAAACATGTTATTATTTGCTTATACAAAAACATCAAAATTGAACCACAGATTCAGTGATTGTAATGGTTATTCCTAGTTGTTAACTTAACGATATCTGGAATGAATTACAGTCCAGAATTGGAGGGCTCACCTGTGATCCAGATCTTGAGACTGGAAGACACAAGTTTCTGTATCTAGATCTTGGCATGGAGATCTTGAAGCATACTGGCTAAGAAAAGTTTAGGTTGAAGCAAGGTAGTACGCACCTTTAATATCAGGAGACTGAGGCAAGGAGATCTCTGATCAAGATCAGCCAGGGACAAAACAAGTCCCAGATTCAAGCATGGTGGTACATACCTTTAACTTGAGCCACACCTTTTACTGGAAATCTAAGTAAGGACATTGGAAGAAGAAAGATTCACTCTTCTATGCCTGCTTGCATTTACTTGCCAGCACATCTCTTGGAATCTACTTCTACAGAAGACCATCTGAAACAACTAGCCTTGTGGGACTGAACAACAACTAGATTCTTGGACTTTCTATTCACTGCTGACTGTTGTTGGAGTAGTTGGACTACAGACTGTAAGTCACCACAATAAATTCCCTCAATATAGAGATACATTATATAAGTTCTGTGACTTTAGAGAATCCTTATTAAAACAATGATTAACCAATTTGAAAGAACAAGGGGACTGCAAAGTTTCCTGCAACCTCTCAAGTCAAATGTTTTGGATGCTAGCCTGGGAGTCATTGCAACTGCAAGCATATTGTGTGTATCAACTGATGGTAACAGTTTTGCCAGTACTTAAGTTTGCCAACATGATAAAGAAGTGTTGCTAAATTAGAAAGAAGAAGCAGTACAGTACAGAATATAACCTGGGTTCGTGTCTTTTTTTTTCATTTTTTCTTTTTTTTTCTTTTTTTCTTTTATTGGATATTTTATTTACATTTCAGATGCTATCCCCTTTCCCCATTTCCCCTCCATAGAAAACCCCTATCCTGTGCCCCCTTTTCCTTTTTGCTTTTACACAATTTTTTAAAATGTTAATCAAAGGCTTTATAAGTATGGTAATGCTCAATCAGAAGTGTAACCCAGTACACAACCTAGATATATAAACTATCTTTGACTGGTGGAAACACGTGAACATCTGCCTCCATGCCCCATCTCTCTTTCTTTCTCTTTCTCTCTCTTTCTCTTTCTCATCACCTAGCTTCTCCTCTACTTCATCTTCTCCTCTCCTTACTCCATCTCTTCCTCACGGTGCTCCTTCCCCCTAGCTCCTCCTACATATCACCCTCCTGTTAAAATAAAACTTTTCTCTCAAAATACAATTAGAGTCTAATTATTCCTATTTGTACCAGTGAGGTACAAGATAGTCTTAATACCCAGTCCATCATTTTGTTGACTAACCAGAACCTCTGTCATCTCTCTGGACTAAAACACTTAGTTTTGAACCTGGCTTTTTTCTTGGCTTTCGAATTAATGTCAGCTGAAATCATCCACTCAGATCTTTTCTCTCAAAGTAAATAGCCAGGATTGGCTATGGGACTATAGGTCTTCAACCCCGTCAGAAATCCAGAATGACTGAGTTAACTGAAGTTATGGGAAGTACTAAGCATAGATTCTAAAACTTAGCCAATTTATAGAGACCGCTGAACACCTGGACAGCCTCTATACTACCGAACATTGGAGCATCAAATCTTCAGCCTTCTGGCCCAGACTCATCTGACAGACCTTAGTGATGCAGAATTATTAAGGGCGGATTACTCTGTCTAGGCAGATATAATCAGTCGACTATTCTGCAAGTGTGTCCTTTTCTGGACAATAATTTGTCTGTAGATGGAAAGAGGCAATTCTTGCCTGGTGGCTGTCTCCATACAGCTGGAGTAACTCCAAGGATGCTCAATTTCTTCTTAGAATCCAAGACAGGAAGCTGTCAGGAGCAGACAGGTCTCTAATCAAAATGAACATTAATATAGAAATATTTGTGATGTCAATTCTATGGATTTCTGACGTTTTGAAATTCGACTATTTATGTAAGGTAACCTGGACTGTTGTCTGTTAACTCCTCTCAGCTATTTCTAAATAAAATATAGAAAACACTCTAACAATAAACTCAAAGTCATGAATTTGCTATAGTCCCTTAACTCACAGGCTAACCATCCCAAATCAGTTAAAAAAGTTAAAGGACTGGGTCTAAGCCTTGTATTCCTAAATGTGTTATACAGGCACAATGCCCATGAGAGTATCAATATTCATTTCGCTTTTATATCAATAAGAAGCTCATGTCTTAACCCACGCAAAATATAAGAAAAGGAAAAACAAATCTTCAGTGTTTATTGTTTGTTGTTTGTTTGTTCATTTGTTTTTCAGTAATTAACATAATATTCCCAGAAAACTGCAGAGAACATTGGGCTGTTTCTTCATCAGAAACTGATGAAAATATCAGACATTAGAAACTTTAGGTAATTGTTGACTACAACAGCCACAGTGGCAATGTGACAGTCCCTGGCCAAAAGACCTAGCCAATACACTAAAAATGAATGAAACTATATACAAATATTCCAGCAGATGGTGAAGCCTCTTTCTTTGGTAATAGTGTGGTGAAATTGCATTAGTCATGGGGAAAATGCAGTGTACTCTGATTTACATATGATATTATATGATTTTTAGCATTTAGGTGGCCTATAATATGTGGGCACAATAAACAGCTATGGAGATACCATTTGTCCAGTTTTTCTAGACCTTTTTAGCTACCATGATTTTAATCTCTCTTTGGTTGAACTTGAGCTTAGTATAGATAGCAGATATATAAAAGTCATCTTGTCATTCAAATCCATATATACATATATATGAATTTCTCATATAGTGGATTTCTCATTTTTTCAAAATCATATCTTGACAAACATCTTTCTCCACAGGAAAGAACTAGAAGTTCTCCTGCTTTAACATATATGGAGACGGGGCTTAACTTTCTATAGAAAGGAAGGTGGTTATAATTTGAAGTCTATCTCAATACTATGAGTAACATGGTCTCTTACTACTATTATGATGCAAGACTACCTTAGGCTCCTGTAACATAAATTTAATTATAGGATACTTTGATATAGAATGAGTTTCTTCGACTATCTCTTACACTCTATATAAAATAAACTCACAATTGTTTTAATGTAGATAAAATAGGACAACACAGAAGAAAGAGATTATGAACCAAAATTAACTATCACTAAGTATGCAAAAGCATTTTTAAAGTCCTTTGGAGCTCAGAGTCATTACAATTAAACAGTTCATAACTATAGCATGAAAATGTTCCAACAAAGTTCATCAAACTTAATCCCAAAATGTATATGTGAATGAAACTAGGGGGTAAGAGATATTATCAGAATTAATAACATTATTGATTTAAGGACCCACAATGGCATTGGTAGCTGTACAGTTTGAAGAGATACCCAAAATTCATCATCACTTTGTATAACGTATTCCTGCCATGTTTATGGTATATCAGAATATCATTACCAGAAGCCGAGCACATAGTAGCTATATTTTACGTTTATCAGCTTAAGAACTGTAAAAATGTATTTCAAAAGTAAGTTATGCTAGAAAATAAACTTGAGTACTTTACTATTGATGGTAAAGCATACACACACACACACACACACACACACACACACACACACACACAAACACACACACACTCAGAAAAGCTGCATTAAGGCAACCAACTCCTGAATCAGTAGCAGCAACTCTAGCAATAGTATCTTCACAAAGACTACTTGTAGAGGCTTAAATATTTGCATTGCGGATCCAATTATTATTTTCAGATTGACAGTCATATGCAAGACCCACTAACTTAGGAGTATCAGTTAGCAATAATATGGTTAAGGTGCACTGTGATTTGTGCACATACCCTGCTAACTTTGCTGTCTTATCACCATGTTTTCTCCCTATTGATATAACACATACATACATTCAAGTTATATGTTACAAGATATTGCTCCAAATGCTAATGTTCTTGATGTATAAATATCTTCAATGCTTGTTACTGTCACTGTCCTAACATAAGCAGGACAACTTGCTTAGGTTATGAAAAACTATTATTTGGAATTCAAAATGATCATAAAAGACAGTACCCTTCCTTATACCTTAGAAACATTCTTACTGAAGACAGCCATACATTATTGCTGACAGCAACACCACTTTAGATGAGAACACAGATACATTTGATTGTTGGCTGCTTCTGTACTCCGCATGTGACTTCTCATCTTTCAAATGGGAATAATGCTGAAATAAGCATGCTTGTTCAATTGAAATAGATTTAAGCATGCAGTACACTCACATGGTCTCCTGCAAATACTAAAGTTGTTTTTCTAGTTATAATTAAATTAAATGAGAGATTTTATTAGTTGCTTTTTAGAGTTTATTTGTACTTGGGGTGATATAAACAGAAATGGTCCATTGAATAAGGCTTAGTGAAATATAGCAATTGCATTTTTACTTTGTCTAAAGCAAGCTAGCGCTTTTCAACTTTCTCTTCATTTGAAAACACACAAAGTGGACATAAAATTACATGGTCGTCTACAGTAGCAGAAACAGTTAGATTCCTATGTAAGAAAAATTCATATTTTTTCTCTTTTAATGAATTAATTTATTTAATCACTCTACATCCCAATATTAACCCTCATCTTCTTCCAGTTGCCCCCTCTAATAGCTTCTCCCTCATGCCTTCTCCCTTTCTCCCCTGAGAAAAGGTACCTCTGGGCATCACACACATCTCACATTAGTCACTGCAGGACTAGCTACATCCAACCGCAACAAGGCCAGACAATTTTCCTAACTGGTCCAGTTATGGCAATGGCATCCACAGGCAGGCAACAAATTCAGGGACAGCCCATTTCCAGTCATTGGGGACCTACATGAAGACCTAAATACAAGTAAGCTATATATGTGTGAGGCAGAGGGGCAGGTCCAGTCCATCTTGTTCTTTGGTTGGTGGCTCTGTTTCTGGGATTCCCCATGGGTCCACATTAGTTGAGTTTATTGTCACAGGATGACCAACTCTTATATTTCTAATGTTTACAGTAAGTGTACTATAAAAGGCCACAAAAAACAAGTCTTTATTTTAAAAATTAATTGACAATAATAAATCCTACAGCTAACCCTATTAAAATTATATCGCATCTCTTTTTTACACTGTTAAATATATTCATAACATTGTAGAACATGGTCTTTACTTTGAAACTCGTGGGTTAATCAGCACTTTGCACTAAAAAATGTCAGCATGTGAAGGTGGAGATTGGGGAACCTGAACCCCATAGCCCACCCACTGCTAGCCTCCTACCTTGACTTCCTTTTTCATTCCACCCTAAGTGTTGTCTTTATTATGTGTCATTTTGCCTGTCCATGAAAGCTTCATTCAGCTATCTCATGGCACTTTGTCACCATCAACTCATAAAAATGTAGAAATGTAGAGATGACATCGCCAGCCTTTTAGGAGAAAGAAAATACTAAAGAGTAATGAGTCATCACAGAAATGCTCATCAATTCATTTTTTACAGTGACTTTTTAACATCACAAACATTCTTTGTTCTTGATTTCATACTTTCATTTCCTAGAGAGGTTAGTTTACCAGGATGAAGCCCTGAGAGCATTTATCTAAAAGGTCAGACCCAGACTAGTTATGTTTCTTGCTCAGGGATTAAGGGCCATGCTTATTATTTATCTACAAGATCACATAGCTGATCAAATAGACACATATATTCTTGAATTCCCAAAGAAACATAGATGAACAGTGGAAAATGGAAGTAGTTGAGGAATGTCGTTTCTAAAAATGTTCTACAAAGATTTCTATTATATTCTTCTTTCTCTCCATTTATTAGTTTGGCAAGGCTAAAGATATAGCAAAACACTGTCTCGAGTGTCTGGGTAGTGGCAGGAGTCATTTATAGGGAGAATTCCACTCTTCACAGTATCCATACTAAGCATGTTTCTCTTATACACCCAATTTAAACTGTCCTCAGCAAAATGAGTGCTGACTTAACTCTGGTTCTTAGAGTTCCAAGAGTACAAATACATAAAAAGATTAATAAAAAATTAAATAAATAGTAGGAGAAAATAAACTGCTTAACTTTTGATTTCTTGTCTAGTGAACGTGCATGTTAATACCTAGTTAGCATTCTCAGCTCAACATTTCCACTTTCAGATTTACCCTGAATACATTTCTTGTCTACATGCTCCTACTTCCAATTCTATATTGTTTCAATAAATAAATAATCTCTGAGCATGAGTGAATGGATGAGCTGATGAATAAATGAATGATAGGAGAGAGGGAACATGGAATGAATTAATCAACAGTTGAATAAGCACCTTCACTCTCAGATAGATAGGCTGAAGTGAAGTTCAAATAAATATTGCTTAACATCAGTTGAATTATTTATATTGGTTCCTAAATATTTCTCCCCATATTCTTCTGATTTTCACATCAGCAGAAAACTAGGTACTTACTGCCTTAGTTTTGTCTCCTTCTCTCCCCAAGCTTTTCTTCTCAAAGAGTCTATCTGATTATATTTCTTCACATTCACCCTTCCTTCTTGTTATCTATGCAACTGAAACTAGAACACTATGTCCTTCTAGCCAGACTCTGATAAACATTCTGAATGCATAGACAATAGAAAGAGGAGATGCTCCAGAATCAAGTTTTCCCTCTATCATTAAAATCAAAGAATGAGTGTTTCAATATCTCCAAGTATTAAAGTCATAAAATTACTTTTTGTTCAGGCATCTATAACAAAGTGCTTTAAACTGGGTAGCTTATAAATGATTGAAATATGTTTCTTAGAGCTTGGGAGGCTGGAGATTTAACATCTTGTCAGATTTGGAATCTGGAATTTGGAGTATTCTTGGTCCATAAAGGGGGCCTTCTTACTGTGCCATCACATAATAGAATGTGTCTGGCAGATTTTGTAAAGACACTAAGGCAAATCATAAGGGCTTCACCTTCATGGTCCAGTTACCTCCCAAGTTGCTATTCTCTAATACCATTATCCAACAGATTAGCATTTCAATGCTTGCATCATTGAGGCTAATAAATGTTCAGACTATAGCTCTGAATATATATGCGCAGCCATATTATACCAGAACATGGCAACAGCAAACAAGGAAGAAAAAATTAAAAGCCACAATAATAATAATAATAATGTCAAGTGAATTATGCCCTATTTCTCAATAGTGTTCCTGGTTATTTTCCTTCTTCAAAGATCAATAAGATCAATACAAGCTTGTCGTGATTCACTATCACTAGCCTACTTCTGTTGTACATTTTTAATCTATCCTATCTAAAGTCCATATAAACAACTTTGCGCTTTCATAAAGTAGCATCTCTTTGGAAGAAGCAAAATGCATATATTGTACATAACCAGAAAGTAAAATGAGCCTAATAAGAGAAGCAAGCGACCAGGACAACTGAAGGGACTGTAGCCAATTCCCAATTCAGACTCTCTCTAGATGAACCAGTCCTACCCCTTCATATCACCTTGAAACTATTAAAGTACTCGTCTCCTTTTGTCAAAGACAAGAAAGCAAGAACATTCCATCTTTGAAGTCACTTTGCTTTTACCATTAGGAAAAAAAATTCCATCTACTGAAGGCTTTCTTTTTTTTTTCCAACACAGCAACACAATAAAAGAGTAAGTGGCTTTGTACTGAAAAATAATATAGAAAGATAATTAAATCTCAGGGGCATTTTTTTCGTCTAATGCAGGAAGAAAAACAAGCATCAAGGCTGCTCCCAAAGACACTGCCCAACCTGCCGTCACTGGTAATGTGAAGTTGAGAAATGAAAATTCTGTGCTTGATTTGTTCTTTCTTTTCAAGAAAGGGAGGTTTAATATTCATTGTGGTGGGATGGAAAAAGGAAAACATCTCTGCTGTTATTTTCAAGGGGTTTGAAATACCTGTTCATGCCACTGAAGGTGTTCTTTTTATAAAAATTGTTGCTAGAGAGCTGGCCCATTCGAGTGCATAATTTTGTGTATTTATAAAACTGAACTGTGCCATCAGTTGCCATGCTTTTAACGACAGAATTGAGCCAATTAACCAGCACTGCTAAAATGACTGCAGCACTGTCAATTTCACCCGGAGACAAATGTATAACAATGCAGATTGCTGGAGATTTTCTTCCCCTAAAACTACCAATATTTAAATCTTAGGAGAAGGCATTGCCATACTCTTCCTAATTCTTGACAATTTGCAGATTCAAAGTGTGGGTCAAAAGAGGCATTTTAGGCTGTTACTACACATTCTCTACTCCTTCTGGCATAATGTACTCCCAGGATCACTTCTTGAGGCCAGAAGTGGGCTTCAGTAAGAGGGGAAAGCCTAGCAGTATGTATTCTACTACAATTTGGATTGGGAATTTTTTTCCCATGACATTTTTCTCTTTCTCAATTTTAAAGCTGATGATGTTCAACATGCTTATTCATACAATTAATATGAAGTAAAGAACAAAACATAGATGAACCCCTTCTAAGCAAAGACAGATCAACAACAGTAAAACATATAAAATATAAATTTCCTGGTATACAATACAGGGTTGATTGATTCCTGTTGATTGTCAGATTTGATTTTATTCTTCCTTACTATATTTTACTGACATCCCTTTTGCCATTCATACGTGCAAGCAGAACAAACCAGTGTGTCATCAATGAATGCCACTGTATTCTCAAAGAAACAGACAGAGCCAGAGGACTTTATAATAGGGGTTATATTAATGAGCAGCACTGGTGTTGATACTTGCTAAAGACAAGAAATGGAGCACAATTAGCCACTTGGGCTTTCCTAAAGTCTTAGCAAGGGTTGGGTGTGACTGAAGCACAAATATGCCCTGAAAGCTATTTTTAATGATGCAAAACTACTAGGCAGTTGCTCTGTCTTGTAAACTAGTGTGACTACCAATCCCAGAACCTGCCTGTGGGCAAAGTCAAGATAACCCTTTTAGGAAACTCCATCTCTAAAATGATCCATTGGTTACAACCCTCTTTCCAGTGCACTCTCAGTAGTTTAGGTGTGAGTTTTATCACTTTTGAAATTGAGTCGACATAACTCATCATAGCATTTTTCACATTAATGGAGAATATTTTTACATTTTAATTATAAAGTAAAACACTGCATGAAGCAGTGCAGACAGCTATTAGTCTATTATATACCTGCAATATAGTAGATTGTATTATAAGTTATATTGTATTATGTATTATATTATACTATATTATATTTATTATATTCAACACTCAAAGAGCTGTAGTGTTAAGAGTACGAACAGCACAGGACATGTTGACAGGAGATAAATTTAACTTATACAGTACTACCAATGTGCAAAGTAGAACATTAAAGGAAGCCAAATAATAGATGCTTTAGTCCTACTTAGAAGGGGGAACAAAATAATAAAGGGAAGAAACTTGAGGTGGGAGAAACTTGGGAGGAAGAGAAAAGGGGGAGAGGAAAAGGGGGCAGAATCAGGTATGGGAAGAGATGGAAGAGATGTGCAGAGTGTCAAGAAATTGAACAAACACGTGTAGCACTGGGGGATGGGGAAGTGGGGGTAACAACCAAAAAGTTTCAGATGCCAGGAAAGCAAAAGCCTCCCAGGACCCCATGTGGATGACATTAGCTGAATTAGCCTATAAAGGGGAGGGAGAACTTACAGAGACCATATCCAAAGGTTAGGCATGGCCCTCCAGTTGAGGGATGGGGCTACCCACCCATCTCCAAACTTTTAACCCAGAATTGCTCCTGTCTAAAGGAAATAAAGAGGCAAAGTGTGAAGCAGAGACTTAAGGAAAGGCCATCGAGAGACTGCCCCACCTGGGGAGCCATCCCACATGCAGACACCAAACTCAAGAACAAGAAAAAGAGAGAAGACAGAAAAAGACATATACAATATAAATACATACACACATATGTATACATACATGTACTATATATATATGTATGTATATATAAAAATAAAGTGTATACATACATATGTACACATACATGTATTATATATATAAAGATAGATATATATAAAGATATATATATATGTATATATATATGTATATATATGTGTATGTATATATAGATATAGATAGATATAGATGATATAGATGATAGAGATAGAGATAGAGATAGAGATAGAGATAGAGATAGAGATAGAGATAGAGATAGATATAAAGATAAAGTGTGTGTGTATGTGTGTGTGTAGAGTATGATCTATAGGGTAGACATCAAGGATGCTAAAGTACAAGGAAATAAGTTTCCTAGATAAAGCTGTGCAAAATCAAAGAATGCCACACATGCTTCCTCAAAGAGACTTGATGTCATTCAAAATGGCAGGAACTCAGCATAGACATCATTCTATGGAGGTATTTACAAAACTGTTCAATAGAAGGACAGAATAAATTATAGAAAGTTGTGGACATAAAATATATCTTCTTGGTTAGATTATATGAATTAATAAAATGGAATTTCTGAAATTCTATAACATATTCAAATTGAACAAAGGATCAAAGAGGTAGCATAAAGCACCACATGTCGTTTCATAAGAACACAGATGATCTTGGCTGGAGATTGACCCAACATCTGTGTCCAATCTTTCTCTTTCACTACCATCTTACACTTAGGGTGTTAGAAGGTGTCCCCATGAGGTTGTTCAGAAAAAAGAAAATTAAAATGAAGAAATTAGTTGACTATACTAAAGCTTTCAGGTGTTGTCCTGTAAGACTTATGACAAGAGTTTGGATCCCTAGAGTCTATATAAAAGCCATACTCAGTATACACCAACTTACTTCTACCAGGAGATGTGAAGCTGGGACAGACTTTACTAAATGCTCACAAGACTAGTCTTGTGTACACAACAATGACAAAGGAGAGCACTTCTGTCTCAAATCATGCAAAAATAAAAAAAATACAACAGAACTAACAGTTACAGTTGTTTCTTGACCTCCACAGATTTCATCCTGACACATTTGTACATCTCCTTATCACAGGATATTAGTGCATAATATATACACCCACATACCCAAACCCCACACCCACACACATACACATACACACACATTATATCTTCTTATTTAATTAAATATCTTAATATTTAAAGATGATGTTCTGTGTAATTACTGACAACTGAGAATGCATTTATGACTGTTTGTTTAATATTCCACTTCTTATTCCCTGTGCATGCTTTGATAATCTATCTGTAACTTAGTTTTCTCACTGACCTTATATGCTGTGTATTGCTGTGATAAAAATATGAGATACTCAAAATGTCCTGTAACCAGTGATTAGAATAAAAGCCTAATACATATTAATTAATTATCACATATTATTCATATTTCAGAGCTTGAGTACTTCAGTTTTCAATTCTTTTCCCTTCATAGAAGCATAAAATAGGTCTGCTCAGAATGTTTCGTGCAGGTGAATATTCCCTCTTGAAATGACTTCTTGCAACCGTGATGGTAGTGTCTCCCCCTCCCAGTCAATAGCTATTATTTGAGTGACCACTGATAGACACTCACAGGCTTACTTATGTGAATTTAATTCAGAATTTATTAAATTCAGTTGTTTGGGGGTTGTTTTGTTTTTCTGTAATCCAACACACTGGCTTATCAGCCTGTGGAGGAAGCAGAAAGATAACCTCAGGGGCTCTGTCAGCTGGGCCTAGCTTAAACATCAAAGGATACTATGAATGTATAAAATTGCCTTTAGCAAATACTACTTACAGACCCTCTGGCACAGTTATGCTGAAATGATAAAAAATGTCACTGCAGCCTACTTCACTGAATAAACACACCGAGCCTTTAATACCAACTACCTAGTTACTCAGAACTCTGATGGCTTACAGTCACAACGGGGAAAGGAAAGGGCTTTGCTTTGTTTTTCATTAATACACTGCAACTCTTCCTATTAATTAGATCAGCAATATAGCCCAAAGTAGAACTTAGTAAGATTACCTATATTATGCATTCAGAATTCAGTTTATCCATTTTAATTAAATGAGTTCTAAATATACCACTTATAATTCTTCCACTCCATGAAAGTAATTAAAAATGAAATTAGTTAACATGTCTATGTGACATCATTAAAAAATAGCTGACATAAAAATAAAAATACCTTCATGTTCTCTTTAGTATTCATGTGGATTCTTTATGATGCTGATGACTAAAGTATTAAAACATTGTATAACTACTACCCCAAGAAAGACTTTTTTTTTAAACTTTTCTCCATTCTACATATCTCTCTTCTTCACTGATGTTGATTATTTTCTAAATACTTGTTATAAGTTTGTAAATCATATTAAATGCCATCTCTCTGAATGGACCACTTCCTAGAAATTTCATGGTAGGCTGATAAAAGCAAAGCCACATCTACCTACACTGTACTTATACAGTATGTGGTTTTTGAGCCTTCTCTGAGAACTACTGAGGTTTCCATGGTAAGAAATTACTCATACAATATATGACCATGAAAACCACCATGAAAGCCAGTAATGGGAAGGAAAATGAACTGAAATAATGGATTGAGGAGTCTCCATGTAGACCACTCAAACTTAAAAATTAGAGAAGGACTGGATCTGAGGAATCTTGGATGGATATTGGTGAGTTTTGCCCCCAGAAATTCTGCCAGACTCATACTATAAATACCAGGGAGAAAATAAAATCTCCTGATGTTCCTGGCAGATAGGAGTCATAAAAGTGCCTGTTTGTTTGCTTTATTGTTTGTTTGTTTTAGTTTTCTAAGAATGTTACAGATTTCCTTAAGGACTTTTTGATGTTTGTAGTTGATCCTTACTGCATTCTACTTTTTTTCATCCCTTTATCTCATTCCCCTTTAAAAATTTGTCTATCCTGCAGGCCCCTTTCTACCCTCATACCTAATATGTTCTACTACACTCTCTCTGCTCTTTAAGGACTCTTTTACCTGATTTTCTAGTCCTGGTCCCAATACACACATACACAAACACACACACACACATGCATACCCCCCCACACACAAACACACACACATGCACACCCGCGCGCACACACACACACACACACACACACACACACACCTAGAAACTACAACGTGTACATTAGAGGGAAAATAATGTTTGCTTTTTACAAGCTTTTGTTACTTATACTTAATAAACTGTTTTCCAGTTCAATCCATTTTCCTATAAATTCATGTTTGTTTTTTATATGTATGTTTGTTCATCTTAGTAGATGAGCTAGTTGGAAGACGGACTCAGTAAAAGGCCTTATTGCATATATGCACTGCAAAACATTTTTTATTATCATTCACTGGTTCACGAATAGCTGGGCAGATTCGGGTTTACTTTCTGTTTTGAATAGAGCTGGAATGAACATAGGTATACTAGTATCATTTAAAACATTTTGAAATACTTTCAAACATACTGTTTCTCTTATTAAAGCTGGCCCTCAGGGGAGGCCACTCAATTTAATTAGCAAGATAATCTGATTTGCTCACGTTTCATGCCAGTAAAATTGTTCTGGAAAAACATAAATACAGACTAAGTCTATTTGCTCACCTCCCACCTAAAGAGTGAGGACTGAGCAGCCCTTGTGAAAGTCACAGCACAAAAGCATATGCACACCAAAATATAAAGTTTTAATTATAGATTAGTAGAATGCTTCTGTTTACATAACAACTTTCTACCCAGTAGTTCCTCACAAAATGTTTTCTGTGGTTTGCCATGTCAAATTACAAGAAAAATGCAGTACGCACTAAAAGTCAGAGAGCAGAATATCTGGAGGCAGACCAAACGTTAGAAGAAAATTCTAGAAATAGCAAAAGTTGTGCCATTTGTACAATGGACTTCCAGGCATAAAGTAATCGAGAAAGTAGATAACAAGCAAGACTTCAGAGCATCAAATATAAGCATAAAATAAAAGCAATCATCAGAAAGAAGCAAAAGTATTATGATTAGTGTAAACAAAACTTTAAGTGACGAATGCCCTTGGTGAGCTTTTGGGTAGACTGGCCAGGCCTGAGGAAGAAATCCTGCAACTTATATTGTGTTAGCACAAGCCAACGGAAGGACAGCCCAGACTGTGGGTAGATAAAGCTAAGAGCAAGATGCTCAGAAACTGCAAAAAAAAAATGACAAAATGAGGGAAACAAGCACAAAACAGGCAGTTTTCAGAAAGAGAAGAAAATGAGAAAGATTTGAAGTAAGAGTAGTTGGAGGTTCATCAAATTATTGTCAGATATATCAATAAATACAGGAAACTTAGACAACATCATGCAGCATAAAAGTAAACTGAACACAACTACTTTATATTTAAAACACAGAAAGGAAAGTAAAACAATAATAAATAAAAAATAGACAAATTTCCATAGATATATTTCATGAAAATACCAACAAGTGAACAAAAGGTAAATGAAAAAAGAAAGAAAGAAAGAAAGAAGGAAGGAAGGAAGGAAGGAAGGAAGGAAGGAAGGAAGGAAGGAAGGAAGGAAAGGAAGGAAGGAAGGAAGGAAGGAAGAAAGAAAGAAAGAAAGAAAGAAAGAAAGGAAGAAAGGAAGGAAAGAAAGGCAGGTCCCAGGTTACCTTCCATCATATGTCAAAGTACCATCCCGAACACTGTAATCATGTCTAATTTTCACTCATTTATTGTATCTCAAAATTTGGGGGAGCTGTCAAGTGTAGATAATGAAAAATAAATACTCTCTAAGGAAAATCTCTAAGGAAGCTTCAGGAATAAAATGACTTTGTTGGGATACCCTTTTTTCACAATGTGTGAAAGTGTCCATCTGTAGTTTCAGCTGTTAATTCTGTACTAGCAGGGAGCTAAGTGCAGGCAGAGTTTAGATATTGTCATTTGTATTGCATATCATCAGGTTTTCTATTTTGCAAATATTCATCCTTCCTCACCTTCCTAAATTCAATCTGCACTAGGCTCAGAGGTTATCTTGCTGTTGCTTGGCTGTAATAAATAGCTGATAACCAAATCGCTGAGACAGGAAGTAGAGAGTGGAACTTCTAGGCAGAGGAGTGATGCAGGGAGACAAAAGCAGAAGAAAGAGAACAGAGAGTGGATGTGAACAAATGTGGACCAGATTAGAGATATGTAGAGCCAGCCACAAGGCAGGTCATAGGCTAGATAGTTGAGTTAAGTAGATGAGCTATTTGGAAGATGGACCCAATAAAAGGCCTAAGATTTAAACTTTAACAGCTTCCAAGTTGTTATTTGTACCTCAGGCTGGTCTGAGAAAGTCCCACAAAACAGTTTACAGACCCATGTGAGCTGAGCTACTTTAAACTTCTTGGAAACCATATAAGCAAGAAGGAAAGGAACACAATGATTTTGAAGTAACCAGAAGTAGAATAACTTCAAAATATAATATCAAATCATAAAAAGTTAAAAACAAGAGAGGAATATAGATTAGAGGAGAAGAAGTTGAGGGAATTTATTTCGGGTACTCACGCCTTCCAAGAAATGCCGCCATTTAAAGAGTAGGTAAAGGTAAGTGAGAACCTTGAGGCTTTATAAGGAAGGAAAGAGCTTCAGTGAAAGCATATTAGACATGAATTTAACAAAATAACTTTTATTCTTAGTTGACTTAAAAGCACACTTTCTTTGTTTATTTCACTCTGTCTCTGTCCCCCAACCCCCCACTGTCTGAGGTCTGTGGATAAGGATACAGCTATCAGTTACTGTTCCTGTGCTGTGCTGGTCTGTTGCCATAGTCACTACCATTGTGGTCAGGGCAATGAAAGCTACACATGAAACTATAAGCCAGCGTCAGAGATACACCTTCTCCAAAAAGGACATACCTACCCTAACAAAACTATACCTACTATTCCTTCCTATACAGTTCATCAACTGGGGACTAAACATGCAAGTATATAAGCCTATGGGGTCTTCTCATTAAAATTATCCCAAAGACATATGATAATTATAAATAAATACTGACAATAGATTTGCAAAGAGCTGATGTGTTATTCACACATTATAAGCTTCCCTAACCAAATATGATGAATATTTAAACCATTTCCTGTGATATAGAAAGGTATTTACTGGTGACTTAGAAAGGTATTTCTATCATTATTTTATAAAAGAAAACTTACTGAGTCCCATAGCTTGTCTAGGTATAATGATTGGTGTAATTTTTGTTAAGAAACAAAAATTTGGATTACATTTTAATCAACTGTGAATCTAGGATGTAAATTTTTGGAACAATGGCAACTCTATAATGAATGGGATACATAGAATGGGGAAACTGGTTAAGTCATGGCAGAAATATTGTTTTCAGTATTCACAGCAATGTGAGAGAGGTTCACAGAACAGATACATCCCTAAATGTCCAATTTGTTTACTTTTGTTATTCATGTCATTTCATTCACATGGCTGCAAATGCATTTAGAAAATTATGCTATGCTTATTTCCAAGCACTATCTAGAAGGCTAAGATTCCTAAAAAATTTATTCTATTTATAGTGGTCTTTATTCTGTGAGTTCTACTACATGTTCACTTCAACAGTCTATAGTAGTCTTTGTTGTCTTTGAGGTTTTTATTAAAAATACTCAGTTTGAAATCATCTATTTTAATAGATATTTATTTGTTAAGTATTTATTTCTATTTTTATTTATGTGTGTTTGTGCATGGATGTGTATAAGTGAGTGAGGGTATCTATAGAGATCAGAAAAGAGCATCAGAAACATATGGGACTGGAGTTATAAGGCACTCACTATGGGCCACTAATTTGGGTGCTGGGAACTGAACACAGAGCTTCTGCAAGAACTATGCAGGTTCTTGCCCATTGAGCCATTTCTTCAGAAACAGCAAATATCTAATAAGCATTTACTATTTACCAGTCACTGTCCTAAATACTGGGAACAAACCATTATGTAAAGTAAGCATTTCTGAGCTCCTGTGATTTTTATTCCAATGGGTGAGAAATGTATACATAAGCAAAGCTTTTCATTTATTAGAAGAATAAAACTCAGAAAGCAAACATGAAAACTGAGTGATACTCATGTAAAATTTCTGTAGGCTATCATATAGCTTACCATGAATTTTGTGACATTTCAGTAAAGACTTAAAGATGATGAAAAAGCAAATTTAATAAATGGCTAGAAAATATGCTACCAGGCAGAAGCAGAGAGATAGGCCTAGACTATGTATTATATCTACAACAGAAAGGAAAGAAAGAAAAGAAGAGAGAAAGAAAGAAAGAAAGGAAGAAAGAAAGAAGAAAGAAAGAAAGAAAGAAAGAAAGAAAGAAAGAAAGAAAGAAACCAAGATTAATGGAGCTGAATTTACTCACAAAGGAAATGGGATCAGTGAAATGA
Organism: Rhabdomys pumilio; assembly: GCA_030674055.1. Classification (NCBI taxonomy): domain Eukaryota; kingdom Metazoa; phylum Chordata; class Mammalia; order Rodentia; family Muridae; genus Rhabdomys; species Rhabdomys pumilio. Next base: position 162,237,660 of record JANHMN010000002.1, on the reverse strand, counting down.
CTTGAAATCAAGTCCTACGAAAATCTATAAAAATATTGGCAAGATAGAAATTACCTTTTTTTTTAAAGAGTGGTATTGTTACTTATAATTTGTCATTAGTTATAAAGTGCAGGATATCCATGCAACAATCCAAAGATGCAAAGAAAATGAGTAATAAGAAGAACCCAAGGGAGGATATGTGAATCTCATTCAGAAAAGGGAACTAAATAGTCATCTAGGTGGATGCAGAAAGGGAAGTGGGTGGAAGAGAGAAGAAGGGCATGGGAATGGCACTCAGGTGTGAAGTGAGGGGATCAGGAGAGAAATGAAAGTGATTATGGAAATCAACAGGAGAGTCATTACTGGGACAAGCTGGAGTCCTGTGATAGGGGAGCCTACTGAGAGTCGATGGGGGTGACCCCATCTGAGATTCTTATTAGAGGGAGATATAGAGATTGAAGTGGCCACCTCTTGTACCTAGGCAGGACTTCCTGTGTTAGGAGGGGGACATGAACCCATCCATAAAATCCTAAATTCAAAATTTGTCCTGCCTACAAGCTGTATTGGGATAAAGATGGAGTAGAAACTGAGATAATGGTCAACTAGTGACTGACCCAACTTGAGACCTATCCCTTGGCTAAGAAACAGCCCCTGACACTATTAATGATACTCTGCCATGCTTGCAGAGAAGAACCTAGTGTAACTGTCTCATGAGAGGTTTCATCCAGCAGCTGGTAGAATCAGATGAATTCACAGCCAAACATCTATTTGGAGCTTTGGGAATCCTGTGGAGGAGTAAGGCACAGAATTTAACAAGGTGGAGGAGTAAAAGACACACCACAAGAAAACCTACAGAGTCAACTAGCTTCTGTCCATGGGGCTCACAGCAACTGAACCACCAACCAAAGAGCATCCAGGGACTGCACCAAGTGCCTCTGAAATTTGTGGCAGAATTGCAGCATTGTCTTCATGTGGGTCCCCTAAGAATTGAAGCAGGGTCTGTCTTTGATTCTGCTGCCTGTCATTGGATCTTCTTCCCATACTGGGACTGACTGGCTGGGTCTCAGAGGGAGAGGCGGTCCTGCTGGTACTAGAAGTGCAGAGTGGTACACTATGGGGGCTGAGGAGAAGAGGAGGAGTAATGGGTGGAAAGAATTATAAGGGCAGTACTATGAAGGGAGAAGGAAGGGGGAAACAATGCATACAAGTCTATTGACCTGTGTCCTGCCTCTCTCCAGATCAGAAATCCCTGCCTATTGTATTGTGTGACCCATAGTGGGATGTATCTTCTTATATCAATTAACTTATAAGATGATCCTTCACTCATGTGCCCACAGTACAACCCAATTTACACAATATTTTATTTGACCTTTTCTTTAAGGTCATTCTAAGTTTTATCAAGTTGATAACTCTTATCACCAGCCCTGTATACCTATATATCTGTGGAGGACAAAACACTCACTACAGCAAAGTGTGTCTACAGGCATCCTCTGCTTAAGTTTCTGCAGGTCATGCAACTGAAAGAAGCTTCTCCCAGGATGGTTTTTTATGATGGATCAACTCAGATAATATCAGGGCCTGGATTTCAGCAGGTTCTAAAGTACAGTTTATATTTATTCTCGTGCTTATCTGTATCAGCTATGGCTCTAAGTCTGTATCACCTTACTTTTGAAAACTATGAACTTGTAAAAATGAACCATGCATTCTCTCCAAAATCTACTTTTAAGTCTGACTTACGAGGTAATAAGAGACTTATTACTAACAACAAGAAGAGTCATTTTTGAACAATGTTAGTAGGTAAGTCTAAGCACTTTTCAGAGCCATACAAGGTGACAGAGTTTTAGAAAATGGTTTAACTGAGGTAGGAATGCAAAAGATGCTATGGGAATGAGTTTAGAAGATGAAATCTGTGAAGCTGCATAGAAAGTTTGACCGTCAATACCCGAGTGAAATCACAAGATTAATGTTCTACATGTTGATTTAACTTTCTAAATCGCCCAGAGGCCAACCTGAGATGTCTAGTAATAATTAAACATAAGAATTTACAGGTTGATGATGATGGCTCGGGCTTACTATCCTGACATGTACATGTTGTTGTTCATTAAAAACAATGTTTTGGATGCTTTATAGGCATATTTGATTTTTAGGTCTGAAGCTATGACCATTTAGGTATTAAAAGTACCATTTATGTGTTTGTATATGTGTGTATGTGTGTTATATATTCATGTATATATGTGCATTTTTGGGCAGGTGGAGTCCAGAGAAAGATACCCAACATTTGTTTCTTCATATCCAGCATTCTATGTTTTTATGTTTTTTTCTTTTTTGAAAAGAGATGTTTACATCCAGTATATTCTGACTTATTGTTTTACCTTTCCCAAGTTCTTTAAAGTCTTCCCCTCCTTCCCTCCTCCTCTCCCATCCAAATCCATACCCTCTCTCTCCATAGAAAACAAACAGGTATCTAAAGAATATTAATAAAATAAAAACAAATAAATATGAATGGCAAAACAAAGAAAAAATGGAAGATAGGAATCCAAAGGGGCCGATTAACATAAGAAACACATGTAGATACAGAGATATGCAGATTCACACCATATCCATAGGAATTCTATAAAAACACAAAACCAAAGAGTCTCTCATTGAACCTGGAGCTTACTAGTACAGCTAGTTTGATTGGTCAGCAATCCCCAGGGCTCTCCCTGTTTTTCTGTTCCAGCACTGAGTTTACAGATAAGCACTGTTGAACCACAGCTTTTGACATGGATGCTAGAGAGTCAAACAAATGTGCTCCTGGTTGGGTGGGAAACACTCTACTGATACATCTTATAGGGAGAAAAAAAAAAGCAACATTTATTAAAGATCCAAGTTACTGACAGACTTAAGCAACCAGCATTTTGATAAGGCCTCCATCACAGGCAGTATATGCTTCTCTTCACTAACACATTAGTGCACATGCTTTACAAAATAAAACATGGCACATAATCTGCACTTGCCATTTGAGCATTAGAGTTTCATTATTCTCAATTCTTAGGACAAAATTGTTATGTTGGCCAAATTCTTGTCCATTGAGTTTTCAGAGATGAAAATAAACTTCTATTTGCACCATGCTCACCACAAAGCTAATAAAGCTGGCATCATGCTGACAGAAGAGAAAAACATACATTCCCCTCCTGTAGGTCCAGTGAACAATGAGCTGAGCTAGGGTTTCTGAAAGTCATGCTAATTAGACAGTAGGATCTCACGAGACTGCTAAATCATGACCCTGCCTAAACTGCTTATCCTCAAGCATAGGGTAATAGCATAATGATTCGTGAAATAAAGTAATTTCTGATCAAATTGGCCTTCTTCCTTAACTTCAGCTCCTGTGCCCATTGCAAGTGACTGTGTCCCCAGATCCAACTCTAGAAGTTGAGCCTATGAAGACATTACAATACAAACATCCACAGTACTTGATTTTAGTTGTCTCAGCCACAAAAATTGCTTTGCTAAGCACAGGAATTTATAGATTTGGTCACATTTTGTTGTCTGCTGCCTTCACTTATTACAGATTCATTTTTCTCCTTGTTTCCAAACAGAACAGTTTACAAATAATACAGCTTTAAGAATTCATTAGAAAAAGAAAAAGTTCTCCACAGGGTGATTTAAATAATAACTTTCATGTCTTTGCTCTTAACATTTTCGATTGTAAACATGTTTGAAAATACAAAATAAAGAAATTTTTAAAAAATGCCTTCATAATATTCAAAATAATGTTAAGCACAAAGAATAACAAATTCATGAAATTTGCAGATAAATATGCAGAGTTAAAATTTTTTATGTTAAGTGAGGTAATCTGTTGCACCCCGAGCTACCCGACGTTTGCGGGTCAAAAAGTTGAGAGCCGCTCTGTCAATGTTGGGACCCGCACTGCCAAAAGCCTTGGGGACTAACTTGTTAGCCTGCACTGCCCCAAGCTGCTCCAGTCCATGGGTCGGTGTTCAGCAAGAGAGAGAGTGAGGACGAACACAAAGAATGGAGACCAAACAGAATGTGATTCAATCCCGTTTTTTCTTCAGTCTCTCTTCCTAGTCCAAGTCCCAGGTCTTGAGTTCCTAGTCCCTAGTTCCTAGTTCCTAGTGTCTCCAAGTTCCAAGTTACTTCTTCCAAGTGCTAAGTGCCTAATGTCTAATGATCTTCCAAGTGCCTATTAACTAACTCCAAGTTGTACTGTCTAATTCCAAGTTCTTCCTCCAAGTGCCAAGTGCCTAATACTTAATTCTCTGTTCCAAGTTGTACTCTACTCTTCTGTCTGCCTCTTACCTTTTATATGTCTCACTTCTAAGCCATGCCTCTAAGTCACGCCCTTAAGTCATGTGCCTTAGGTCATGCCCTTAGGTCTTATCTCTAAACCACACCTTAAGTCACACCCTTAAGTCTCTAAATCACACCTTTAAGTCTCACACACCCAAGGGAAAATCTTGGGTATCTAATACAAGATGTTATCAGAGTGTGCTCAGCTGTTGTAGGCTATTGTAACCAAATCTCTTGTCCAGGTATATGGCTCAAGATGGCTGCAAGGATGATAGCCGCCTTCTGTCGGCTTCCCACAGTAATCCAGACCTAAGAAGCCAAACACTGCATGTTCATTCTTATATGTGGATCTTAGCTACCACTTTTTTTTGTTTTGTTTTTTCATTAAACTTTTCTTTCTACATAACTATTTACTTTAAAAAAATTACCTTTATTTATTCATTATGTGAATATATATATGTATATATATACATATATATGTGTGTGTGTGTATGTGTGTGTGTGTGTGTGTGTGTGTATTCATGCCTGAACATCTCTCTCTCTCTCTCTCTCTCTCTCTCTCTCTCTCTCTCTCTCTCTGTGTGTACATGTCAGTGGTCATGGATGGCATGTGTGAATACCAATCATCTTCCAGGAGTCGGTTCTCTCCTTCTACCAGATGAGCTGTATCCATATAAAGTAGTTTCTCAAGTTTTGCCAGGAGCCGTACATGCTAAGCCAATTTTTCTGGACTATTTTTTTAATTAGAACCAGATACTTTGTGTTTATTTTTCTCTTATGTCCATTAACCTATTTCAAAAAAAATTATATCTGAAAATATTCAGTTAAGTGCATTTACAATACATCTTATTGAACCTTCTGTAACATATCTAATATTTAGCTAGTTTCTGCACTGCTTTTCAAAAGTAATTTTCTACACTTGGCTAATCATAGTCATTATATAATCATACTTTAATAATTTGTAATTTTTCTAGAATATCTCATACAACTAAATTTTCTATTAGGAGTGGAGAAGAAAGAGAAACATTGACTTCTAGATATTGATTCACAAAATATAAATGTTCACAGTGGAATTTTGGTTGTCCAAAGGTTATCTGGTTTAAAAGCAGTAGGTTTTTTGCTATTCTTGCTGAACTTCATTTTGCTGAAGAAAGCACATATACTAGCAGACATTTTGTATAAAATGGTCATGTGGATTCTTTCCCACAGGGAAGTTTTTAAGGCTCATAAACATTTTAATATCTTTGTTTTGTGTTTTTGTAACTGATGGCAGCAAAGGAAGCATATAAACATCTTCTGTCAGAAATTCGTATTTGCCCCTTCAGTTCTTCATTTATATTAATTCATTAAGTTAACTTACCTGCATTCATATGACATGAAAATATAAAACCACAGGATGTGTTACTCATACCTTTGACACCTGACTCTGGTCCTGGTGATCTAGGAAAGACACTGACTTGGTTAAGGGTCTCTGTGTGAACTTGAGATATCCCAGAACCCATAATCATTGTCATCTGATCTAATACCAGTTTTAATGTCACCTCATCTAGCACAGGTTTAAAAATCTTTTTTCCCTTTGTTTGCTATCTTTTACTTTGTAGGTTTCATCACATGCACAGTAAAAATTCATTCTCCTTTCTTTAGGGGGAAAATAATTGCTGGAATTTGAAATTTGTGCTTGAGAGTCATAGTATAACATTATAAAGGTTTTTTTTGTTTTAGTCTGGTCAAGAAGATGAGTGCAAGTCATACAGACTCACAGCTATAATAACATAGTGTGATGGATGTGCAAATACAACTTCTTCTCTGTTCATTGTCCTTATAATGATAATCTTGAGCTAAGAAGTGACTCTAGCTGGGCGGTGGTGGTGCACGTCTTTAATCCCAGCACTTGGGAGGCAGAGGCAGGCGGATTTCTGAGTTCTAGGCCAGCCTGGTCTACAGAGTGAGTTCCAGGACAGCCAGGGCTACACAGAGAAACCCTGTCTCGAAAACCCATATATATATATATATATATATATATATATATATATATATATATATATATTTGATGAGATTTTAAAAGAAGTGACTCTCAGATCCCCACTGTGGATGAAGATACCAAATTCTATTACAGTAGGAACTTCTCTGACCTTTACACGTGTGCCATGGAACATGTAACCCTCCCCCAATTAAATGAATAGATTTTAAAATGAGATAGGTTTATCTTTGTTCACCATTTATTTGTTTCTATACAATGATATCAGAGATGGAAACTATCCAAATAAGTATGATGATGAATTCATAAGTTCAGCATATAGAAGCATAACATTATAAAAGAAGAGAGGTCTTTGGGGCATTTAAAACAATGACTTGGTAAGTGGCAGCAAGAAAAACTGCAAAAAGCTCAAAGTTGCTATATAGAGAAAAACAGTTAGTTTGTTTGTTTTGTGAAAACACTTAAGAAGATAGTTTCTCTAATTTAGCCCTACTCAAATGGTAGACTGGATAATTCTTTATTGTAGGTTGCCACTCTGCATACTCTACATGTAAAGCAGCATCCATGACTGTTTCCCAAATGATGTCATAAAAACCCTACAACAAGGCCCAAAATAAAAAATATGTATATAAATAATCTAGTTTTTGCCAAATATTTACTGAGGGAAGAATTTCTCTGACCAATGCCTGCTTCATAATGTCTCTTTCTTCTGACTGTAATGCCTCTTTCACACCGTTCCTTTCCACAGTTTCTCTAGAGTCCAAGTGTACATTAGCATAATTTTACCTGTAGTTTTCTAAGAATGCTTTTCCTTTATATAGGCTCTGTACACTGGGTATTATTGGATGCCATTTGTATTTAGCATGTAGATACATTGACTTGCCTTTATAATCTTTACTTTCTAGTTTACAAGCTCATATACAATATTTATCTCAGTATTTACTGGACAGTGGGAATCCAAGAAGATGTTTTGTTTTTGTCATGGACTGGATAAAGTTGGATGAGCCTGAATGTTTTTGTGGGCGTTGATGTCTCTAAAATATAATAATCACACCCTTTATTTTGTGTCAAATTTCAATGTGTCAAAAGCTGAGAGATACTTTGATGAACCATGAATAATACTTTCTACAAGGCTTCCATTCTTTTTTTTCATTTTTTTAACTCAAAACACGTTATTTATCAGTATTTGAATATATATATATACTTATACATGTATACATGTATACATACATATATGAACAATAATTAAATAATAAGATGTATTTGAAAAGTATGGGAGTTGGGAAGAGTGGGAGGAAGGAGAGAAAGGGAAAGATTATGTAAATACAGTGCTCATATATAAAATTCTCAAAAAGGAATCCAGTTTTTTAAAATGTTCAACAGATTAACTAGCATTTTACAATATGAAAATAAATATGACCTATAATTATGTTGAAGGACATTTTAACTCACTACAAACTTTGAAGTTTAAAATGAAATTAATAAAAAATATTTTACCCAGCATATTAACAAAAACCACAATAACATTTTATAATTCAAAATATTCCTGAGAACAAGAAAATGGATTGTCAGAAGCTAAGTCAGCAGAGCCAGGAGGACTCTGTGTGTTCTTTCTTTCTTTTTTTTTCTTTTCTTTTGTTTTATTATTAACAAATCATGATTTTTACTTTTTAACACAGGGGTTATGAACACAAAAATGCAGGATGTGGGGAAGGGGATTACAGATATCTTTCAGAACAGAGTATCAGCTGGGTGAAGGTTCAGGGGTCAGGTCAATATAACTCTGCCTATGATTCACTTGTCCTTATCTAATTTGGTACTATCCGCCAAGGCTACCTATTTACAAGGTCTATGACTACTCAGGCTGGTAGATTTCCACAAAAGCTGCCTGTTTAAAATTGTTTATTGACAACTGTTTCAGTGTTTTTCCATAGAGACCCAAGACTTTGTGTTAGCAGGCATGTATGTCAGGCCTATTGCTAATTTTAGTCTTATGGCTGATTTTAGACCTTCAATGTATAAGCAGGGCTGCCCCTGACATCTCCTTCCTTCTCCAAGTATGGAAGGACTGTGGCGATTCTAATCTTGCCAAGGCAGGGATAGAGGCCTGACCTGCAGTAATTAAAGGGGACCTTGTAATGGCTCCAGTCCTCTTATCATTGTCCAGTGAGGCATAAAGACCAAACCCATCCCGATGTCTTTTTCCTGGAGAGGGGATACTTTTGACATCAACCCCTATGCAGTCTGGCTTGTCCCTCAGGGAACCCAGAAACATATTATTAACTTTTATTTATATTCCCTTGCAGTGCTTAGCCTCGCAGCCTAAGCAAGAATTCAAATCTCCAGACAGAGGGGGTTCTGGGTGGCTCCTCTCTGCTTGGTCTAGGGGCGGAAGTTCCATCTTTTAGGTTGGGTGGAGATGGGATTTGGGAGCACCCTGGATAGAATAACAACCTCATCTAGAGTCTTGTGGTTCTCCATTGCTAACTTATGATAATGTATCTGAATAGATTTTGCTATCAAATTATCTATCTGTTGTTTTATAAAGTTAGTCAGCCTATTTAAGGCCCAGGTACCAAAGGAAATAAGCAAAAATAACCTAATTAATGGTCCCAAGATGGAAGGAAGTAGGGTTAACAATCATGGAGAGGTTGAAGACCAATTCTTGTACAAGCTTTCATTTTTCTCTTTCTCTCTCTCTCTGTCTTTTCTCAAGACCTTCTCTGGCCTTTTTCATGCTCTCTTTAATCATTCCTGTTTTGTCTATGTAAAAGCAGCATTCTCCTTTAAGGGTTGTACACAGTCTAGAGCTGTACACAGTCTTTTCTATTGTAAAAGAGAAAATCAAGTCCAATAAAGTCCTTTGCAATTTTGGGGGATCCCAACAGACAGTGAAACGATGGATTTCTTCAGATCAGTGATGTCAGTCTATAGCTGTTTAATGTCCTTGTTAAAGGCCCATTGGAAGTCTGAGTAGTGTAAGTCTGGAGGCCAGCATCAGGATTAGAACTCCTAACAGCAGATATCATGGGTGATTAATTTTTACCTGGAAAGGAAAAAAAAAAGGGAATTCTCAGGAAATTTCTTTTCCATGGATGTCAACTGTTATTCATCTTATTTATAATTGGGCCTGGTTTTGTGGGGGTATCTATTTAATCCATTAATCTTTTTGGCGGCCATTTAGCTGTGCCTTCTGTGGTATCAAACAGGCATATCAGTCCTCGGCCCCATATAGATACTGGGTCCTGGCCATTCCATTTAAGGGTAAACTGGTCCTTCCATATAGTTGTGGCATAGTTTTTATTGGTCTCAGCGATGCCAGAGGCAATCAGCAGCAAATTTGCCATGAGCTTTCAGTTTTAGAAAGTTAAGAGTAAACAAAGCGTGCTCCTTCCACTCTCAGAGAATCATGAAGGCACTATTTAAAGAAATATAATTCTTTATTAATTAATTTTTATCAAAGAACTATTATAAAACAGCCAATAATTAATAAATCTATATAATATATCAATTAATGAGAGCTTCTACTTTTTGTAAAATTACTCCTCTTTTGTCAATTAATTGTTGAGGGGAATTAGGACTTGATATCTCTCTTGAGAATATTAAACAGAGACATAAATTCTTTTGTGAAGAGCTTAAAATAAAATCTTATCCAATAAGCATCTCCTGGAAACCTTTGAAAATCGCTTGAAATAAGTAAACTATCTTTTTTTGTTGTTGTTGTTTTTGCCAGACCCATTATCTGTTTTGTTGGTTTTTTTGTTTTTTTTTTTTTTTTTGGATATTTTACATGTTTACCTTTCACTGTTATCTCCTCTTCCTTTCTCCCCCAAAACTCCTTATCCCATACCCCCTCTTCCAATTTTTATGAAGGTGTGCTCCCACTAGTCTCCCAATACAACTTCCCTGCTCTCACATTCCCCAACACTAGGGATCCAATCTTTCGGGGACCGTGGCCCTCCACTTCCACTGTTGCCTAAAGAGGCCACCCTCAGTTACCTATACAAATGGACCATGAGTCCCTCCCTTTTTGTTCTCAGGCTGGAGGTTTAGAACCTGGGAGCTCTGGTTGAATATTTTGCTACTCCTTCTAAAAAAAAAAAAAAAAAAAAAAAAAGTTTCATGTGGTCTCTGCATTGTGTCTTAGGTATTGTGAGCTTTTGGGCTAATATCCACTTATCAGCGAGTGCATGCCATGTATGTTCTTTTGTGATTGGGTTACCTCACTCAGGATGTTATTCTCAAGCTTCATTCATTTGCCTAAGAATTTCATGAACTCATTGTTTTTAATAGCTGAGTAGTACTCCATTGTGTAAATATACCACATTTTCTGTATCCATTCCTCTGTTGAAGGATATCTAGGTTCTTTCCAACTTCTGGCTATTATAAATAAGGCTGCTATGAACATAGTGGAGCATGTGTCCCTGTTGTATGTTGAAACATCTTTTGAGTATATGCACAGGAGTGGTATAGCTGGGTCCTCAGGTAATACTATGTTCAATTTCCTGAGGTACTGCCAGACTGATTTCCATAGTGGTTGTACCAGCTTACAATCCCACCAACAATGGAGGAGTGTTCCTCTTTCTCCACATCCTCACCAGCATCTGCTGTCACCTGTGTTTTCAATCTTAGCCATTCTGACTGGTGTGAGGTGGAATCTCAGTGTTGTTTTTATTTGCATTTCCCTGATGACTAGGGATGTTGAACACTTCTTTAGGTACTTCTCAACCATTCGAGACTCCTCAGTTGAGAATTTATTTATATAGTAAATTACATTGATGGACTTGCATATATTGAACCAACCCTGCATTCCTGGGATAAAGCCTACTTGATCATGATGGATGATTGTTTTGATGTTTTGGATTCGGTGTGTGAGAATTTTATTGAGTATTTTTGCATCAATATTCATTAGTGAGATAAGTCTGAAGTTCTCTTTGTTGGGTTTTTGTGAGGTTTAGGTATGAGTGTGATTGTGGCTTCACAGAATGAATTGAGTAGTATTCCTTCTATTTCTACTTTGTGGAATAGTTTGAAAAGAATTGATATTAGGTCTTCCTTGAAGATCTGATGAAATTCTGCACTGAAACCATCTGGTCCTGGACTTTTTTTTTTTTTTTTTTTTTGGTGGGTAGACTTTTAATGACTGCTTCTATTTCTTTCAGGGTTATGGGACTATTTAGATGGTGTATCTGCTCCTGATTTAACATTGGTAACTGGTATTTGTCTAGAAAGCTGTCTATTTCATCCAGATTTTCCAATTTTGTTGAGTATAGGCCTTTGTAGTAGGATCTGATGATTTTTTGGATTTCCTCAGTTTCTGTTGTTATGTCCCCCTTTTCTCTGCCCTCTGATCAGTCTGGCTAAGGGTTTAACTATCTTGTTGATTTTCTCAAAGAACCAGTTCCTGGTTTTACTGATTCTTTGTATAGTTCTTTTTGTTTCTATTTGGTTGATTTCAGCCCTGAGTTTAATTATTTCCTCCCATCTACACCTCTTTGGTGTATTTGCTTCTTTTTGTTCTAGAGCTTTCAGGTGTGTTGTCAAACTGCTAGTGTATGCCCTCTCCAGTTTCTTTTTGTAAGCACTTAGAGCTATGAGTTTTCCTCTTAGCACCACTTTCATTGTGTCCCATAGGTTTTGGTATGATGTGTCCTCATTTTCATTAAATTCTAAAAAAGTATTTAATTTCTTTCCTTATTTCTTCCCTGACCACATTATCATTGAATAGAGTATTGTTCAATTTCCATGTGAGTATAAGCTTTCCCTTGTCTTCCTGTTTGTGTATCCAGCCCGTTAGCCTATGTCTTTTTATTGGGGAATTGAGCCCTTTGATGTTAACAGTATTAAGGAGAGGAGATTGTTGCTTTCTGTTATTTTTGTTAACAGTGGGGGCATTGTTTGTGTGATTATCTTCTTTTGAGTTTGTTGGAAGAAGCTTACTTTCTTGCTATTTCTGGGGTATAATTGCCCTCCTTGTATTGGTGCTTTCCTGCTATTATTCTTTGTAGTGCTGGAGAGATATTGTGTAATTTGGTTTTGTCATGGAATATCTTGGTTTCTCCATCTATGGTAATTGAGAGTTTTGCTGGGTATAGTATCCTGGGCTGGCATTTATGCTCCCTTAGGGTCTGTATGACATCTGTCCAGAATCTTCTAGCTTTTATAGTCTTTGGTGAGAAGTCTGGTGTAATTCTGATAGGTCTGCCTTTATATGTTACTTGGCCTTTTTCCCTTACTGCTTTCAAAATTCTTTCTTTGTTTTGTGCATTTTGTGTTTTGATTATTATGTGATGGGAGGTATTTCTTTTCTGGTCTAGTCTATTTGGCGTTCTGTAGGCTTCTTGGATGATTATGAGCATCTCATTCTTTAGGTTAAGGAAGTTTTCTTCTATAATTTTGTTGAAGGTGTTTATTGGCCCTTTAAGATGGGAATCTTCACTTTCTTCTATACCTATTATCCTTAGGTTCGGTCTTCTCATTGTGTTCTGAATTTTCTGGATGCTTTGTGTTAAGAACTTTTTGCATTTTATGTTTTCTTTGACAGTTGTGTTAATATTTTCTATGGTATCTTCTGCACCTGAGATTCTCTCTTCTATCTTTTGTATTCTGTTGGTGATGCTTGCATCTATGACTCCTAATTTCTTTCCCAGATTTTCTATATCCCTGGTAGTCTCCCTTTGTGATTTCTTGATTGTCTCTACTTCCATTTTTATGTCCTGGATGGTTTTGTTCAATTCACTCACTTGTTTAGTTGTGTTCTCTTGTAATTCTGTAAGGGATTTTGTGTTTCCTCTTTAAGGACTTTCACCTGTTTATCTGTGTTCTCCTCAATTTCTTTGAGGGTGTTATTTATGTCCTTCTTAAAGTTCTCTATCATCGTCATTAGAAGTGATTTTAGATCTGACTCTTGCTTTCCTGGTGATATGGGTAATTCAGGATTTTCTAACATGGGAGAACTAGGTTCTGATGAAGCCTAGTCAGGAAGGAACTAGTACACCCGCCCAGGAGTGAATTCCTGGGTCTCAGTTGGTCCCAGTTACTTTCTATTTGGTGTAAGTGTTGCTGCCTCCTTACCTAAGATACTGCCCAGCTTAGAGCTCCTGAGAGCCCTGCTTCCTCTGGGTTCTGTGAGATTGGGTGCAGAGCTATCTCAGGCCCAGACCAGAAGGTACCAGTGCTCCTGGCCAGGAGTGAATTCCTGGGTCCCTGTGTGCCCCAGTTACTCCCTGTTTGGGGTGAGTGTTGCTGGTTCCTTACCTGAGATACTGCCCTGGTTAGAGCTCCTGGTAGTCCCGCTTCATCTGGGTTTTGTAAGGTTGGGTGCAGAGCTACAGCCAGTGGTCTGCTCAGTTGGCTTCCATTCTTTAAAGCTCTACTCCATTGATGTTCCTTCTGTTCTTATGTCTATCTTATCATAAAACATTAGCTTAGTCAGTTGTATATTCCTTTTCTTATACTAACATAATTGAAATAAAAATATGATTCATTTTGTTGATTTCTAAATGGAAGCACCAATTCCATAAGAAGAGATGTATGCATATCTGTGTTGGGGAAAGGCCTATTGTCCAGGCCTTAGACATAAACTATAGGGTCTTTCTTTCTTTTTGTAACTAGAGTCCTAATCTGAGATTAAAGAGCAATGGATAGCCTTGTTCTGATTATTTGTCACCAAATACTGGCAGCAGATTGAACAACTAGGCCACAAACTTCAGGAGCACTTTAAAAGCTACTTTGTCATTCAAGGATTATGGGACAGAGAAGCCCTGTGCAATTACATGATCTGGAACAAGGGAAGTAGTCTGAATTCGCAAGGGATGGATGTTGTGAAATGTCACTGGGAGATGTAAGACCGTATTCCTTTTGGACATCCTGTTTGAAAGCTTTTTTGCATCATGAAAAATGCATGTTTTCTATCCATTAGTTATCTGTCAGTAGAAGGTATGTGAGGACATGGCTCTGACCCTTCTCTAGTCATTCTAATAATGGCAGCCTTTGGAGGACAGGGTTGTAGGAAATCGGAAAATCTCTTTATCTTTTCACAAACACAGAAGACAGTGAATGCTTAAAATTTCTCTTGTAATTTTAGTAAATAACTTATTGAAAATGATTTTTTCCTCTCCTACTAACCTTTGATTTTTATCTTTCATCTCTAATTTTAAGATGTAAGATAAAGTAGGCAGTTTTCAAAAGTGTATTTGGTCAAACGAATAAGAATTATATTTTTTTTATTAGAGCACTAGTGACTCAGAGCTTTGTAATCATTCTGAGAACAGCACAGGATTAGTAAAATATAAATTCAGAAGAGGATTAAGCAGAAGCCCAATCATTTTCCAGAGTTGAACGAATTCTGCATCTTTGGAAGGTTGAAAACTATTTGATTAACTCATTTTTAAAAAAATTATTTCTGTCTCTTGCTGATGTTTCCCAAGTAGAAGTATTGCAATTTATTTACATGCACAGGTCTTCCACACAAGGAATCCTGTTTACCTATTTTGTAAACCATGTACCTAATATCTCACACATCAAGTCTTACCTATCTGGAAGGTTTGATATTAGTAACAAACTACTTAAATTCCGATGAACATCATGAAGAGGTTAAACACAACTTTCTTTTAGAGAAAGTGTGTAAAATGACAACTACGGAATAGTCAGGGAAAAGGGCAAATGGACTTTGACCAAAACATGTTTTCAAGTTCAACTTTTACTGTAAACTCAGGGAATGTACCATGTTATTTTTTAAAATAATATAAGTAAAATTTAGCCTTTCTGCTGTTTCTGACAGTTAGCCAGCACTTTCTACATGTTAAGAGCACATTTTTGTGAGTTGAACTTGAGTTCTCTACTTCGATTATACACTCGCTAGATTTGACTCTATTACTAAGCTTATTTTTTTTACTTTTTTAAATTGAATTTTTATTTATTTACATTTCTGATGACATCTCCTTTCTCCATTCTCCTCCCCATTCTCCATCTCCCCTCTTCCTTTTTGCTTTTATACCATTTTAATTATACGCATGTATAAAGGTCAGTTCTAGGTTGAAGGCCTAGCAATACAATAGATGCAAGTAGTCAAAGAACAAGCAAGACAATAAACACAGTTCTTGAACACCCCTGTGGTGATCATTGTTTCTAAGGGCGTATCAGGATGATCAAAATATCTGAGCCAACTTCCCTGTCCTAACCCAAAGTCATTTTCATATTTGAAGCCTACTTCCTTGTTCTAAAGTTTAGATTCATGTCTGAAATTCCTTTTTTGTTCTAGCCTAATATTTAAGTTCCTACATGAGATTACTTCTTTGTTCTAGCCTAATGTCAGATTCCTACCTGAAGCCTACTTCCTTGCTTTTGGCCAATGTCATATTCCTGCCAAGCAGCCCATTTCCTTGTCCCTGACACATGTCAGATTCTTGCCAAGCAGCCTCAAAGGCTCTCTGCCTCTCCCCATTTTTCATTTCATTAACAAGACTGAGCCTGTCTTAGGTCATTCTGACAAGAATGCCTTTCTTACATGTCATGGAATATGCATTATACAAAGCAATGCACTTCTGTCTTAGGTTGGTAAGGCTTTGTGCAGAATCTTACCTGTCCATGGCTTGCCAGCCTGTTAATTTAATAACTCTGTCTGGGGGTTCATTTTCAGGTTCAAGCCCTGTACTTTGGCTGCTAATATGTTGATGTTGTTAAAGTCAAGCTTTAACACAATGGCCAGGAAAAAAAGTATTCCCAGAATGAAAATGGCTAGCATAATCATACTATATATTCCATTCTTGAAGCTTCACCAAAATAGAAATATTGACCTCAGGCCATGGGTAATTTTATCAGCAGTATCTACCATATCAATGCTCAGCAGAGCAGCATACTAAGCTTTTTAATAATGTATTTGTATTTCTAAATGAGATTAGAATTGTAGCAACTCAGTGGGGTTGTTTGGAAGAATTCTATGTCTATAATCTATATTATGTATGTGATTCAATACTTAAATGTATATATTAAATCAATTGCTAATTTATGGCATGTCTCAGTTTCAGACAATGTGCAGAGGGTTTCATTTAATTATTGTCAATTCATACTAAAATTGTTTATTTAATATCCTGGGACAGATACTTTCAAAGGCCTTAAGATGAAGGACATCATAACAAAATCCCAGTGCCTAGAGGTTTCCACTCAGACTCCTTTTCCCTTTTGTTGAAAATGCATCCAATTTGCAGAATGTCCTAATAAACTCAACATTTTAATGACTTTCATTGTGAAAAGCTTCTAAGAGAAATTCCACTTGTGGTTTATGTATATTGTAATGGTAAGATGCTCCCCTCCAAGCTGCATGGCTCCCTATAAATATGGCTGTGTACCTCTTCCTGGTCCATGATATATTTGAGAAAATGACTTCAAAGACTTTTTTGTTGAAACATAAGAGCTGATGTGTACCCTCTACTTAAGGACACGGTGATTATGAAAAGAACTACATCTTTATCTTTTTTTTTTTTTTTTTTAATGTGACACTTAGAAAAGCACAAACATATTGCTTTTGTCTCCCCATCACACTGAAAGAAGTAGTGATTTAGCTGGGCTGAGGAGATCATATTGTTATGATGAAAGGAGGCTCAACTAGTAGGGGGTGTAATGAATGTAAGCCTGGAGTAAATGAGTCATTATAAAATACACTGTCTCTCTGCAATGAGTCTCCTTTATTAAAATAATCTCTGGCATAATGTTATCCTCTCTCAGGCTTTTCCTACTGTGAACCTATCCATGATTCCACCATCACAAATCTTATCCCCGAGGACAGATTCCTAATGAGAGTAAAGAGTTTGATTATTTGCTTTTAATAACTATGCTTCCTAAATCCAACTTAATACAGCAGAGAGTCTATATGGAAGGACACACCAGAATTATTGGCCATTCAATCAATACTGCAAATTAATCATAATCGCAGCTGGTAATCATAGCTGCAATTACTGATTGATTAATTAGGGCAGCTCATGAAATGCCAGTAGAAATTTAATATCATATTAGATTCAACCCGATAACCATAAACTTCTACAATTACTTTTCATCTTCCCATTATTTATGTCATATTTCTCTCTAGTATTATCAGCTATATTCATTTATTCATCATTCTGTTTGAGCAGGCCAAGCTATTCCATTGTCCTTTGATGAGGGTAATCTATTAAAATATGTTCAAGTTATGGTACTAAATAAATCTAGTGTCAGTTCTGAGCAAATATTTGCAAATTTAGGACATCTATTTGAATTGCATCTCAATCCAAAAATGCTACATTTTTTTTTCAAAAAAAAATGGATATGAGCATATTCTACCCCTTGACAGGTAAGTAATTTGGTGCACTGGATTTATGTATGAAAAATTTCAGGTTTATTAACCCATTTCTGAATGCTTCACATAGAAAATTCTTTACAACATTCTTTGTTTAATAAGGCCAAGAGCAACAAGCGCCTATTAATATGACAATCAATCATAGAAATCCACACCTTAATGAAATTAGGAGAAAACTGGTACAAATGTAGCAAAGTATCTGATTAATAAACAACTCTGGTTCTTGTTGCCTTAGGATCATCGATTAGGTCCAGCAGATACAAATTATGGTCATTTTACTCATGATTCACTCAGCAGTGTCTAAATACTGTGCAATGTCATGTGCTGCACACTGATACAAAGATTTGCAGGGCTCATAAATTTTGAGTATGTTCAGTAAAGAACATAGGATATTAACACAAATACAAGAAGTATAAGCTTAAATTTATACAGATGAGTAGAAAGGGTAGATTTGAAAAATAAAGAACAACTTATCAAGATTGCAGTTTCATGAGCATCCTGTTGTGTCAACTCTAATTTTAAAGTTCGGTGCCATCAAACTCCAATGCCAGTGGGCTAAAGTGATGGCTCAAAATTTATGGTCAAAGTCTGCTCTTCTAGCGGACTAGAGTTCAGTCACAATGCCCATGGTAAGTTATTCATAATCTTCTGAAACTCCAGCTCCAGGGGACCTGATGCCTCTTTCCTCTGCAGGCACCCTCATGCACATGCACAAAGTAACACAGAGATACACACATATATGCACATAATTAAAAGTAAACATTAAATTTATAAACATTCCTATGGTGTCCATCACAATATGAAAAACAAATTCCAAAAGTTCACACAAAATCACAGAAGATGCCAGATTATCATAGCAGTCTTAAACAGAAAGAACAATGCTGAAAGAATCACAGTATACACTTTCAAATTATCTTACAGAACCATAGTAACATGAACAATATGGCTCTGAAACAAAAATAGATATAAAAATCTGTAAAATAGAAAGTAATGCCAGAAATACAACCATGTAGCCATCTGATTCTCTACGAAGATGAAAAAAGAATATTTGGAGAAAACTAATGACATTGAAGAAGCAACACATTTACCTGGAGAAGATATAAACTCAATCCTTACCTCCAACCCTGCATAAAAGTCAACATAGATTCATGAGAGATGTTTATTTAAGACCCAAACATTTAAAATGTCTAAAGGAAAACACAGAAATAGCATTATAATATCAACATGGGTAGTAGATACCAAAATTGGACACTATTCATTAGAAAATAATAAGAAATAACAATTGGTTTTGCATAAATTTAAATAGCCTTCAAAGGAAGCAGTTAACAAAGATATTCTACAGAATTTTGAGATATATGTGCAAGCTAGTCACTTGACAAGGATACATATCTAGAATATGTGAGAAAGATAATATATATATATATATATATATATATATATATATATATATATGTATATATTTCTCAAAAGAAGTCTAGCTGACCAAAAGTGCATGAAAAAAATGTATACCTTGTGGAAATTCAAACCCAAACTACATCAGTAGATAAACTTTACTACAGTGAAAATTACTCAGTAATGATGCCCTGAGACCCAGTAGAAAGAATAGAAACAGGCAACCTCGGAAGTTAGAAGGTGGGGAACCTTCTAGAATGGACCGGAGACCTGGGAGGTGAAAGACTCTCAGGACTCAAAGTGAGGGACCTTGGATGAAATGCCTAACAGTGGGGAAAGGAAACTTGTAGAGTCCACCTCCAGTGGAGGAAGAAGACATCAAGTGGAGGGATGAGGTTGCCATCCCACAGTCAAAAACTCTGACCAAGAATTGTTCCTGTCTGAAGGAACTTCAGGGACAAAAATGGAGAAGAACATGAGAGAAAGGAAGTCAAGTGACAGGCCCAAATTGAGATTCAGCTCAAGGGGCAGTCCAGGGCCCTGATACTGTTACTGATGATGTCGTGTGCTTACAGACAGGAGCTAGCATGGCTGCCCTCTAAGAGGTACAACAAGCAGCTGAAAAAGTCAGATACAGATACTAGCATCCAACCAATTAACAGAAGCTGTGGAATTCTGTGGTTGAATTGGGGACAACAGGAAGAAGCTGAGGAGGAGGGCAGCCCATGGGGAAGACATGCAGTTTCAACTGACCTGGACCCCGAGATCTCTCAGACACTGATTTACCAACCAGGCAGCATACACCAGCTAATATGAGGCTCCTTACACATGTACAGCTGAGGACAGCCTGGTCTGGCCTCAGTGAGAGAAGATGTAGTTAACTCTCGAGAGACTTGAGGCTCCAGGGAGTGGGAATGCCTGTTGAAGAGGTGAGGACCTCCTCTTGGAGACAGAGGGTCAGACTGGAAGGGGGATGAAGTCTGGACTGTAATAGAGGATTAAAGAACAAAAGTAAATAAATTTTACAAATATTAAATTAAATAGATACAAATAAATAAAGGATTCTCTGCATGTAACTTCTGCACCCCCACAATGCAGCATTTCTTTCCATGATTGATAAGACATAGATATGTTTTCTTTCCATCATGTTGGTCCCTGGGATCAATCTCATGTTATTAGGCTTGGTGAAAAGCACCTTAGCCTACTGAGCTAAGCCTCAATGATTTCTTAAAATATTATTTTGAAATTCTGTGTATAAATAAAAAATAAAACTCAAATAAAAAATCTACAACATGGAAAAAAGAAATCAAGGAAATAATAAAGAAAACTGTTAATGAGCATGCTAGTGAAGCAGAATATTTATACATGATTAGTTTTAAGAGGAATTACTACAGGCAATTAGAAAAACAGCATTCAAGGGCCTCAAAAACTTAAGTGTATTAATGATCGAGCTGTGTAATTCCTGGGATTCTAGCCAAGAAATGTAAGTCATCCCACAATAAAGATGCCAGGGTACCAATGTCATGGCAGCTTTATTCAGAACAATCATGTTATCAAATCCAATAAAATGCCCATAAAAGGATATATAAGTAAAGAAAGTGAAACATTTTATCTATATTTATACATATTATTTTATTTATAATTCATTTGCAAAAAGTTGAGATTACTGTTTTAAATAATCCAAGCTAGCCCTATAAATACAAATATCAAACATTTTCTCTTATATGAAGAGACTAGAATAAAAACACAACAACATAATAACATAAGAAGTAGAAAAGTGGAAACTGATAAGGTGACACAGAGGGGATAAATATGATCCATGTAAGTTTTATGCACCTATGATGACATCACAATTAACCCACAATTGACATACACAATTAATATTTCATAGTTCAATAAATAGAGCACAGTAAAAGATATGAGAGTAGAAGAGATTGAGTTAATATAAAGGAGTTTTGGGGTAGGAGGAAAGAGGTGTGAAGGGGCAGTGAATAAGGTAGCATATGTTACATTCACTTATGAAAATATTACAGTAAAACCCATTGTTTTGTAAAACTAACAAAATTTATTTTAATTATCTGCATTTAAAATTGTTTTAGGTGGCATTTAATTTATTAATTTAATCTTGCATATCAAACAAATTTCTTTTATTATTTTTTATTTATTTGCTTGTTTGTTTTTGTGTTTTTGAGACAGGATTTCTCAGTGTAGTTCTGAAATTCAGTTTGTATGTTAGGCTAGCCTCAAACTCACAAAGATCTGCCTCCCAAGGGCTGAAATTAAAGATATGTGACACCATTGCCTAGCTCATAGTCAGCTTTCTCACTTCTGTTGTAAATACTGATGTAATAAAATTACTCATCAGTGGTTGAAATAACAGGAATATCACATAGTATATATCAACTATGCATCAAAAGTGTTACAGAGTTAAAATGAAATCTTTAATAAACAAGGCTTTGGGTCCATGTATGTACCTATGTGATATAGACAGTGTCAGTATTAAGTAACTAATAATCTCTCAGACCCCAGTCTAACTACAGATATGCAGTGCTGGGCTGTGCAGAAGAGTTCTCACTCATCTTCAAAGAGGTTAATTCATACTGTGAAGCAAGAGCTGTTGAAAGGCAATAGACATTTGTGAAGGCTGTATTACAGTAGGAATTTTAATAGCATTGTACATTACATCTGTATTAATAGCAAATTACCTTAGGATGGATAATAGCATTTTATAATGAACACCCAAGGAATTAGGCACAATTAGCTTTGTCTTCTAAAGCACTGCCTTCCTCCTAAGAGCTAAATTCTAAAATATGAACTCTGTGGGCAGGGTACATTCTTAGACCTCCCTATGCTGCCAGCTCACTTTTAGCCCCATCATTACAACCTTCAGTCTGCTAAGCCATGCAAATTTCTATGCTCCCAAGAGCACAGTAATAGACATTGTACATTGTACAAGGACTGCAGATTCAACTCCCATTTCCCTTAATACAAGCTTGGGCAATGTCCATTCAGTCAAACTGTCTTTCAAAAAGAAATGAAGAGGCTGTTTTTAAGTGTCATCCTTTTAACAGTCGAGATGTCTCAGGGTCTCTGGAAGTGAAGACTTCAGTGGTATAATGTTTTTATTTGCAAGAGTTATGAAACAGTTATTCTTAAGGCAGACTTAATTACAGCGACTAAGCAGATTGGGCAGACTAACATGTCACAAAGCTTTTGTTTTGCATAAAAGAATCTTAAGTAACTCTACTTTCCCGCCTCTAAATTAGTTGTTGCTGATTTCGTAAGTCTTTCATAAGAGGATGTGTTTAAAGTAGGCAGTGATACAATTAGACCATGGCTGACCTGGATATGGGTAGTTTTACGATATTGACACATACATCTAAGAATAACTGGAAATAGGATCTTAGATTCGTTGAGCAAGTTATATGGTCTTGCCTATAGCCTATATCCCAAGGGCCAATATTTTATGTTGTAATTAACCAAAAAAAAAAAAAAAAAAAATCTGTCAATGGCATTAAAGGCAGTGATAATGTGGGAAGTAGAAATCATAGTGAGTGTGTCTGTAGTTGTAGAGAGACAAATTTCAACAAAACAAGTGGGAATAAAGAAGATATCACTTAAACTGTGATATATTTACTTAAGGAGTCTTCATTTCCCAGTAGAGAAGGCAGATGAAGGATATTTAAATATCTATCCCCAAATTTGTTTTTCTGTATGGCTGAAAGAAGCAGTTAGTCCTTTTATCCAGAAATGTATATAATAACATTCTTCCTGATTTTAATTGAAGAAGAGGAGTAAGAAATGGAAAAGAAGGAAGGAAAATAAGGAGAAACAGGGAGTAATAAACAAGGATCAGGAGGAGAATGAAGAGGAAAAGGAGGGGAGGTAGAGGCTGCCACTGACAGACAGCTTAGGCACAGGCCTGTTCCCACTGCACTTTCTAGGTCACCTTTTGCTTTATCCCTGTGCCTGAAAGTACTTCAGAAGTGTCCTCACTGCTATATGCCAGCCAGTACCCTAACAGGGTGTCCTCACTGATGGGGCACCCTTTGCTTCTGTCTAGCTCCCATTCTGCATGGTACTAGCATTCTCAATGAAAGAGGTAGGAAAGGGCATTCTCTCTTTGATCTCCACAGGAAAGCACTGGGTCCAGAGTGAGAGACCCTGGTTGTTGGTGCAGTATACCAGGGTGTGATATGCGTTTGAGGAAGTAGTTTCTTTCTTTTTTTTTTTCATTTGAAGCTGGGGGGGCACAGTTATTTACAAACTGAGGGGCTCTTCTAGAGTATCTGGTTTCCCTAGCAATATATCTACCCAATCATCTGACAGCACAGCCTGCAGGTTGAAGTGAGTAGATATATAGATGGTAGATATCTGTCATGAAGGGATCCAAGCTACTTCTAACTATGTGGGCTGCCTCAAAAGTATATGAAGATTGTGAGGCTTCTGGGGAAGTACTGTGGTAGTGACTATGCCATAAGTGATTATTCCCTTGGTGATGCGGGCTTCAAAGAAGAAAGAAGACATCTTGGTCAGACCTTTCATCTTAAAATCTGACTGACAGAGTGACTTCAAGACTCTGTCTCAAAATTAAACAGTAAATGTTAATGAGTAACAGAAGTAAAAGGCAAGAGAGGTAACATGGTTGCTCCTATGTATGGTTGAGGAGAACATTCACTATAAACATAAATGAGAGTACACCCAGAGACAGGGACATCTGAGACAGAATGAACATGACTAGACTGATCTGTACAATGTGGTAATAGGAGGATCAGAGAATGAGAAGATAGAAGAGAGAGGTACCAGGTTCATCAGTCAAAATGCTTCATAGTACAAAGAGCTTGCTTGACATTCTAACATTACAAGTTGGCATTGTTCTTTCAAACAACTAGAACACATAATTTTCATCCTATTTTCTCTTTCTTACCCTTTTGTGGTCCCTAATCCCTTTATTTTCTCACCTCTCATTACCTGTCACATCTTGGAAGTAGTAGCAGTTTGAGGATAGCTTCAAAGTCAAGCACGGCCTCATCACTTCCCCTTGCTGTCCTCCTCAATGTTCTATCTATAGAGGAGCATGGTAGAGCAGTGAGAAAAAAATGATTCTGTAAAGATGTTGTTTATTATGCAAGTGTTTTCTCATCCACATCTCTGTTTGTATATGTCCATGGGTATGTATTAGAGGAAAAATATGATTTATTCTTTAATTGTTGTATGTGCCTATGGTATACTGTACTAGTTAGGATATGTTAAGTGGCTGTATTACAAAGACATAAGATCTACAAAGCTAAGAGCAACTGTAACTATTTTTCACATAGAAGACCAGCAATTGTCAAAGTCAGTATGGTTCAGAGCAAAAGGTTAGGGATTCAGAAGACCTACTCTCTTGTGTCTGCTCAGAACATATTATTGTGGCCAGTCTTTCCTTCATTAAGAATCTAAGTTGTTTATGGCTATCATCATTATGAATGTATATCCAGGCTACAAGGCTGCAAGTGATACTCATAACCTCCTATCTCAGAGAATTCAATTACAGGATCACACCTTGGACATATATCTGGAATTGTAAAATAATGCATTATAGATGTTTAAATTCTGTCACAAAAAAGACACGTCTACTGAAATAGAGGCTTTGCATTTTATAGAGGAATTGTCATATGCAAAATATAAATGTTTTATATTTCCCTGTTTTCATGAAGCCAAACAACAACTAGGCACAGGAAAAGTGATGGAAGCCCTTTCTATTTTCACTTTATCATTTCTGTTTCACTTCCTTTCTTTTCTTTCTCATTTCCTGTCCTATCTCTATGTGCATCATATGCACATACAGACCTTTCTTCAAAGAGATTTTGTTCTAATATCATGAGAAAATGTATTTCTATTGTTTCATTTGCTAAAATTTTTTTTATATGTGGATTGGTGGTTAACAATTTTATACACAGGTATTCATCCCCATTCTCAACCTTCTGTCTCTCCAGATAAAACTCTTCTTGTCAAAACAACCCAGACTATATTTACATCCTTTTTAAGAAACTCACCTATGTTGATTGTGATTGCTTGCATGAACATAAGCGAGAGCAAGAACCTCTCTGACAAGATGTGTCAACTGCTGCAATAATAGCTTGACTATTAATTATAAAAGTAACCAACTACTTTCAAGTTTGATTTGAGGTCCATGCCATAGAAATGAACTCACATGTGATACTCTAAACTTGATAAAGAACACATGACTGGAGAAGACAGAGTCTAAGGTGAGAACCTAATACCATTGTTTTTCTAAGTAGACATGATGTAAAACTTCCCTCTATATACTTATGTCTACATTGTTGGACTGATCTTATTATTCTCGGCATTCCTCAGAGACACTTCTTTCTGTAGTGGGTGGCAGTTAATACAAAGATTCACAATTTACCAGGAGGTTTGGCGTTTGGAATATTAGGCCTTAAATGGGACATCTGTTACACTCATACCACCCCTTAAAACTCAAGGAACATCTGGAATAGGGAATGGAAAGAATGTAAGAACCAGAGGTTGGTGAAAAGCACTGTGAAACAATGTGAGACTCCACTGCACTCATGAATTCACCGCACCATTAGTTATTTATACAAGATTTGCCTATAATTAAGCTTATCACCATTTCATCATGTATGGGGGCCATCATTAAAGAACAATGGAAATTGCTAAGTTGATCATGTGCCAGTAAACTCACTTTTCTTTAAGTCATTAGCAGGAGATAAATATTTAAGAATCTAAAATATTTATGAATTCTAAAAGTACTACTAGAAGGACAGTAATTTATACCTTCTCCCATCTTATGTTGTGATAATACTTACATTTCTGTATCATAAGCAATGACTTGCATGACATTATTGATCAGAAATTTGAAAAGATGTACAGTAACACAGCTTTCTTTATTTCACGTAAAATAGAATTCATATATGAATAACTTAAAAACCAGTATACTAACCACAAGATAAACTGCATTTACTAACTTGCTTAAAATGAAGTTCACTTAATTGATATTTAAATGAAGTCTGTGCTTAATAACCAGATCTTATAATCCTGAAAATCTATTAACAGTCCTCAAACACAAATATAGAATAAGTCCAAAACAATGGAATCTTTAGTTATCTTCCCAATTTCTATTTATACTCTTTCATCCACAAATCTCTATCTATATATAATTTTTTTCCAAGGTAACACTTTCTAATCTCTGGTTAAATTGAACAACTTCTACTTCATAGATAGATATTTGCTCAAAATTATGAATTTTTAAATTGTGTATTATTAATTAAATTGCTCCATACATACCAATTTATCAATCTAATTTCAGACCCAATTGTAGTAACTGTAATAACATTTTAAAATATTGATGAGCATCCTGGGAATCTATAATCCTAAACTATGATTCTAATATTTTATCTCAGACATTCCCACCAAAAAAGTAAACGTGGATCATGTTGTAAATGGCTCCTTAAAACAACTACCAGTTGTTTTTTAGCTGACTGTAACAGTAGCTAGAGACCAAGGAAAGATATCTCACATATTTGAATGAGAAGAAGAGGTGGTAATATTTGTCTTTGTATCAGGGTTAAGCTACATTGTGAATATAGGGCTCATATGTAACGGCATGGAGGTGCTCAATCAGGAGAGAAATATTTCAAAGTTTTTATTTCAATTTTTATACAGAATTGAATTCTAGCACAATTCAAGAAGGTAAAACAGAAGCTACTATGAAACTAACGTGTGAAAGAACACTTTTTTTTTTTGAAGGAACACTTCTTAAGATAAAACTTTAGTTTATTGTATAGGCTGAGTTTCAATGAGGCCATCTCTTCAACTCTGATGGAAACAAAGGTTAAAAAAATATCTCCTCTAGATTTGCTCACATTTTTTCAGTGAAACTTATGTAATTGCTATTGTCTGGGAGGTATCTCTGGGTCCTCCTTTTCCAAAAACTTTTATGAAAATATCCGATACTCAGCAGTGGGATTTTAGTGCTTGTTGAAGACATCGTGTGTGTGTGTGTGTGTGTGTGTGTGTGTGTGTACATATACACATATACATACAAATATATAATATATCATATAACATATATTATATATTTGTATGTATATATGTTATATATATATTATATATAATATATGTTATATGATATATTATATATTTGTATGTATATATATGAATGAATATATATACATATATTCAATATATATATTCATATATATATAAAATATATATATTCATATATATACATATATTATGGCTACTTTTAGGCCATAATCAAAGAAGTCTTTCTTTTGCAGTAAATTCAGAGATCATGGCTGTTCAAAGTGCCAAAAAAAAAAAAAAAAAAAAAAAAAAAACCATGACAGCTGGGGGTTTGTCCTATATAAGACTTGGGAAACCCTCTCTCCATGCTTTAAAACACTTAATGGAAAAGAATCAAAAGGTAGGAAAAGGGCTATGAAATACCATTTACTAGGTCTCACACAGCCATTTCAAATGAATTCACAGTATCTGCACTAGACCATATAAGACTGTCTCTGTCAATAGGCAATATTTAAAATGTCCTACCCATCCTTAATGAACCATTTTGCCTGCTGATAGATTTTAGAAGAGGAATTCATTGCATTAGCACTGGTCGATCTAGGCTCCAATTGCTACTTCTAACTCAAAAGTCACAGAGGTATCCCAGAATAATTTCAGAGAATTACAAAACAAAGCATAATGATTGAAAGAAATTTCTGGGAAAATTAGATGATGGGCTGGAGTCACATAAAACTAGGAGGGGTTAAAATAAACAGAATGTATTATGTGTGTGTATAAAAATTTCAAAGGCTAAATCCAACTAATAAGAATACTATCACTGTTACATGAATGAACATTTGAAGATGGGTAGCAACTGTCATTAAAGATGTCCCAGATAGATGGGGGATGAAATACCACTAGTAATCAAAGCAGAAAAGAACCAATGCATGTTGCAGACATAATCAACCTTTCTCATACCCCCATCTCTGTCTCTTAACTACTGATATCTAATGTCTTTATTCTAAGGAACTCAGAAAAGACATCTTCAGTCAAAGTCAAAAAATTTCATTTTCTGTGATAAGAAAACATGTTTAAATACTTAAGAAATTAGCAGAATGTGACTTCTCATTTGTTAAAATCTCAAATTACCAATAGTTGAACTTCTGGTATCTGCTGTTCTCTCAAGGTGTTAACCTCTACTTCCACTTGTCTTTAAAACTCCATGAAATAATGATAAAATCTACAACAATATTAATTTTCTGTAAACTCATTTTTATATTTCCATTACTAGTTCTAATTAGCTCTCTGCATTGACCTTGAGCAAACCTCTGTGTGACAAGGTTTTTTTTAAATCCAAAGGTGAATAATCTCTGAATAAAAATTTCAGCTTCTAATATGGCATAGCTTTCAAACTCATAAAAGTCAAACACCTGTGGTGTGTGTGTGTGTGTGTGTGTGTGTGTGTGTGTGTACATGTGTTGCACAGAGGAAACTGAACATGGATAAGTGGTTACTCTTTCAATTTTTAGGCCTTCATGGATTAATCATGGTGTTTCTCCGAAGTGATTCAGGTGCTATGTGAAATATAATTTCAAAGAAGAAACATATATGTCTCTGTTGGAAAGTAGAAACACACAGCACCAAAGATCAAAAAAAAAAAAAAAAAAGTTAAAGGATTAAAAATAACCACACTTCAAATACTACCTGAGATTGAAATTTCAGAGAGATGCTGTTTCTTACCATAACATCACAATGATAAAAATTTGATTAAGTTATAAAGTTTCTAAACATGTCCCATCAAATTCTGAGTTTACAATATCTTTGTATAAAAGTTTTGTCAAGTTATTCATTGAGCTTTAAAAAAAAAAATTACATAAACGTAATTTGACCCAAACCTGCAGGAGTAATGATCCCAAATAGCCAAGTGTCCAATGATAGAAACAACAGCTGTGACCAGGAGGTCTGTAGTAAGCTGATGACTCATGTCAAGCCAGTTTATTAAGAAGTACAAGGAGGGGTAAGATTCTGAACAGAGCCTTACCAACCTAAGAAAGAAATGCATTGCTTTTGATAATTCATATTCCAAGATGGGCAAGGAAGGCATTCTTGTCAGAATGGCCTAAGACAGGCTCAGTCTTGTTAATGAAATAAAAAATGGGAAGATGTGGTGAGCTTTTGGGGCTGCTTGGCAGGAATCTGACATTGACTAAGGATAAGAAAATAGACTCCAGGCAGGAATCTGACATTAGGCTACAATAAAGAAGTAATTTCAGGCAGGAATCTAAATCTTAGGCTAGAATAAAGAAGTAATTTCAGGCAGGAATCTAAATCTCAGACTAGAACGAAGAAGTAGGCTTCAGGTGTGAAAATGACTTTGAGCTAGGACAGGGAAGTAGGCTCAGATATTTTGGTCATCCTGATAAGCCCTTAGAAACAGTGATTATCAGGACTTTGTTTATTGCCTTGCTTATTCTTTGACTATTTGTGGTTTTTGTGTTGCTTGTTCCTCTAATATTTGCATCTATTGTATTGCTAGTTCCTCAACCTAGAACTGACTTTAATACTTGCATGTAATTAAAATGGTATAAAAGCTGAAAAAAAAAAAAGAAAGAAAACAAAAAAGTACAGCATTCTGTATATTTAAGGGCAGACAGCCAGTGTCAGCAGAGGGTTAAGTCAGACACTGTTGGCACAGGGAAGAAAGATACTGCAGACACAGCTGCCTAAGTATTGAGAACCACAGCCCAGCCTCAACCTTCACTTCTTTGAGGCACTGGTTTTATACCTAGACTGGCCTTGCCAAGTCTAAACTTCTGGACAAGGACACAGAACTATATACTTCTTTGTTCATTCATCAGGGTCTCTGAGAAACCCTGGGGTCAGTCTGGCTCTCCACAATATTTATAAGGTAATTATTTGAAAGAACCATGACCAGATAGGGTAAGAAGAAGTGAAGTATATTTGAGAACATATAGGGAATATAATAAAAAACCTATGTGACTCTAGAATATATATATAACTATATTTTTATAATAAGCAATATAATGTAGAATCAGCTGTACAATGAAAGACATAAAATATATACTTTATACTCATAAACTCATTTAGAAATTACTAAATCCTGGGAGGTAGACATTAATAACTCTTAGTATCAAAAATTAAACCTGAAACCTGAGTTTAAATAAGCCATTAAGGAGCTCACACCCACTAGAGCAAACAGGATTTGAACTGATATTAATCTGTCAACAAAGCTTGTGTATTTGGGATCATAAAATGGAGCACTCTGACCTCCTAATATTTCAAATATTTATATAAATTTTCCTGTGTAGTTTATTATTAAATGATTGGAAAATAAAGAAAATATGTCAAGCCGACCATGTTCATACTTTATTTTCAGCTAAAAAGTCTGCTGCTGCTGAAAGTTACATAAGACATTCAGTTCTTTGAATCCAGAGTGTAATCATGTTGATCTTCAATCTGTTGCTGAAGTTGGAATACACAAACAGTAGAACATTAAGAAGAAAATAAAAGCAACTTACTGGCCTAGGCCAAGAGATATTCACTTTGAAAACTGTCATTAGGATTATCTCTGTTCAGTGACCTGGATCCTTTTCATTCATTAGTGAGGAAAATCCCCAGGCCACTGAGGAGACTTGACAGTGTCAAGTAGAGAACACATGACCCTATACTTTTCAGTGTTGATGAACGATATGACTGGAATTGTTAGTCCCCGGTGAAATTTTCCTTCATTTTCCTCTACCAAGTAGAGAGAATAAGACTTACAAGTGCCTTTTAATCATTTACATTCTTATGTATAAAGTATTAAAATAGATCCTCTACCACAGCATTAAACAAACACGCAAACAAAAATTGTCAAGTAAGTGAAGCAAAAACATTAAAAACTAGGGTACAGAATAGGCACTCAAATAAGTAAAACAAATAATAAATAAAACACTTGGAAGTTTGATATTTAAGAACACATATATCTATAATTTAATTCACTATATAGTAGAACTTTCACCTGAAAATGATAGAACTTACTGTAATCCAGCATCTTCCATGCATGGTGAAAGCTCAATATAGTAGCAGAAACAATATTAATGGAAACAGTTGTTAATGCTTCCAGAATAATGAAGCCATATTCTAATTATTTATATAAAAAAGAACAGCAATGCCAATGCAAATTCCATGTAAGTAATGATGATAAGCTAGACTGAATTTAGGTTTTTACTAAAATTAAAAGCTAGAATTTTAATTTTCTCTAAGGGTGCCTCACTTGGGAAACAAACTAGTCTTAAGGGTGGGCTGCATGCCCAGCAGGAGAAGAATAATAGTAAACAAATTCAATGACATGTTTTGGAGGTTCCTGAACTCATAATGTCTTCTCTGTTCCTGTCTTTTTTTATTTAAAATTTTTTTAAAAAAAAATTTAAAGTATTTCTTTTCTTTTCTTTTATCATACTGGTCATTTGTATACATGCACACAGATACACAGACACACAGGCAGACACACACACACACCACAGCTTCTGTTTTGTGTTTTTATAAGATTATGGACTGTGTGAATAAGTGGGTCCCCATGTTTATATCTATTTCTTATGCCTTTTCTTGAGCTCCTTTCATTTTGTTTGTGTATTTTGACCTATTCTGATTCTAGTCTGTGAGGAATGGATTCTTTAGGGAAAAGGTTTACAAAGGTAGAAGAAAAATAAGAAAGGGTAGATGGTACGAATAATCAGAATGCATTATTGCATGCACATTGAATTGTCAAATACATGTAATCAATATATATATATATATGTATATATATATACATATATATATATATACATATATATATGTTATTTTAAGAAAAATAGAAATAACTATGAATTTTTTTCAGGCAGTAAGTGATGAGTTGTTCACAGATTTGATCTCCAGAAGGAGCCAACCATGAGACTGACTTCAGGGACCATGGGTGGGAGAGCTGACAGAAGGCCTAGAGGAGCAGAGGGGGATTGAAATCACATAGGAAGAACAACGTGGGCTGGCCTGACCATTCAGTGCTCCCAGGGACTAGACCACCAACCAAGGAGTGTACAGGGAGGGATCCATGGCTGCAGATGCATATGCAGCAAAAGATGGCCTTGTCTGACATCAATGGGAGGGAAGGTCCTTGGTCCTGTAAAGGTTTGATACCACAGCGTTGGCTAGAGCAGTAGAGTGAGAGAAGGGGGATGGGTGAGAGAACACCCTCATAAAGGCTAAGGGGAGGTTGGAGGTAGTTTTCCTAGGGATAACTAGGAACGAGATTATCATTTGAGATGTAAATGAATGAAATGATTAATTTAAAAATGGAAAGCACACATGAACCTTTATTTGGCAGATATTTTCCTAGAAACAGTTTCTGAGCAGCAATGCTTTGCAGGAGACTTTGAGCAGAAGTAGGAGTCCTTGTGAACTAAAGAAACAAATATAAGACTGAAGAAAATGAGGTAATTGGATATTTCAGAAAAATATTTCCAAAAGACAGAAAGCTATGCAGAAAATATCCTATGTGCTAGCACTCACAGTAGCTTGGCATTAGAACTTTCTTTATCTTGGACAGAACAGCCAAAGAAAATTACTGCAGACACTGTGGAAATCACTATGAAGTGTCCGCATAAGACTCAAAGCAAAACTACCAGAAATGGATCTAGGAACACTGTATATATCCCGTTATTTAATCCTCATTGTAAATGTGTGGTATAATCACTAGTCTCATTATCCCACCTCACCAGTGAGGAGATTGATTAAGAGCTTAAGTGATATATCTAATACCTTATAGATAATGAAACAGCATTATAGATTCCCCATTAGGTTGAATAGTAAAGCAGTCATTTTCGATTTTCCATCTATATTATCTGAAATTTTCATCACACTGTCCCTAGTACCCCATCCAAAATTTTTTAAAATTGGGATGCTTAAATTGGTTCAAAGTCAATTAATTTAGCTCAAAAGACACAAAAAATATTATTAGGACATATTTAGATTTTATGTAGTTTATTATCAACTCATACATATTGACTAAAAGAGGAATAGAATGTAAAATATAGGTTTTTAATATCTTCTCAAATATATACTATCTTTCCAGACTTCTCTTTTTACATCCAAAATGTAGAAACTTTCCATAACTGTCTCTTGAGTTTATAGTTTATATTTTAGTGTTGCTTGAGTTTATAATTTATATTTCTAATATATAACAACCAACTCTCTAAGTCTAGTTGCAAGGTTCATGGAAGGACTGTCTGTTGGTGTACTTTGGAGCTGATGTTTTATGAATGAGTTGCAGATAGAGTTGTGTAGTAAGATGGCTGGAAAGTAAGGATTTCAAAAGACTGATGAAAGCAATCTGGAATGAAGCTCTATAAGACATCTCTCAATAGAATACCAAAGTTCCATCATCACCACAATTGTGAAGAACACTTGCTTTTTATTTAATTGATTGATTGGTTGGTTGACTGTCTGATTTAATGTGTGTGCACACATGTGTGCACTGACGCCATAGCACATGTGTGATATCAAAATACAACTTACTTGAGTCATTTCTGTTCTCCTACCACGTGGGATTGAAGTCAGGTCACAATGCTTGGCATCAAACACCTTTACTCACTGAGCCATCTCCTTAACCTAAGGACACTTAGATCTTTATATGCAGATATAGCACGGAGATAAGACAACTCTGGAGTGTTCAATAACAAGCTACAGACTCAATGTTCAGTGCACAAATCACATATGTAGGTATTAAAATCACATTTCTCCACAGAATAATGATCCTGAATATGACACTTTTTGGGTGTTTGTCCCCTCACTTATGAGGCTAAAAACACTTATATTGTGCTAGTATCTTGACTGTTGTTTTTATATTTATTCTGAGTTACAAAAAAAGTGAGATTTTACCCTTAGTGGTGGAAACCATTTGCAAGCTGTAAGCTATTTATAGAACAATATTTCCTCAAATATGTTTAGTAAAACATTAATCTCCAGAGATAGGTTTTGCAAATAAAAGCAAATTTTGGAATAATTACATATACTACATACACAAGGAGGGACCCTCAAATAAGAAATGTATCCATATTATAGGCAATGTAGGCAAATTTCAGGAAATTTTCTTAATCAATGATGGGTGAAAGAGAACCCCATACATTGAGGAAGAGGCAATGCCTGTGCTGGTTGCTTAGGATTCTCTAAGGCAGCTGGCTGAAAAATGGTGAACAAGCCATGAAGAGTAAGCCCTCCATGACCTCTGCATCAGCTCCAGCCTCCAGGTTCCTGAACTTTTAGAGGTCCTGTCCTGACTTTCTTAGCAATGAACAGTGACATGGAAAAGTAAGCAAAATAAACTCTTTCCTCCCCAAGTTACTTTTAACAAAACACTGTCACAGCAATAGTAACCCAAACTAAGACACCCTCCTATCTTCAATTATGTTGTCCTTCCTTTTCCCATTGCTCCCCTGTGCTCCTAGATAGCATTACTTTTACTTTCATGAAATATGTAATACATTTGTAGCTACATATACTCTAAGTGACATTAATTACAATCACAACTTGTACAACTACTACTACATATGTCCAAAACATCCCATTATCCCACATGGAAATTCACTAAATATTATTATTAACTTCAATTTTATTTTATATCCTATCCTATATCTTAATTTGATTTTAATATCAGTTTAGGAACAATCAATTTCATAATGTAAGAATGGATAACAAATGGTCCATTAAGAAAAACATCCCTCTGGTCAAGAGAATAAAATCACTGGCACAAGTGGAGACCTAACATTCCGGTTGATTTGGTCAACTATCTAGCTAAGGGACCATTCCTTGGTAAAATAAGACTCCTTATAGGAAGGAAGGCTCATCTTAATCCATTTAGGCAGAAAACATACTGCTCTAATGAGATGCTATGTTTTTCTCTCTCAAATATCCAACCTCCCAGTGAAGCTCCTACCAGTTGAGATGGTGTGAGGTTGGACTATTTCTGTACATGACTCAGAAAGGAGCATATTTCCCTTTTTATTTTACTGTTTTGTTTATTCTAGATGCCAGGCATTAATGTATGCTTTTCTGATAATTTTGACCTTTTTACTCTTTCCTCAAATTTACTCTTCCCCATCTGATGTGATTTCTTGATACCGTATAGTAGTCCTATGGACCAGTAAATTAAAGGCATGCCTTCCGTACCCCATTCCTCACTCACATACACCTTTTTTCTTC
Organism: Rhabdomys pumilio; assembly: GCA_030674055.1. Lineage (NCBI taxonomy): Eukaryota > Metazoa > Chordata > Mammalia > Rodentia > Muridae > Rhabdomys > Rhabdomys pumilio. The sequence goes on along the minus strand of JANHMN010000002.1, from coordinate 162,202,417 downwards.
ATTTCTTCTTATCTGGGTAGCTCCTGAGATTTATAGTGTTCATGCTCTGATTTTGTTGGTTTTTTTAAAACTCTGATAATATTCATCCCTTTAATTCCATTTTTTTTCTTATATTTTATTAAGGAGACTAAGAAGAGACCCTATTTTCCCCAGGGATTTTCTGGCAACCACAAAGGGATTTCCCCAAATTCTGGTTACAATAGAAGTAGAATTGTGCAATATTTGATTTAATGTGATGGGTTTTTGGAGTTTAGCAAAACAATTTAAGATTGGTTCTTATTATAACATGACTTTGACCTACACGTGTTCTCTGCTGAGTAGTGTTCCATCACTCGTGTTTGACACAGTGTTTATTCACTCATACATCTACTGATGGATGCTGACATTGTTTTATCGTGTGGAGTATGATTATTATCTCAAGGTTTCCATGCATATATGTATCTGTTTGAGTTCCTGACTTTGACTCTTATGGTTACAATGGTGGGGATTAGGATCTATGGATTGCATGAAAATTCTGGGTTCAGCATTTTATGATGCTGCCAAAGTTGTTTTTCATAGCACTTGAATTTTTTTCATTCTTTCCAGGAATACATAAGGGTTCTGAAGTTTTTACATCCTCACACTACTAATGCTTTAATAACTACAAGTTTTATTATCAAGATCAGACTCTTTCATGAATGATTCAAATCTCCACCCTAGAAATGTCATGAAATATATATTTCTTATGTACATGCTTACACATATAAGACTATCATTAGTGTGCTTTTGAGAGACTTGATGCTATTTTTATTAGTGATAATAGTATTGATAGTAGTCAGCAAAGGTCTATGCCAATCAGGAAAAGCCCAGAAAAAAGTAGTCTGGAGTGTTAAGACACAGTGACAAAATAATCCCTTGATGAGCTTTCCTGGATCAGTTCCCACAAATGCATCAAGAAACTGATCTTAATTTGTTTTTTTCAAATGGATTTCCTGCCAAGGGAAAAGATATTCATTCATTGTAAATCATTAAATGAGCTCTCTAGTATGAATGAACCCCTAGAGGATGGGGCAGGGCAGTGTGTCTCTATTTTCTGAGGCTTGTTCACTCAATAGATGAAAGTTCACAGATCTGAGAAGCAGAAAGAAAGGAGGATTCACATTGATTCTGATCCTACTGGGATAAGTTTCTCAGCTCATTTACAATGATCCTGCACTGTAAGGTAGTGTCCATAGACATATCTGTACAGTAGAATAGCAATATTAGAGTGCTCAGATTTTACTACTAATCGTGAATATGTTCTTCATTTTTACTAACTCTTCAGTATGCATGCACTCACTCTTTCATTAAGTAAGTATTTACTAAGTATTGCATGTTGCCAGTGTCTACCATGACTAAAGCTGACGTAATCTACATATAATAATTCTGTTTAAAAAAGCAAAAAGAAAAACAAAATACTAAACTAGGAACAGATAGTAAACAATAAACCATTTTATCATCCCAAAATAGTACTGTCTACCTTCAAGGAATTGTTGTACCAGAGAGAGGTGATTCACATACATCAATCAATACAATAATTAACCAATAAGGTGTCTTTAGAATTCAGGAAGGAATAAATGTTCTAGTAAGTCTGAAGTGAGGTGGATAATGTCTTTATACTAATCCACTTTCATTTATGAAACAAAAAATTAAACAAACAAGCAAACCATGTTACTTCATTTAAATACCCCAGGTATGCAATGTGGAAAGTCTGTCCTCTGTAGAAAGAATACATTTCTGACATTTTAATTTCAATTATATATTCAAATTCAGTTATATATCCATGGGATTCAAATTTCTCCACTGCCTGGTGAGAATTACATCAAAGATGCTTGCAATCTTGGCTCAACCTTTTCTTCCAGGATCTCAGGAATTGGTTGAAATTAGAAGCACCACCCACTACTAAAGCTGATGATGAGTCAGGGCTGCAGGCTTCATCCTTAGTTTGTTTGGATTCCCTAATAAGGATAGCAGCTTTCTTATTTTGTCTGGGGAAGCTGGTATGCATGCTGGTGTCCTACATGTTAATGGTACACCTACTTATTGTCACAATATTTCTCTATGGACCAGAAATCTCATATGCTAGTAATGGGCATTTCAAAACATGAGTGGGTAGCACATGCAAATGTTAGAACTAGGCTTTAAATTTTTCCACTGCAGTCTGGATGGCAGTCCAGTATTCACCCCATCTAAGATTTTAGGATTAGATGGTGAGATTCAACTTGAAATTTAACATCTGCTATGCATAGTGGGGAAACAACTAACATTTGCTTGTTATTTTAATGATCAGCTCCATATGACTATATGATTAGTAAGTTTATATCTAAATAAATGCAGAACAGAAAACTATGGTGACAACTCATGGTGTTTGTATATTTCAGATTATTAGTCAAAACTTTGGAAGTAAAGACCTTATTCCTATTGACTAGAGACCCAAAAGAAAAAAAAAAAGCAAAACAAAGAAATTTGTTTTGAAGAAGAGATGATGAACTGAAATGGGGCTTCTAGACTTGATGTAGCTTCAGTTGCTCTGTTTTATAACTGCAGATTGGTAAGCAAAATAAAGACACCAAAAATAAGCACAACCTCATTGCAGGTGTTCTTGGCTGTAAGAAAGTATTGTGGAGGAGCCCCATCCTATCTAAACAACCATCTGAAATATGCACTTGCATATGGAGTGTAGAAGCAAAATTATGTATTTTGGCATTGTCCAAAATTGTATAATTGCATGTTAGAAACTGGGACTTGAAACTTTGAACAAGGTTAAACACCTTAATTTGGTATTATAGCCCACAGCCTCATACTCTACCAGTATGTTCCTTTTCTTTACCTTTCTTTGCTGGAACTTAAACTCAAGGATATAAAAAAAAAAAAAATGGTCTCTGGAACATAGGAGTCCTTTCAAGACTGGTAAATATAGTGTAGAGACACATGTTCAAAGTAAGTTTATATTTATTTTTATAAGCTGCATTTAACTTACTAATCTGTTTATTGTCATATTTTCAATGGCTCAAATTTATTATGGGTACGTAACTTTGATTTCTATTATTTTAAAAATCTGGAGGGAACTGTAACTTTTATTTTTATCCGTTTGTACCTGTGTCTCAATTCTAATGCCTGTCCTTGGCTTTACTGCAAAGGCTTAAGTTCTGTTCTTGAATGCACTATGTTATTAGGACCTGCACCCCTGGCCCAATTGCATGTGAAGTTTATAATATAATTGTGTGGCAGATGGCCCACATGACATAAAACCTATTCTGGAATTTTGCTTAGAATTTCTGTGTTCTTTGAATTATTTTGTTTTCTGGCAAGATTTTTCAGTATACTGACATAAATTTTTTTGCCTGTGAATCTATGTTTCAGAATCTGCTTTTGGGGAAATCAGTACAGGAAAATGGCCTATGATAAGGCCAAGTAGGTTGGAGTGAACACTGGTATTTCCCTTCCTCCTACCTATGTTAACTTATGATTCCTTGACTAAATTCTTATTTGTTGTGGGACCATGAAAGGATAGCTTGGTTTCTGGTGGAGCACTGGCTAGAGATGGCCGGAGACCCAATAAGTATCCCTAGAAGGGACGGCATGCATTTTACCACAATCCCAGACTCCAGGCTCCTGATGCACGGCCAAAGACCTCCATTGATCTGTGCCTTTCAGTCATGTAGGACATTGCCCCTACAGCCCCTACCAAAGAGAGGTTTGTATCACCTAGCACAGGTAGAGGGGATGACTACAGGCCTCAGCGCCTCAAGAGATCTTCATGTTAATGAAATATCTAAAGGCCAAAGGGCATAACCAATTAAGCATTCCTTCTCAGACCCTCATCCTTAAAAATGGTATTTAACCAAAGGCTCGCCCTGGGCTGTACAGGGGATACAGCCACATCTACATTGAGCCTCTTTAAACCATGGACTTCCTAGTGTCTTTGGGACCTGGCCATGAGGAACCATGGAGAGGGTTCCTTTGACTATCAAGCTGCTGCTTACTCTCCTACCTAGAAGACTTCTCTATGTTCTCGCCAAGAAGGCCACCAACTCAAGAAAGTTAGTCAACCCAGCCAAGCGAGTGCCATAACCAAGAGTCTCTCAGCCCGCAGGGCAATGCCAAAGCTTCTCTCTCTAGTCCCTCTACGCTGTGGGCTGGTCCAGCCCATATGCCCACTTTGTCTCAGTTCTTCTGCAGTTCCCAGCAGTGTCTGGGAGCCCAAGGACAGAGACCACCAGTCTCCAGGTCAGCTTCTTCGGCCCAGAGACCCCCCACACACTCAGGAGTCTGCCTCCCCCAGTGGAACTTCAGGCTGAGACCTCTTCACACCTGAGCAGAGCCCCACAATTTCTTATCCCAGTGTCCACCTAGCACCATGTGGAGTAAAATCAGTCAAATTCCAGCACTTCTGCTCCGTAGAGGCAAGGTTCTGGGGTTGCAGACACGCGGGGACCACAACACAGCCCAACAGGACCCACACCCATGTACAAGCTACAGCCCTGCAACTGGACATAGCCAGCTCCAAGAGTACCCCCCACTGGCACCCATGAAGAACCTCCCCATAAAACTCAAGGAGAATAATACCCAGCCTAGTTCAAAGACTAGGTCTCTCTCTGTTCCCCCAACTCTCTCTCTTCATGTGTTTTTGGCCAGCGTCTTCTCTCTGACTCTTAGCTACAGTCTAACTCTGGCCTACTTCAAAAGACTAGCCTCTCTCTCTCTCTCTCTCTCTCTCTCTCTGTCTCTGTCTCTTTTTCCACATGTTCCTGGTCAGCTTCTTCCCTTTGACCTTTAGCTACAGTCTCTAACTCAAGGGCAAGATGGTGGCAACTCCCTAGCCTCCACTCTCTGCCCATCCCCCAGCCCCACAGAGAGGGCTCCTTCACAGCTAACAACTGCCTTTCGGGCCTTAGCACCTGCTGTTGTGACCCTCGTTCTAAGACTCTTTCCCTTGGGCAAAATTTTCTTCTCTCCTTTTGAGATAGTTTTTCTTTCTCACAGCTGAAATCTCCAGGCAAGGCCTGGAAGAACTACTCCCAGGAGCTGCTGGCTCCAACCCAGCTTCTACATGTCTCCCCCATGGCTCAGTTTTTTACACAGTTTCTCACTCTGTCTCTGATTGTCCTATCAAGCCTCTATGCTTTTTCCTTTAAGCTTTTCTTCAAGGTTGGCCTTTCTTCTCCTTCTCTACATTTAAGATTTATCAGCTAAGGAAAACAAACTGGGAATAGAGGAGACCTCTCTGCTAGAGTACCCAGGCACCACATGGCAGAACAGCTACCACATGGCAGACCAGGCCCCTCCCCCACTGCTTCTAACCCTACCAAAGACAACAGGAAAGCACATCTGAGACCCTTAACCAAAGTTTTTAATGCTTTTCCTACCTAACAGGAATACCTAAAACAATGTTCGTGCTTTTCAACCCAAAAATTTCTTGCTTTTTACTTAAACAATTTTTTTTTCTCCCTAACACTCATGATATACGTCCAAGAATTTTTTTCAACCTTTTTGATATTTCTTTAAGGTTCAAAAATCATCTAATCTACTTCCACAGGTCAAATCAACTATGCTTGATTTTTATCACCATTGCTTTATTATCACCATTTTCCAATCCTTAATTAACAACTAGTTTTCTTTTACAGAATAACTGTTGCTGCCTATCTCATCATGATTAGCATGATGTTTTTCTTCCTCAGTCATCCAAAACAGACTTAAACGTGCCTTCCAGGACTAAATTTCCTCAAATACTCTTGCATTTCTAGGATTATAATGACAGACAATGATGTGCTCCCAAGTAGCTTAATACTTGCTACCCAGCCTTTGTAGACATTGCCCTGCCAGGGTGCTACTCCCCCATTGTGATTATTCTACTAGTGCTCCCACAAATCTAGTGGAGACAACGCCATCTCCTGGAACCTGCCTGGGACACCAAGCTGCCTTACTCCAGTCACCTCATCTGACTGAAGACTACCGAGACACAAACTGAGATCCAGAGATACATGTTGAGTCCCACAGAAGACAGACCTAGACCTTCCAGCTACAGATGAACTCTCTTGCCCAAGTCAAATAGCTACTAAACTTAGGGAAACTTACATGTTAGTAAAGAAAACATAATGTCTTTCTAGATTAATAGGATCTTATTACCCTCAAACTGTATAACCATGACAATGATATTTTGCTGTGGGTAAAAAAAAAATACGACTGGGGAACCACAGGGTCTCTCATACCACACTGTGTGTAGTTGGCTGAGAATGGGTTCCTCCAGCTTGAAATTAGGCCCGACTGCTAACCAAAGGCCTCACCACAGTTCCTCATGGTGTGGGCCCATCACACGAGAAAGTCCTTGGGTTTCCAAAACTGGATTATTGGCATGGCGGATGGTGGATGGATCTGGATGTGTGACCCCCCAAAACCCAGGGTGGACCTAAGTTAAAGGGGAGGAGGGAGAGGGGTTGGGGAAGAATGCTTAAATGGCTCTACCCTCTGGCCTTCAGGTACCTCATTAGTATGTAAATCTCTCTAGGACCTGGGACCTGTTTATCACACCCACCTGTGTGTGACTGAAGGATGAAGGTGGAATGGAGATTAGACCTCATGTCAGGCCCATCATCCCATTCTCTTTTCTTTCATAAAAGGAGGGGCAACTCTGTGATAATAAGAGATGTGGACCACATGGAATAGTCTGGAATCCGGGAGAACAGGGAGATATATGCTGTCCCTGACAGGCAATGTCCTGTTGGGTCCCCAGCTGTCTCAAACCCAGGGCTCTACAGGGGAGACCAAACCTTCTCTTTACCGCCCAAATCTCACTCTCTTTTAGTGAAAATTTTGGATGAGGGAGTTAAAAGAAAACACCATGAAGGCCATAGAGTGTGGCACAATTAAGCCAAAGGGTAAGGGGAGCTGGGAGTGGGGGTTAGGAAGGCAAGGGATCATTGAAACAATTGAACACAGGTGGGACAGTTTGAGGGTAATAACATCTGATTAATCTAAATAGACATTATGTTTTCCTTACTAACATGTAACTTTAGCTATGTGACTTTAAGAGTTCATCTGTAGCTGGAAGGTCTGGATCTGTCTTCTGTAGTGAGCATCTTTAGGTCTGGCATGTGGCCCTGGAGTCTTCAGTGTGTGTCTCTGGATATCATCATGCAAGTCTGGGTCTCAACGTGCATCTCTGGGGTCTCCAGTCAGAAGTGTCTGGAAGAAGGCTGTATCTCAGGCAGGTTCCAGGAGATGGCATTGTCTCTGCTGGACTTGTGGGAGCACCTATAGGATAATCACGACAGGGAAGCAGCACCCTGGCAGGGGGATGTCTGCAAAGGGTGTGTAGCAAGCATTAGGCTACTTGGGAGCAAGCACGTCATGGTCTGTCATTGAGATTCTAGAAAAGTAAAAAGGTGTTTGAGGAAATTTAGTCCTAGAAGGCACCGTTGAGTCTGTTTTGGATGGCTGAGGAAGAAAACATCATGTTAGTTATATATCTGGAGTAGGCAGCAACAGTTTGTCTGTAAAAAAAATTAGTTGTTAATTAAGAGCTGAAAAATGTTGACTAGCATGTTGATTTAACCTGTGGAAGTTGAGTAGATAACTTTGAACCTTAAAGAAATCTTAAAAGTTGAAAAAATTGTGGACATATATCACTAGTGTTAGAGAGAAAAGGAGACATTTAGACAAAAACACAAGAAAATTTTTGGTTGAAAAGCATGAACATTGTTGCTTTAGGTGTTCCTGTTAGGAAATGAAATGTTTAAAATTTTTGCTTGAAAAACAGGAATGGTGTTGTAGGTCTTCCTGTTGTAGAGAAGCAGTAATGGCAACTGCTTGAGGAAGAAACTGTGCGGAAGGCTGGCTAAGGAACACAGGGCTGAGTAGCAAGCAGGGTCCTGCCCTGTTGCTTTTCAGGCAAACCGGCTGAACTAAATGGTCACAGCCGGCAAATGATGGAGAAAATGGGGAAAAACCTATGTTACCCCATGTTAGCAGGCTGTGTGACTCCCTGGGAAGAGAAACACTGGAGACTAGAGTTTAAAGCCAGTGCTCTTGAAAAGCTAGCAGGCAACCCTGGGGGAAGGGGCAGTGAGTGAAGATTGGGAAGTTGTATCATCTTGTATGGTTGTAGAACACGTGGGGAGAAAGAGAGACAGAAACTTATGTTAGCAGGCAGCACAAAAGACTGAAGTCTGTGCTCCTGAGAGCTTAAAGCAAAAGGGTAATCTCTCACCTAAGGAAAGAGTCTTAGAAGGAGGGTCACAGCAGGTATTCTGATTGAAAGACAGCTGTTAGCTGTGAAGGAGCCCTCTCTGTGGAGCTGGGGGGATGGGCAAAGTGGAGGCTAGGGAATAGCCACCATCTTGGCTTGAGTTAGAGAGCACATGGAGAGGGAGAGAGAGGCAGAGAAAGAGAAAGAGAGAAGAGTTAAAGCAGAGAAGCTGACCAGGAACACATGGAGAAAGAGTGGGACCTAGTCTTTTTGAACTAGGCAGGAGCTAGTGGTAGCTAAATATTAGATGAAGCTAACAAGGAACACGTGGAGAGAGAAAGAGATGGGGGAGACAGAAGCATGCCTAGTCTTGTGAACTAGGCTGGGGATTACTCATTGTCCTGGAGTTTCGTGGAGAGTTTTTTTTGTGGGCATCAGTGGGGGTGCACTCTTGGAGCTGGCTCTTTCCTTGACTGGAACAGTGGCTCAGCATGGCAGAAGCAGCAGTGTGGGATCTTTAACTGAGCTGGTTCCACACCACACCAGCGGGTACTACGGGCCCCATTTGGCGAGGGAAGTTTTCACCCAGTCTGAAGTTTTGTGGGGTGTAGAGCTCTTGGATTAGGGATCCCTGGAGGTGTCCAGAGACTGACTTGTCTCAAGCCCTTGGGCTCTCAGACCACCAAGAGGCCACGGAAGGACAGAGACGAGAGGGCATGTGGGAGCACAACCAGCTAGCCCACAGTTCAGAGAAATGAGAGGGAAGGGAGAAGAAAGAGGCTTTGGCAGCACCCCGCAGAAGAAAGGTTACTGTACTTGCTTGGTTGCATGGGTGATCGAGTCCCATGTTGGTTGAGCAGTCTCTTGTCAGGGGTGGATGTTTCAGGGTAGGAGAGGCAGGCACAGGGCTCAGTGAGAATCTTCCTTCTGGGTCTTAGCCATATCGAGGGTGGGCACGCAGCAGGATGAAGACTGTGGGAGTGCATGGAGGCAGATCCATGCGCAGAGATTGGCCATCATCTTGGGGTCAGGATGGAGGTGGAGGAACGCAGTGGCACACGTTGAGAAGGGAGAGCTCTGGTGTCAAGCCTCACGGGAAGTATACCTGTTTAGCAGACTCGGCCAGGACGATTCTTGTAGACCTGTGGGTGTTCGTGATCCATGTTGGTGCGCTAGTTGTAGGTAAAAAAACTATGGCTGGGGAACCGCAGGGTCTCTCACACCACGCTGTGTGTAGTTGGCTGAGAATGCTCCGGGGTTCCTCCAGCCAAATGTTAGGCCCAGCTGCTCACCAAAAGGTCTCTCCACAGTTCCTCACAGTGTGGCCACAACACTAGAGGAAGTCCTTGGGTTTCCAAAACCGGTTTATTGACATGGCAGATGGTGGATGGATCTGGATGTGCTGACCCCCAAAACCCAGGGTGAACCTAAGTTAAATAGGGAGGGGAAGAGGGGTGAGGGGTTGGGGAGGAATGCTTAATTGCCTCTACCCTCTGGCCTTCAGGTACCTCATTAGTATGTAAATCTCTCTAGGGCCTGGGGCCTGTTTATCATACCCACTTGTGACTGAAGGGTGAAGGTAGAATGGAGATTAGACCTCATGTCAGGCCCTACACCTTGCCTTCCCAACCCCCACCCTTGACTCTCCTTATCCTGTGACTTAATTGTACTAACCCCTACAGCCTATATAGTGTTTTCTTTTGATTTCCTCATCCAAAGTTTTCACTACAAATGACACAGTTATTCCAGTGATGCCCCTCCTTTTTTAAAAAAGAAAAAGGAGGAGTTGTGGGACCATGAAAAATTAGCTTGGTTTCTGATGGAGCACTGGCTAGAGATGGCCAGAGACCCAACAGGGACTGCATACATTTCACCACACTTCCAGACTCCAGGTACCTGACACACGGCCAAAGACCTCCATTGACCTGTGCCTTTCAGTCATGTAGGACATTGCCCCTACAGCCCCTCCCAAAGAGAGGTTTGTGTGACCTAGCACAGGTAGAAGGCATGAGTACAGGCCTCAGAGCCTCAAGAGATCTTCATATTAATGAGATACCTAAAAGGCCAGAGAGTGTAGCCAATTAAGCATTCTCCCCAGACCCACTCCCTCCGTATTTATGTCAGGCCCTCCCTGAGAAACATGGGGTGGGGAGTACAACCACATCTACTTTCCACCATGACAATAAACCTTTTAAAATCATGAACTTCCTCATGTCTTTGGGGCCCCACTGTGGGGAACCATGGAGAAGGCCTTTAACTATCAAGCCACCACCAGCTAATCTCCCACCTAGAAGACTTATCTACATTCTAGCCACGAAGACCTGCCAGCTCAAACAAGCTAGTTGAGCTGAGCCAGTGACCCAGCCAAGCAAATTCCATAACCAAGAGTCTCTCTTCTCATGGGGCACTGCTGTAGCCTCTCTCTCATCCCTCTCTGCTGCGGGCCAGTCCAGCCCATATGCCCACTTCATCTCAGTTCTTCTATGGTTCCCAGCAGTTTCTGAGAGCCCAAAGACAGAGACTACCAGTCTCCCCATCTAGCCACTTCAACCTGGAGACCCACACTCAGGAGCTCTGCCCCCACAGGACTTCAGGCTGAGATCTCTCTATGCCCGGGTGAAGCCCTGTGGCTTCCCATAGCCCAGCGTCCACCCAGTGCTGTGTGGAGGGAACTCAGTCAAATTCCCTTGCTTCTACTCCCCAGAACTGCAGTTCCAACTGCCTGGGACAACAGACACGCAGAACCACAACACAGCCCAACAGAACCCATGACCACATGTGAGCTACAGCCCCGCAATTTTATTCATTTATTTAGCATTTAATTTAGACCTGTTTTTATGACTTTGAAATAAATTTCCATGCATTAACAGTGTGCTTTGGGTCTCTAGGTAAAGCTTTATTAATTTCACTAATCTTGGTCCTATCAGATTGAAATCAAAGAACCATGTATAACTATGATCTCTGTGGAGACTCAGGCTTTCTGCTCAGATGACTGGCTATCATAGAATACATGTCTTACAATTGGAAGAAATTCTGCATTTCTTGTTAGCTATTTCCTATGCAACATCCTCCTAAAAACTGATCTTGATTCCTTGATATATGGTTCACTCACCCTAAGTTCATATTAATCTTCTTCCATGTAAACAGGAGTAATTCCCTTCACTTCCTGTCTGGTTTCTTTAGAGAACTGATTTGCCTTAGGTCAGTCTCATCCAGAGCAATCTCCTTTTTGAACAAACTGAAATTCATCTGCTTAAGAATATTAATTACAATTAAAATCTATCTTCTGCCAAAAAAACCACAACATAATTATAAGAATCATAGAATCCAATGTTAATAAGTTCCACTCACATACTAAGGGAAGAGAATACAAGTTGGGTGGACTCTTAGACATCATCTTAAAGTTTTTCTGTCCTATTATATTATCCTCTATACTGACTAGATACATAAATATCTGGTAGAGAGTGCTGTTCTATAATATAAAATGATTGGATTTTAAATGATGGTGATTGTGGTGCAGTTAGTTGCAACTGTAATTGTTATGATTTCACTTGAAAAAGTCTTCTGTACTTCCTTAGTAGACTAGTACTCAACTTTAAGTTATGCAGATAATTCTCAATAACTTCTCTAACTCTTACTACTCAACTGACAAAGAAAATGAATCCAGTAAGATCCTCAAAATTTTAGCAGGAAATATTAGAAAACTACCTGGTAGGCACTAAATCCTAGAATATAGAATTCTTACTCTCTTAGACCTAAACTCAGTTGCTAAAAAGAAAATTTCTTTTCTTTTTCTTTTTTTTTTTGTTTACAGTATAACTACATCAATTCTCTCTTCCCTTTCCTCATTCCAAACCTTCCTATATACCACTTCTTGTTATCTCTTAATTTCATGCACTGTATTTTTATTAATTATTATAAAATTATGTATGTGTATATATTCATAAATACAATCTGTTAATTCTGTATATTGTTACTTGCATTATATGATTTCAGGCATTATCATTTGGTGTTGGATAACTAATTGGTATGTTCTTCCTTGTAGAAGACTATTTTTCTCATTCTCATCATACCTTAGTTGACTGTAATTTTTGTGTTGGGTTGAGGTCTCCTCATGAGCTTTTCCCTTCCATATTACCATATCAGTTTTCATTATTGTTCACTGCACATTTAAACAGCAATGTTGGTGAGATATTATGAAGATAACTTTTGACATCCTGAGAAGACACAGTCTCACAACAAATTACTTGTTTTCATGGCTCTTACAATCTTTCTATCTCCTCTTCTAAAATTACCCCAGAGCCTTGGGTGCAGAAGTTGCACTGTAGTTTGGGTTGGTGTCCACAATTCTGCATTTTGATTGGTTGTACTTATCTGTAATGGTCTTCATTTGCTTCAAAGATAAGTTTCCTTGATGAAGAATAAAAACTACATGTATCTTTAGAAATAAAGATAAATACTTATAATGTAGTTAGAGATTGTTGTGGTTCAATAGATTATTTTCCAAGCTCCATGAATTCATTGTTTCTTGGTGGTTGGCTATGTTCTAGTATAAGTCATGATTTCCCTCTTGTTGAGTGGGTCATAAGTAAAACTAGATAGTTGTTGTTTATCAACAAGATATGTGTGCCTCTGCTGTACCATTGGGTTTATTGTACCATGCTGGTCATTCTTGAGGTTAGCAGGTGTCATAGCTTGGTAGAGCTTTGAGCCACTTTTCTCCTTTTGATTTCCTCAGTTATGAGGAACTCAGGTCAGTTCTAGTTCAAGGATCTCTTGATTCTGTGTCAGAAGTATAGTGTGTCATCAGCAAATAAGGACTTAACTTTAAGTTAAACAGGTAACTACTTACATTTACCTTCTAGAGGACAACCAAGTGCAATAGCAGTAACCAATAATGGTTTGAGGGTCTCTTTGACTGCCCTGATTAACAACACAAAATGGGTTGTGTGTGTGTGTGTGTGTGTGTGTGTGTGTGTGTGTGTGTGTGTGTTGTGTGTTGTGTTGTTAGGGTTTTGTTAGTGGTTTACAGCTCTTGGAACAAACATTATCAGTTCAAATGGGAATTTATCATTTAAATATATTGCTTCTTTTTATCCTTCTTCTCCTTCCTATTTAGAACCCTCTCCATTTATCTCATTTCTCCTTGTATCCTGCTATCCTACCCTCTATTACTATTCTCTTACACTCCTTCTCCAATGTTTAAAAACATGTATAACATACTAGCCAGAAAGCAATAGATACTTTAGAGAGCAATTCATCACACATATAGATAGGATATATATCAGCCACAGAAAGTACTTCACATAAAAAGAAAGTTTTTAAAAAGATAATAAGAAAGAAAGGGAAAAAGTAACAGAGAAGGAAGATAGAGAATGAGGACCGGTGGGAAGAGAGATAGAGATAGAGATAGAGATAGAGATAGAGATAGAGAGAGAGAGAGAGAGAGAGAGAGAGAGAGAGAGAGAAAGAGAGAGAGGCAAGGTTATTACCCCAGTTCTAAAGTAGAGCTCAGGAAAAGATACAGGAAATTAAATATTCTACAAATAGTAGGCTACTAAAAATCTCAGCGTTGTGAAGACATTGTAGATTTTATATAATAGAGAAATTAACTGCACTTTAGAGAACTGTCTCTAGGAATCTTCAAGTCTGGGTACCACAAGTATCAACAGTAAAAATAAGTAGCTGGGTACAAAGGTAAGTCTTCAACAACCCAGGAACTATTAAGAAAGTTTAAAATGTCGATTCTATATTCAAACTATTTCTAAAGCACTTAATTTAGACAGTGGTTTTTTATCTTGATTTTTAAACAGCATTTTTTTGAAGTTTGCTATGAAACAGGCATCTTCTAAATGTTGAGTTGCATACCATATTTCCAATTATTATGAGATGTGTATTAAACTTGCAATTTCACATTTACTAACAAGTAAAGTGAGAGAAAAATAAATGTATTACCTTTTCTCATAGGGATAAATAGAGACACAGCTGTCCTGGAAATCAGCTTTGTATGACCTTCAAACCATCCCCTACAGCTCCTAACAGTGCATACTTGAAGCAATACACTCTGAGCCTTCTTTTTTTCCATGGGTCTTGGTTGTCAGTTAGAAATCACTGAGCTAAACTATGTTCAATGGACTTCTTTGACAGGCTCCCCGATTTGCATTCATGGACATGTTTCTATTCTGTGTCCCAATTGGTTGGGCTTGTTGGGGAGTGAGAGTCAAGGGCAAGCTCAGAGAAATACAGCAGGAAGAAAGCACTGCTGAATGACTCATTTACAAAAATGCAGGATTGCTCACTGGATTCACCCATGCTCTCTAATGCGATCACACATGCTAGCATGTTAACAGCAATGCCCCTCACAAATGACTATTTCCACTTTCAAATCATCTCTTATTATCTCTGCTCAGTGACTGTGAGCAGGTTTAATCTATTCCTCAACATTCAAAGCATTTTATTCTAACTACCAAATAACATTTCCCATTTCCCACATTCAAGGAAAGGCAGAATCATTTAAATAGAGTTTTGCATGACTTACTTAAAGCTGACAGTCTGCACATGTGGAATTTAAACTCTCCAGAAACTTGAAGGATTCCCTTAGACTTTATTAGTTTGCATTCTTTTTGAAATCTGCAATAACAGCGTAGCTTGAAGGGATGATGTTGATATAAAAATGCTCCCTTAATATCAAAACAAATCTCCTGAGCCAAGTCAGCAGTGAATCTAAATGGTAATTCTTCTGAATCCATGTAGAATTAGGAATTCTGCACTCTTTGTTATTCTAAATCACTTTTCTATGCATTTGAACTAGTTTCCCTAGGGTCTTTAGGCATTTTCTTATAATCCGGACCACACATACAGGACAGCTAACAGATGTGATTGGAAAGACTATTACCAGGTTGTGCAGATGTGAGCATTGTTATAGAAAATAGCTCAGTGTATCATTAAAACAGTAGACTAAAGCACATGTTTAAGGAAGTTTCCTCAAAAAGACTTCACTCTGCTTTATTTGGGTGAAATATAATGAAGTTTGACACCTTATCTATTTAAAAAAGGAGACAGTTAAACAGAAATAATTGCTTGTTTAAGATAGTCACATTATTTCATACAATACATGGAAGGTATACACTGCATAGCAAAGACATACATGAATCAAGATTAATCAAATTTGTGCAAATTAGTTAACTATATGCTGACTATAAGCAGGTTATCTTAACAAAATAATAATGTCAGTTTTCTTATCTATCTATTACATGAATCTGGTGACAACAAGTATTTCAGTTATGATTTAATGAGATAAAGCATTCAGATAACCTCTAAATTTAGCTATTCTATGCCATTGCATTGCTAATTATGCTTTAATCTAATTAGCAACTTGTTTATAACTAAGCCTTGAGTCTACAAAATGTGGAAAACATGTTAGTGTAGTTAGTCTCCTCCAATATTAACTAGAGCATGAGCCAGAGCAACGTGGAGTGTCAGTTCTGTCAGTGTGTCTAATTAATTGAATAAGGTCAGAAACACAGCATCAAAACACTAACTGCAAACTAAGTTATATTTCAGTGACTTGAGCTATTCATTGCTCTATCTTGTGATGACTGAACTGATTTTGATGGATTAAAGGAATTTTCATCACTGAGACAATACATTTGACAAAACTACTTAAAGAAAAGTGGGGTTTTTTTTGTTCCTGGTCTTAGAGTTTGATTTCACTATCCTCGGCTGGTTACTTTTGGTTCACTGTGAAGCACAGGATCATGGAAGTAGTTTAAAGTCTCTGATGCTTCTCACCTCAGAAAGAGAGAGAATGACAGAAGAGAAACCACTAGGACCAAAAATAAAGTGCAAAGCCATCCACCTATTGACTTACTTCATTAAGCTGAGATCCATCCTCTAAAATATCTTTGAAAATAGCAACACCAGCTGGACACCAAGCACTCAATTCACAACCTTTTAAGTGACATCTCCTACATCAACCAGAACACTGGCAGCCAATATCCTATTTCACATATAATTGACTAAAATTAAATAACACACTTTTTACTTTTGCTGCAGGCTATCTCTTTTATGGTAGTAAAAATGATTCAAGGTAATAGTTATGTAACTTTATCAAAAATGTAAGGTTTATTATAAATAATAGTTGCTACTTAATTAATAATCACCATTTTAACCTACCTTTTAAGTATCAGTAAACACTGATTATTACTCTGTTCTTTTATTATTTCTGTCCTAAACATAATTATAGATCAATTGTATTATGAAAATATGCCTTAAATCATGAGTAGGAATGTCACATGCTCTGGTAATTACATAAATATCAGCCAGGTAATAAAACTCTCAACTCTTTCATCAATGCTTATTATATAAATTTTGAAGGACAATTAAACAAAAGCAGCTCAGATTGACAAAATATATTTAATTTCCATTACTACAAAAATTATCTTTATAATCTAGGTTTTACAAACCATGAATTGAAACAGAATTAAATTTTCTTAACAGAGACAAACTGTATTCAAGCCAGTGTTATTTGAACTCATTTACAGATTATTTTTTACTCTTAACTATTTTCCTTATTCTACAAGTGTGAATAAGGATAAAACTTAACTTTAAGTGGATTGTAAGTATCAAATGAAGGAATTAATGTAAAATCTTGTTTTAAAACACCTTTAAAATAATGACCTTGAAAAATAATGAGGCCGAGTGCTGCTTCTGTTGGACTATGTAAAAAAGATGTGAGTATTTGAATGTATGTAAGTAAAGTGGTAAGCTCTCTCTAATATCAGGCATCATCATCTCCAATTCTTCAAATAGCTAGGAGAACAAAGTACTTACTTTTTAAATGCTTCTAAATCATCTTTTAATTCTCTACTCTCCATTTCCTTATGCTAGCCATTCCATAGGCTCACATGCTCTTCTTCTAACACTGTTTGTTCTTAAATCATATATAAATTCATATTTTTCCTATCCATACTCTTTCTTCTTGAGACCACTTTGACTCTCTATCCTCTATGTCCCCAAATGCACTCTGGCTAACTAATGTAACAGTTATTGAACTGGAGAGTACATGGATCTCCTCATGATTCTAAATTCAAGGCCAAATTTGTTAAGAAACTATTTCTACAAAGGACCATGTAGCCTTTTATGGCCTTTGTGGTTATGTTATCTAGATCCTTTCCTATGGCCCTAAAGGCCAAGTGTAAGGCTTGTTACTAATCATCCACAGACTCATGGCCATCTCCATTCCCTATTCCTGAGGATCACATCTCTTTTATTTATTATGGTGTGATTAGCTCTGAGTAATGTGGGAAGTATGTTCCCAAAAATGAAAGATTGAAAGTAAAGCAGTAAAAACAGAATATGAGCTTTAAGGCAACGGCAACCATCAGTATATGTGTGATCATAGCGAGGAATGGCCTGGAGATGCTCCAGGGGAAGGAACTGTGTCACACTTCCCCTTACAAAGCCATGCTGGACCCAGCACAAATCTGTTCAGTAGACCATGGAAGTATTGCAACATGCCATTTTCATGGCTCTATATCAAACAACCACATACAAATACAAAACCACTTCTGTAATTTAATATTTTGTTCCCTATGAGCCATGTGTGGAAACAAATCTAAAGGACAAATCAGGCAACCAGAGTGACATAAATGAAAATGCCTCGTGGAGTGATCAGCTAAATTTCTTGAGCTATACTGATACTTTCTGTATTTTGTCCCTGTGGTTTAGATTATGAGTTGTTTCATAAGAAGCTTACTTAATCCATCCTTCCACATAGATTTTTATAAACTAATACGCTTTATTTAATACATATATTAAATATTTCATTAATAATCTACTCCTAATGAGTGGCATATGATCTCTTTTTTTCTTTTCGTTTTTTATGTTTTCTTCTCTCAAACAATACACCCTGACCACACCCACACTCCCTCCACTCTTTCAAGTTCTACTCCCCACCTACGTTCTCTCCCAGATACCTTGTTCATCCAATTTCCTTCATAAAAGAACAGAACTAACAATTAAGAAGTGGTGGTGCGAGGCTTTAATCCCAGCACTCGGGAGGCAGAGGCAGCAGATCTTTGTGAGGTCTACACCAGTCAGGTCTACACCAGTCAGGTCTACAGAATGAGTTCCAGAACAGCAAAAAATACAAAGAAACACCTTGTTTCAAAAGAGAAAACAAGCAAATAAACAAGGAAGAAGATATAGAAAGAAGGTAGAAGAAGAGGAGAAAGAAAAAGAAGAGGAGGAGGGGAAGGGAAGGAGGAGGAAGAGGAAGGCCTTCCAGGGATTTCAAACCCAAACTAACATAAAAAGATGCACTAAGACTAGGCACAAACCCTCATATCAGGGCTGGCACAGTAATCCAGAATAGGAAAAAAGACTCAGAGACACACCCATTTTCACTGCTAGGAGTTCCACAGAAATTCCAAGCTAAATAACCATGACATATCTGCAGTGGATCTAATGCAGCCCAATGCAGACTCCATGATACAGCTTCAGTCTCTCCAAATCCCTATGAGCTTGCTTTAATTGATTCTGTGGGCTGTGTGCTCTTGGCATTTCAGCCCTTCTGGCTCCAACAATCCTTTATCCCCGTCTTCTGTGGGGTTCCAGGAGGTTAGCCTAATGATCATCTGTGTATCTCAATTTCATCAGCTGCTAGAGGTAGCCTCTCTGGTAATGACTAGGCTAGGCACTGATTTATGAATATCATTAGGAATCATTTTCTTGACTTTTTTCCATTCCTATTTGGATCTACCACAGGTCTTTGTGCCATCCAACTTTCAAATCCTGTTCACATGGGCAGTGCTAGGGACATGATCCTTATTATGGCTTGAGACTTAATTAAACCAGGCATTTGTTGGTCACTCCCACAAGTTCTGCACCACCATTACCCCAGTACATCTTTCATGCTGGAAAATTGCATGTCGAAGGTCTTGTGGTTGGGTTTTTGTTCCAATCTTACCACTGTAAGCCTTGCCTAGTTACAGAAAATGGCCTGTTCAGGCTCTGTATCCCCCATTTCTAAGAATTCTAGTCAGAGGTTCCACTGTATTTCCACACTGCATGCAAAAAACCCCAAAATCAATCAAAATCAAAATCTCTCTCTCTCTCTCTCTGTCTCTCTCTGTCTCTCTCTCTCTGTCTCTCTCTGTCTCTCTGTCTCTGTCTCTCTCTGTCTCTCTCTCTGTCTCTCTCTCTCTCTCTCTCTCTCTCTCTCTCTCTCTCTCTCTCTCTCTCTCTCTCTCTCTCTCTCTCTCTCTCTCTCTCTCTCTCTCCCCATTCATTCCTCTCTCATATCCTAAGCCCTCCTGTCCCCATTCTCATCTTTCCCCAGTCTACTCACAAAATCTATTCTGTTTCCCCTTCCCAGAAAGATCCATGTGCTCCCACCATGAGTACTCCTTGTAACTTGGGCTCTCTGAGTCTGTGGATTATAGTATGATTAACCTTTATCTAACATCTAATATCCACTTACAAGTGAGTACATACCATGTTTTCTTTTGTGGGTCTGGATTATCTCACTCAGGATGATTTTTTTCTACTATCATCCATTTGCCTGCAAATTTTATGATGCTATTTTTTTTAAGAGCTGAGTAATATCCATCATGTAAATGTACCACAATGTCTTCATCCACACTTCAGTTGAGAAATATCTAGGTTCTTTCCAGTCTCTGGTTATTATGAATAAAGCTGCTGTGGACATTACTGAACAAGTGTCCCTAAGGTAAGGAGAAGCATCTTTTGGATATATGCCCAAGATTCGTACAGCTGCAGAAGGTTAATCAGTTTTCTATTAGTATGTTTTCCTTAACAGGTCGACAATCATCTGGTGGATTGCTTCATACCTATACATAGAGATCATAAACTGAAGTCAGTGGGATATTTAAAAATAATACACAAGAATTTAATGTAATAGAAGGTAAACATAGAAGACATTAAAAGAAAGACTAGAAGGTAAAAATAATCAAAATACATTATATTCATGCATGAAATTATAAATTGTAAAATATTATATTTAAAAATAAAATTATGCATAAACCCAAACAACAAATTTTAAAATGCCAAAGGGTCTGAAATTTTACTCAGACTAGAATGTTCACTACCATATAATGGCAGAGTATCCAAGAACCCTTCTATATGAAGGGAGAATTTTGCTGCATTTTAAACTTTAGGAGCATCTAGATCATTATCATTTATGAAATTCCCAGAGACCTAAATTCCAATATAAAAATATTCAACAAATACCTGTTTAGATTCTATATAGGTAATGTGTGATAATCCAAATGAATAGTGGTGAAGCGTCCTGAATTGTGCTCAGGTCGGAGATAACATTTCTACTATGTTATAGATGACAACCTATTTTTTTTCTGGGGGCAATCATCACCATCTCTGTCTTCTCAGACCATTTGTTTGACAATCACCTGTGAAAAGATGGGACCAAGAGAAAGAATTAGTGTCTTTGCTTGTAAGATGCACAGGGCTGTGAGGGGTACATGAATAATTGCTATAGCAGCACTGTCCCCATCTCCCCATCAAGGTCAACTTTCCCATAGTCCACTGTGATTAAGTTAGCCAATTTAGGCTGGAAGGAGTCAGTTCAACTTATCTCATATAGCATTTATCAACAGATCTTACAGGGCAACAAAGAGTTAATTGTTCATTTTGACTTTTTCTCTGTTCACTAGGGTCTTAGATACAAGTTCATCAAGATTAAATAACTAGATATAGGTTAGGAACCCGAGGGACTTTACCTTCAATATTCTTTATTAAATTTATGTTTGGCCCATGATATGATTCCAGATGTGGGAGGACATTTTAATGATTTCATTAAGCTAGTTTGCAAGCTACCAATGTAGCGAAAGTGATCATTTCTCTAAAAACTGTCCCATGAGCACATGTGACATATATTTTAGAGGGAAGAAAGACAAGGTATAATCAGGAATTGCCTGACTTTTATAATTAAATGATATCCACCATTAGTAAAAAATCTTTGCACAGTACAAGAAAATAATACAGCTGTGTTTCCACCAAGGGGGGTAGAGTTTGCCTTATATAATTAAGATCAGTGCACTGAGCTGAGGGCTACTTCTTTTTGTTTTATTAAATACTTGAAGGTCTCTGGCCACTGTAAATGAAATCAACACATGTTTAGAATGTAGGCTCATTAATATTGAGCTCTACACACAGATTTCTTTATTAAAAGTTCACATGGTCTATCTGCAAGAAAATATATTTATTTTGTTGGCTGTCCACTGACAGAGGATCTATTTGGGAACAAAAAGACAGTATCCTCAATTTGTCTTTGATGACTGGTGGCCATAGAGAAACTAGCACAGTTTATGATTAAGTCTAATCTTGCTGAAAAGTTAGATTATGTAAAACTGGCTTAATCTGATTTTTTCATTGTCTCTCTCTATTATTAATCAAGACTCTCTGAATAAAAATGAAATTCCTTGGAAGTGTGAAAAGAATTATAATCTGAGAAATTCACACCAATGTGAATACCAAAAGGAGACTTGAAAATGAGGTTTTAAAGGGAAAAGAAATCTGTAACCAGTTTTTTAAACAAAACTTATTGGTCACAGGTCATTTCTAGAAGTGCTTTTGCTGATGTGTGGTAAGGAAAATAACTAGAAAAATCACAGAAACTAGCTGCCCATTATTGGACGATGCCCAGCTGCAAAACTGACATAGCAAGTTTCACAAAAGGCTGCAGTTAGGAAGACTATTAGGAAGGGACACCAATAGGAGCCTACTCAGTAGCAAGGATAATGGACAGCACAGATGTTTTTCAATAATTTTCCTTCATAAATTTTGGTTTGACATATATGGGTTTAATTTGGAACTGGCAATACTCCTTGTCCCAACTGAACAATTTTAGTGGCACCCACCTGTCCTAATGAAAGATTTCATATGTGGGTTACAGAAATGTGTATGGGGAAAGATGTTTTGAACAATGACTGACATGAAGGTAGTCAGAAGCGGGAAATAAATCTTACTATTTCCATTAGTTACTGTAAGTATTGTTTGGGTTTTTGAATAGCTGAGTGAATACAATCTGACTGAAAGAGTATGTGTTATTGTCTCATAGTTGCCTATAGAATGATAGCATTGCTTGGTTTTCTGATCACAATCTTAACATTATCTATAGATATTCCATCCTCTATAGCCTTCCAGAGTCAACATTCATACACAGGAACTTGAGAACAGAGAACACTGATAATCCATGGACAGTTGGATATGATGACTTAATAGTCTTTAAGGTAATTTTGCAGTCTCTCTATCTTTGTCTCTATCTCAATCTTTTTCTGCCTCTCTTCTTCTCTCTTTCATTACACAATGCTGCAGTTATGCCCAGGTCCCAGCGTTCTACCACAGAGGTATATCTCAAGCTTCAGGATGTTAGGCATTAGAACTTGTGCGACTCCTGACCTCTGTAAGATCCCAAAATTTATATGTTACTAATATGTGTGTCCAGTGAAATTTAAGTTTCTCCTTCAATTAGCAGTTGTCTTGATCTAGGAATTCACTAGCCAAAAAGTTTAACAGCAAAGACTGAAGTTTAAAATTAAGATTAGAGAGATAGTGCCATCATATTAGCCTGTACCAGATTTAAGTATATTTACATAGTAAGGGTTTATTAATATATTTTAGACATTTATTTTTAGGTTTTACTATGTATAATACAGTCCCATTGCTTTGTGACTATATGTAAACTCTGAAAAGCTTAAATGATTTATAGTAATTACAGTGGTAGTTACTGTGGAATCTAGAACTCATGGCCCAACCTCCAGGCTGTAGCGTACACAGTATGCCATGCTGGCTTAAAAAGCATCTCATGTTGCTAGACATAAATTCATCTGGCTATGTATTTAGTCTATATGTCTTTGTCTTCTATTTTTATCTAGAGATTTATATACTGAAGTAGAAAATCTTAATTATTTCAAAAAGAATAAAAATATGTATGAACCTCTGAAGACCTAATGATTTCCTCCTACAACTCAAGATTAATTTCCGCTACATCCCAGCTATTAATCTGCTCTGTGATCTTAGCCTTTGCTGGGAAAGTCTTAGGTTAGGTAATCATTAAAGGTGTCTATTTAGTTTTCTTTTTCTGTTCTCTTAGCAACCAATCACTCCTATAGCCCCTGGAAATGGATGCCAAGCCATTCCACAGAAGACCACAATGATGTCAATCACCATCTTTACGAAGGGATTTGCCCTGCTCAACTTGCTTTTGCTTTTACAGAGCTACCTAATGTAATCGAAATGGTGGCAGTGAATAGGCTTTTAATTGAATTGGCTATTAGGGAACCCAAAGCCACTGACACAGATTGAAAATGTGTGTGTTTTATCTTCTTCAAGATAAAAGACAAAATAGAGGTGCTTGAAGTCAGTTATTAGCTCAGCTAGACTTGTTTGTAGGTAAAGAGCCCAATTTCTCATCACACCATCACCCTAAGTCTTCTCCAAGGTGCTCCTTCCTTGTTACAATGGCCAACTATTCATACTGCCTTCTCCCCATGTTGATTTTCAAATGTAATCAGTGGGAAAGTAACCATTCTTCCAAATGGAAGAAAAGAAAATCAGCCTAAGTGCCTTTGATCAACCCTTGATGCTCCATTTTCTCACTTATACCATGAACCAACTATTATCAGTTAGACAGCTCTCTCTTGGTTCCTGTGAGAACTGGGTGAGAGTGAATTTTGTGGGGTGCTTTGTATTATTATAATAATTTTGTATTCATGGAATTTCAATAGTATTTAATGCTGTTTATTTAATTGCACCAAGTATGTTCCAAATTTGAGGTAAGGACTTAGATACCTTCCACTCGTTTTAATCCCACTTACACAATTTATTTTGTGTCTTTTTCTTCCACCTAAGATGTGAAACTCCTCAACTGTCCTGAGAGCTGTCAACATGGTGATGTAAAAAAAAAATAATAATAATAAAATAAAATAAAATAAAATAAAATAAAAATAAAAAACCACTAATAAAACTTTACATATACTTCAGTGAAAAAGTTATGCAACCTTCAAATTTCAATCCTGTTCTATTTAATAAAGACATGAAAACAAAGAAGGGTCTTATGAACGTGGTAAGGTAGTGAGGAATCTGTCATGATACCTCTACCATAATTTTTTTAAGGATATGAAGGAAACACAGATTATTGCTAAGCTTAGTTAAAATGTGACTTTATAGATTATTGATACTATGTTCTCTAGAACTGATACAACAATTATGATCTCTGTGTGTGTGTGTGTGTGTGTGTGTGTGTGTGTGTGTTTAAGGCAAGTGTATGGTTTCTCTTTCTTGTTCTTTTTCCCTCTGACATATGTATACATACACACACATACAAAAACATACACACAGAGTGGGGAAAGGGAGAGAGAGTAGCATCATGGGATTGTTCACAGTATGGTACAGCTTATATCAGTAGACATGCTCTTTAGATTTTGATGAAGCTGCCTACCAATAAATTCACTAAAATATATCACAATGCAATTGTATTTACTGTGTAACTCATCAGACATTACAGCTGGGCCACATAACACATTATAGGGTACAGGCCACCTACTCTCCAGATTATGGGTAACTGGAAGCTTTGACACATTATTCTGATCAGTGTCACGCTGCAAGTTGTCATCCCAGTAAAAGATCAAAATTCAAATTACTGTTTTAGTGAATGTATATCTCTTTTTCACAGTTATAAGTAAAGAAAATTATAAAGCCAAACATTGTTACCCGTGAACTCTTTGGACATATGTATGAAGTACACAAAATGTTCTCAGTGTTCAGGGCACAAACATCAAAACTTCTCCTAGTTATTAAAGAGGGTTTGGGGGGGGTTGGTATTTTTGTTTGTTTTTTTTTTACATTGTGAATTTCTTCAAATGAGATATTTAGACAGTTCATTAATGCTAAATGCAATATTATAATTAACATTTGCATGTATACTCTTCTAGCTACAAGAAAATATTTCCTGCCTTGACTTTGCTTCACTAAAGTTTAAGTGTCTCTCAGGAAAGGCATTCTTTTTTAAGGAAAAGGGGTGTCCACCTAAATAGATGTGAGTGGCCAAACAGCTCCTCACAGGCTCAGTTGAACTCTCCTACACCTGCAGTGAAAAGGAGGAAAGACGGTGAGGCGGAATGTGGAGGGATGAAACACAGTGTGCATCAGTGTCTTCCAGTGGGTGAGCAGGGTAGACAAAGACCAAGCATGCAACGAATACAGTGGCCATGCTGCCCGCTTGGAAGTTTGCTAGTGAGATCAATAAGAACTTTCCCAAATCTTGTTCTTTAGAGGAGCCCTGTTTACACGTCCATTGGCAGGTTCCTGTTTTACCTTGGCTAATTTCATTTCTATCTCGATGCCAACCTTTTAATTTAATAAAATATGATTGCTTAATAAATGCCAAATTGAAAATAGCATTTTCTCTGGCATGCTAAGTCAGAGGTTCATCAGTGTCCCCTATCCTCACTAAGATTGGTGATTACAAATAGATCCCATTTAAGGGTAGAACAACTCCATTCAAAGAAAAGATAAGGATATCAAGGCTGAGCCACTCATTCCCTTGAGTCCTGTTGGTAACAGTGGTGAAGTAGCAAAGCAGAGCATTTTAATATCCTCCTACATGCTTCCATCTGATACACATTTCCTCACACTCGAACTTTTTCATGGGTTCTGAGAACTCAAAATCATTTTTATTTTACTTCATATCATTCCACATTCCCAAACACATTTAATGCTAAACCTTAAGTGTCCCCAAATCTGACTCTGTAGTTGCTAGAAGAATTGCTCTTATTAAAATGTGCCCTACACGCCCTGGCTAGCAAATCACAGCAGAAGGCACACAGAGTGTTGCCCTCGTTCGTTTTTTCCTCCAAATCAACAAAATTCTGCACCTACTCAGTTGCTGCCAAAGAAATTTTATGCCACTGCATGGTCTTACCTCAATCTACAAATTAATCCACACACTTTGTCAGGAAGAGTATACTTACTGAATGTCCAAAGTCTACCAGGATAATTTTTGAATGTTACAAATGGCTTGTCTTCTGGAAACAGAAATTCCTTATTGCCCTTTGAATCTGTTCATTATAGTTTAGAGCTAAAAAGTGGATGTGAGAAGCAGAATATGGCTGCTTCTATTGGTGTGGTTCTGTCACCTGTACTGAAAGGAAATCCAAGTACTCCCAAGTTGCTCTCCTAATAGTGTGTAGACTTTGTCATTGCCTCACTTAAAAAGTGCAAATGTTCCTTCTTTTCCTAAATGTTTAAAAGAGTAGGCTTTGTTTAATACAGAGGAGTGTCACCTCCTCTTCATTAGAAACTCAGAGAACTTTATCCTACAACCATGCACATTTCATGGAACTAGAAATAGGACTAAAAGTGCTGAGAGTGGGAAAAGTAGTTTTCCCAAGGGCATAGTATAACAGTCATTCATAACAAATAAATGGTCCTGAAAATATACATACAAGCAGCATAATACATAGTGAACAGCCTGCATTTATATATTTAGGAACACACACACACACACACACACACACACACACACACACACACACACATAATAGCACTTAATGAAAACAAAAGCCATGGATATGAAAGGGAGCAAGGATGTGGATAGGGAAGGGTATGGAGGGAAAAAACAGAAAGGATAAATGATGTAATTATGACATAACCAAAAGACCAAGAAAAAATATTTCAAACAGTTTTGAGATCAACATTGAACCACTTCTGAGATGGGTCTTCCCCTCACCCACTTACTCCCACAGGCTGCTTTTCATTCCTTCTCAGAGTTGCTCCTGGTGAGTTTTAAGTAGAAGAGAACTAGCTGTGCCCATTCACCTCCCACCTTTGCCTGACACCACAAGAGACCTTGAAGAAGGTTATGACTTTGCAGGGGTTCTTCTCATAATGAGAAGCTCACTGTGAAGTCCCTCACAGCAGCTGAAAGACTCAAGTAAATGTTTTCCCAATAAGAATTCCTCAGTGAATCAAAGAACAAAAGGGTGTAATTTTCCTTTGGTAAATGCAACATGCACAAGTTAGTTGAAACAGCTGGTTCAAGTGGAAATGAATGACTTCCCTAGGGTCAGTGTCTGACAGTAAGTGCTTGTTGCTTACATGTGTGGAAGAGGTAGCAGGGACAGATACTGTAATGGAGCAGAACAATTTTTCTGCCTCATCAGTTCATGAATATTTGAACGAAGAGGGTTTGATTCTGAGTACTTCTCCTTGGCTTTGCTTTTGTTATTTTATTCTAGACTGCCCCCACTCACTAAGTTCAATCAAGTACCTGCTATAACCAGGACATGGCAGAAGTTTCTCTGACCTGAATGAAGACCAGATGTTTCTCTGATGCATCACCTGGCCCCAAGGAACAACCTTCTGTGTATTAATCTCAGAGGATAGGGGTATTTCACTGGTATTCTCGCTTACACAGAGTGAGAGTACAGAAACGAGCATCCCTTCATCTCTCACTGCACTTGCTTCTTGCAGAGTTAAATGGAAGCCTTTTATAGAGAAGTTTCCACTGAGCTATATCTTTACACACTTTTTTACGGCTTAAATGTACTGTGCTACCCACTTTAATAAATATTTTTGAGTATGTGTATAAAACGTAATGCTCTTGATTCTAGTACTTTTTCAAGCAAGAGTCTCTTCTACGATCACAGGATGCCTTTTGTTAAATGGAAATACATTCATACTCCATCTAAAAGATAGGTACTAAAGAATAAATTAAAAGCTTTGCAATGTTAAGAATGCTGGTAACTAAGAACTCTTCAGGTAACAAGCATGGGAGACTCTTTGCCCTCATATGCCTCCTTCCTGCACTGTTTCTCAGTCATGATAAATTTTATAGGATAGCAGGAAACTTTGTTTATTCACAGGAAGTCATTAGGAAATCAGGATTATTCATTTCTCCTTCTTGAGGTTAGACTCAGTGACAACTGGTTTAAGTGGCTGAACAATAGCAAACTGTGAGGTTAAAAGAACAAAAGATGGGGGATTATTATTAAATATTAACAACTGCCCCCCAAATCCAGGATGAAAAGATTGGTGTAGTACAATCCCACAGATACTGAGTGGTATCAGACATCAGTCTTTATGTGAGGAAGCTACACTCTATATTTGAATGTTTTATTTATTTACATTTCAAATATTGTCCCATTTCATGATTTCCCCTCTGCAAAGCCCCTATCTTACCCCTCCCCCTTCTTCAAATAGGTTGTTGGGGGCCAAAGTAATATAACTATATATCTGGAATATTATCAAGCAATTGTTTAGCTAGACTAGACACTTTGTAGTTTGGAGAAAGATATCATGAGTCTCAAACTGGATTATCATTGGTTGGCCACTCGCACAATTTCTGTGTTGCCTTTACCCCAGCACATCTCATAAGCAGAAGACATTGTAGTTCAAAGGTTTCATGTTTGAATTGGTGTCCCAATCTCTCCACTGAAAGTTTTGCCTGCTTATAGGTGATTGTCAGTTTGTCAGATAGTCTTTATCACCCATTGCCAAGAGTCTTAGCTAGGGTCACCCTCATAGCGTTCTAAGAGTTTCCATTGCATGAGCTTTTTATTTCATCCCTGAGATGTACCACCCCCAGTTCTAGTTATCTTTCCCAGTACTCTCTCCCTCCTTTCCCTTATCTCTCCTATTCCTGTACCCACCCACCCAAAAGACACCTTCCCTATTCACTCCAAATATGTGTTCTATTTCCCCATCTCAGGGAAATCCATGGGTCCCCACTTGAGTTCTCTTTGTTACTTAGCTTCTCTGAGTCTGTGGAATGCGGCATGGTTATCCTTTACTTTACTGCTAAGATCCACTTATAAATGAGTACATACCATGCTTGTCTTTCTGGGGCTTGGTTATCTCTCTGGGAATGACTGCTTCTAGTTCCATTAATTCTGAAAATTTCACTATGTCATTGTTTTTAACAACTGAATTATACTTCATCCTGTAAATGTACCAGATTTTCTTTATCCCTTCAGCTGGGGGATGTCTAGGTTGTTTCCTGTTTCTGGCTATAATGAATGAACTGCTAAGAACATAGTTGAACTAGTATCCTTTGGGTATATACCTAGGAACACTATTGCTGTGTCTTGAGGTAGATCTATCCCCAATTTTCTGAGAAACCACCTTATAGATTCTAAAGTGGCTATAGAAGTGTGTACTCTCAAGCAATGGAGGAGTGTTCTCACATACCACATACTCGCCAGCATGAGCGGTCACTTGTGTTTTAGATCTTACCCATTCTGACATGTTTAGGATGTGATCTATGTGTTGTTTTGATTTGCATTACTATTATGGGTAAGGATTTTGAACATTTATTTGTTTCTCGGCCATTAGAGATTCCTCTGCTGAGAATTATTTGTTTAGATTTATATGTGAGCTTTTTAATTAAATGGTTTGTTAATATTTTCTTTTTTGAGTTCTTTATATAGTTTGGAAATTAGCCCTCTGTAAGATGTGGAGTTGGTAAAGAACTTTTCTATAGGTTGATGTTTTGTCCTATTGACAATGTCTTTTGCTTTACAGAAGCTTTTCCATTTTATGAGGTCCAATATATGAATCATGAGTTGCAGCATCTGAGCTTTTGATGTTCTGTTTGTGAAATTGTCTCTTGTGACATTGACTATTCCCCAATTTCTTTTCTGTCAGATTGAGTGTATCTGCTTTGGTGTTGAGGTCTTTAATCAACTTAAACTTTGAGTTCTGTGCAGGGTGATAAATAAGGATCTATTTGCATTCTGCGACAGGCAGAAATCCAATTAGATCAGCATCATTTGTTGAAGATGCTTTCTTTTTTCCACTGTATGGTTTTGGCTAATTTGTCAAAAAACAAAAATCAAGTGTCAGTTGGTGTGTGAATTTTTTTATGGGTTTTTGATTCTATTCCATTGATTATCCTATCTGTCACTACACCAATGCCATGCAGTTTTTTCCACTATTATTCTGAAGTACAACCTGAAATCAGAGACAGTGATACCTCAGAAAGTACAATCCTATACCTTACTGTACAGGATTGTTTTAGCTATCTTGGTTTTGTTTTTCTATATAAAACCGAGTTTTGTTTTTTTTATACTCTGTAAAGAATGGGGTTGGAATTTTGCTGGGAATAGTATTGAATTTGTAGATGGCATTGATAAGGTGACCATTTTTACTATGCTATCTCTACCAATCCAGAAACATTTGCAATCTTTCCATATTCTGAGACCTTCTGCAATTTCTTTCTGTAAAGACTGGAAGTTCTTGTCATCAGGTCTTTTATTTGCTTGGTTAGAGTTACACTACAATATTTTATATTATTTGTACCTATAATGAAGGGTGTGTGTACCTATATTTTTATCAGCCCATTTATGGTTTACATATCAAAGCACTACTTTTTTGTTGTTATTTTGTATCCAGCCACTTTTCTGAAGCTGTATCATTTCCCTAATGGGATTTTTGGGGTCATTTATTCATACTATCATATCATCTGCAAATACCATTACTTAGACTGCTTGTTTTCCAATTTGTATCCTCTTCCACTGAGACCAAAGAAAGTAGCCCAGCTAGAGGAAAGGGATCCAAAGGTAGCTAATTGAGTCAGACATACCACATCTCCTGCACACTTCATTACAATTCCAAATGTTGGGGGACTTACATGAAGACCAAGCTAACCATCTGCTACAAATGGGTATGGGTCCTAGGTCCAGTCCATGCATGCTCTTTTGTTGGTGACTCAGTCTCTGTGCTCCCCCATAGGCCCAGATTAGTTTATTCTCTAGTTCTACTTGTGGTGTCATTGATCCCTCAGGCAGTTTCAATTCTATTCCCCAACTCTTCAACATGGCTCCTAAACTTTGCCTGATGTTCCTGTTGGTCTCTGCATCAGTTTGCCTCAGCTACTGAATGAAGCTGCTCAGAAGACAGTTATGCTAGGCTCCAGTCTACAAGCATAGCAGACATTAATCATTGATAGTGTCAGGGATTGACTCTCTCACATGAGATGGGTCCCAAGTTAGGTTACTCAAGTGATTAGCTATTCCCTCAATCTCTGGTTCATTGTTATGCCTACACATCTTGTAGGTAAAACAAATATGAGGTTGAAGGTTTTGTGGGTAAAGCTTCTCCACTGGAAATTCTGCCTGGCTATAGGAGGTAGCCACTTCAATTGCCATATCCCCAGCTTCTAAGAGTCACAAATAGGGTTATTCTCATAAACTCCAGGAAGCTTCTTTAGTCCTAGGAGGCACTCTGCTCCCAGGTCTCTGGTTTGTCCAGACAAATGCTGCTCTAACAAATTTCATACACCCACCAGATACACACTCTCCTACTTCTTTTATTTCCTTAGAATCTATAGATCTGTTTAAATTGTTTGTCTAATATGAGTTAACTTTGAAAAGTGGTATTGATCAAGATATTTGTACATTTTTTTTAGATTTTTCAATTTTAGAGTACAGGTTTTTGAAGTATAACCTAATGATTCTTAAGATTTCCTTTGTGTCTATTGTTATGTCCCTCTTTTGTTTCTGATTTTGCTAATGTAGACATTCTTTCTCTGACTTTTAGTTAGTTTAGATATGGGATGGTCCATATTTTGCTTTATTTTCTCAAACAATCAACTCTCTGTTTCATTAATTCTTTGATTCTTCTTTTTGTTTCAATTTTATTTATTTCAGCCCTGAATTGATTATTTCCTGCAGTTCTTCCTCTTAGATGTGTTTGCTTCTTTTTATTCTAGAACTTTCATGTGTACCATTTCATTTTAAGTATGGAATGTCTCTAATTTCTTTTCTTTATTTTAAAAAATTATCTTTAATCTTTTTTTTGTTCACAGTCTAGTCATTATCCCCTTCCAGGTCTGCCCTCTGAGAGTTCCTCATCCCATTTCTCCTCTGGAGTCTTTAAGAGGAGGCTTCTCAGCCCATTAGGCCTCCTCACTCCCTGGTGCCTCAGAACTCTGTAGGTTTAGGTGCATCTTCTCTGACTGAGTCCAGACCTGGTCTTCTTCTGCTGTGTATGTGTCAGGGGCCTCATATCAGCTAGTGTATGCTGCCTGGTTGAGAGCTCAGTATCTGAGAGATCTCAGGAGGCCAGGTTATTTGAGACTATTCATCTTTATATGAGGATGTCCTCCTCCTCAACTTCTTCTCTCTCATATCTTTACAAATGCACTTAGTGCTATGAGCTTTCTACGCTTAGAACTGATTTCATTTTTCCCTATATACTGGGTATGTTGTGAATTCATTGAATTCTAGAAGTTTTTAATTTATTTCTTCCTTAACCCAGTGATTATTCAGTAGAGAGCTGCTCAGTTTTTCATGAGTTTGTAGACTTCCTGTTGTTTGTGTTGTATCTGAAATCTATCTTTAATTCATCGTGCTCTGGTAAGAAATGGAGGGTTATTTCAATTTTCTTGTATCTATTCAGACTTGGTTTGTGATTGAGTATTTTGTCAACTTTGGAGAAGGTTTCATGAGGTGTTTAAAAGAAATTATATTCTTTTGTGTTTGGATGTAATGTTTTATAAATATATTAAGACTTTTTGATTATTGATGTCTGTTCTTTATATTATTTCTCTGGTTAGTTTCTGTCTGGACGTTCTGACCATTGGTGAGAGTTGGGTGTTGAAGTCTCCCACTATTAATGTGAATGGTTTGATGTGTGATTTAAGCTTTAGTAATATTGCTTTTATAAATGTGGGTTTCCTTTTGTTTGGAGTGTAGATGGTCAAAATTGATACATCTTCTTGATGGATTCTCCCTTTGGTGAGTATATGAAATTTCCTTCCCTATACCTTCTGTTTAATTTAAGTTTAGAGTCTACTTTGATAGATATCAAAATGGCTACACCAGCTTACTTCTTGGGTTCACTTGTTTGGAAAAAAAATTTCCAAACTCTTTACTCTGAGGAAATGTCTATTTGTAAAGTTGGGATGTGATTCTTCTAGCAGTAAAAGGATGGATCCTGTTTTTGCATCAATTCTGTTATTCTGTGTCTTTTATTGGGGAATTGAGTTTATTGATACTGAGACATATTAAGGACTAGTGATTGTTAACTCCTGTTAATTTGACAGGAGTTGTGGTGATAGTGTGTGTATGTGTGTATGCATGTGTATGCCTATGTCTCTGTGTGTAATAGTTTCTCTTGATTTTGCTGGTATGAAACTATCTTTTTCTTTTTTTTTTGCTGGGGGGAGGGGTGGTTAACCTCCATGGGTTAGAATTTACATCTAGTAGGGATGTATTTGTGAATAGATATTGTTTGAATTTGATTCTGTCATGGAAAATGTTTTATTTTTTCAATGGCAATTGAAAGTTTTGCTGGATGAGATACTGTAGTCTAGGCTGACATTTGTGATCTTTTAGAATCTACAAGTTTTCCTGTCAAGGTCCTTCTAGTTTTTAAAGTCTCTGTTTAAAAGTAACAGGTAATAGTTCAGCCTTTATACAGTACTTGGTATTTTTCTTTGTTCTATATACTTAGTATTTTCATTATCATGGGTTGGAGTACTTTCTTTTCTGGTCCAATATATGTGTCATTCTGTCATCTCCTTGTAGGCATCTCTTTCTTTAAATAAGGAAACTTCTATGCTTTGTTGAAAATATTTTCTGGGCTTTTTCTTCTTCTATTTCTTTTACTCTTACATTTGGTCTTTTCATGGTGTCTCAGATTTTCTGGATGAGTGGTGTCAGGAACCT
The DNA here is from genome assembly GCA_030674055.1 of Rhabdomys pumilio. Classification (NCBI taxonomy): domain Eukaryota; kingdom Metazoa; phylum Chordata; class Mammalia; order Rodentia; family Muridae; genus Rhabdomys; species Rhabdomys pumilio. The sequence goes on along the minus strand of JANHMN010000002.1, from coordinate 162,168,502 downwards.
TTTAGCATGTTCACTAACCATTTAATCAATTTCTTCAATTGTATATTCAACCTCTGAGATTTTTTTCTTTCACTAGTTGTATTCTGTTGGTGATGCGTTGTGTCTATTGTTCCTGTTCACTTACCTACATTTTTCATCTCTAGGATTCCCCCAGTTGGTGTTTTCCTTATTGCTTCTGTCTCTATTTTTAATACTTCAATAGTTTTATTCAATTCCTTCATCTTTTTGTTTTTATTTAAGTAGATTTCTTTAATAGGTTTATTCTCTACTCTTTAAAAGCCTAGGAAAAAACAACAATATCAACAACCAGACCCCCCCTATAGCTTCCAGGGACTAAACCACCAACCAATGAGCACACATGGAGGGACCCATGTCTCTAGCTGCATATGTAGCAGAGGATGGTCTTGTCAGAAAACCCTGGGAGGAGAGACCCTTGGTCCTGTGAAGGCTTGATGCCCCAGTGTAGAAGAATGCCAGAGAGGGAAAGCGGGAATGTGTGGGTTGGTGGGGGAACACCCTCTTAGAAGCATGAGGGGAGGGTATAGGATAGGGGGTTTCAGGAGGGGGACTGGGAAAGGGGATAACATTTGAAATGCAAATAAAGAAAATATCCAATAAAAAAGGAGAATAGTTGATTACCCAAGGCAAAAAAAAATCCACAAAACAAACAAACAAACAAAACTTTTAACATTTTAAATTTTTTTTGTTTAAGGTCATTTTCTTGTGTTTCATCTGTGTTTGAATATCCAGCAGTAGTATTGTAGTTCAGCTCTTGTGGTGCCACATTGCCCTGGCTGTTGTTAATAGTGTTCTTATGATGGCTTCTAATTATCCAAGGTTCCTAGTGCATTTATGGCCTTAGGTAAAATAGAAATCTTTTTCAAAGTTGTGGACCAGCAGGAATATGGTCCCCAGGAAAGAAAGTGCTGTTGAAAAATGTTGGACTGTCATTAAGGAGTGTTACTGGGCTGTGGGCAGTGTCTTACCTGTGGTCCCTATTACTGTAGTGATCTCCAGTACATTAAGAGTCTAGGGGAGCTTTTTGTTTTCTTACCTCACACATTCCCAAGTCAGTCACATGTAGGGTGACAGGATTTTTTGCAGTTGTTTTTCCCTGCCATCAGTTCCTGATTAGCACTTTCTATAGCACATTGTCTGTGGCATTTCCAGTAAGAAAGCTCGGTAATAATATATCCTTTGAATCACCAGCTCTGGAAGGATCTGCTTCTTTATCACCATCCCACCTTTCTCAAGTGTGCAGCATCTATCTTGTTTCTGGTAGAATTATGTGTGTTGAAAATGTGCTGCTTCATGTGAATCAGAAATACAAGGCCCCTTAATCAGGAAGGTTTATGGAAAAACTTCTATAGCAACTCCAATGAGTTTAACATTTACCTTCTGTTTATATTATTCATTTTATTCTATAGCTAGAAAGCTAGGAAAGTTGGTTCAGAAATGTTGGGGACCAGAGGCCCCTAGGCTGCCAGGGTCAGCCAAAGGACAGATGGCTTCCCAGAAAAGGCTCAACCATCACAGTTCCAACAATGTCACAGCCTGACCTCAGAACGTTCCTCAGAACAATGAAGATAAGCAACAGCCTCTAGCCATAGATAACCGGACTAAGGACACTGGGCAAGGATGGGTGTTTTTACTTCCCTGTTTTAATTTTGCTTATATACTGCAAGCCTTGCCTCTAGTAAATGAGACCTTGACATCAGCTAGACTGACTCTGTCCGTTCTTCGATGCTTGGTCTCCTTTCTCTCTCCCACTCATGTCTCTTTCAGATGGTGGCTACTCAGGGACCCTGTAATAACTTTGCCCGCTGGATGGGACACAGAAACTCCTATTATTTTTTTTTTAAGTGATGTGAATAAAACAAGTTCCATGCATGTTTCATTTAAAGTCTTCCTAGCTGATTTTTGTTTTATTTGTTTTCTTAATGAGGAGCATAAGAGGTATTTTAGCATACTTTACATGGTAATTTTAAAAAACTGTTTTCATGTTCTCAACATATCGCTATCTTTAGATTGGAAGCACCCATACATATTGCATAGTATTTTTTCCAGTTTCATTTATTTAGAAATGAATCTTACGTGAAAATTTAAAATTATTTCTATTTCCTGCTGCAGTGACCTCAAACTCTACAGTCATATTTACATTTAACGGAGCCTCTTTAACAACACTCATAGCTACAGATGCTGGTTTTGCTGCTGACAAAGGCAGGAAGAACTTTGAAGAGGCCACAGTGGGACCCATTTGACAAAGGGGAGTGGATTTCACTATGAACATCATTGCACAGGGCTATAGAATAGTGATCTATTCACAGGACCATGGCTTCTGATAATGTGGTATACTAAACAAAGACCTGAGAGCAAGGAAGGAACAAAACTAACAATAATAAAGAACATGAACCTACATGTTTTTTCACTCCTGATCTTCTCTTATACAGAATATACAAGAGCAGGAAGCATCCATTCCACTTGGGCAAAAATTCTCTTGTATTTACTATACATGGAAACCATCACAAATTATTTATGTCTACACCTCAGGACTGTTATTTACCAGGTGATTTTGTAACTGGCTCTTCAGAAAAATGTCACCATGAGAGAAATAATTTTCATAGTTTCATGACAGAACATGAAAAAGAGCTACACAGTCAGAGAGACTAAAGGTTAAAATGGAAATTCTCTTGGACATATGTAAGAAGATCCACAGACTCTACACTCATTTAAAAACAGACTGAAATATCTATTACGTTCAAGATTTATTGATATTATTTCATTTAAACCTTACAAAATCCTTGTGGACTTAAGGTAGTTAGTCCCTAATTTTATATAGATGGAACTTCCGAGAAGTTAAGTAATCACCTTACACTTACTAAGTTGTTTAGGGTCATACTTCCGAGATTCCAGTTAAAGTACAGGATAAGGCTTCAGGTAGCCATGTCTTTCATATTCCTGCTCTTTAAAAGGGCCTCAGAAGTTTTCTGTTTGTACAAGAAACTCTATTCCCATGCCCCTGTGAACATGACAGCATGGTTCATTACGTGCAGTATGTATGATAGTTATTTTAATAATAATAACGGACATTAACTTTTCTTGACATAAAAGTGCTATTTTCTTTCCTAGTGGAGTTTATTCTATTAAATATTGTGATCTCCAATTGTAATTTTTTACTAAATGTTTTTATGGTATGGAAAAGCAAAGAAGCTGACATTTGTAGAAAATTAAGAGTCACACACTTGGTATATCTTAGTTTATGTAAATGTTGCAAGTTTTTGGATGAGTATAATTATTTTTTCTTTTGTATATCTATGTTCATGCATATATATGAACACACACACACACACACATATATATATATATATATACATACATACATATATGTATATATATATATATATACATATATTCATGTATGTATGTATGTATGTACAGGTACATAGAGATGTACATGAACATGAATGTAGATGACAGAGGTGTATGTCAGGTATCTTTCTCAGTCATCTTCTATCCTATTATTTGAGACAAGCTTTCACTGAATGTGGTGCTCACCAATTAGGGTAAGTGGCTGAAGAGCAAGCCGATGAACATCCTGGTCTGTGTCTCCAGAGCTGGCATTATAGATGTGTAGCATGTTTTTATTTTTATGTGCATGCTGAGCATCTGAACTCAGGCCTTTGGACTTGCATTGCAGCACTTTACTAACTAAGCTCTCTTCCTCTCACTTTCCTTTGCATCAATGGGAGAAAGCTAAGGCTTACAGAGTTTCAAGAACCCTTACAGATCCTATGATCAAAATCTGTCTTTCTACATATAACTCCCAGAACCTGTGGCTGAATCAAGCTTTAGTTCTCCTATGTTAACATAAATTTTATATTCCTTACCCTTTATCCTTGTAGTTTAAGGTATTTGAGAATCTTTGAGCTATTTTTTGACATCAGTGATTAAACGGATATATGACTGACTCATGCTTCTAAAAATCATGAAAAAATACAGACGGTTATTATTGATATGTGTGCACGTACACACACACACACACACACACACACACACAAACATACATTGGGTGGGTCCCTATATACATTAGTTTGTCTTTGGGAGTATGTGCCTTTTACTACTAAACATCAACAAACATTTTGTTATTTAATTTTATGTGTGCACACTACTGAATTAATTTGATAGAAAACTTTAATCATTCTTTTTTCCCCAATACATTTTTATAAGTTTTTGTCTTCAGACAAACTTTTCTCAAGTCAAGGAGTTCTCATATTTCAGCACACACACACACACACACACACACACACACACACACACACACGCTTAAACACTCATAATTTTTTAACCAGGGAACTTATTTGGTGTATGCTGTAAGCTAAATGGATATTTTGGGACACACATTCATCTAGAGACAAAGTGTATCTCTAAACAACAGTTTAAAATGTAGTAATGTGCATCCATTGAAAATGATGTATTTGACAAGAAACTTCTCTGCAGTTGTCTGTAGAACCAGCTCAGCTACTTAGACATAAATGAATGGGGCATCCAAGGTAAATTGTTCCCTAAATACCAAAACTGAGGTGTTTATTCTGTTCTTTTTGCACCTACAGCACTTTCTTATTTCCTCAAATGGCACTCAGAAGTACATCCTTACTTGTTTATACACAAATATTCTGCCACTTTTATCAACTAAGCAAGTTCAAGGACCAAGTCCCATTCCTCATTTATACAGTCAGTGCTGAGTATAATGTGATCCTACATAAGAATTCAAGTTTCTTAACTGACTGAACAAAATAGTAGAAGTCTCTACTTTCTCTTAACAGATTAGAACTTGTTGGTATCAATGTGATGTGACATCTAGATTTTATGTCTGTTTTTTTCCCCAGTTTTTGGAAAGTACAGTCAGCATCCAGTATTAGCTGCTGTTATTTTCAAGGGATACCTTGTCTGAAAAAAGTCTGGTTGAATCAATATCAGCACCATTTTTAAATAAGGGCATATGACTGGTGGGTGAGGGACTATGGGAGTTTGGCACTTTTCACAACAAGGAAAATTATCAAGGTCTACTTAAGAATCAGAGTTCCCATAGATTTCTTCAGGTCAAATAACTTTTCCTTTTGTCCAATCCTGTTTTGTTCCCTCCACATCTATGAATGTTGAGCTGAAAGTGGATGCTTCTTAGCACACACTAGTCTGTAGTAGTTTCTTCCAAATTGATACTTTCTTAAAGGAAAAAGGGAGACAATCATAAGACATGAGAGAAGACTTTAGCTGGCTATATGACAAGATGTTTCAGACATGTGGAGATTCCTGCATGTCCTGCAGAGTACCAGGAATGCAACTTTCATGAGCCCTCACCTGTTTTGGGGGTGAGCATTATAGTGAAGCAACTGCCTTCAAGCTGTATTTGCTCCATTTCTTTAAGTAGCTTCTTATCAATATTCTTATGTAAAACCCTATCAAAAAAGCCATTTATTTAACAAGATGGACTTCAATGTAATAGTTGCTTTAGTCTCTCCTGGGTTCCATTTCTGGTGGGTTGCAAGTGGGTAATGTGTCTATATGTGTATCTGTGTGTATCTGTGCATGAATCTGTGTGAGTATCTGTGTGTCTATGTGTGTGTGTCTATATGTTCGTTCATGTGTGTGTGTGTGTGTGTGTGTGTCTGTGTGTGTGTGTATGCACACCTGTGTTTGTCTGTGTCTCTCTGTGTGTCTGAGTTTATATCTGTACATGTGTGTCTCTATATGTCTATGTCTGTCTGTGTCTGTGTTTGTATGTTTGTATCTGTCTGTTTGGTCCATGTATGTCTATGTATATTTATGTGTTTCTCTATTTCTCTGTGTGTATCCGTGTATGTGGGTTTTTGTGTATGTGTGTCTATGTATGTGTCTAACATGATTTATACACAGAAAACTAACATCCAACCTCTATCTTAATATCTTCTTTATGAGAAAAATCGACCTATATCATATTTCAAGAAATTCATGGGTAATAAATGTAACACAATTCTACTCTTAGTTCTTAAATGAGAATATTAATGTACTTAGAGAATTGTAGAGAAATTTCATCTATATGTGTCTCATGTAACATTTTATCAATCCAAAATATGGATTTTCTTTCAGTTCAGAAGATCGTGTGTGACTGAAAAATTCTTAAAAATTCCCTCCAAACTCTTGAGGCCAGAAAGGGAGTTTATCAGTAGTAGTGTTGGCTGCAATTGCAGAAAACCTGACTTGGTTCCCAGCATCCACACCAGATAGCTCGAGTCAGTTCCACGCACAGAGATTCTGTCTCCTTATTCTGTCTCTGCAAATGCTATACATGCTTCATTCATATACATACATATACATATAAATTTTAAATCTGCAAAGTTTTAGTATTTTCTTTTTGTTAATATTTTACTGAAAATAAATTCTTCTCCCATACAATACATCCCAACCACAGTTTCCTCTCCCTCCCCTACTCCCACATATCCTCTCTCCCATATACACTCTCTGTTTGTTTCCAGAAAGAGCACTCCTCCAAGAGACCACAACCAAACTCAATAAAACAAAATACAGTAAGATAAGTCCTCATATCTAGTCTGGGAAAGGCAACACAATGGGAGGAAAAGAATCCCAAGAGCAGGCAAAAGAGTCAGCAGCCCACTCACTTTCACTGTTAGGAGTTCAATAAAAATGCCAACCTAGCAGCTATTAACCCCCTGAAGACTCCATGTGTGCTATTTCAGACTCCATGAGCCCACATGAGCCCTGCTTAGTTGATTTTGTAACCCACATTCTCCAGTTGTCCTCCATCCCCTCTGACTGCTACAATAGTCATTTCCTTCTTCCTGAAGGATCCCCATCTCCTAGGGGAGGAATTAAATGGAAACTTACTTTAGCCTCTCTCCTCCCATGATGTCTGGTAGTGAGTTTATGTTCCTGAACCAATCTGCTTCCAGATTAAGGCCTTCTGATGATGACTGGACAAGGTACCAATTTGTGAGTATAGTAGAATATCATTAATAATCATTTCTCTTTTTTCTCCATCAGTTAAATTTGGTTCTACCCTAGGTCTCTGAGCTATTCTGTATCTGGTACCTGGACATCCAGGCAGTGTAGAGCCTAGACTCCCTCTGAGACTGTGGGACTAAGTTAAACCAGTCATTAGTTATCTACTCCCACAAGTTCAGTGACAACATTGCCCCAGCACATCTTATAGACAGGAGAGATTGTAGTTATGAATAAGTAGAAGGTTTTGTGGCTGGGTTCGTGTCCAAGTTTCTCTTCCAGTAACAGGCAAAGAACATTCCTTTGCAAAAGAGACTAAAATATAGGGGTTCAAAGTACCTTCCTTTGGAAAAAAAGACAGACTAAAATTATGGGTAAAGGTTCCATACAAGCAATAGCTCACCCACTCACCCTCTCTGCATTCAACCCATCATCTGTGTGGATACTGTCCAAAGCAGTGGTTCCCCAACTCCCACTGTCAATATTTGACATGCAACTCTTTGCCCTAACTCATCTGAGCCCACAATTTATTTTCACTCAAAACTCAAACAATGTAATAAAGAAAATAACTATATTGGAATTCTTGGAGATATTTGTTTTTTTATCTTTCCCATAAGTCAAAAGCCTACTACTGGCATGATGTTACTTTTCGTAGATGTTCATTGAATTGTTTCACAAATAGCTGCTTCTGTGTTTCATTGAAGTCTTGAAACAAGATGGATGGACACAGAGATAACAGAAGGATATTCAGCATCATCTCTCTACAGCTAAAAGTAAGATAAGACAGAGCAAATGAGTAATGTTTTAACAGATTATGAATTTTATTTGGAAGATACAACTAATGTTTGATAATGGTGGGGTATGTGTGACAACAATATAAAAGTTTCTATATTATGTGTATACATATGATCCTGGATTATCACAAAAGTTGGTCTGCATCACTAGGCTTGGTTTGAGATTGATTATGAAATTTGTTGTCTACAACAATTTTTGCCTAATATTGTTTTTACTCAGCTTTAATAATGTGTGAGATTGATGTATAATTCATTATAATAGCTTTTAGGATTCTAGTAACTCATGTGAGCAATTCTGAAAAAAATCACTAAACCATATTTATTCTTTAGAGACAAGTTTATAAGAGACCCATCAGAGTAGAAAAGGTTGCCATCAGGTCAAGGAAGGCATTAATTCTGGAGACTTCTTAAATTTGATACTTTCTGTAGCTGTATTCTATAAGTATTGATGAGTTACTTCTTAATAAACAATCTCAGAAATGTTGTTCAGATATTTGGTCCTGGACATCACAAGTTTGACTATAATATTATATATGCCATGGGGGTTATAGTCCTGTAAATACTATGAGCTAGTATAGTAGAAAATTTAAGCAAAGGTTGAATCATCAGTGGCTCCAGAGACTAAAACACAGGGCCCATATCTTTCATTGGTACTTGATTTTCTTGTGCTTTTAACACAGCATCTAGAAGGATGGAGTTTTTATCTAATGGGAATGGTAGCTTGGTTGGTTCTGAAGGACATATATTATGTTTGAGTGCATATACAATTTATATTTTATACCTCCATGTGTACAGCTGTGTATTATATTTGATACAAGCTTCTGAATTCAGTACTGACAGTTCTGAAGAAGAAATTCGTAAAGTTTAGAGTCAACAAGAGACAAGGTTTGCTGAAATCCATTAGCCTCCAAGAGAACAATGAGGATGCAAGTGTAAATGTAAAAAGGATGTATGAATGGAGAATTGTAGCTGTTGGGGAAAAAGGAGAGAAGTCACAAGGGGCACCCAAACCAAAAGACTTGCACAATTTCAAAGAGACTTGAGTCTCTAATACCTTACAGGAAAATAGAAGGACAGATTAACATTTAAGTAAGTGGCAATCGGTTGCAATAATATTTGACAAAAGAATGACTGGAGTAGGACTCCAATGAGCACTGCTAGATTTAGTCACAGGTTAATGGTTAACATTTAGAACTGAAGATTTGTAGCGTAATGTAGAAATAGTCTAACAATGGCTATAGAGATTGATTGAATTCAACAAAGAGGATTTTGCCATTGTTCGTAAAGAGCGGAGATTTCATAAGATGTCATGAGAAAATGGAAGGTAATAATAAAGAGGGAAATGGAGAATTAACTGGTCTTAGTCAAGTAACACAAGGTAAATCCAAAGCACATGTAGTTGGCAACACCTGGGAGATGTGCAAAGTGTTTTCCTATCTAACAAATATAAGAGATGATGATGTAAAACCTTAGGTCATACGTTAAACATGGATTGTGGAGAGATTGCATTTCTATTGAACAAGTCTTGTAGTCTGACTGTGGCAAAGAATGGTGACAGTCATTACTATTATACCAAAAAAAGACCAATAATCAGACTCCATGGTAGCAAATTCAACAGTCACATAGGCATCAATATCATTAGTCATTTGGGAAAGGATAATGTTGAAAAGGGAGGCAAGTGGACCAAAGATTTAAATTTTTATAGAATGAGAAGTGGCCTCATTGTACACAGGTGAGGGCAGCCAAGCCAGAGAGTGAAAATTTGTCTAAAGGTATGAGGCAAAGTTCCTGTGCTCAGCCAGGAGTCTGTGCTTGCCAACACTACAAGCAATGTTCCAGGAGAACAAGCGAACAGCAAAAGAAATGACCCGCAGTCTCTCTCTTTCATAAGCAATTCTTAAGTCTGGCAGGATAAGCCTGATTTATCTCATTTGAGTTTGTATGTTGCCCCTGATCTAAAGTACTACTGGTAGCAAGAGAGAGTCACCTAAGAACACATAACTGCCAGAAGATTCACTCTTATACCTTGTAGACCCTTAAGTATATTTTGAAACTCCTCAGCCACAGGCACTTTTTAAAGCATCATCACCATTTCTTGGAGATACAGTCATCTTTTTCTAAAACTCAGAACAAGAAGTCCCCACTAATTTAGAAAAAGCTGAGTCAAAGGCCAAGCAAGCAATGCTTCCTAGCAATTCTCCTTCAACTGGACCTGTTAGCTACATGGACTAGAATAGCATTGCTGTCCCATATTTAGAAACTCCTTGGCTTAAAACCAGCTTCCTAGGAGTTCGAGCAGCAACTCACCTGGAGCCGGCACGGTTTATTGTTGTGTGTGCAATCTGGCTCAGCACAGGGCATCTTGATTTGTGTTAACATTCTAATGCACTAATCTTCCTAATACTTCTTATGTTTATTTATGGCATAAATCAAATCCTTCTCTGAACTAAGTAGTTCCTGCTTTTTCCCCCAACCTGCTCTCCTGCCGGGTGTATTTATGTGAAGTCGTGTCGTGTTGCCACCATTGCTACAAATTTATCCTTGCTCCGACTTTTACTGCTGATTTAGCAAACATTTTATATTCTGCAATGAACTGTAAACATTTTTTTTCTTCTGACAGATCCATTATGACAGGTGTTATAAACTCTCCACTGCAGACTGTATCTCTTCTATTGAGTTGTTTTTTATATCAATTTTACTATGCACAGAAAATGATGGTGGTAATATTGCACCTGTCTGAGCTTGGCTGGGACAATCAGTGAGCTCTGCAGCATGGCGTATCTATATTCTTAGCTTTATTACACCTGTTTCTGTTTTATACAGCATGTTAGAAGGAATTGCGCTTTAAGGGTAATAAAACGAGCTGAAAGTAGCCTATGAACCCCAATTTTGTTCCACTTTAAAGTTTACCTATCTATAAACACAGAACATTTTAAAAAAATAGCTGATAAAGCTGCCCATTTCCTACCAGGTATAAAATGTTATAATATATTTGTATTATAACAAATTTACATAGAAGAGTAAATGCTGATCTGGAAGAAAAATCTTCCTGGTGCCAAATCATGTCTATATTATTTCTTAGTTTAGAGATGTGAAAAATCTTTCATTTATTAGCAACTTTTAAGTTACTTAGAGCAAGCAAAGAAATGAGAAAAGAGGTATATATTTTAAGAACCAAGTCCGCTCCCCTGAAATTTATATGCTGAAATTACAATGCTCCATTTCTCAGAATGTGACATTGTTAAATTATGTTTCCTAACTAGGTAATTAAGTTAAAATGAGATTATTGAGATTTCATATCCAATGTGCAAGTGTCTTTATGAGATAAGAGATTGCACAATACATGTAGATATACATAGCACAAAGAACCATATGGAAACAACTGGGAAAGGGTGGAAACTTTTAAATTGTTAATTAAAATACAGTGACATAATTTTCTTTCTCATCTTCCCTCTCATACCCATCCCTTGCCATCAATTCCTCTTGTTATGTATACATGCACATCATACACATATACACCCCATACACACACACACACACACACACACACACACACACACACATATGTATATATATATATATATATATATATATACATCTGTACACACACAAGTACATAATATACATAAATAAATATACAAATACAACCTGGTGAATCCACTCAGTGTTACCTATGTGTCTGTTTATAGGGTTGTCTGTCTCTTGGTATTGTCTACTCAACCCTGGGAAAGTTAATTCACCATCTTTCAGAAGCTGTTAATTGCCTGAACATCTTTATCTAGAGGAAGGTCTGCATGAGCATTCCCCAATCTACACTGGGATGTCAGCTGTAGGAATTGTTCAGTTCTTGTTTAGGCAGCCATATTTTACAACTGGGTAGGACTAGTGATTGTTTTCTTCCTTTGGCAGCTTGCATGAGTTCTGAAAGCTAGTCCTCAGGGTAAAGGTTTTCATGTCAGTTCCAGTTCAATTCTTGAGTCCTAGGTTCAAATTGCTTGGTATTATCAACTGTAGAGATTCACCTTCAATTTATGGATAGCAATCAAGAGTAATACAAATAACCTACAGTGTTTTGGGGATTCTTTGGAATCTCCGGAGGAACACCTACAAGAGGTGTTCTCATGGCCAGTATAAGGATGGAGAGTTTTAAGACAAAGAGATTTCTTTGAAGGAATCAACAATGAGCTTTAAATCTCCGGACTGTTAGAAAATACATGCTACTGTTCAAGCTCCCTGACCCACAGAAGCTAGCCGTGGCATCTCATGGAAAAATATATATATTTATCATATCTAAATTTCCTTTGCAATTTTATATCATTTGACCTAAATTCCCCCAACAAACTAGGGATTCTCCTACATCTCTGGATATAAATGCAATGAACCTAAATCTCACAAAGACCCTCCATTAGCAAAACTAAAGGTAATTTGTGGCTTCTATGAAGAAGAATCAGTTTCCTCTAGGACCAGTCTCCTGATAGGAGGCCAGCCCCAAATACATACACACAAAAAAGAACACTAAATGAAAGCAGCAGCTCGTCTTTATAAGTTGTGTGAGCGGAGCGTGTGGGTGTGTGTATGAAAATTTCTTCTGAAGCTACCTATTGTTTTTTTTTTAAAAAAACGCACTTTTATAAGATATTATAACTGAATTAATAATGTGTCTCAAGAACATTTTTAAAAGGTATTCAATTTCTGTACTACTTTGAACTCAAGCTGTCTGAGATCAATCTGTCTTTAAGAAAATATTATAACCAACATTACTACTCCTAGCACTTCCTATGTAATTAAATTTTATGCAGCAGCCAAATGAGTAGCTTTAATATTAAACTATGTATTTTTCTATTCCCCTGACCAAATTGTATATGTATTTGTTATGGTAATTATTTGCTGAATGTAGCCAACAGGTTGAAAGACACCTTAAACAAAACAAATATTCTGTAAGTGGTGAGAGCAGCATATGGATATAGGTTTCTCATATCTTTTTCCTATTTTGAGTATTGTTCTGGATCGCTGGGGGTCAGTATAATAACTCGGTTAAAGATATCTGAAAAATATATATTCCCCACTTCTTTTCCCTAGCACATGATTTGTTCTGTTAAGCAAATGCAGAGCAAAACCCATTGTTAGAGACAGACAAACAACAGGGAGAGGATGAGACACACAGCAGATAGACAGTTAGATACGCCACAGACCACCAACAGCAGGCTGCTGGATTACACAGAGAGAAAAGTGAGGAATTCACATTTGGGTTCACTCTTGTTCTAAACTACTCCAAGGGGAATTCTTGTTTGCTCTCCTTACTACAACATTGACACATTTTGGTTCCACCGTGTGGTATCCTTACACAATAATGATTCATATACATAACCAAATAATTTAAAATAAAAGACATGAATTTGAGAATTGAGTGGAAATGAGAGGAGTGAGGAAGGAAAAAAAGGGAAATAGAATATAATAAAATGGAAGTAAAAGAAATTCATATGGACAGCCTATCTAAAGGACAAGCTATGGTTTAAAATCTTGCTGTTCTGATTCACAGTCCTTAAAATCTATTCCATACATTCATATCTCAAGTTCACTGATGCTACAGAATGGAAAGAAAGGGTGTATCTTGACTATATTCCTGTACTTGGTGACTTCTACTGGGAGTTATGTCCTGTCACTGTGGAATAAAGCCTGAGTTTAGTATGATTTAACTTTCTAATTATACAGGGTTCACTTTCAAACACAACTTACCAGTACCCATGGCTCAAGGAAGGGCTAGGAACACTTATTTCATTTGAAGGAGCATTCCGGTCCACAATACCATGTACTTTGAGAATATTGCCAGAGTTCCACTTATCCTTCATTAGTTTAATGTAGAAAACATATCCACTGATTGCTTTCTGCCTCTAGACACCAGAGTCCCTGTCAGAAGATAAGGTAGGAATGGGCTTGCCCACGCATAGTTCTCACTGGAGTAAATAATTTAATTTTACTGGTTTGTGTTTATTTGCTTATTTTCATGTTACCCCTTTCCCTCCCAAATACATTGCTCTTCTGTCCAAATAGAGAGCCACAGGGTCATGGATTGTGTCTTGTTTGTCTCTGTGACTCCAATACCTGGCTGGATGCCTGACACACATTAAGGGCTCAATAAATATTTTTAAATTGAATTGATATTCCAAATTTATAGCTGATGAAGATGAATGCACATCCTGTTCCTTGACAGCAGTTCAAGCACCACTGGGAAAACTGCTGATATTAGCTCAGCCTTTGTGTCTAACATACAAATACACAGGCTCTTAGCAGCTCAGCCTCTGTGTCTAATGTATAAATACACAGGCTCAAGTAGTTCACTAACATTAACTTCACCCTTACGTCTCCTTTTCTTAACTATCTTGTTTATACTTTTAAGACTACAACACAACTTTTATAATATTTTCCATGGGTTAGACAAATGAAAATTACAGTAAATAAGAAACATATACATCTAGAAATAGTTGCAGCTCCCACTGTAAAATTCATCATTTGAGTCTTCCAGAACCATCCAAAATATTTTCTTCTATAATAGACTTAGACTCTGAAGAAATTTCTATAGTGTGACTCTTCCATAAAATGTTCATTGAAAACACTACTACGTTGCTCTATGTGTTAAAGTGGGATTTAACAATGTGAAAGGACTTACAGTATGAGTATCTATTTTCATTTCACCCGTTCACATTGAATGTACTCCTTCCAGACACGTTGACAGCCACTAGGTTATTTCCTTCTAAGTCATACTATGGCTTTAAATGTTGTTTCTTTGCTGAGTGGGACCATCCAGTGCTAATTATTATTTGTTTAGTATTAATTATATCATCTATTATTACTTTAACACATGAGTTTTCCAAATTCCACACCTTCAAGCTATGTTTTTATTTAAGACTGCTTATTGAAGACCTAATACATTATTTAATAATTTAATGTAGGACCAATTAAATAATAAACATGATGACTGGCATCTCTGCTCAAATAGTAGAACACAGACACAAATAAAAAACAAGATACAAGGGGTACCTATGTTTCATAGTAAACTTATGAGGAAAACTAACGCAGATTTGAGCTATCACAACATCATAGAAGATGTAGCTTTGTAAATAAAGAGAGTGTCTAAAGTTGACTTACTCATGACTACATAGATATGGACTCAATGTTGTAGAAAAGAGAAACTAGCAAAAACACATTGCACATAATATTCTAGAAAAGAAATTTAGGGAGAGGCATGTGCTACCTGTGCTCTGGACTACTCCTGCCAGACCCTACTTGCCCTTGGGGGTTGGAAGTGAGGTCCTGTGAAATTAATGACACAGACTCCACTCTCAGAGCAGGTGAGAAATGCTGAAGCAAGCTCATCTGAAAACTGCTCTTTTAATAGCTTACACCCACGCCCCATTGGTCCCAAGAAAGCATCTCTTCTAAACTTAAGTTTCTGATTGGCTGGCATTGTCTGTGTCAACAATCCTTGGTCTCTCAGGCAGTATTCAATTAGATCCTCCTATGGGAGACTCCTTTGTGGTTGTGTGGCCCCAGGTGTTTATATAAAGGTAGCTGCCCCAGTTCCTCCTACAGGCATGAATGTTCATGAAGTCCCTAAGTGAAAAATGTACATACCTCAAGTAGAATAATAATCCCTGAAAATGGAACCACTTGAAATAAAGTAGGTACAAGAGTATTTCAGGTCCATACTGCACTTAGTAGGTTTGATAGTATTGGAAACATCTGGGCCTTTTTATCTCAATCTTTATTTTCTGATGATATTAGAATGAATGTTGTAGTAGTTTGGATATGCTTGGCCCAGGAAATGGTACTCTTTGGAGATGTGGCCTTGTTGGAGGAAGTGTGTCATTGTGGGCGTGGGCTTTAAGACCCTCACCTTAGCTACCTGGAAGCCAGTCTTCTCCCTTTTGCCTTCAGAACAAGATGAACTCTCATCTTTTCCCGTGTCATGCACCTGTTTTGATGATATTGGACTTAACTTCTGAACCTGTAAGTCAGCCACAATTAAAAGTTGTCCTTATAGAAGTTGCCTTGGCCATGGTGTCTGTTAACAGCAGTAAAACTCTAAGCCAAATGCCATCATTTGAGAGTAGGGAGTGTAAGAGGTTTGATGGGTTTAGGAAACTACAAGAGAAAACTCATGTGTAAAGGAATAACTAGGCACAGAATTCAAAGACAGGTTATGGACTTGTTTGTGAAGATATAGCTATTATTCTCCCATTCCTTCTTCAGTGTAGCTTTTCGACTTGTCCCAAGGTTTATTAACTTGGGTAATTTTACTTGGTACCACAATTGTTTAAGCATTAGTACATTACAACACCTACTGCATGCTACTATAAATAATCTCTGACAAAGTTGTTGCTTTAGATAAAATGTGAGCTGTTCAGAACTGTGGGTAAAATGTGGTTCAGCACAGTAAACAGAGGACGATTTTGAACTCACGGTAAATAAGTCAATATTTTTTGTGGAGGCAGTGTGCTTGAAGAACTAATATTTAAATGCTCTCTTTTCCATCTCTCTCTTCTTTCTTCTCTCTCTCTCTCTCTTCTCTCTCTCTCTCTCTCTCTCTCTCTCTCTCTCTCTCTCTCTCTCTCTCTCTCTCTCACACACACACACACACACCTTTCTCCTTTCTCCTCTTCTTCCTTCTCCCTCTTAAACTCATGGCTTTTAGAAACCAAAGTCAACTATAAACATTAAAGTTCCCATTTCATTAGAAATATTTTAAAATATTTTTCTTACTATTAAGAAAAGTACAAGTATGGGAAGCTTAGATAAGAGAATATAAGACTCTTGTAGAAGACCAGAGTTCAGTGTTCAGGGCACGGTATGGCTAAGAACTGACTGTAGTCCACCTTCAGGAGGATCTGATGTCTCTGGCCTTTGCATTCACCTGCATTTATACACACATATCCATGCACATAATTAAAAAAATTAATCTTTAAAATATAAATCCAGAATTATACATTTTTCTTAAGCAAAAGCATTGTTGTGTTTCAAAACGTGTATAATGGTATAGTCACAGAGCCAGGGAGTTTGCTCAGTAGACAGAAGTTTTCAACAAGCAAGCCTGAGGTTCTGAGTTCCAACATTAGGTATTTGTTTGGAATTCCTCCAGAATATTTATGATGAGATGAAAAATGAAGCTAGGAATATTTTCCCCAAAAGTTTTAAGACCAGCTGGTTTGCAGTAAGCCGCACATGTACACAAGTGCATACACACACATTAATTAATTAATTAAGTATGTAATTGATTAATTGGTTGATTAGTTGATTAAAGGAGGCAAAAGAAGCTCATTCAATGTAGCTAAAGATGTAGAAACAAAACAAAAAAATTCAGGAAACATTTAGGAACATGAAGTCATTTATTTTAATTTAGCTTCTAGTGTCAAGAATATGAAAGAAAAATAAGCTTTATTATATATATCAACTCCTGGTCATTGGCAATGTTTTCTTGTGTATAATGGTCAGGTAATGTTCTTGGATAGAGAATAGAATATTGATGTGATCAATTAGAAATATGTACTTATAGGTTGGTGCTAAAATGCCAGCTATATATTTAGGTGCTTTTAAGTTTGGCACAGCTCATGGTGATGTTTGCTGTCATTCAATAACCCCGTTATTTTATATTACTTACTGAAAACCCTATTGTTCTACATCCTGAGAATATATTGATGACAAGGACAGGATGCTTCCTGTCCTCTTACAGACTGAGGAGAAACAGCAATTGTTCTGAGAGTAGTACATCATGTTCCTGGTGATGTTCAGGGATCAATGGAACCACATAAAATGAGACACAAATTCAAGGGAAAAAATACATTGAGAAATAAAGACACACATGAAAATTAAGCTTAAGAAACTGGGATAAGGATCACACATCTTGAGTTCAAAGGAAGTGGAAAGAACATGATAAAATAATAGTACAAAAAATAAGCAGCCTTTAATTTATAGCAGCACTGAATTAAGTTTATAAGAATGGGCATTATTCCAAGCACACAGGAAAGACCTTGAGATACTTTAATGTAAAAACTGACAAAAATAATTCTGCACATTACATTTATATATACACCAACATTGATAAGTGTAAGGTAGTTTGTCAAGAAAAAGTCAGGTGATAGGCAGGCAAGTCACAGGAATTATGTTGTTCTTAGAAGATGTATGGGCCCTTTTAGCTGTGGCAGATGCCTGGCTGGTCTGCTCCATGAAGACACCTTATCCTGAACCTTCCTAAAGCAGCTGGTAAGAACCCTCCTGGCAATACCCAAGATTCAACTCACAAACCTCATGAAGCTCATGCATGAAAAAGGAAGACCAAGTGTGGGTGCTTTAGTCCTTCTTAGAAGGAGTAACAAAATACTCAAGGGAGCAAATATGGAGACAAAGTGTGGGGCAGGAACTGAAGGAGGGGTCGTCTGGAGACCATTCCACCTGGGTATCCATCCCATGTGCAGTCACCAAAGGTAGACGCTGATGTGGATGTCAGGAAGTACATGCTGACAGGAGCCTGATATAGCTATCTCCTTAGAGGGCTGTCAGAGTCTGACATATTCAGAGGCGGATGCTCACAGCTAACCATTGAACTGAACAAGGGGTTCCCAATGGAGGAGTTAGAAAGAAGGAGCTGAAGGAGCTGAAAGGGTTTGAGGCCCCATGAGGAGAGCAACAATACCAACCAACCAGAGCTCCCAGGGTCTAGACCACCAGCCTGGGAGCACACAGGGAGGGACCCATGGCTCCAGCTGTACATGTAGGGGAATATGGCCTTGTCAGGCATAGGTGGGAGAGGAGATCCTTGGTCCCATGAAGGCTAAATGAGGAGTGTGAGGGAATTCGAGGGTGGGGAGGTGGGATGGGAGTGTGGGTGGGGCCATGTCCTCATGAAAGCAGGAGAAGAGGGGATGGGATAGGGGGTTCCTGGGCAAAGGGGAAATGGGGTAAAGGGATAACATTTGAAATATAAATAAAATATCCAATAAAAATTTTTTTTAAAAAAAGATGTATTGACACTCAACTCTGAGGTCATGTTAAAAATAGATGAAAGCAAATAACTAGAGGTGAAAACTATTCTGTAAATGAGATTAATTGGAGTCAATGTATGATTAAATCTTAGTAATGAAAGGCCAAATACAAAGGATTAAAAATGTAGGATTAAGAAACATTTATTATTTGCACAACTAAACCAGTGACTTTTTGTTCAAATGAAGGCTCATGCAAAAAGATGGAAATTATGTTTGGAAATGGAAACCTAGCCAACAACTCACAGCTAATGATTCATACATCTTGGACAAGCATATACAATCACTACCTTATTAAGCTAGCATAATCACCAATTATATTCTAAGTTTTGTTTTTAACATTCACAGATAAGTGTAGTCCTTGCCTCTCATAAAAGAACCTTCTCTTAGTAACAGATGGTAACCATTACTGAACATGACTAAGAACAACAACCAATCAAAACACAGAACTTTGGAGCTCAGTCTCAATGGATACAACCAAAAAACAACTCCTTACCATTATGGAAGAGAAGGCAGACAGATCGTAAAAGCCAGAAAGATCCAGAAAGTTGTTGTGAGTTCATGTCTCCTCATAATATCAGAGGGTACACTCATAAACTCTCACCAACATTAGTGCCTAAACATGAGCTGGATATGGACAAGAATAGACATGTTAACAGGGATGAGTAAAAGCACCCGAGGCCACAACTGTCTACAAAGAACCATAGACAAATAAGATATACTGAGCGTGGAAGAAATAATCTTCCCCCAAGGTAACCAACTAGTTACCCAATACAAAGTGGTCAGACCTGAGACCATACATACAAGTAGCATAATACAGACTGAATAAGTTACATTTAAGAACATTTCCGTATATAAAGATACCTATATGATAATAATAACAATTCATGAAGAGAAGCCTTGAATTTGAGAGAACAAGAGGGGTTATATGAGAGTTTGTAAGCTCTCTCTCTCTCTCTCTCTCTCTCTCTCTTTCTCTCTCTCTCTCTCTCTCTCTCTCTCTCCTAAAACTTCCCAGAGTATTATTTAATACTCAAATTATGCCATTTGACAAACATTGCTGCCTATCTTTATCTTCATCAAATCCTTTATGACTTCTTCTTTTTTCACTGAGATTTAAATTGCTGTTACTAATTGTGTTCTTCTATTATTAAAATGTCATTTCATTATATAATATTTTGTGGAGTTGTCTGATGCAGCTTAACTCATTTCTAAGTACCAAATCATGTTGGATTTTCTCAACTAAATTTACTCAAATTCATTTTTTCTCATATTATTCCATAACAATCACAATCATATCAACTACTATATCTTATATCAGATCTTTGTCCATCAACAATGTATTTAATTTTTCACAATTAAATTTTTTAGTTTATTTTGTATGCTACCGTGAGACCTATAATGAGGCCAAACATCATATTTTATGACACTATCTGGATAATGTTAGAAAGCAATAAGGAAAATGCATCAACTCTCTAAGACTTCATGCTTTCAAAGGTTCTCCTCCTTCAGGTTCTAGACAACTCCCTCTAGATAGAACTAGGATTCAGCCCACCCTCTACCTATCACAGAGTGATGGAATCAGAACTCACAGATGATCAATCAAAATAATGTCTCTCATAAAACTTAGTTTAATCATAAAGTACACAGCCAATATTCTCACTCCCATGAAGATGATGAATCAATTACAGAGCAAGGAAGCTATGGCTTCACAATGTTGAGTAACAGGGAACTCAAGTCAAGTAGGATATATTAGAGCTATGTGTGAGACATTAGCAGTACATGAATACTGTGGCTCTTTAGCAGGAGTCATAAATGTGTTAAAGAGACAAAACACTATAACTCAATTGTGGGAGCATATCACTAAGAAAATGTAGATGATATAATGAGAAAATAGTATTAGATATTTTGGGCGTTAAGCACTTTAAAAGATGCATTTCCAATTTCATGAATACAGAATTTAAAATAGCTACATTTTCTTTCCCTAATCAAAAATATAACTCTCAATCTGCATTCATACATGTAACCCTAACAAAATTGTAAAAGAGATTTTAAGAACAGATTCTGTGGAAAGGAAAAGAGTGGATACGGAGAGTCTGTCTCTCCACACACACACACACACACACACACACACACACACACTTGTGAAAAATGAACATTTTTTTTAAAAAGAATATAACTGCCAGATAGTTGTGAAGTATACCTTTGATCCCATCCCTCTGGCAGCAGAGATAGACAAACCTATGAGTTTGAGGACAGCCTGCTCTACAGAGAGAGCTCCAGGAGAGCTAGAGCTACACAGAGAAACCCTGCCTTGAATATGTATTTCCAATAAATCTTTAAAAATTATCAGTTGTAATCTGTTTATATTCTCTCAGGGCAATGACTTTCCTTAACGTATTTCATCACAAGAACAGCCCCAAAGTGTACCAGGAATAACTGTATCTCAAGAGAACACTCTTTCTAGTAGGAACAATCAAGAGTCTCTTGTGAAATGATAGCACTGCAATATTAATTCTGACTTAGAAAGCTCCAGTAGATGACAACAAGATTCTGCTTGTACAGCAGTAAGTCATATTAATGTGCGCATAAAGCATGCTTTGAAAAGTCGGTACATTATTGTTATTTGTTGTGTCCAAGCCACCTCTCAGCCCACAGGAAATTAGCTTTGAGATCACATCACAGCTCCTCTAGATTCTTTTGTAATGGGTTTCTAGACAAGAGCAGCTTGTTCTCACTCCTTAAAGATGATTGCTCCTGCTGAGCTGATGCCTGGGAAGTGCGAAGTGTCTAATCTGATCTCTGTTCAGCTTCAAGCATTTGAGTGGGTAGGGGTCTGCCATGCAGATCAACAAGGGTAAGTGCTGACCATACTGATCATAGGGATGACTACTGGGCGAGAGTCAGCTGGTTGTACTGGTAGGGACTGTGAAGGCCTAAACGACTGACTACTTTATATTTATAGCTTTAATTTCTTCTGCACTGTCCTGAGAGACCACCCCACCCTATAATGGATAATCGTAAAGTGATTAAATGATGGGAAAATATACTTTCTCTTAGAGTGCTGGAGAGTAAGTTGAACAGAAAAACAAACAAAATATGAGGTTACAAAATGAATCAGCAACTACAACAAACTGGGTGGGAAATCACTTAACTTTTACCCAATAATCAGAATTGCACACTTTACTGTAGTTGTTATCCTTTCCTTCCCATGTACCAAGAAAGGTCAGTATGAGCTGGGGATACAACTTAATGGAAAAATACTTGTCTAACACACGTGAGGACTTAAGAGCAACACCGAGTAACAGAAAATAAAGAAGATCAATATACTCACCCTTTGATTTTTTTTTTTTTTACTGGCATACCTCACTTTTTGCATCCATGACCCAGTACATGGGATCTTTGCTCATACTCCCATTTGTCTAAAGCATGCTCATGTCATAACTCACAAACTGAAAAACTAACTTTAGACACATAACATAAAAGAATGTTTCATGCACTATTGCTCAATTGCCAAATAGTGAAACTCAGGTACCGTGGACAGCAGGTTCCACCCTGCAGAGATGAAGCTAGAGCAAATGGATCTGTGGCCTAAAATATACCAGAGTTTTATTTATCATTCTGTTTCTGCAATTTTCAAAAAGTGTATAAAACGTTTGCGCTAGATTCTTTCAGTATCAAGCTGATTGATTGACTGGTCTGCCTATGATTAATTGTTGGGTACATAGAAGGAGCAATAGAAAGATAATATTTAGATGAATTATTTGGAAATACTAGATTTTTTTATTTTACCCTATAAAAGTGACTTAACTGAGTGCTTTACCAAACGTTGAATTTCAGGTCTATAGTGCCTTCAGATTTGTTTTTAGTCTCTCCTGGAATATTAACAATCACCATATGCACTAAATGCTAAAGATCCCAAGTTGGGAAATAACAAACAAACACATTTACAACATTCTACTTTTTAGAAAGAAAAGGCACCTACTTTTCCCTGTACAATCACCACATAATGGAAATGTCTCCCAGCCAGCACCACAGTCTATTAAGACTCAGAACACCCAAGATCGTTTTTCACCCCATTGCCAGCTAGTTCATTTTTCACCTTACCTTAGACTTTTGACAAGTCATATAAGAGAAAGGGTAAGAATACTATGGTGGTGTCAAAACCTGCCTATCTCTTTCTGAAGTACACTATACATACCACCATATAGGCAGGTGAGAAATGACCCTATTATTGCTTCGAAGAGAACAGTGAAAATCATTACAACAGAACAAGTCATCCTGAACAAGTATGTTTACACATGGTTTGTGTCTACTCGGCCTCCTTGTATACCAAATAATATACATCATGTTTCCTAGTAGAGAATGAAAGTAAGCCTTCAGATTTTACACAACACAATAATTCAGGATTTGTTTGGCAACTTCAGTTACAACAATGTCATTTTGAGGGCTCTACATGTATTTTCATGTCTCTTATACTGTTTTCTTCATTCTTTCACTAACCTTTCATGGTTTCTGAGGGAGGGAGATTCTGTTTTGTCCCTGGAGCAGCTTAACAGAAGTATAGAGGGCACTGTGAGAAGATATATTGGGAAAAAAAAGCATAAAAATATGAATGGATAAAAAAGATTTAACTCCTATTACTTTGTATGTAAACTTAAACACTAAAAATCTCACAAATAATTAACATTAAATTTTGTATGTGTGTCTTAGACTTGTGAACAGAGGGCTGTCTCACAGACATCTTGCTGATCTATTTCCTAGGCAGGGTCACTTTGTGAAGCTATTTTCTTTTGAGCCACTCAGTTTTCCCAAATAAGCATGCATTCTCATTCCCTGACTGTTGAAGCTTCATTATTACTATTTTGGAGACCTGAAGGGAAAGAAGAATCAGTTCTTCATTTTCTACTTAGTCATCTTACTTTAATTGTGATGGCTTGGCCACAGTGGTTTCTAATGTCAGAAATATCAGAGTCTCTTAGCTTCAGTCTCTTCAAGAAACCATTCCTTAATTTCAACCCCTAAGGGGATAGGAACTCCATAGGAAGAGCAACAGAGTCAACTAATCTGGACACTTGGGGATCTCATAGTCTAAATCTCCAACCAAAGAACATAAGGAGGTAGACATAGACCTCCCTGCACATGTGTACCCAATGTGCAGGTTGGTCTTCATATAGATCCTGAAAAATTGGATGGGGAGGGCAGGGAGGGGGAAATCCCAAAAGCTGTTGGTTCCCTGTATGTGAAATGTGTTCTTCTAACTGGTCTGCCTTGTCTAGCCACAGTGAGAGAGGAAGCACCAAGCTTCAAAAAGACTTAAAGTGCCAGGGCTGGAGTATACCCGGAGCTGGGGAGGAGGGTGGCAACCAGCTCAGCAGAGAAGGGGAGGAAGAATGATGGCAGGATTGTGGGAGAGGGTGACCAGAGAAGGGGCCAGTAAGCAGATGCAAAGTAAATAAGTAAAAAGTAAAATTTCAAAAAATAAAAATGAAGAAATAAGGAAAGAAAGGAAAGAAAGGAAGGAAGGAAGGAAGGAAGGAAGGAAGGAAGGAAGGAACAAACCATTTCTTAGTTTCCTTGTTACAGGAAGAAGATATGAGTGTCTAGAGGATTCTTTTACAGATGGTATGCTTGCAACCATGTACTCAGCATCTATTTCTGAGATATTTTCTAAATTATATTCTTGTTGGGTTTTGTGACATTGTTCTCAATTTCAGACTTATCCATATTGGTAGGTTGCACTGTTTCATAGCCAGTAAAAGTGATGTTATTGATAGTTTTATGTGTCAACTTGATACAATCTAGAATCATCTGGGAAAGGTTGCTGAAAGTGCCTGTGAGGGATTTTCTAAATTATGTTAATTGATAAGAAAAGACCTAACCATATATAACACAATTATATATGTCTGATATTCTAGGGTTATCAGAAAATAGAAAGTCTGGGCTATATAACGTTACTTGTATTTAGGCAGATTGTACTTACATATAGAGAGATAGATAGATGATAGATAGATAGATAGATAGATAGATAGATAGATAGGGAAAGAGAAGGCATGAATTTAAAAAATATCAATGAAGCATTTATCAAAGTGTTTAGAGGGAAGAAAACAAGTGGAGAAATGATGAAATTATATTAAATATAAAAGAAATAATTTTTAAATAGACAAAAAGAAAAAAACTAACTAGTCAGGAACATGCATGTACTAATTTGTTGCAATATTAGAATAAGACTCTTCCCTATGAGGAATATTCAACATATCTACAAGTTTTGTTATTAGTTAGTTTTGAGTCTTTCAAATTTATCTAAATAATTCATTCACTATTAATCATGCAATAATACAGTGAATTTTATGTCATGCATCCTATGTAAAATGAGGCTATGTAAGCTGGACTCTTCAAATCATTAAATAAAGCATTTATGTCAATACATCAACTATTATAGTTCAAACTTCCATGACTTTTAATTCTGTAAATCATAGTTCAAGAAGCTTGGGAAAGATGAAACAGTTGTTTTCTGTCTTTAGCAAAGAGTTTGCAAATATTCTAATCTGCCATAGATTCTATTGAGAAAGACAAAGAAAATATATTCTTCAGATAATATAAAATGAAAAGTGGTAGATATAACAATACTCACCTTAGTTTTATACCATTAAATTAAATAAGTTTTCAACAGTTTCTAAGAGTCTCTTAATTGTATTTATACCTATATACATAATAATTCCTTGATAGCATTTGCAAAGAATAAAATCCATGGGCTGTGCCTTGGAATGTAATAAGGATATTTGCACAGAGGTATATTAAGCATATAAATGACACAATACATATGTATACTATAGTAATAGCCACAACTGATCAAGTTTGTATTAAATGCATGCCGTGGAATCATTCATTCATTGTTGGTGAGAGATAAAATTGATCAGCCACTGTGAAAGATGGTTCAGCAGCTTCAAAAACATAACCCATAGACTGAGCATATGATTCACCATACTTGTTCCTTAAAGCAGAAAACTTAGGTGAATATAAAACCCAGCATAGAAGTTCATAACAATCTTTTTCAAAATTCCCAACATTTGGAGACGTCTCAGGAGTTCTTCACTGCATGATTCTTAAGTAAACTATGGAAATGACACAGCAAAATATTTCTTACTGCTGTGTGTGGTGTTACTTTTCTCTAATTCCAACACTGTGGAGATGGAGACAGTACCACCTGGAGTTCTTGAATTACCTGTCAGGTTTTTTATATAATTTTATTTATTTTTACTGAAAATGGATTCTTCTCTCATACAATATATCCGTAACCACAGTTTCCCCTTCTTCCACTTTCCATGCCCTCTAACCTCACCTCTCCCCCAGATCCTCTTCATCTCCCATTTTTACTTCAGAATAGTCCAGGCCTCCAAGATATGATGCCAAGCAGAATAAAATAAGATACAGTAAGATAAGAAAAAAGCCCTCATGTTGAGACTGGAAAGGGCATTCTGAGTAGGAATAAAGGGGTCAGAATAGGCAAATGAGTCAGAGATACACCTTCTTCCTCTCTTAGAAGTCCCTCAAAAACACTAAGCTAATAACCATAACATATATGATATGAAGAGACCTCATACAGATCCAGGCAGGCCCGGTGTTTTCTGCCTCTGTTTCTGTGAGCCCATGTGAACCTTGCTTAGTTGATTTGGTGGGCTATCTTCTCCTAATTTCTCTGTACCCTCTGATATCTACAGTTGCTCCACCCTATCCTCTAAAGAATTTACTAATATCTGAGGGGAAAGACCTAATAAAGACCCCACATTTAGACTTTCTGCATATTGTCTGGATGTGGGTCCCTGTACAAGTGCCTACCTGCTCCTCAAAAAAGCTGTGTAGCCTCTCTGATGAAGACTGGGAAAAGTGACTATATGGTATGAATATAACAGAATATCACTAGGAATTATTCCAATTCTTTTCTTTCATGATTGGTTGGTTGGTTGGTTAGTTTTGCCATTAGTGTTTCATTCTACCCTAGGTCTCTGGACTACACATTCTTAGGTTTCTGACTATGCAGGCAGTGTAGGACATAAACTCCTTGCCATGGCCAAAATTGATTGGCCACTCTCACAAGTTCTGTGGCACCATTGCCCCAGCACACACTGCAGGCAAGACAGATTGCATGGTCAAAAGTTTTGTGGCGTTGATCGTGTCCATTTTTTCCCTTTCCATATTCTGCCAAGTACCTTTCCTTGTCAAAGAGACTAGAATGTAGGAGTAAAAACAGGCACCAGCTTATCCTCTCTAAGTCAATGAGCTATGTGGATGTTGTCCTTGGGAATGGGGCCCCACTCTCAGGTTTCAGAGAGAAATTTTCTGTCCTAGCACCAGCCTCATTTGTTTAGGCATCTCCAGGGGACCCTCTTAGGCAACAACTTAACTAAATGAAACCCAGTCCCCCCATGGAAATCCTTGCTGACTATAAAACATGGCCAGGTCAGACTCTTTATCCTCCATTAATAGAAGTCTCACTAATGTCACCGATGTAGATTACAGGAAGTTTCTATAGTAATAGGCTTCCAAGCCACATCTGTAATTCCTTATTCCAGCTGTGTTTCTCTACATTTTCTCTCTCCATCATTTACCCTGGCACCTAATTCAGCTGGCTAACACCTCTACCCTCTCCTAGTCCACTCTCAAAATCTATTGTATTTTCTCTTCAAAGAGGGGTGCATACATTCCCTCTACAGATCTCCTCATTACCTAATATCTCTGGGTGTGTGAATTATAGCTTTATTATCATTCACTTAACAGGTAGTATCCACTTATAAATGAACACACACATATTTGTCTTTCTGGGTCTACACTTCCTCGTTCCTGATGACTTTTTTTTTAGTTGCATTTATTTGCCTGCTAATTTCATTGTATCATCTTTTTAAACCATTAAGTTATAACCAGTTGTAGAAATGTAATGCATTTTCTTTATTTATACTTCAGCTGATGATATCTGTCTTATTTCCAGTTTGGGGATACTATGAATACAGCCACAGTGAGCATTGTTGAGCAAGTGTTCTTGTGGTAGGATGGATCATCTCTTTGGTATGTGACCATCAGTTGTATAACTGGTTGTTGAGGAAAACCATTTCTCAGTGTTCAGAGGAACCACCATATTGATTTTCATAGTAACTATACAAGTTCACACTTCCACCAGTAATGGAGGAATATTCCCCTTGTTCCACATCCTCATTAGCAAAAGCAGTCACATGTGTTACTGATATTAGCCATTCTGACAGGTATAAGATGGAATCTCAAAGTAGCTTTGATTTGCATTTCCCTAATGGCTAAGGATGTTGAATATTTCTCTGTGTTTCTCAGCCATTTGAGATTCCTCTATTGAGAATTTTCTATTTAGATCCACACTATATTTTAATTGAATTATTTGGTTTTTAATGTCTAGTTTTTTGAGTTCTTTATAATTTTGAATATTAGTCGCTTATTGCAATGGAGCTAGATAAAAAAATTATTTCATGTTACAAGAAGTTGATGTTTTGATGAGCTGATGGTGACTTTTTCATTATAGTTTTTTTTAGTTTCATGTGGTCCCATTTATTCATTTTTGAGCTTAGTTCCTGTGATCCAGTGTTCTCTTCAGAAAGTCATCTCTATGCCAATATACTCAAGAATATTCCCTACTTTTTTTATATGGTTCATTGTGTCTGCTGTTATTTTGAGGTTCTTGATTGACTTAGATTTGGGTTTTTTTTGGAGACAGGACCATATCTAATTCTTGAATTGCATGACATCTTTTCTATAAGTAGATAATAGACAGATAATAGATAGATAGATGATAGATAGATAGATAGATAGATAGATAGATAGATAGATAGATAGATAGAGGCAGACAGACAAAAATGTTACAAGTGAAAAGAGGTTTACTTTCAAGTAAAAAACTAAAGTTCAAATGTGAAGTCATAAACGCAAGAAGCTATTCATAACAGTACATGCTTTATGATTTTTAGCTCTGGCATTTAGACAAGACAAAACTAGGAAGACACTAAAGCCAACATCATTTTCATAGGCTACAATCATCTTAAATAAAGAGGTAGAAACTCAAATGTAGGGCAGTGAATCATAATCAATATGATACTGCAGTAATATCAGGTCCATGTCGATGTGCACTTGTCCAAGATATAAAATGTAAGACATGAAGAGTAAATTCTAATGCACACCGTGAACTTCGGGTAATTATGATGCTTCTCTGAGTACTGCTATGGTGCTACATTTACCACTCTGCCAGATGGCATTGACAATTGAGATGTTGTATGTTAGGGAGTACAGAGGATATATGGAAAACCAAATAACTTCATTTAAATTTTATCTGTGAATTTGAACTGACATAAAAAAAAATAAGTATATGAGTACATAAGTGAGTTCATGGCCAACTAATCACTAGCCCAAAGAATGAAATACATGACAATTTACCACAAATGCAACACTTGTACTTTCTTTATTTCCTAAATTCTTCTCAGTTTGTACATTATTTGTATCACTTCATGTTTCTACATAATCTCAAACACATTTGTTTCTACATGAAATGACTATGAGCAGAGAGTCCAGATCCTTCTATTACTTTCTCTTACTGAAATACATTTGGGAAACATGCTTCTTCATAAACACACATTGTTTTATCTTTGTATTAACTTTTGGAAATATACTAAATAACCACATGTCATTTGTTCACAGTTGATTGATTTTGATCTACCAAATAACAATGTTTAAAAACATTTAATAATTCTATTTTATCATAACATATTCCAATGTATTTATTTAATCTTTTATCAATGAAAATGTTGGAAAATTCCTGTTTTTGTTGTTGTTTGGTGTGTGTGTGTGTGTGTGTGTGTGTGACACCCTTACAATTACTTCAGAAGATCAAAAGTATTTATAGAAAATAGACAAGGACACATGCTTTTTGTCCTTAAAATTTTCACTTTCTGAGAAATTAGAACAAATCAAATAAAACAAGAAGTATGACTAACTTGATTTCTAGCACTGAGGAGTCCAGATTTTACATATGTTGTAAGGAGCAATAGTATTAATATTATGCACTTCTAAAGGACATTTTAATAACAAAATAATAGTTCCCTGTGTATAAATGCAAATGTTTTCAAATGGCAAAGGAAGATCATATATATCTATCATAGTAAGCTCATATAGAGGAAATACTAACAATACCTCTATGCAGGCAGCCAAATAACTAGGAAACAAAAAGCAATAAAAGTTATCTACATTATAAGATTTAGTATTAATTTACTGTTCATGGGATGTTCCAAAATAAACATTTGCAATGATGATAAAACCTGATATTTCCTATTTAAGACCAACTGCTGGATGACTATGCTTATTATTTGAACAAAGCTAAGTGAAAAGGATGTACAAGGTATAGATAATTCTGAATAAACTCCTGGGTCTCCAGGCAATCGGGAAACACTTGGATAAGCAGAAAAAGGTTGCTATTATTACATTCTCTGTACATCTACTTCATGATATGGAGGTGATACTATAGTCAGAATTCCTTTTATTCTCTTCTTTATAGAACAAAAAAAAATGTAAAGTTTTATTGATAGGTACTAGAAGCTGACATTTTGCTTTCCAGATTTTTTTTATTGGTTATTTTATTTACATTTCAGATACCATCCCCTTTCCCCATTTCCCCTCCCTAGAAAACCCCATCCCATGCCCCCTTCTCCTTTTTGATTTTATATAATTTTTTTTTTTTAGTGTTAACCAAAGACTTTATAATTTTGGTAATGCTCAGTATCAATCAGAAGTGTAACCCAATATCCAACCTAGATATATCAACAATCTTTGACTGGTGGAGACATGTGAACATCTACCTCCATGTGTGCCCCCCTCTTTTTCTCTCTCTCTCTCTCATCAGCTAGCTCCTCCTCTCTTTCTCTTCCTCTTACTCCTCCTCTTCCTCTCAATACTCAGCCCATCCTTGCTCCTCCTACATATCATCCTTCCTGTTAAAATAAAACTTTTCTCTCAAAATACAATTAGAGTATAACTATACCAATTTATGTCACTAAGGTGCAAGATAGACCTAATACCCAGTCCATCATTTTGTTGACTAAGCAGAACCTCTGTCATCATTCCTAACTAAAAGACTTAGTTCTAAACTTGGCTTTTTTTCTTGGCTTTAGAATGAATGTCAGCTGAAAACCATCCTCTCAAATCTTTTCTCTCAAAGTAAATAGAAAGGATTAGCTATGATACTATAAGTTTTCAACTCTGTCAGAAATCAAGAATGACTGAGTTAACTGAAATTATGGGAAGCACAAAGCAGAGCTTCTAAAATTAGTCAATTTATAGAGACTGCTGAACACCTGGACAGTCCCTATACTACAGAACGTTGGAGCATCCAATATTAAGCCTTCTGACCAAGATCATCTGACAGACCTAGTGATGCAAAATTATTAAGGGCTGATTGCTCTGCTTGGCAGATATGATCAGTCAACTATTCTGCAAGTGTGTCCTTTTCTGGATGGTAATTGGTCTGTAGATGGAGAGAGGCAATTCTTGCCTGGTGGCTGTCTCACCACAACTGGAGTAACTCCAAGGATGCTCAATTTCTTCTTAGAATCCAAGACAGGAAGCTGTCAGGAGCAGACAGGTCTCTAATCAAAATGAACTTTAATACAGAAATGCTCGTAACATCAACTCTGTGGATTTCTGATGTTTTGAAAACCAACTATCCATGTAAGGCAATCTGGACTGTTGTCTGTTAACTCCTCTCAGCTATTTCTAAATAAAATATAGAAAACACCCTAACAATAAACTCAGAGCCATGAATTTGCTATAGTCCCTTAACTTACAGTCTAACCATCTCAAATCAGTTAAAAAAGATAAAGAAGGACTGAGTCTAAGCCTTGTATTCCTAAATGTGTTATATAGGCACAATGCCTATGAAAGTAACAATATTCATCTCACTTTTATATCAATAAGAAGCTCGTACCAATGGAAACCTTAAATTTGAAATCAAAGTAAATTTGTACCATTTAAGAAATTATAACTTCATTTTAATAACAATTATACTTATACATGTTTCTACCAGTAGACTATGGCTATGCAATAAATCCTAGCTAATCTTCCCTGTTCCAACAAAACCACTACATTTTCCTAGAAAAACAGCCCAATATTAACCACCTCAGTCCTCAACCCCAGGGAATAGAGGTGCCGACTCTTCAATAACTTCTTCAAGCTGATTATGGGTGTTGACATATTAGAAGAGGGGCAGGGGGAAGAGTTAATTGATAAGCCTCTGGCATTGTGTCTTCTCTGCATCCAGCTAAAATTCCAGGAAATCAGAGGTTCAAGCAGATCTGCTCAGCTTGCTTGATGAGAAGATACACCAAGGCTATGTATTCTGCAATATACAATTCTCAAAACAAATTTTAGTATCAAGATAATTTTTTGTTTGAATTCTGGAATCTAGTCTTCTGGGGGCCTGCCTCTCTCATGTCTAATCTATATAATTCTGGAAGTTTATGTGAGGGTGTGCTCCCACCATCCTCCCATTTTTGCCTTCCTGCTCTCAAATTCCCCAACACTAGGGAATGCAAGCTTTCAGGCACCAAGGCCCTCCACTTCCACTGATGCCTAACTCCTTACCCCATCCCCCCTCCTACAATTACTATGAGGGCATCCTCCCACCATCCTCTCATTCTGCCTCCCTGCTCTTGCAATTCCCCAACACTAGGGAATCCAAACGTTCAGATACCAAGACCCTCCACTTCCACTGATGCCTGGCAAGGCTACCCTCAACTACCTATAGAGGTGGAGCCATGAGTCTCTCTTTTTCTGTTCTTGGGCTGGAGATTTTAGAATGGCTACTCCAGCATGTTTCTTAGGACCATCTGCTTGAAAAATTGTTTTCCAGCCTTTTACTCTAAGGTAGAGTCTGTCTTTTTCACTGAGGTGGGTTTCCTGTATGCAGCAAAATGGTGGGCCTTGTTTATGTATCCAGTCTATTAGCCTATGTCTTTTAATTGGGGAATTGAGTCCACTGATGTTAAGAGATGTTAAGGAACAGTGATTGTTGCTTCTTGTTATTTTTGTTATTAGAGGTGAAATTATCTTTGTGTGACTATCTTCTTTTGGATTTGTTGGAAGAGGATTACTTTTTTGCTCTTTCTAGGATATAATTTCCATCCTTGTATTGGAGCTTTCCTGCTATTATCCTTTTTAATGCTGGGTTTGTGGAAAGATATTGTGTAAATTTGGTTTTGTCACGGAATATCTTGGTTTTTCCATCTATGGTAATTGAGAGTTTTGCTGGGTATAGTAGCCTGGACTGGCATTTGTGTTCTCTTAGGGTTTGTATGACATCTGTCCAGCATCATCTGGTGAGAAGTCTGGTGTAATTCTGATAGGTCTGCCTTTATATGTTACTTGGTTTTTTTCTCTTACTGCATTTAATATTCTTTCTTTGTTTTATGCACTTGGTGTTTTGATTATTATGTGACGGGAGGTATTTCTTTTCTGTTCTAGTCTATTTGACATTCTATAGGCTTCTTGTATGTTTATGGGAATCTCGTTCTTTAGATTAGGGAAGTTTTCTTCTATAATTTTGTTGAAGATATTTATTGGCCCTTTAAGTTAGGAATCTTCACTCTATATAGGGATTTTTGTGTTTCCACTTTAAGGGCTTCTACCTGTTTACTGTGTTCTCCTCAAATTCTTTGAGAGTGTTATTTAAGTCCTTCTTAAAGTCCTCTATCATCATCATTAGAAGGGATTTTAAATCTGAATCTTGCTTTCCTAGTACTACTGGGAATTCAGGACTTTCTTGTTTGGGAGAACTAGGTTCTAATGATGCCAAGTACCCTGAGTTGCTGATGCTTATGTTCTTGCACTTGCCTTTTGCCATCTGTATTTCCTTAGTTCTATCTGCCCTGTCTCTGACTGGAGCCTGTCTTTCCTATTATCTTTGTTGTATCAGAACTGTGTGTGGTGGGTGTAACTACTGGGGTAAGAGCTGGAGCCCAAAATTTGCTCAGTGTTCAGGCTCAGACAGGATACTGCCCAGATTAGAGCTCTGGGAGCCCTGCTTTCTCTGGGTTCTTAGAGATTGGGGCAGAGCTGCCACCCAAGATCTGCTCAGTGCTCAAGCCCAAACTGGTAGCTTTCTAGATTTTTAAAGTTATATTTAATTTTCTTAACTATGTAAATCTGGAGAAATAATCTCTTGGCATTAAGGATAGGCTGTTGGGTCTTCTTGAAGGCTGGATAATTATTTTGTTGTTGGGGACAGTTTTAAGTTAAAATGAAACACATCTGCAATGTTGATACTTCAGTAGTTCCCATTCATGTAGAAGACAGTGAAAATGTCTGTTAAAACTTGGTAAGGATTTTGTCAGTGGTCTTGATTCTTCACTGTCTTACCTCAGACAGCTGCTGACATCAGAGTGCAGAGCCTAATCTTCACATACATATTGTCCCTTCCTGCTTATGTCATGATTGGTTAAGGAGGAGATTTTAAAACTGTATTTGTTTCATTTTTTATGGTTTATTTCTTTTCTGACAGGAAAATTTATTATAGCCATTGTGGACCTGCACAAACTCACTAGGCTTTTTTCTCAGCACTATCTGAAAATAAAGAGCTGAAGTGTTTGGTTTCTTTGTGTCCCTTCCGTCCCTCTATATAACACTTTGTTAAATGTAGACTCAGATGGAAAGGACTGGATGGGGCACTCATACCACAGCACAGCTGGGGAATGCCTTGCCTTGAACATAGGAGATACTATTGTGGGCTCTTCATTTCTTCAACACAGGATTTTCAATTTTGGGGATAGTTTTTCTCTTTTCTGTTACCTACAGAGCTGTACTTCACTGCTTCTGACTCTTCTTTGGCCTTTGTTTTTCAGCTTGACCAATCTCTTCTGAGAAAGCTGGACTTTTGGCTTGTTTGACATCCAAATTGTGGCTCATCCTGTCATGTTTCCCTTCTTCATCCTCCTGTTCTGTCCAGAGTCTCATAGCATTGCTGGCTACTGAGGAATACAGAACCTGAGCCAGCCAGGAACTGAAAGGTTACTGGAGGGCAAACCTCTACCTCTGTCCTAGTGACCACAGGAAAGACTGGGGCCTTCAGTAAGGCAATGGTGTCCAGTGATATGCTACCATCCTCGTATTCACATGATTCACCTCCTCATTGCAAACCATACTGAGAAACATTTTACAGATCCTCTGACTTGGAGTCAGAGGTTGCAGGTCAACTTCTCTAGATGGGGCTCACTGCCTTAGAGCTCAGTATGTGTGGGGGTCTCAGACTTACATTAGGTGTTGTGACTCATGTCACTTCTCTGGCTGGTTCTGTAAGGATGTTTATGCAGAAGTGGGCCTCTCATTGATTCAGTTTTAGAGCTTAGCTACTGTCACCTTCTGTTGATGACTGATGCAGAAACTAACTGGTAGCATTTAGTGAAGAAGGATTCCTTGATATCAGAGAATGCTGGTGTACTGCCAACTAGGCCATGCATCCTTCTTTTCACTGAGGCCTCATTTGGATTCAGAAATTTGCCTGGAAACTGTATTTTCAATATGCTGTTTTCTACGATTATTAGCCATCAAAGAATAGCTGAGTTGTGACTAATGGTTTGTAAGAGTCATAGCTTGAGTGAGCAGTACGTTCTCTTTTGTCTGGACTAGACTGAATGCTGTTAGCTGTCTTTCCCCTTTGGTGTCTGCTCTGTGAACAAGTAGATTTCCCAGGTGGTCAAGTGTTCTGCTGGAAAGGGGACCAGGCTTCATGGAATTTCTGAGATGTCTAGAAGGTAAATAAAATGACTAGAAATAAAAGATCCTCTGTTAAAAATCTAAGAAGCCAAGATTATCAGTCTAGCAAAGAATGAATTTTTATCATCTGAGTTTAGATACATTGCTAATTATCTTGTAAGTCATATTGAATTCCCAAATGAAACTTAGATTATATTCCTACAAAAGGTTCATATTATCTCTGAGATGTTTGATCCACAGAAATTATATGATAGTATATGCCCCCATATGTGTGTGTGTGTGTGTGTGTGTGTGTGTGTGTGTGTGTGTGCACGCGCTATGGTGTGATATATGGTGTATGGACATGCGCATATCTGTGAATGTTTGCTTAAGATGAAAGTGTTTTTCTAATCTGTTACATTGCAAATTCTTTGAAAATTCATCAACTTAGTTAAAATAAAATATTAGGTAGAAATGATATAAATCCATGAATTGTGACAAAAATAAAAAATGAAAAAGTGTCAGAAACACTGAACTAAAGAGATCCCTAATTTTATACATTCATAAACTCTCTGAGGCCTGACTTGTTAAATTCCATGTCATTATGCCTAACTTGCTAATGACATTGGAAGCAAGACATGTAACATACATCTTTATTATAAACTTCAGTTGGAGGGGGAAGGTTGTCAGTTATCATTTGCAGAACCCCAAAGTTATTACATCACCAGTCAGATTACTTAATCTTTACAGTTGATAAATTTTCTTTCCATATCTGAAATTCGGGTTATTAGACTTCATGATGCAGCGTATATTTTCATCGTTTAGAATTCTGTGTGTCTGGCTGTAGAGGAGAAGAATGAAAATAGCCATGAGCAATGCTAATTGGCTCCTTTATTTCTACTTAAAGACAAAAGGAAAATATAGGTCTAGGCCAACCATTATTGGAAGGTATCCTGAGGGCATAATTCTATGTATATTTATGTTCCTTACTCAAATTTCCAATCCAGGAGCAGCATATAGAAGCTTGTATACTCACTTTGAAAGAAGAGGCTTAAGGAGCATCAGGCTTGAGTTCTAATATATATTCTAATGAATCTGAAACATTTTTATAGTTTTTCAATTTCATTTTCCTTTCAGTTATAATAGAAAAAGAAATAGAAGATGAAAAACTTCCATCTTCTATACCAGTCTTAAAGCCTTTAGACTATTAGAAGAGAAA
The DNA here is from genome assembly GCA_030674055.1 of Rhabdomys pumilio. Taxonomy (NCBI): domain Eukaryota; kingdom Metazoa; phylum Chordata; class Mammalia; order Rodentia; family Muridae; genus Rhabdomys; species Rhabdomys pumilio. The sequence goes on along the minus strand of JANHMN010000002.1, from coordinate 162,131,714 downwards.
CACATTATTTTATTATTTTACTTTAGTTTCATCTTATTTGTAGACACTAAAGTGTTGAAACAGTATCACCTTAAACACACTAGGAGGAAGATGTGCAGCCCATCAACATATATATATATATATATATATATATATATATATATATATATATATGTTACACACACATACATATATGTATACATATATGTATACATATATGTTACACATATTATACACACATACATATACATATACGTTTGATTTTTTGAGACAAGATTTCTCTGTATAGCCCTGGCTGTCCTGGAACTCACTCTGTAGACCAGACTGGCCTCAAACTCAGAAATCCACCTGCCTTTGCCTCCCAAGTGCTGGGATTAAAGGCGTGCACCACCACTGCCTGACCCATCAACAGATTTTTAAAAATCCATTTGTTGTAAAAGGAAACTCTTGGACTATTTCACTAAACATTGTGATACATTACACAAAATAAAATAATATTTAAAATATTTTGAACACACTATTGGCCCATTAATTTTTGACACAGTGTAAATTGACTTTCGATGCATATGAAAAGATTAAGCCTGTTGCTTTCTGAGACCCTGATGTTCACATGTTCTCACATGCTATGCTTTATCATCCTATTCCCTCTCCTTCTGCCACATGGCAGTGATACTTGCAATCATTTTATTTTATTTTTTTTAGATTTATTCACTTTACATCCTAATCACTACCCACTTCTTTTTAATCATTTTCTAGCTATGCTCTTTAGGAGCTACAGAAGAATTGCACACATCCATTAATGATCTAGTGTGACTAATAGAATATAAATAAATGAATGATGTACGTTGCACAGTTAGTACTCTGCTTTCCTGATCTTTTCTCAACCACAGCTAGTGAAAATGAATGCTCTTCTGATGTGTCCCAGGTAACATAAAACAAATGTTACCTGGAATGCATCTACCTATTCTCCTAACTGCAGTGGACTTTGATCAAAGGACCAAGAAATACCTCACTAGAGTGGAGCCTCACCTCTAGTAATTTTTAAATGGACAAATGAAAAGAAATGGGCAGAAATAAGAACACTACATTGAAATAGTAAGTGAAATCAAGAAAATAATTCTAACTCTGAGAAAGTAGTCTATGTGTACAGATCCTACTCTAATTAGTCTTGTGATGCAGACTACAATCCCAACACTTGTGCTGTGCCTCTAGAGACTACTGGTTAGCAATTTGGGAAACACTTTAAGTGGGGATTAGACTCTGATAAAAGATATCTTGGGCATGTGTGGGAAGCCCCAAAGGAGTAGCTACCATTGCTGGCAATGGCTATCATGTCTGAGAGTCATCATCGCAGCTGACCAGTGGTCCTTGCTCTCTTTACTGAGCCTGATTAACTAAAAATCTGAATGTGATCTGTCTCTAATAGCACAATGGCCTCTGCACAATTATGCTTCTCCCTTGATGTATCATATTCCTGAGCAGATAATCTTTAAGTCACGAGGAAAACTTGCTTCATCTTTGAAGCTTAAGATATCAGGATCAAGCAGTATCTCTTCCATTCTGTGGTACTGATTATAAACCCACTCAGATTCAAGGGAAATAACATTGTCTAGTTCTTGATATTACTTCAAGTAACATTTCAAAAACCATGTAGCAGGCAATATTCAGGTAATTTAAAAACTGAAACACACTAGGGCTAAGCAGTTAAGAGCCCTGAATGCTCTAGGACAAGATTTCAAGTGTCCAGTGACAGGCTCAAACTGGGATCCAGCTCAAGGGGAGGCCCCAAGGCCTGACACTATTACTGTTGCTATGATATACTTACTAACAGGAGCCTTGCATGATCTCTCTCTAAAAGGCCCAATAAGCAGCTGAAAGGGTCAGACGAGATATGTACACTCAACCAATGGACAGAAGTCAGTGACCCCTGTGGTTGAGTTAGGGAAATGTTGGAAGAAGCTAAGGAGGATGGTGACCCTATGAGAAGACCAGCAGTCTCAAATAACCTGGACCCCAGAGAACTCTCAGACACTGAGCCACCAGCCAGACAGCATACACCAGCTGATAGGGAGGCCCCCAGCACATATACAGCAGAGGACTGCCTGGTCTGGACTCAGTGCAGGAAGATGCACCTAACCCTCAAGAGACTTGGGGCCCCAGGAAGTGGGGAGGTCTGGTAGGGTGGGTGGTGGGTGGTGGGGACATCCTCTTGCAGATGGGGTGGGAGCCTGGGGGGTGGGGAGGAGGTATGGAAGGGGCATAAATACTGGACTGTAAAAAAAGTGTAAAGAATAAAAAATAAAAATGTTCAGCATCTACATATATGGGCTTACAACCATTCCTAGCTCCAGTACGAGATCTAGCATGCCCTCTTTGGCCTCTCAGGACGCCAGTCATATACAGTACACATACATGAATGCAGGCAAAGCGCTCATACACATGGAAAAAAGACAATTCTTTAGACTATAAATAAGTTTTTAAAATAAATAAAATCTGTGTTATGCAGTATATTTTTTTCTCAATTTCTACTGAACTTATTTTGAGTGGGAGTGGCTGTATATCATAATAGAATTTATTCAGCTTTACAATATAAATTTATCTTAGACTTGTAAAAAATTTAATGGAAAAGCAACATATAATGCTGATTCCTTTTTTCAGATATTATTTAGGACACATCAATCCACCATGGAATCAAGTGTCTTTTTTCTGCCAGGACTGTGATGAGGCTACATCGTAGAGATGTGATGGAAGTGAGGATATTGTATCCGTTATGAAAATATTGGTCACCTATTTAGTGATTGTAACTTTACTGTCACAATGAATGAGTGTGCTTCATGGAAATGAAGTAGCAATCTCTGCCAAGAATGTATGACTTGTGGATAGGCCCTTCATTATTCTTTCATGACATAGACATACAAAACAGACTTCCCTTTTCTAAGTACAGAGTAATGCACAGAAAACTTGCCTATAGGTAAACAAAATAGTGTAATAGTAATAATAATGCATGTACAATAACAGAAAGAAAATAAAATTTTAAATTAAATGTTATTTTCTTTTTATATTGTATCATAACATGGTGGTCACCTTGTTTCCTTTATGAATATATTAGTAAAATACATTAAATACTGACTGTTAACTGACATATATATGTATATATATGAAGAAAATAAGTTTGAGGGGCATTAAGTGATTATAAAGTGAAAAGCATTAGATGAAATTCAGAACCAGTTATATTAGTTAAAATACTGTTTTATTATAATATATTAGATGAATAATCCTCAGCAACCACCTAACTATTAACTATACCATCTTAATTTCTGAAGAGAGGTCACTTTTCATAAAAAGCTAAGACCATTATTCTTACTTAGCAATGCCTGTGAAGTGAAAGCATTTGATGCTTTCTTAGCCACACACTATGCCAATTACTGTGCTAATATACTAATCTCACTCACCTATCATCTTTTACTGGAATCCATCGCGACATTCTTCTCTATTACTTCATAGTTATCATATTATCTTAAAAGAGAAACAAATTCAACAAATATAGATGAATATTTCAAATTTACATCCTATCTTTATAAGGATACATGTGGCATTGATTCCTATGTGTTGTAAAGAGGAGCTGTTTTTATGGTTGTTGGTTAATTGTTTTGTCTTTCCTGAAATGGGCATATTCTTATATTTATGTGTTCCCTAAAACAATTTAATGGGGCCCAGAAAGTCTTCAGATTAAAGGAATATTTAAGGAAAGTAAAAGAAGGGATGGGAGCCCTGCAGAATCCTCATCACAAAAACATCTTCATTTTCAGTGTGAATTTCAAAGTGTGTGTGTGTGTGTGTGTGTGTGTGTGTCTGTGTGTGTGTGTGTGTAGAGTCTAAAATTTTTAATCAAATCTGAGAAAACAATATATTCAGTACCACAGGTATATATTTAAAAATTACATATATTTAGTAGTTGCAAATATTTGTTGAATGCATATTATATACCAAATATTATGCAATGTGGTTGTGAATATATGGACATGTATTGTCAATTGACAAAGAAATTATTGCAAGCAATATGAAAAGAATAAATATGATATAATGATGAATAAAAATGAGAGGGACTCAGAGGAATTTAACTGAGGTGGTCATAAATGGTCTATGAATGTAAAAATGGAGAAAGTGAGTAAATAGTCTCATCTACGGAAGAACACACTAACTGATTTTTCAATATCAAATGGTTAGCCCTAAAATCATATCTACAAGTGACATTAAACAGACTGAGAACACTGTACTTACATATTAAGAAATAATAATGTATACCATATTGATAGGTAAATATGTAATTATATTTTCACACACATATATATACACACACACACACACACACATATAGAAGAACAATAAATATGCCTTCATCAAATCCCTCCCCTTAGGGCTTAAGGAACCCTGTGAAAGCAGAGCTGAAAAGAGTGCAAGAGCCAAAGTGGACAAAGAACTCAAAGAAAATAAGGCCCTCTCAGTCAGCAGCATTGCTACACATATGAACTCGCACAGCCTGAGGCAGCTTGCAGAGGTCCTGCATAGATCTACACTATATTGGGTCCTAATAGGCACATATCCTCATCTCTAACCCAGAAGCTATCTCCAATTGCTTATCACTTTTAAATGAAAATTTAGTTTTCTTCAACAAAATCTAACTGGTGAAACAAACTACTCTTAATGGTAGGCCAGATGCCTAGCAGTAGACGGCCAACAGAAAACCAACTCAATGACATCTTTGGGTTTCCTTATCTCATAGGACTTTTATCTTTTTAATTTATTGTTTATTTATTTATTTTGTTTTGCTCTTTGTTTTTTGGGTTTTTTGTTTTTTGTTTGTTTGATCTCAATTTCTACTTATATATTTTTTATTCTGTCATTTAACCCTACAGGTACCTTGTGATGTATATACTATGGCTTCCAGCTTATTGTTTTTATCGAATTCATGACTGAAAATGAGCGTGTAACTGCATCTATATCTGCTTTGTGTGCTTTTTCTTGGGCTCTGTTCCTTCTATTTATTTTACTTTCCAATTTTGAAGTGTGGAATATTTGATATATTATATTATGTCACAATCCCTTGGAATCCTGTTTATTTTCTAATGAAAGGCAGAAAGGAAATGGACCTGGATGCCAAGAGGTTGGGTGACCTGAGAGGAACTTACAGTAGAAAACTGTAATTAAATATTATGTGAGTGGGGAAAAAACTAGTTTTTTTTTATTATTTCAATGAAATAATAAAAGTAAAGATAGACAGGCTATGAATTTAAAAGAGAGCAAGTGGGAATATAGATGGAATGATTTGGGGAGAGGTAAAGGAAAGGGAAAATGATGTTAAAAACATAAAAACTAAAAGTTTGTTTTCTAAAGGAAAGATCCACAAGTATATAGCTGAGAAACTGAGAGAAGACAGAAAGAACTTGATTATCTATAAGGCCCCAAAGAAAGCATAAAGAGCCTCAGATGAATTGGCAAATAGAATGCTCTAAAGAAAATTGATTATTTCCTGCTATATTTTAAAAGGCACAGTTAAAATGGGAAGTTTTTTTAAAAAGCAAAGTGAAGTGTCTCAAAGGTAGGTATATGATTAACTCAGACTTTAGACAATAATTTGAAATGCATTACAGGGAAAGGATACTAGGAAGTCATGATTAGAACCTTACTAGTGTGAACGTCACTGCACTGAGGATGAGAAAATGGTGCTAAAATAGGTAGTGGAAATAAAGAAATTAATAGATACAGAGCAAAAATGAAATCCAAGAGTACAGAAAGCTCTCGAGAAAATTCAGGGCACACAGAACCCCAGTAATGTGCTGGCCATCCATTAAGAATAGTAAACTCTTAATGGCTCTGTGAGGGTGCCTTGGCAGTCACCCTGCCATCTGAAGCAATATAACAGCAATTCCTACCTGTTTTCTCTGTGTATTATGTATTAAAATAGCGTATACTTGGTAAGTTCCACAGAGTTATTTAGAAAGTGCTTCTGTAATAGAATGAATAATCTAGGGAAGCAGGGAATAAATATCCCTAAAACACTGGTGGCATTTTAAAAAAGGAGAGTTTCCAATTCCAGTCATTGTGATATAGCGAGTACAGAATTTGCCCTTCAGGCCAAAATAACTAACAACTCAGTAAAGTACACGAAGCATTATCTTTAACTCATGAACACACAAAGCAGAACCAGTGTGACATTTGAGAGACAGACAAAATAAGATGTGAGACTCAAAATCACAGGAGACAGTTTCCCATTTCAAAGGAGCCCAAGTACACTCAAAGTCAGAGAACTGAAATTTGGCTATGAATGCAGCTTGAATCTAATGTAATTGTATCAAAGAGGAGGCAGATTCTGAAAAAAAGGAGGTCTAGAGCTTCTCGTAGAGATCCACTCTAAGTTCTTGACAGGCAACGAGGATTTGCTCTTCCTCTCAATCCATAGAGCTTGGCAGAGGTTGCTCTCTGAAGCTTGAAGAGGTGAAATGGGCTGACAGAGCAAGTGCATTATTGAAAGGCAATTTCAGAAGAGGGAGACTTTTCTAAGCTCCTCAAGCATTCAATAAGGCTTCAGAGAGACCATGCTTTAGATGACAACTCCATACATTATAGTAAAGAAATGATTTGACTACTTTAAAAGGAATATGGTCACATTATTCACTGATGAGGAGGCATGTGTCCTAAGCAATACACCAATAGGTTATTTAGCGTTATACAAACCTCACAAACTTGACCTAAGCGATTTAGATGACTACAACATCACTAGGCAATATAATCTTAGGGAAACACCATTTTATATGTTCTACATAACTGCCCGAGCTATTGCTATGTTTTTATGCAGCATATATGGAGAATCTGATGTGGTCATCATTAAGAAAATGGGAGAGCACACAAAGCCTGAGGGAATTTAAGACAGCAGGGGAAGAGCGGTGACTTCACATAATAAGATAATTGGGATGTCTGTGATTAAGTATTATATACATGGATAAAATTGTCATAATAAAACCCAATATTTTTACACTACCTAAAATATAAAAATGTCTAAGATACATTTTTAAATATATTAAGTAAAACCTGAGGAGAACAAATTATTATGTAAAGCAGATACAAATTTTTAAAACTATTATAAATTTGATCTATTATATTTTAAAACATTCAT